>CM075977.1:10067558-10164908 GCA_038087875.1 Malacoraja senta
AGGGGAGGAGAAAGTAGGGACTACCTGAAAAAAACTGTGCTGTTTGCAACCCAGTGGTATGAACATTGACTTCTCTAATTTCAGGTAGTCCCTACTTTTTTCTCCCCTTCTCAGCTCTCCCTCAGCCCACTGGCTCCACCTCTTCCTTTATTCTTCCTGCCCCCCACCCCCCACCCTCACATCAGTCTGAAGAAGGATCTCGACCCGAAACGTTGCGTATTTCCTTCGCTCCATAGATGTTGCCTCAAACCTGAGTTTCTCCAGCATTGTTATCAGGGGATTGTGGAAAAGAAAAGTTGCACTGGTATATTAATCAAGGAGTCTATTATTGCAGTAAGGTGGATGAATATACTAGGACATGCAGATGAGGCTAATGATGAAGCTTTGGAACAAAAAGAGGGCATTCACTTTGTTATGTGTTAAAAATACGCATTGTTGAGGGGATCAAAGGATGAATACCGAGCTCTTGGGAGCGTTAACAATGGAAGGAAAAGCTTAATTCAGACATTCACGGTGCAAGGTCATCGGGGCGGCACGGTGGCGCAGCGGTAGAGTTGCTGCCTTACAGCGCTGGCAGCGCCAGAGACCCGGGTTCGATCCCGACTGCGGGAGCTGTCTGTGCGGGAGTTCGCACGTTAACCCCGTGACCTGCGTGGGTTTTCTCCAAGATCTTCGGTTTCCTCCCACACTCCAAAGATGTACAGGTTTGTAGGTTAATTGGTTTGTATACTCGGTATAAGTGTAAATTGTCCCTAGTATGCGTAGGATTGTGCTAATCATGTGTGGGGATCGCTGGTCGGTTGCGACTCGATGGGCTGAAGGGCCTGTTTCCACGCTGTATCTCTGAACTAAAACTAAACGGAAATTGGTCAGCACAACACCAAATGAACATAGAGAGAGTACAGAGGAGATTTACTAGAATGTTGCCTGGGTTTCAGCACCTAAGTTACAGAGAAAGGTTGAACAAGATAGGTCTTTATTCTTTGGAGCGCAGAAGGTTAAGGGGGGACTTGATAGAGGTCTTTAAAATTATGAGCGGGTTAGACAGAGTTGACGTGGATAAGCTTTTCCCATTGAGAGTAGGGAAAATTCAAACAAGGGGACATGACTTGAGAATTAAGGGACAAAGGTTTAGGGGTAACATGAGGGGGAACTTCTTTACTCAGAGAGTGGTAGCTGTGTGGAATGAGCTTCCAGTGGAAGTGGTGGAGGCAGGTTCGATTTTATCATTTAAAAATAAATTGGATAGGTATATGGACGGGATGGGAATGGAGGGTTATGGTCTGAGTGCAGGTAGATGGGACTAGGGGGAAGTAAGAAGAAAGAAGGGAAGAGAAAAAATAAAATAAAAAATTAAGAAATTTATCACTTTTATTACCTATAGTCAATAACCCTTCGTTTAGTCCTTCTATTATAGATAAAGCTTATACACAATGGGATAGACTAGGAATTAAAACGCTTGGTGACTTGTATGAAACTGGAAAATTACTTTCATTTCAACAATTACAAATAAAATATAAACTCGGAAATAATCAATATTTTAAATACTTTCAAATATGCGACTATTTGAAAAAATATATAAAAGATCATCATAATAACCCAGCAGATGTACTGGACGAGGCAATGCAGACAAAAGCGGAATCAGCAAACTTAATATCATATTTGTACAATATTATCTTAAATGTACAAATACCATCTACGGAGGGTATCAGAAGAGACTGGGAACAAGAGTTAGCCATTAAAATTTCAAAGGAAAGTTGGAATGAATACTTATTAAAAAGTACATAAATGCTCGATTAATGTAAGACACACTTTAATACAATTTAAAATTTTACATAGATTATATTATTCGAAAACTAAAATTCATAAAATTTTCCCAAACGTATCATCTATTTGTGATAAATGTCAATCCCAAGAAGCAACTATAGCGCACTCATTTGTCTTCTGTACAAAAATTCAAAAATTTTGGAATGAAATTTTTGAAATCTTTACAAAGTTATTTAAAACAAGACTGATACCCAAAGCAGAATGGATTATCTTCGGAATAACGGAAGATGATCCAGAACTAAATGTGTTTCAAAAGAAATTAATGGATTATGGGTTAATAACTGGAAAAAAGCTAATTCTAAAATTTTGGAAGAAGGCTCCAATACCAACTATAAATATGTGGATTTCAAATATGTTTGAAACACTACACCTTGAAGAGATAAGACTCCTCCTAGCAGGTAAACCAGATCACTTCCACCTGACGTGGTCTGCATTTATAGAATTATTACAAACATAGGGTGCAAAAGTATGTGAGAGTAAGTGTTCGGCACGGACTAGAAGGGCCGCGATGGCCTGTTTCCGTTCTGTAATTGTTATATGGTTATATGGTTATATGTCCTTGTTTCGAATGCATTTCACATTGCAACGACTGTAGATAAAAGCATTTTAATTTCCTTCAAGCTTCAGTGTTTTGTTTTATAAGGGTCGCTTGTCCTGCATAATTTTGGGAAATAATGGTCATGCCTTGCAACCCCGGTGGAGTTTGTTGAAGAGCTAACCAAGCCTGCAGACAAGGCTAATAATGCAGGAGATAGACTTACTTGCAAATTTTGAAAAGATGTTTGACAAAGATTCTCATGTCAGGCTCGTGGGGAATATTAAACCTCATGAAGCAGAGGATAACTTGTCCAAATTGATTGGGAATTGGCTTCACAATAGCCGTTCTGCTTCTGAATGCCAAGCAGCATGGACCTGAAAATTAATAACCCTAACAATGCATCACAGTCGGAGTTGGCTAAAGAGGATGCATATTGCATTTGGATGCACACACCAAATGCTGTCTTAAAGTGAAAGCTGCCATTTGGGATTTTGGAGGAAGAATAACCAGAAAAAACAATAGAAACATAGAAACAAAGAAAATAGGTGCAGGAGTAGGCCATTCGGCCCCTCGAGCCAGCACCGCCATTCAATATGATCATGTCTGATCATGCAGAATCAGTGCCGCGTTCCTGCTTTCTCCCCACATCCCTTGATTCCGTTGGCCTGCACTGCCTTCCGTGGCAGAGAAATTCTGGGTTTCACAACTCTCTGGGTGAAAAAAGTATTTCCTCATCTCAGTCCTAAATGGCCTACCCCTTATTCTTAAACTGTGGCCCCTGGTTCTGGACTCCCCCAACATCGGGAATGTTTTTCCTGCATCTACCCTGTCGAATCCTCTAAGACTTTTATATGTTTCTATAAGATCCCCTCTCATCCTTCTAAATTCCAATGAATACAAGCCCAACAGACCCATTCTTAGGATTTAAGGTGGCATGGTGGTAGAATTGCTGCCTTATAGCGCCAGAGACCCAAGTTTGATCCTTCGGAACAGAGTTTGTACGTTTTCCCCGTGACCACGCGGGTTTTCTCCGGCTGCTGTTTCCTCCAACACTCCATAGATGTACATGTTGGTTGGTGAATTGGCTTCTGTAAATTGTCCATAATGTGTAGAATAGAACTAGTGTACGGGTGATTGCTGGTCCACGCGGACTCGGTGGGCCGAAGGGCCTGTTTCCACTAAACTATATTTATACAGCTGCGATAAGTATTAAAATGAGACTTAATTTAAAAATGGCCACATAAATGTAATTGCAAATTCTGATTTCAGATAGCTACATTCATTTTTCTTCGTGAAGAACATACCGTTTCATTAAAAACTCGCCCAACAATAAGAAAATCATGTAGGAAGGAACTGCAGATGCTGGTTTAGAGACACAAAAAACTGGAGTATATCAGCGGGTCAAGCAGCATCTGTGGAGAAAAGGAATAGGTGAGGTTTTGGGTTGAGACCCTTCTTCACACTGGGCACCGTATCAAAAAACAACTATGAAAGGAATTGTGTGGGATAGTGCTAGTCTATGGGGTGATCACTGGTCATCGCAGACTCGATGGCTGAATGGCCTGTTTCCACACTGTACCTCCCCCTAGTAATGAATGAGGTTAATAACATGAAATGCCTAAGCGATAAAGTTTCAATTTAGTTTATTGTCACATGTACCGAGGTACAGTAAAAAGCTTTTGTTGCATCCAGTCAGCGGAAACACAATTCAAGATTACAATCGAGCCATTCACAGTGTATAGATGTATGATAATGGAATATAAACGTGGGCTATTGGAATTAGTAGACTGGTAGGAACATAAACTGGATAATTGGGATAACTGGCCTTTTTCTGTTCTGTAGGTCAATGAACAAGTAAGGTTTTTTGTTAAACGGTACTCCTGTATCATCAGTCAAATTCATTTCCTCACAAAGACATGGATATAGGCCAAAGGTCTCGCCTTCTTAGTTTAGTTCAGCCCACTGAGTCCGTCCTGACCAGTGATCCCCGCACACTACACAAACTAGGGACAATTTACAATTTTACCGAAGCCAATTAGCCTAAAACCCTGTACATCTTTGGAGTGTGGGAGGAAACCCGAGATCCCGGGGAAAACCCACTCGGTCACGGGGAGAATGTACAAACTCCATCAGATGGTACCCGCGGTCAGGATCGAACCCGTGTCTCTGGCCCTGTAATGCAGCAACTCTACCATTGCGCCACCATGCTGTCCTGCCGTTCTGCTCATCCAAGTTGTACAATTCCCTAACGGAACAGTTTCAAGTCGAGTTGAGTTTCTTGTCATATGCACAAGTACGCTGAGATGCAGATACAATGACAATCTTACTTTTAGGGCTACATATTTGCTTTTAGGAATCGTGCATTTTAAAAGGTGCAGTTTGAGCAAATTCAAAAGACTAATTTTTGTGCATTAAACTTTAAAGTGCGAAAATAATGCAGTCAAATTCACAATTAAACAGTGCAATCACCACAGACAATGCTGCTGCCTTCATTTCCGTGGGCTTGCACTTCTAATTACTGATACATACAACCATTGTCATTCATTTATCGGCAGCAATTACAAGAAATGATCCCTAATAGGCTGATCTAGTGGCGATTTTTCGCATCGAGATAATCCAAACTCAGGGACCACTTGAATAATTTCAGATCTTTCCGGTGCTCAAGAGGGAGTAATGGTGTACGGTGGCAAAGCGAGTGTGGCTCCCCTCAAGAGAAGCCAAAGAAGAGTGCAAGGCTACGCATCAGAGTAAAATGGTTCAATGGTTCACAGGTTATAGGAGTAGAATTAGGCAATTCGGCCCATCGAGTCTACGTCGCCATTCAATCATGGCTGATCTCTGCCTCCGAATCCCATTTTCACCACTAGCTCTAGGGGCTAGTGGAATCAAGGGATATGGGGAGAAGGCAGGCATGGGTTATTGATTGGGGACGATCAGCCATGATCGCAATGAATGACGGTGCTGGCTCGAAGGGCCGAATGGCCTTCTCCTGCATCTATTTTCTATGTTTCTATGTCTCTATGTTTCTATATTTTCCTGCCTTCTCCCCATAACCCTTGACACCCGTTCTAATCAAGAATTTTTCTACCTCTGCCTTAAAAATATCCACTGACTTGGCCTCCAGATTAATTACCCTCTGACCTCCTTTCTAAAAGAGCGCCCTTTAATTCTGAGGCTATGGCCTCTGGCCCTAGACTGTCCCACCAGTGGAAACATCCTTTCCACATCCACTCTATCTATGCCTTTCATTATTCTGTAAAGTACCCCCTGGTGCTTTACATAAATAAATGGCGCTTTATTTGTTACATGTGCGACTGCACGGTGAAATTCATTTTTTATATGTTACACATGAGGGTGCCGCCATTGTTGCCGCCATTATTCAAAGTCCAAAGTCCTGTCGTCCCGCGCGCTCGATGTACTGGAGCAGTTCCCGCGAGCTGACGTCCCTATCCTCTCCTCGCTCGGCCATCTTTGTGTCCGGGGGGGGGAGGCGCCTCCTGCAGCCGAACTTGAAGGCGCTGGAGGCAATACCCTCCTACCGGCCCTTGCCCCTCGCGTGCGACCTACAAGATACAAGATACAAGATGCATTTATTTGTCACATGTGCCAGTTGGCACAGTGAAATGTGATCACCATACAGCCATACAATAAAATAAAGAACACAACACACGATAGAGTTCAACATAAAACATCCCCACACAGCAGAATCAAAAGTTTCCCACTGTGAGGGAAGGCACCAAAGTCAGTCATCTTCCTCTGATGTTCACCCGTGGTCGGGGCCTCTGCAGTCGCCGCTACGGGCAGCCCGCCGCTCAGGCCCGCTCGCCGGGATGTTGGAACTCCGACGTCGGAATGGGAGGCCAACCTGAGCGGCTTGGACCTCCAAATCGTCCGCCTCCCACCGGATTCCGCGGCTCCCGACGTCCCCAGGCCGCGCCGGGCGGAGATTCACGCTGGCGGCCCTCGGCAAAGGGCCCCAGGGACTCCGCGATGTCGTTCAGCGCCGCCCGCGCTGTGAGCTCCGTGTACCGCTTCTGGACTTCACGCCGACCATAGAGCCTTCGGGCAGGTTCCCCGTCCCGCCGACCAACGAACTGGCAGAGCTGACGAAACTCAATGAGAACAATTATGGGAATGACTTCACATTCAGAGGCAGAACACAGTATTTCAAAGTCATACAGCACAGAAACAGGCCCTTCGGCCCAACTTGTCCATATAACCATAACAGCACAGAAACAGGCCCTTCGGCCCAACTCGTCCGTGCCGACCAAAATGCCCATTTACCAGCAATTGGGTCCAAATCGCCCTAAACCTTTCCCATCCATGTACAGTATCCAAATGTCTTGTTAGTGTAATAGTACCTGGCTCAACTACCTCCTCTGGCAGCTCGTTCCACATACCCACCAGCCTCTGAGTGGACATGTTGTCTGTTGGGGTCCTATTAAATCTTGTCCCTCTAATCTTAAACGTTATTCCTCTGGTTCTTGAATCGTTCACCCTGGGCAAAGGTGTGTCCACCTTATCAATTCACCTCGTGTCAGACAGTCCGGTAAATAAATGACTAATCCCTAATCATATTTAACACTCATAAGTAAATACCATGATAAATAATGTTATCAAGTGTGATAAGGTAAACTAAATAAGGAATGGATTACGGCACTGTACTAAATACATACCTGACTTATGTAAACATTAAATAAAGAAATAATTGATAGGTAAAAGATGCCAAGATAAATCATAGGCGGCCTCTGTACTGCTGAAAGTAAGAATTTGATTGTTCCATTGTCGGTGCATATGTCAATTACATACTCGCCTTCAGAAGATATAAGTTTAAGGTGAGAGGGGCGAGATTGAATAGGAACCCAAAAGGCAATTTTTTCACCGAGAGGGTGGTGGGTACACGGAATGAGCTGCCAGAGGAGGTAGTTGAGGCACGTACTAGAACAACATTTACAAGATATTTGGACAGCTACGTGGATAGGAAAGGTTTAGAGGGATTTGAACCAAATGTGGGTAAATGGGGAGTTCTGGTCAGCATGGACGAGTCGGGCCGAAGGGCCTGTTTCTGTGACTCCGCTATTTTAAACTATTTCTTTATGAATTCACATTTTGATTTTGAAATACTGTGTTCTTCATCGGAACCTACTCACAAATGTGAGGTGGTTTAGTTTAGAGATACAGCGCAGATACAGGCCCTTTGGCCCACCGAGTCCCCACGGACCTGCGATCCCCGCACATTGGCATTATCCTTCACACACTAGGGACAATGTTACATTTATACCAAGCCAATTAATCTACAAACCAGTACATCTTTGAATTGTGGGAGGAAACCAAAGATCTCGGAGAAAAGCCACGCAGGTCATGGGAAGAACGTACAAACTCTGTACAGACAGCACCCGTAGTCAGGATCGAACCTGGGTCTCTGGTGTTGTAAGGAGGCAACTCTACCACTGCGCCACCATGCCGCCCAATGCTATGAATTAACATTTTTATTTTGAAATACAGTATTCTTCCTCTGAACTTACTCATAAATGTGAGGTGATTTTCTCAAATGTTTTCGTTTATAAATGGAGTCTAGGTGGAATTCACTTGTAAAATAACATTGGATGCAAAATGCTGCTAAACACTTGCAGTGCCATTCTATTTGGTGTGCTTTGATTTCATAGCATTTGATCATTGCTCAGTGGGAATCCTTCTGGACTGAAACTTTAGGATAGTGTTGTTCACGACATTGCCACTGGCATGCCAACTAATTCATAACCAAAGGTATCCTGCTCTGAAACTCACTGCTTGCTATCCCATCTACACTAATCTTGCAGGGGGATGGTGGGGGGGTGGGGGGGTCAGGGAACCGTTCTTGCTATTGGATAGACACAAAAAGCTGGAGTAAGTCAGCGGGTCAGGCAGCATCTCTGGAGGAAAGGAATAGGTGACGTTTCGGGCCGAGACCCTTCTTCAGACCCAACCCGAAACATCACCTATCCATTTTCTCCAGAGGTGCTGCCTGTCCCGCTGAGTTACTCCGGCATCTTGTGTCTATCTTTGGTTTAAACCGGCATCTCCTTTTCTTGCTATTAGTACGATTGAGCTGTTGGTTGCTGGAATTGGATTTCGCGCATCGTTAAGCATCGCACGTAAATGATGACGGTGAGCTGGGGGACGTAAGGGGGGCATTTAACATCAAGTGCGATGAAGGTTTGTATTGTCAGGTTCTCTAAGTAAGCAATACATTAAAGGGCCTGTCCCACTTTGGCGAATTTTTAGGAGACTACAGGCGACTAGGCTGTCACCACATGGTCGTCGCGGTGTCGCCTGAATGATCCCCTCAGTCGCTCAAAGAGTCGTAGAGTCTTTCTGGTCGCCGCAGAATTTTGAAATGTTCAAAACATTTCGGCGACCGTTGTCTTGACGCCAACGGGGGTAGCCTGATGTAGGCTTTGTCACCAGGATGATGTAGGATGTCACCAGGGTGACGTAGGTAGTTGCCGGTGATGACGCCGGTGAATTCCATTAAAGTTATATTATAGATAATTTAAATGTTAATGTTATTATAATATTTTTGTATGCACAGTTGTGTGTTAAAGTTACATTATAGATAATTTAAATGTTAATGTTATTATAATATTTTTGTATGCACAGTTGTGTGTTAAAGTTACATTATAGATAATTTAAATTTTAATGTTATTATAATATTTTTGTAAGCACTGTTTTATGTCGTAGGGGTGTAGAGTCGCCGTTTTTTTCGGCGACCTGCAATGACAGTTGTGGCAGTCGCCTAAAAAATCGCCTAAGTGGGACAGGCCCTTAAATCTCCCATCCATAGAGCGACCACATGTATGGTTTAGTTTAGTATCGAGATACAGCACGGAAACAGGCCCTTCAGCCCACTGAGTCCGCACCGACCAGCGATCCCCGCACATTAACACTATCCTATACACACTAGGGACAATGTTTACACTTATACCAAGCCAAATAACCTACGCCCACTGTCTCCGCCTCTTCCTATCTTCTTCCCGCCCCCCCACCCCAACATCAGTCTGAAGAAGGGTCTCGACCCGAAACGTCGCCTATTTCCTTCGCTCCATAAATGCTGCCTCACCTGCTGAGTTTCTCCAGCATTTTTGTCTACAAGCCTCTACGTCGTTTGGGAACCAAAGTTCTGGGAGAAAGCCCACAGGGAGAACGGTCAAACTCAGTACAGACAAGTACCCGTAGCCAGGATCGAACCCGGGTCTCTGGTATTGTAAGCGCTGTAAGGCAGCAACTCTACTGCTGCGCCACCGTGCCACCCATTCATTCAATGGCTTGAAAGGTATTTGCAGTCCCTGTGTTTCACAGTGGGTGTTTACTTTTACATTAGTGCAAAGCCTGTGATATCCAATATCTTATTTACTGTTCCTCCCAAGCAACTTGGGTGTAGAAGAAATAAGTATGGACAGCACCTCATATTCCACTTGGGCGGCTTACGATTCAATGGTACGAACATTTAATTCTCCAAATTTAGGTAACACACTCTCTCTCTCCCCTTTATCCCCCCCCCTCTTTTCTTGCCCACCCATTTCTCTCATTACCCTACACCCACTTTCTCCACATGCAACCCCCCCCCACTCTAGTCCCCATCCATCTACCATATCCCTCCCTCTGGCTTTACCTATCATTCTATCCTTTTCATCTCCAGCCTTTGTCCACCCATCTGGCAATTAACCCCACTCTGCCCCACACCCCACTCCCCCCCCCCCACCCCCTCTCCTGTATCCAGTCAGGCTTTGTCCCGCCCTCACCTCGCTTTACCAGTTTTCTTCTCGCTAATATCGTTGTATTTGGTGGAGACACTGTGGGCTGAACGGCCCGTACCTGTGCTGTACTGTTCTATGTTCATTGTCCTGGGTGGTGAATCTGTGGTTCATTGCCACAGAAGGCTGTGGAGGCCAAGCCAATGGCTATTTCTAAGGCAGAGATAGATATGTTCTTGGTTAGTCCGGGTGTCAGAGGTTATGGGGAGAAGGCAGGAGAACGGGGTTAAGAGGGAAAGATACTGTAGATCAGCCATGATTGAATGGCGGAGTAGATGTGATGGGCCGAATGGCCTAATTCTACTCCTATCACTTATGAACTTATGAACTTCTATGTTCTATGTACCACACTCGGTCTGAAGAAAGGATCCAACCAGAAATGTCACCCATCTTTGTCCTCCAGAGATGTTGCCTGACCCGCTGAGTTACTCCAGCACTTTGAGTTCTATGGCGCCCAACCCAAGCAACTATTTGCCCGCTGGCCACAGAAGCAGATCTACAAACTCATATTACAATCGCTCCACACTCTTAAATATGTATTCCTACAGCAACATTTCTTACGCTGGCTTTGCCTTGCACTAAATGTTATTCGCTTACCATATATCTGTACACTGTAAATGGATTGATTGTAATCAGGTATTGAATAAATGAATGAATAATGAATAATGAATGAATGAATGAATGAATGAATAAGTTTATTGGCCAAGTATTCACATACAAGGAATTTACCTTGGTGCTCCACCCGCAAGTGACAACGACATACAGTGACAGTTAGGAATGACACATAAAACATTAAACATTAATAATAAAACATTATCGATTAAACATGTGAATTAAATAAAATACCAGAGCAAAAGGAGGCTACAGATTTTTGGTTATTGGGTTGGGCCACTACTCGTGGAAAAAAAGTTGTTTTTATGACTGGCTGTGGCAGCTTTGACTGTCTTTCTGCTGACTGGTTAGCAGGCAACAAAAAGCTTTTCACTGTACCTCAGTACATGTGACAATAAACTAAACTGAGCTGAACCTGAGCTCGATGATAGTATTCCGCAAGGAGTTACTATTAGTTTGCTGTCAGTCTAGACTCTCTTGAGTTTCTTGCAATAGTCACTGTGAAGGCAGGAAGGCCGTCAGCATCCACAAAGACTCCTCACACCCTTGCAATAGTCTGTTCGAACTTCTACCTTCCGGCAGACGTTACAAGGCCTTCTACGCCCGCACCTCCAGACTTAGGAACAGCTTCATCCCCAGAGCTATAGCTGCTCTGAAACGGTCCTGTTGAGTGCCCCCCCCCCATGAACGGTCTCCCTCGGATGGTCACGTCGCACATCGACCCGGCACAGTCATATTTGCACTTTATACTGTTTTTTAAAATGAAATTATGTTTCTCTGGGTATCTAAATTTTTAGTTTAAGTTATGACATCGGATGGAAGCTGCATACCAAATCTCGTTACATCTCTGTGCAATGACAATAAAAGATATTATTATTATTATTATTATTATTATTATTATTATTATTATTATTATTATTATTATTATTATTATTATTATTATTATTATATTCATGTCCACCATGTCTAATGCTGCCCAAATGCTTTGTCGGCATCAGTGTGGGCAATCTACATTCATTTTGCTTCATGAAGAACACATACCATTTCGTTAAAAAACTTGCCCGACTATAAGAATATAGTGTAGGAAGGAACTGCAGATACTGGTTTAAACCACAGATAGAGACAAAAAACAGGAGTAACTCAGTGGGTCAGGTAGCACCTCTGGAGAGAAGGAATAGTTTGAGGTTTCGGGTCGAGGCCCTTCTTCAGATTGGGCACTGTATCAAAAAAAGAACTACGAAAGGCACTAAAAAAAATAGAGCAGGCATGAAGATCCATATGGTAGGAAGGAACTGCAGATGCTGGTTTAAACCGAAGATAGACACAAAATGCTGGTGTAACTCAGCGGGTCAGGCAACATCTCTGGAGAAAAGGAATAGGTGACGTTTCGGGTCGAGACTCGGTCTGAAGAAAGGTCTCAACCCAAAACGTCACCCGTTCCTTCTATCCATCAGTTTGTGTCTATCGTGAAGGTTCATGGTTTGTATCTTAAGCATTACTTTGTCGAGTCAAGAGACTGTTTAATTATCAAAGGAACAATGAAATTCTTACTCGCAACAGCGTAACAGGTCTGCAAACACTGTCCCCTGCAGCATTTTACCCCTGCAGTATTAGTTTTATATGTACTGCCTGAGTTTCCGTGGTTAAGCTCCCTCTGCATTGGGAACTAGTTAGATAAAGAAGATGAGATTTGCAGCACTCTCGTTATTCTCACAGCAGCCAAAGGGGGGACTCAGTGCTGGCTTTCTCCCAGAGTGTTTGCGGTCAATGTTTCATGGCATCCTACAGGACTAGTGATTGAATCATGGGATGTTTCCTGGTGCCATCTTCCAGTCTTTAGCAGCAGCATGTTCACACTCAGAGAAATATTTCGCAGAAGCAAAACAATCATTCCAAAGACGTACAGGTTGGTAAGTTGATTGGCTTTCTTTTAAGTGTAAAATTGTCCCTAGTGCATGTAGGGTAATGTTAATGTGCGGGGATCGCTGGTCGGTGCGGACTCGATGGGCCGAAGGGCCTGTTTCCGCGCTGTATTTCTGAACTAAACTAAACACACCATCATCATCGGCGGTCACTCGAAACGATTATGACTGTCCTCTCCTCCCCATAGGATCGCCTACTTGTGGGTCTGCAGTTGTCTGTAGGGGACGATCCGCGATCCACACACCTTGGTGCAACGTGGGCAGTGGAGACTGGCGGTGGTTGGTAGCCGTCGAGCCCCCTTCTCTCTCTCATTACGGTGTTGTCGCTTTGTCTCTGCGACACGGCGTAGCTCCATTTCGTGACGTGCAGCTCCTTCCTGCACGGAATTCCTCCAGGAGTGCCTGTCCAGTGCAATGTGCTCCCAGTTGCTTGATGTGATGTGGAATTTCTTCAGACTGTTCTTGATGTTGTCCTTGAAGCATTTCTTTGGCCCGCAGGGGGCTCGCCGACCTTCCTTCAGCTGAGAGTACAGGATCTGTTTAGGGAGACGTGTATTGGACATGAGGATGACATGGCCAGTCCATCCAAGTTGGTGCTGCATTATTGTGGTGGTGATGCTGGTCATGTTGGCTTCCTCCAAAACGCTGATGTTGGTGCGTTTGTCCTCCCAGCTGATCCTCAGAATCTTTCGTAAGGATCTTTGAGGGTAAACTAAACAAAACTAACTACCGCACTGTGAACACAAAATAAAACTACTATTACTCTGACAATATTTTAGTTTCGATACAGTTTCCAGTTTCAGGAAGCTATGGGCTTTCCGTCCCTTCATTGTCTTTCCTTGGTCCTTCTCTCTCATTGACTATCCTCTTGTTTTGAATGTTTTTAATATATAACATATTAAATGTTGATGTTATGTTATGAATTTCTTGATAATTATTCTTTAGTTAGTTCGGTTTAGTTTATTGATACATTGCGGAAACAGGCCCTTCGGCCCATCATGTCCGCGCCGACCAACGATCACCAGTACACTAGTTCTATCCTACACACTCGGGACAATTTACAGAAGCCAATTAACCTACAAACCTGCACGCCTTTGGAGTGCGGGAGGAAACCAGAGCACCCAGAAAAAACCTACGCAGTCACGGGGAGAATGTACAAACTCTGTACAGACAGTACCCGTGGTCAGGATTGAACCTGGGTCTCTGGTGCTTCGAAGGTAGCAACTCTACCGCTGCGCTACCGTGCCACCCTCTGGAGTCTGAAAAACAAAAGATCAAAACTTTTGCTTTAGTATCTCCAAAACCTGCTGTATGGCTTTCCAGGTTTGCTCCAGTACCCATAACATTGGGAGCAGTAACTTTATGCTTCCCGTTTCACCAATGGGCTTATAATAGCTCTTGGTACTATAAACGCAACAAAGGTGACACACTGACAGAGGGTAAAGCCAAACACTTCAACGATCTTCACCAACAGACTACATGGAACAGGTGGGAATGTAAATGGAAGTGGCAACAGGCCAGGGCAACTAAAGAACAGTCCTGAGCTACCATCTACCTCAAAGGAAACTAAACTACAACAAAAAATTAAAAGCTAAAACTAAATTAATGGGTAAACATAAAGGCTTTTGTCATAAATGGTAGCTCTTCCAAAGTTCAAGCTGTTACCGCGTGGGGTGGTGTACAGCTGTACATCATGTCATATATCATCAGAAAAGGATATTGCTCTTGTTAGATGATCTTTATGAGTATGAGAATATTGCCAATGAATATTAGATCTTTGACTGTTGGCCTTTAAAGGTTATGGTGGTGGGTAAACCTTTAGAAGGTTGATCCAGACACGAGTTTGAATCACGCTGTTGTCGTCCAACAACTGAATAAGCCTGCAGGTAATGAAAACAGCAATAACCATGAATGCTGGATTCCTGCAAAAACCTTATCTGGTTTATTATTGTCCTTCAGGCAAAAGAAAGACACAAAGTGCTGGAGTGGGTCAGGCAGCATCTCTGGAGAAAAAGGATGGGCGATGTTTAGTTTAGAGTTTAGAAATACAGCGCAGAAAGAGGCCCTTCGGCCCACCGAGTCCATGCCGACCAGCGATCCCCGCACTCTGAGGAACTCTGAGATGCGGAAATACTTTTTTGCGCAGAGAGTTGTGAGTTTGTGGAATTCTCTGCCTCAGAGGGTGGTGGAGGCCGGTTCTCTGGATGCTTTCAAGAGAGAGAGTTAGATAGAGCTCTTAAAGATAGCGGTGTCAAGGGATATGGGGAGAAGGCAGGAACGGGGTACTGATTGTGAATGACCAGCCATGATCACATTGAATGGCGGTGCTGGCTCGAAGGGCCAAATGGCCTAATCCTGCACCTATTGTCTATTGTCTATTGCCTAAAAATATCCTATACACAGTAGGGACAATTTACAATTTTACCAAGCCAATTAGCCCACAAACCTGCACGTCTGTGGAGTGTGGTCTGGGCGGGTCACAGGAAGAATGCACAGATCTGTAGCGCTTATGTTTGTAAACAGAATTTAAAAGGTACTGAATTATATGGAAAATCCTTGGGAACAATGAAGTAGGAATGTGCCAACAACTGAGATTAGCATTTAAGTATGAAGCATTGAATTTTTACTTTGCCACAGAGCCTGACTATGATATCGTGCAGTTTTCATGGAAGTAACAACTGATCAAAGAGAGGCACCACCGTTTCAACTCATTACCACAGGCAAAAAAGGCGCAGTCATACAACCCTCATTCACCAACCAGATTTTGCTGGATGATATACCTATTGTGTTCTTTTCTTTCTTTGACTGTATGGGACACATAATGTGCAACGGCATGTTTTTTTTTTTAAAGTAGCACAATGGAACTGAAAAGTTTGTAGTTTGAAAAAGACACAATAGGTCAGAACTTTCCACCAGTGGCAGGTTTCATGTCATTAACGTGATTCATAGAGTCATAGTGTGATACAGTGTGGAAACAGGCCCTTCAGCCCAACTTGCCCACACCGGCCAACATCTCCCAGCAACACTAGTCCCACCTGCCTGCGCTTGGTCCATATCCCTCTAATCCTGTCCTATCCATATACCTGTTTAACTGTTTCTTAAATGTTGGGATAGTCCCAGCCTCAATTACCTCCTCTGGCAGCCTGTTCCATACACCCACCACCCTTTGTGTGAAAAAGTTACCCCTCAGATTCCAATTAAATCTTTTCCCTTTCACATCCTCTGGTCCTCAATTCCTCTACTCTGGGCAAGAAACTCTGTGCATCTACGCGATCTACTCCTCTCATGATTTTATACACCTCTATAAGATCACCCCTCATCCTCCTACGCTCCAAAGAATAGAGATCCAGCCTAAACATCTCCTATAACTCACACCCGCTAGTCCTGGCAACATCCTCGTAAATCTTTTCTGAACCCTTTCAAGCGTGACAATATCTTTCCTACAAACATGGTGCCTAGAACTGAACACAATATTCTAAATGCGGTCTCACCAACGTCTTATACAACTGCATCATGACCTCCCAACTTCTATATTCAAAGTGAGATGGGGAAAGTTTAAAAGAATGAATGAATGAATGAATGCAACTCTACCGCTGCGCTACTGTGCTGAATTTGTGGGCCGAGTACATTCTCCTGTGATGTACCTTTCTTTGTGTTATACTGCTGCTGTCACATAGAAAAATCTATTTTTGGATTTGTCTGATGTTAACTTGTTGGTAGTGCCATTGCAATCCAAAATTAGAAGGCAGAAATGATGGGAGTGCCTTTTATAACCCATCGAAGCATATGAAGTTGGGCCAGCTGTCAAAAACTATGAATGTTTCATATTTTCTTCCCTCAAAATTATTAAAAATCAATTAATTGACCTTAAATATTAATACAAATATAAATAAAATTAAACACTTAAACATTTATTTACCATCGAAAACAATAAAGTGAATTGAAAAATGTAACCTACGCCAAACTTTAAAAAACGTGTTCATCTGCAGAATCGGGTCTAAAGGAGGCTTACGAGAATGATCCCAGCAATGAGTGGGTTAATTGAGCAGTCTGAAGAAGGGTTTCGGCCCGAAACGTTGCCTATTTCCTTCGCTCCATAGATGCTGCTGCACCCGCTGAGTTTCTCCAGCATTTTTGTGTACCAGTGGGTTAATTAACATGTGATGAGCTTTTGACAGCACTGGGCCTGTACTTGCTGGAGTTCAGAAGGATGAGGGGACACCTCAGTGAAACTTACAGAATAGTGAAAAGCCTGGATCGAGTGGATGTGGAGAGGTTGTTTCCACTAGTAGAAGAGTCTAGGACCAGGGACCATAGCCACAGAATAACGTACCTTTAGAACGATGATGAGGAGGAATATTACTTAGAGGGTGGTGAATCTATGGATTTCATTGCCACAGACGACTGTGGAGGCCAAGTCAAAGGATATTTTTAAGGCAGAGATAGATAGATTCTAGATTAGTAAGGGTGTCAGGGGTTATGGTGAGCAGGAGAATGAGGCTGAGAGGGAAAGATAGATCAGCCATGATTGAATAGCGGAGTAGACTTGATGGGCCGAATGGCCTAATTCTGCAAATTTATGAATTTATGAATGTAAGCTTAAGTGACAGGACCACCATTTATTTTAATCCCAAATTGTCTGTCAAGTGCCTATTATAGAGGGACAAATATAATTTGATAGATTGTAAATCACACAGAGATCAGATCAAGTAAGAGTTGTAAATTTCCTTCCTGAAAGGAACCAGTGAACCGGAAGGCTTTCTGACAATCCAGGAAGCATATGTCAGTTTTAAGAAAGTGGCATCAAACGGAATTTATATTTGTTTAGATTAGTATAGAGATACAGCGCGGAAACAGACCCTTCGGTCCACCGAGTCTGTGCCGACCAGCGATCCCCGTACTCTAGCACGCTCCTACACACTGGGGACAATTTACAATCTTTACCGAAGCCAATTAACCAAAAAGACTTGTACATTTTTGGAGTGTGCGAGGAACTCAGAGAAAACCCACGCTGTCACAGGGAGAATGTACAAAATCCGTACGGACAGCATCCGCACAGTCAGGATCGAACCCGGGTCTCTGGAACTGTGAGGCAGCAATTCTACCGCTGATAGACGCAAAATGCCGGAGTAACTCAACGGACCAGGCAGCAGGAGAGAAGGAATGGGTAACCCGATGCAACTGCTGCACCACCATGCCGCCCATGAGGAGTTTAAAGGAGTATATGTAAAGGTTTATGAGGAGGGTAAAGAGCATAGGCCACTATTGTGATAACACTGTCACACACTATAACCATCTCTTCATCCATCCAGCCAAGTCAGTTCAAGGTGGCAGCATCATCTGCGCCTAGAAATTGGATTGATTCGTACCTCTTTCTGTGCAAACCCCATGCAAAAGATTGCTGATGCATGTTTTGTCCACCTTTTGCCTGTTAAACACCGGTCGGCACTCCCAGTCGCACTTTGCGCTAATCTAACTCGTGGAGAACAATTCATGGCTCTTCTTGGACTCCCTCATTCCCCGCTTAAGTTCCAGTTTCAGTTTGTTTAGTTCAGTTTGAGTTTAGTTTATTGTCACGTGTACCAAGGTACAATGAAAAGCATTTGTTGCGTGCTATCCAGTCAGCGGAAAGGCAATACATGATTACGATCGAGCCATTTCCAGTGTACAGATACATGATAAGGGAATAACCTTTAGTGCAAGGTAAAGCCAGCCAAGTCCGATCAAAGATAGTGCGAGGGGTCACCAAGATAGTAGTTGAGGACCGCTCTCTAGTTATGGTAGGATGATTCAGTTGCCTGATAACAGCTGGGAAGAAAGTTCTGGGCTTAAGTTCGTTCTTGCTTTCTTTGTATTCTTCAAAGGTCCTGTCTGATCTCATGTTCCTAAACCTTACATATGCTTCCTATTATTTTGATAACTAAATTTACAACCTCTCTTGTCATCTGACTTTCCCTTTCCTTGAACCTCCTCCTTAGTAGAACATGCTGATCCTGAACTCTGAACAGCTGCATTTTAAACAACTCCCACATGTTGGACACAAAAAGCTGGAGTAGCTCAGCGGGACAGGCAGCATCTCCGGAGAGAAGGAATGGGTGACGTTTCGGGTCGAGACCCTTCTTCGCTCCGAAGAAGGGTCTCGAGCTGAAATGTCAGCCAATCCTTCTCTCCAGAGATGCTGCCTGTCCCGCTGAGTTACTCCAGCTTTTTGCGTCTATCTTCAGTTTATCTTGTGTCTATCAACCAACATCTGCAGTTTATTCCTACACATTTCTCACACATGTTAGATGTGGTCTTACTCAATACAGCTGCACCCAATTTACTCTCCCATTCTCCTGGTTCACATTATTCTAATTTGCCTCCTTTGATTTACTACTTTCCTCCAAATCCAGATTTAATAGTAAGATTAAACGAGAACTTACCAGTTTGAAGTTTGATCTTTATTTTATGAGGAGTTACGATAAGGGATTACGTGAAGAGCCCACCAGCCCGCATGCGCATCAATCTTCAAAGCAGCAGTGTGAAATCACAGATAACAGTTGTTGAACTGAATATAGGAAGATTCGAGAAACTATAATTACCCGCTGACCTTTATGAGAGAGGGTTGGAAGCAGAGGGCACGTAATCCCTCATCGTAATTCCTCATAAAATAAAGATCAAACTTCAAACTGGTAAATTCTTGTTTAATCTTACTATTTTACTTTGGAGTCACGTGAGTGACTACGTGAAGATTTCAAAGCTCTGTGATTTCATGCCATGAAAACGAGTCCACACAAGCACAACTGCATCAGTTGACCACAGATAAGGGAAACATTCATAATGCATACAGACATGACAGATTTAAAATATGCTGATGCTTTTTAATGAACAAATAATAATAATAGTAACCCCTCTCTTCCGGGAGGAAACTATAAAATAGAACCTAAAATAGAGTTGGCAAATACCCCCGGTCTGGCAATGGGTTCTTATAAAATGTTTGGAAAGCTCGTTCGTTAGACCATCCTGCAGCCGCTAGGATGTGGTCCAGCGGAACGTATATAACCCTTGCTGCTGATGTTGTAAGTGAGATTTGAAAATATTAGTATCTACTCCTGCATAAGCCAAAACCACGTATAACCACCTGGAGATGGTCTGAACTGACACCTTCTTATGAGGTTTTTTGTAACTAACAAACATTGCTAGTATCAGAGCCTCTAAGGCTCTAGGTGACCTTGACGTATTGTTGTAAATGTGTGACCACACATAACCGAAGGTCCATGGGGTATGCCATGAAAACTAGTTTGAGACCTGACGCCCCTGGGCTACTCTGCTTAACTAAATCATAACATCAAATATTATATTATTTGCAGATGTAACCATCCTGTCCAGTCGCAATTTTTGTAGTGACTGGACCCATTGCGCTGAGACCAGCGCCATGAGGATAACTACCTTATGAGAGCCGGGCCAAAGATAAGGATGTAGCTGGAGCCCCCTGGTGAAGTAGTGTTAACACAATGTCAATATCCCATACTTCCGTGTACTTGGGCCTGGGAGAACTTGTGTTAAAGATATCTTTATAAACTGGATATCAGAGGGTGAAACCCGACAGAGTGGGTCCTGCTGGCTGCAGCAAATATGATGAGAAGGCACGTTGGGCACAGTTAATGGCACTATAACTTAATTTATTGTCAAAGACCCATTTGAAAATGAACTCCAAGACGTCAGTTATCCGTGCCATATTATATGTAACATTAGCATTTAAACAAAACGCTTCCCATCTCCGGAAGAAGAAAAGTACTGCTTTTTTGGTGCTATCCCTGCACTCTGCAGTGAGCACATACATCGATCGGTCTGACAACCCGAGCCGCAGGAGTAGTCTTCTCAGAGTCTGCAAGTCAATGAATTGATTTTACCATGCAGAGGCTGGTTTCCTGAGTCACAGGCTGAACCAGCAAAGTTTTATGTTTAGAATAACCATATAAGGTTTTATTATTATTCCCAACATAAGCGGGAACCATGGCTGCATAGGCCAGTCAGACAGTACGAAAAAACCTGAAGCGGGATCTTGCTGAATTTATTGCAAGACCCGACTGATGAGGCAAAATGGAGGAAAGATATAAAAGAACATTCCTCCCCCGTGTAGTGAGAATGTATCTCTCGCCACTGTTATGCCGCATATTTTTGCAGCTGGTGAATGAGCCTGGATGCAAACATATTGATATTCGGTGTTCCATCGAGTCATAGTCATAAAATACTTTGTGATCCAACATCCATTCTGTGTTGTCATCGATTTTACGTGATGATACACCAGCGCCAAATGAGGTTAGGTAAATTATCACAGGATACTTTGACTTGATTGCACCCATGTGACTAACATGCCACCACCACAGTGTATTAACTTGGAATTGAGCATGCAGATTATGCATATTCGCACAATAACCCTTTAACCCATAGAATGCACCTAGTGTCTAAAGGTAGTTGATACCAATAACTGAAGAATTGGTAACTCATGCAAATCCCATCTGCCTCCGTAACTAGAGGTGGCATTTGTAATTTTCCATCTTTGAGCACTAGCATCAGTTTGTAATATAACTGAAGATTTACTGACCAAAAACTACTGGAGCAATGCTGAATACTGTTCGTCCACCATTGTGACTTTGGTAGCTTCAGCTGGTAATAGCATACGTCTGTTAACAATGACCTACATAGCACTTGAGATATTACCACTTTGCACGTTGTAAGTTCTGATAATGCAAAGGCCCAATTTGCACAGCTGAAACACAGCTACTATATTGCCAATTACACTTGATGAATAGAAGGCTGCTTCATAACAACAAGGTTGTTACAGGCTTCTATCAATTCCAATCTCTTGCCCCAGGGCGGAGTCACAGACAAATTAACAGTTAAAGGTAAATCCCAATAATCAATAACTCTAGTTGGTATCAACTTAAATTTAACTGGATGGATGAGGAACCTCAATTTCTCAAATATAGTTTGCGGCTGAAACAGTTGATTTTAGCAAAATACAGCGTTTAGAATATCATCCAGAAGCCATAACAAGTGTTTTTGAGCTCTGAGCAGTCCAAGCACTGGTTTAGTAATTTGGTAAATGACCTGGGAGCTGAAGTTAGCTCATTTTGCAATGCATTAACTGTTATCATTGCCCCATCCAGATAAATTTCAAATGTCTCCGGTGATCCCTGTGAATGGGACCGGAATAGTATGCATCTTTGAGATAGATGCATGCCATAAAGATCCTATGGAAATAAGTTGTTAGACAGTAACGAAGTTTCCTATTCTGAAATGTCTATACTGCACATGCGAGTTAAATCAAGGATGAACCGACATCCTCCATCTTTCACAATGAACAGGCCAAGCCTGCCATAATTCCATGCCTGCCTCGAATGACAACTCTAGCCAGATTCCCGAGCCTGTCTTGAAAGGTAAATCCTGGCCATAATACTGAGCCTGCCACAAAAGACAACTCTGGCCATAATTCTGAGCCTGCCTCGAAAGACAACTCTGGCCTGATTTCCGAGCCTGCCTTGAAAGGCAATCCTGGCCATAATACTGGGCCTACCTCGAAAGACAACTCTGGCCATAAATCTGAGCCTGCCTCGAAAGACAACTCTGGCCATATTTCCGAGCTTGTCTCAGAAGGCAATCCTGGCCATAATGCTGAGCCTGCCTCGAAAGACAACTCTGGCCCCAATTCCAAGCCATGCTTGGAACTCTTGTATACTGTGCAGTATAAACTAATCACATGTTATCATTTTAGTTTATAAACGGATCTGAATCTCATGTTATCATTGTCATTTGTACAAAAACAAGTGTAAATATTACCAACTTGTAAATGGTCCACATACCCCATGTTTCGGAAGAACCAGACGCACCTACCTCCATGGTTACCTCCATGGTCTTATGGTAAGCCCAAAGGCCCCTGATGCGGGTTCTATTTCCGTCCTTGATTGGAGAGTAGGACTGGTAGGGTGCGTGGATTCCATATTTTTCCTGAGACCGGCTTGGACCTTGGCCTGAAAGACCTCTGCCCAGCTTTCAAGCTGCCACCAGCTTCAGTAAACTGCTTACTGCCGATGAAGGCGTGGGGTATGTCGTCGCCGAAACGATGAAGCTTTGCTCGTCGTCGGTACCTTGATCAGTCCGACAGCTTTTGCTTCCTCATCCAGGTATTACCTGGTGGATAAGTCTTACCTGAAGAGAAGATTCGGCGGCTGGTTTCATTTCCTGGATTTCATGCCCCCTCCAATGTCACCCCTGATAGCGCTGTTCACTGCCGGCACTTGTAGCGTGATCGGAATTCTGGCCCCTTCCCGGTTTTCTGCCAACGGCTGGAACCAAGTCTACCAGCAGCAACCCCTTCGTTTGCGAGGATTCCCTTGAAGCCATACGCATGTGCTCCAGTATGTTCCACGGACATACTTTAGAATTTGAAGTCAGTTACACACTGACCACTCGCACTCCCCTCCACAGAGAGGGAGATTCGTAAGCAGCCCTGAAACAGATGCTGCCGCAGGCCCCTGAGGATACCTGCGCTGATATGGCCCCTCCTACAGACCTATATCAGGAGCATCACATTAGTGGGATAAACGCCCGAGTGCGCTATCCATGCTCCATCTGGGTTAAAAGTCCGAGGACGTACCCAGGTATGTCGGAGGGGAAGCCTCCTGGCCTGACTCGTCCGGGTCCATAGGCCTGACCGACTTATTCTTGGATTAACCCCCGTTCTGGGGAACCACAGCGGTCTGGGAGCCGGTGACCGCATTGTCAGCGACTTGGGTAGCGAACCCGCCGGCCGCCGGCTACCCGCGCTTCCGTGGTCCGGACCGGGATCTCCCCACGGTCCATAACCGGTTTCCCCGCGGCCCGTCCGGACTTCGCCCCGAAATTGTCCAGCAGGAAAAACTCTGCAAGAAGAGATTCCTGCAAGAAAAAACAGAACCTGGAAATAAGTTTAAAACTTACCTGCAGGTTTAAACTTACCGCTGGAAGGAGCAACGTGCCTGCCAGCCAGTCACTGCGCAATGCGTTAGACGTAATGACGTGCATGCGGGCTGGCGGGCTCTTCACGTAGTCACTCACGTAACTCCGAAGAAAAATCTTATTTATAACTAGGTTAAAACTATAGATAGACACAAAATGCTGGAGTAACTCAGCGGGACAGGCAGCACAACTGGGGGGAAGGAATGGGTGACGTTTCAGGTTGAGACCCTTCTTCAGACTGAGTGTCAGGGAAGAGGGAGTACAGAGATATGAAAGGGTAAGGTGTGAAAAAGACCGATCAAAGCAGATACTGTAAAGGAAATGTAGTGTGGTTCAGTGTGAGCTGAGGGGGAGGTAGCAACAAGGCATACAGTCAGTAATATTTAATCAGGAGGACAGTAGAACTAGTTGTAGACCTAGGATGGGGGATGAACGGAGAGAGAGGGAAAGCAAGGGTTGCAAAGTTAAGGAAATCAATACTAATACCCCTGGGTTGTAAGCTGCCTAAGCGAAATTTGAGGTGCTGTTCTCCAATTTGCATTGGGCCTCACTCTGGCAATGGAGGAGGCCCAGGACAGAAATCCAATAGACAATAGACAATAAGTGCAGGAGTAGGCCATTTGGCCCTTCAAGCCAGCACCGCCATTTAATGTGGTCATTGCTGATCATCCCCAATCAGTACCCCGTTCCTGCCTCCTCCCCATATCCCTCGACTCCGCTATCTTTAAGAGCCCTATCTAGCTCTCTCTTGAAATCATCCGGAGAACCTGCCTCCACCGCCCTCTGAGGCAGAGAATTCCACAGACTCACCACTCTCTGTGAGAAAAAGTGTTTCCTCGTCTCTGTTCTAAATGGCTTACTCCTTATTCTTAAACTGTGGCCCCTGGTTCTGGACTCCCCCAACATCGGGAACATGTTTCCTGCCTTTAGCATGTCCAAGCCCTTAACAATCTTAGGTCTGTGTCAGTGGATAAAGGTCAGTAGATAAAGGTCAGTGTGGGGAATGGGAGAGGGAGTTAAAGTGTTGGGCAACCGGGATATCGTGCAGGCCGAGGCGGACTGAGCGGAGGTGTTGAGTGGAATGATCGCCGAGCCTGCGCTTGGTCTCGCCGATATATAGGAGTTAAAACTATGTTCAGTCTGAAGAAGGGTCGCGACCAGAAACGTCATCTCCTCCTTTTCTCCATAGAGGCTGCCTGACCCGCTGAGTTAGTCCAGATTTTTGTGTCTATCTTTGGAGTAAACCAGCGTTTGTGGTTTCTTCCTACACATTAACACATAAGGGGTGCGAAAGAACTGCAGATGCTGGTTTAAATTGAAGGTAGACACAAAATGCTGGAGTAACTCAGCGGGACAGGCAACATCTCTGGAGAGAAGGAATGGGTGACGTTTGGGTCGAGACCCTTCTTCAGATTTAAAACACAAGGCGTTTTGTTGGCTTGTTCCCTCAATGCTCTCCCACTGAAACACCAGTCACCCAGCTGGGCCTGCTCCCTGATGCAAGGTCTGGTATCGTTCCTCCTCTGACTATCCACATAATGTTTGAAGAAACCCCCAAAATCGAACAATTTTGGCCCGTCTAAACTTCTTGCGCTAAGGAAGTCCCAGTCAATATTAGGAAAGTTGAAGTCACCCACTTTGACAACAATATTGCATTTACATCTTTCCATAATCTGTCTGCATAGAACATAGTCTGAAAAAGGGTCTCGATCCAAGATGTCACCCATTCCTTCTATCAGGAGATGCTGTCTGTCCCGCTGAGTTACTCCAGCATTTTGTGACTATCTTCTGTATAAACCAGCATCTGCAGTTCCTATACATCCTTCCTATACATCCCTCTTATACATAGAACGTTACAGCATGGGAACAGGCTCTTCGGCCCACAATGTCTATGCCAAACATGATGGCAAGATCAATTCATATCTGCCTGCACGTAATCCATATCCCTCCATTCCCTGCATATCCATATGTCTATACAAAAGCCTCTTAAATGCCACTATTCTACCACCCTCCACTACCACTGCCTACAGCATATTGCAGGCAAGCTGTGTAAAACATTTGCCCCACACATCTCTCTATCTATCTATCGATCTATATCTATCTATAGCTATCTACTATCTATATCTATCTATCTTATATATTATCATATAATATATATATCTATATAATTAAAAGTCTCATCTTGACCACTTCCTGTCTGTGCTATATATTGATTTCAGAAAAAACACTACCCTGTATCGCGGTGATTATTGGCCATCTTACTCATAGTCCTCCTCCGCTGAGCCAGCCCCGAAGAATTTTCCCATCGATGAAAAATAAAAAAGTTATGAGTGTTTAAAAAACCCTGAGATCAGCTGATTGGTCCTCTCGCCTGTCAATCACCGCGATGAAGGTAACGCCCCTTCCGGGGGAGGGGGGCAGGACTATAAAACTCCAGATGCCTGGACGTGAGTCAGTCACTCTGCATGATCATGAGGGAGAGGCCACGACTATCAGTCTAACCTGTGAATCAACTGAACTGTGAGTCTGCAATGTACTTGCAATAAATGATTTGTTAGCCCTTAAGGACAATGCCATGAGTTGTTTGGCCTGCTGTCCTGCCTGTGCTTGAAAGTGCAATGCTTAATTGGGAGTGAAATGAAATGAAATGACAATGCCATGAGATGTTTAGCCTGCTGCCCTGCCTGTGCTTGAAACTGCAATGCTTTATTAGATCCGACTGTGTTTGGAAGGAATAAATGCTTTATTAGGTCCGACTGAGTTTAGAAGGAATAAATGCTTTATTAGGTCCGACTGCGTTTGGAAGGAATAAATGCTTTATTAGGTCCGACTGCGTTTGGAAGGAATAAATGCTTTATTAGGTCCGACTGCTTTTGGAAGGAATAAATGCTTTAATAGGTCCGACTGTGTTTAGTCCAAAAGTCCCGCTCATTTTGTGACTTCCGCTTAGTGGACAGGTCGCGCTGATTGCGTAATTTCCGGTGAGTGCAGAGGTTGCGCTGACTGCGGAAGTGCCGCTGACTTCGGAAGCCCCACAGTGGAGAGGCCGCGCTCAGCCGCGTGAGTAGATTCAAGAAGGTTTACTGTCATATATATGGTGTGTGAGTCAGTGTGTGTGAATGTGAATGTGAGTGTCAGTGTGTATGTGTGTGTGTGAGTGTGTATGTGTGTATGTGAGTGTGTATGTGTGTGTGTGTGTGTGTGTGTTTGAGTGTATGTGTGTGTGTGTGTGTGTGTGTTTGAGTGTATGTGTGTGTGTGTGTGTGTGTGTGTGAGTGTATGTGTCTGTGTGTGAATCTGTGTGTGTCAGTGTGTGTGTGTGTGTGTGTGAGTGTATGTGTGTGTGTGTGTGTGTATGTGTGTGTGAGAGTGTATGTGTGTGTGAGAGTCTGTGTGTGTGTGCGTGTATGTGTGTGTGTGTGTGAGTGTATGTGTGTATGGGTGTGAATGTGTGAGTTTGTGTGTGAGTATGTGAATGAGTGAGTGAGTGTGTGAGTGAGTGTGTGTAAGTGAGTGTGAGTATATGTGTGTGTGTGTGAGTGAGTGTGTGAGTGAGTGAGTGTGAGTGTATGTGTGTGTGCGTGTGCGTGTGTGAGTGAGTGTGTGTGTGTATATTGGAATTGGTGGAGAGGTGGAATATTGCATTGGGGGACCAGCCCAACAGGTCCCACAGTCTAGTACATAACTAAAACTCTGATCTTGTTATCTTCCGGTTTGGCGGTCTTTCTACTTGTGCAATGACGGTTTGCGATAGCGCTACGATTTTTCGCCAGTTCACCCACCATTCTCCTATGTTGCGAATGCACCAAGTTACGTTCCGATCGGTTGATGTTAGCGAGTTTTAAAAATCTTAAAAACCGCGCGTGCACAGATCGATCTCTTCTCCTGCCAGTCAGCGCTGCATGGATTAGTCTCTTCCCGTCACTCCCCGAGACAGTCTGCCCCTTCCTGCACCATCGCGTCTATACTGGAGCTGAGGGTGGCCGCCGTAGATTTCCAACCGGACTTTCGGAGGGACCCGAAGCAGCCCCGCCCCAAGCAGCCCAGCCCCAAGCAGCAGCCCAGCCCTGTCCCGCCCCACTCAGCAGCCCAGCGTCGGAGACCCGACCCAGCCCAGTGTGCGAGACCCAGCCCAGCCCAGCCCAGAGTCAGAGATACAGCCCAGCATCGGAGACCCCGTCCAGCCCAGAGACGGAGATGTCGCCAAACGGAAAGCGGAGACTCTGATCCCGGCGGAGGAGAACGACCGGCGCCCAGCGCCCGCTGTGAGTCCCCATTGCACCGCCAATTCCAGCCACCACCCCTCTGGCCCCCCTCGCTGGCTCCCCCCCCTCCCCCGTAATGCCCTCCTCTCCCCCATGGCTCTTCTCCCATGTTTTCTCTGAGCTCACTCCCCCCTGCCCACACACCCCTCTCCCCCCACAATTCCCCCCCTTCCCACACACACACCCCCGCCCACAACACCCCCCCTCCCCACACACCCCACCACAAACCCCCCTGCCCACACCCCCCCGCCCACACACAACCACCCCCCCACCCACAGGCACCCACCCCCTGCCCACACACACCCACCCCCCACCCACCCCCCACCCACACCCCCCCCCACATACCATTAGGTATGAATACGGTTAGGCTAAATTACATTCCTAATTAAATTCCACAAGAGAGCCAGGCTCTGATCAACAGGTGCAACACATGAATGACTGTATTCATATATGGAAATCAGATTATATTCATGCTGTTATGTATATATATAGAGAAAAACTCAGAGAAACAAAGCAAAAGTCGGACCCATCACTGTTCTGCACAAATAAATCAATCAACCTTGTTCAAGAAGGAACTACAGATGCTGGAGAATCGAAGGTAGACAAAATTGCTGGAGAAACTCAGCGGGTGCGGCAGCATCTATGGAGCGAAGGAAATAGGCAACGTTTCGGGCCGAAACCCTTCTTCAGACGGTTTCAACCTTACCCTTTGAATATAGAAACAAGACGAAAATAATGCCACATATTCAATCATATATGGTTCAATGAAATTAAGATATATATGTAAAAATATATATGGAAACAGGCCCTTCCGCCCACAAAGTCCACACCGACCAGCAATCTATCATACACCAATTCCATCCATCACGCCAGGGACAATTTACAGAAGCCAATTAACCTACAAACCTGCACTTCTTTAGGATATGGGAGAAACAGGAATATCCAGAGTAAACCCATGTGGTGGTAAGGCAGCAACTCTACCACTGCGCCACCGTGCCACCCCATTACATTATTTTTTCTGTAATATATATATTATGGTGTCACGTGAATAAAGATGAACACATGATTCTGATTTCTGCCCTTAGTTGGATAACACACATGTCGTCATTGTGTTTTATGGCTGGTTTTCAACCTCTTCAGGCTGAAGGTCTCGACTCGAAACATCACCCATTCTTTCTCTCCAGAGATGCTGCCTGTCCTGCTGAGTTTTTCTAGTTTTTAATGTCTATCTTCAGTTTAAACCAGCATCTGCAATTCCTTCCTACACTATTTGTTAAGCAAAACAGGTCCTATTCTCATTATATAATTTTGTGATCAGCGTGAGAGCATGAGAGTTTTGTGAAATGCGTGATTCTCACGCTCAATGCGTGAGAGTTGGCAGCCCTGCTAATAATGCAAACATTTTATGCAAGTTCCAATTGTTTGGACAAAAATCTCTTATTACTGCTTTATAACAGTTAAGTTACATTAAGACCATTTCAGAAATTATGGCAGTCAACAAAAAATCAACTAACAAATTAAAGCAAACTAAAAGAAAATAACATGTTCCCTTTCCTGACTCTACCTCATAAGTACTTTAACGCTGTTAACACAGCAAAGGGATATTAATCTCAAGAATCATAATGGGGAAAGTGAGGGCAATTTTGCTTAAATGGTCATTCTAAGCCCATTCAGATCTGCATAGAGTCAGAGTTATACAACATGTACATGGCTGGCCCAATTTGTCCATAATGATCAAGTTGGCATTCTGCGTGCCCAGGGACTGGCTGCCGTTCCCAGATCAGCTCGCGGCCCAGGGACTGGCTGCAGTTCTCAGGTCGGCTCGCCTGCCCCGACCCCGTGAAAACAAATTGAAAAAAACCCAGCGGTTTTTCGGGTTACGGGCCGGATTCGGCCCGTGTGCCGTAGACTGCACAGATCGCTGTGATGTGGCGCAAAAGAGACACACCGTGCAGGGACTGAAGACAGCGTGAGAATTCTGTCATCAGCGTGAGCATTGGCTGAAACTGGTCCTATTCTCATTATATAATTTTGTGATCAGCGTGAGAGCATGAGAATTTTGTGAAATGCGTGAGTCTCACGCTCAAAGCGTGAGAGTTGGCAGCCCTGTCTAAGGCCAGGATGTGACAACAGACACACAGGGAGACACATACACAAAGGAAGACACACACACACACACAGGGAGACAGACACACACACACAGGGAGACAGACAGACACACACACGGGGAGACACACACACACACAGAGACACACATACACACAGGGAGACACACACAGGGAGACACACAGACACGCACATACACACAGGGAGACAAACAACAAACACGGGGAGACACACACACACACAGGGAGACACACACACACACAGGGAGACACACAGACACGCACACACACACAGGGAGACACACACACACACAGGGAGACACACACACACACAGGGAGACACACATACACACAGGGAGACACACACACAGGGAGACACACACACACAGGGAGACACACACACAGGGAGACACACACAGGGAGACACGCACACACAAGGAGACAGACACAGGGAGACAGACACACAAGCACACACACACACACCTTTTCCTCCCCCTCCCTCCATCCACCCCTTCCTCCCTCCTGCCCCCATCCTTCCCTCTTTCCTCCCCCTCCCTCTTTCTTCCCTTTCTCCTTTCCTTCCTTCATCCCCTTTCTACATTCCCTCCCCTTGTCTCGCTTTGCCTCCATCCCTCCCTTTTTTTCTTTCCCTCTCTCTCTCTCTTTCTCTTTTTCCCCCCTCCCTCTCTCTCCCCGGCCGCCCAATGGGGAGTCTGGCGGGCACGGTGTAGTGTGGATTCGCAGCACTGGCGCTGCCGTGTGAGTTGAAGGGCAGGAGGGAGGGAGGGAGGGAGGGAGGCAGGGAGCGAGGCAGCAGCGGCGGCCGGCAGCGCAGCGCTCACAGCCGGCACAGAGGTGCTGACACCCGGCGGCTGCACATCCAACCAAGAAAGAAGAGACGCGACGTCACTCACAGCCGGCAACCGACGCGCTTCCCCAGACCGTGCAGATCCCTGGCACGCGGCGCAAAGGGACAAACTGTGCAGGGACTGAACTCAGCGTGAGAACTCGGTCATGAGCGTGAGGGCGTGAGAATTTGCTCCAAGGCGTGATTCTCACGCTGAAAGCGTGAGAGTTGGCAGCCCTGCATTCTCTCAGCATATGTCAGTCCCGCCATCCCGGGAACTAACCTCGTGAACCTACGCTGCACTCCCTCAACAGCAAGAATGTCCTTCCTCAAATTTGGAGACCAAAACTGCACACAATACTCCAGGTGTGGTCTCACCAGGCCCCTGTACAACTGCAGTAGGACCTCTTTGCTCCTATCAGGTTCAGGGAAAGCTTTGAAAAATCAGAAGCCTTGGAAGGAGAGTTCGGGAGAATGGGAGAAATTTGGCAGATAGGAGAATGGAAGAGTCAAGTCATGTGTTTTATTGTCATCTGGCCCGAAATGGAACAATGAGATTCTAACTTGCAGCGGCACAACAGATGTTGCATAAACATAGTGCTCTGTAAAACATGTAATAAACAACGAAAGATCAGATTCTATTATAAAAATTACAACAGACAATAAATAAGCAATAATAGTGTCAAGCCAAAAGTAAATCCCCAAGTCTATAGGGTTTGGAGCCTATTTGGAGGTTGTTGTATTTAATAGCCTAATGGTTATATTGAAGAAGGTTTTTCTGAACCTGGACGTTACAGTTTTCAGGCTCCTGTACCATATCTTGGGGTACATATCTTGAGGGATGGAGAGAGGGGGAAGGCAAGGGTTACTTGAAGTTAGAGAAGTCAATATTTCATACCACTGGGCTGTAAGCTGCCCAAACGAAATATGAGGTGCTGTTCCTCCAATTTGCACTGGGCCTCACTCTGACAATGGAGGAGGCCCAGGACAGAAAGGTCAGTGTGGGAATGGGAGGGGGAGGTAAAGTGTTTAGCAACAGGGAGATCCGGGAGAATTTCCCACCTGACCTCCCGGTTGCTAAACACTTTAACTCCCCCTCACTTCCTTCCTACACATTGTGCTAAGTACACCAGCTCATGTGGAAACTAACCACTGACGTAGACTGGAGCCAAACGTCCTGCATCTGAATTTTAATTTCCATGTTATCATGTTGAAAATATCAGCAAAAGATCACTCCATTCGAAGCCGGCACTTCATTATCTTGCAACCACTGATGGTCATCAAGAAAACGAGCAATTGGGATTGTCTTTGAATTCATTTACTGCACAAATAAAACAACATGACCATAACGCAAGACTCTTAACCTATACGGCAGCTATAAATGTCAGCACATATTACTTATGCATAGTCCAAATATCACAGAGGTTATCAGAAGGGCACACAGCCATGGGAAATATCAACATGCTTTATGTACCCATATTTGTGGATCCCGATTCTTGTATTAATCTGAAAACATGCAGCCTACTATTGAGTTTTCAACCCAGAAGATTCCTCTTGAAATAAAGAAGGATAACAAATAAATTTGAAACAGTGTTGTTGTATTATTATTGTTCAGCAATTCCGTGTAACCATTCTGCAGAAGCCAGGGGGGTTCTTTATCAAATTATATTCTTCGTCTGGAAAAGGTGCTGAGAAGATTTACAAGGAATATTGCCTGGCGCGGCGGTAGAGTTGCTGCCTCACAGCGTCAGGGACCCGGGTCCCCTGTTCTATCCTGACTGCGGGTGCTTGTCTGTGCGGAGTTTGTACGTTCTCCCCGTGACCTGCGTGGGTTTTCTCCGAGATCTTCGGATTCCTCCCACACTCCAAAGGCGTACAGGTTTGTCGGTCAATTGGCTTGGTGTAAATGTAAATTGTCCCTAGTGTGTGCAGGATAGCGTTAGTGTGCGGGGAGCGCTGGTCAGTGCGGACTCGATGGGCCGAAGGGCCTGTTTCCGCACTGTATATCTAAACTAAACTAAACTAAACTGAGACTCGAGGGCCTGAGCTATGGTGAGAGGTTGAGCAGACGAGGACTCTATTCCATGGAGTGCAGGAAGATGAGGAGCGATCTTATGGAGCTGTATAATATCTCGAAGGTGCATAGATCGGGTAAATACACAGAGTTTTTTTACCTAGAGTAAGGGAATCAAGAACCAGAGGACATAGGTTTAAGGTGAGAGGGGAAGGATTTAACGGGATTATGAGGGGCACTTCTTCACACATTTGTGTCATCTGTAAATTTGCTAATTATGCCATGTATGTTCTCATCCTAATCATTGATATAGATGACAAACAGCAATGGGCCCAGCACCGATCCCTAAAGGGCCTGTCCCACCAGCATGCGAGTGCATGCGGCAAGCGCGACATAACGTGGTCGCTTGAGCCGTACGGCCTCGCGGGGCCGGTCCCACTTCGATCGCCGGAGCCGTATGGAGTTGTGCGGAGCTGGTCCCGACATCGCGCGGGGCTCCATAAAACTGACACTGATCAAAAATTCCGCGCGGCAACGGCCCGCTGCCGCATTGCGGCCGTACGCACCACCTCGACAGGCGTACGCATCGTCTCAACGCCGTACGCAGCGTCTTGACGGCGTACGTCACGCACGAACTTCCCGTGGACTTCGCTCAAACCATGTCAACTTGTACGGGATCACTCGACCTCCGCGCGGCCCCCGCTTCCGGTTTGGTCGCGCTCGCCGCATGCAGTCGCATGCTGGTGGGACAGGCCCTGTACGGGGATCACTCGACCTCCGAGCAGCCCCCTCGCGGCCCCCGCTTCCGGTTTGGTCGCGCTTGCCGCATGCAGTTGCATGCTCGTGGGACAGGCACTTTAGGCACACCACTAGTCACAGACTAACATGACCCATCTACGCCAGTCTCACCTGCCCTTGCCTGACCGTTAACCCTCTAAGCCTGTCCTATCCATGTGCCTGTCCAGATGGATCTTAAACGTAATATCCGTCCCTGCCTCAACTACCTCCTCTGGCTGCTCATTCCATCCACTCACCACCCTTTGTGTGAAATGGTTACCCCTCAGGTTCTTATAAATTCTTTCTCCCCCTCACCTTACACCTATGTGGTCAGGTTCTCGATTCCCCAACTGGGCAAGATACTCTGTGCTGACTGATTCCCCTCATGATTTTGTAAACCTCTATAAGATCACCCCTCATCATCCTGCGCTCCAAGGAATAAAGTCCTGGCCTGCTCAACCTCTCCCCTGAGCTCAGGCCCTCGAGTCCTGGTAACATCCTCGTAAATCTTCAACAAATGACAGCATCCTCCATCTGTAAGTCATGCAGCAATTGGCCTTGACGATAAAGTTACCAAACAAACACATTTTATTATTCCTGTGCTGCCACCCTGAATCTATTGCATGGACACGTTTAACCATCTCGCCACAACAGTGAGAAATTCATATAAACAATCGTAATGGGCCTTAATTCTACTTTTCCTCCATTGACTATACTATTTGGGCAGCACGGTGGCACAGCGGTAGAGTTTCTGCCTTACGGCACTCACAGCGCCAGAGACCCCGGTTCGATCCTGATTACGGGTGCCGTCTGTACGGAGTTTGTATGTTCTCCCCGTGACCTGCGTGGGTTTTCGGTGAGATCTTTGGTTTCCGCCCACGCTCCAAAGACGTACAGGGTTGTAGGTTACTTGGCGTGGTATAAAATGTAAAATAATTGTCCCTAGTCTGTGTAGAATAGTGTTAATAGAAACATAGAAAATAGGTGCAGGAGGAGGCCATTCAGCACTTCGAGCCATCACCGCCATTCATTGTGATCATGACTGATCGTCCCCTATCAATAACCCGTGCCTTGCCTTCTCCCCATATCCCTTGACTCCACTAGCTCCTAGAGCTCTTTCTAACTCTCTCTTAAATCCATGTACACTGATTCCTGGGATGGCAGGACTTTCATATGAAGAAAGACTGGATAGACTCGGCTTGTACTCGCTAGAATTTAGAAGATTGAGGGGGGATCTTATAGAAACTTACAACATTCTTAAGGGGTTGGACAGGCTAGATGCAGGAAGATTGTTCCCGATGTTGGGGAAGTCCAGGACAAGGGGTCACAGTTTAAGGATAAAGGGGAAGTCTTTTAGGACCGAGATGAGAAATTCATTTTTCACACAGAGAGTGGTGAATCTGTGGAATTCTCTGCCACAGAAGGTAGTTGAGGCCAGTTCATTGGCTATATTTAAGAGGGAGTTAGATGTGGCCCTTGTGGCTAAAGGGATCAGGGGGTATGGAGAGAAGGCAGGTACAGGATACTGAGTTGGATGATCAGCCATGATCATATTGAATGCAGGCTCGAAGGGCCGAATGGCCTACTCCTGCACCTATTTTCTATGTTTCTATGTTTCTATGATCGCTGGTCGGCGCAGACTCGGTGGGCCGAAGGGCGTGTTGCGACACTGTATCTCTAAACGTAAACCTGGTATAGAGTCATGGAGTCGTAGAGTGATACAGTGTGGATACAGGCCCTTCGGCCCAACTTGCCCACGGCGGCCAACATGTCACATCTACATCAGTTCCACCTGCCTGCGCTTGGTCCATAGCCCTCCATATTGTCCGTATGACAGCAGAACTGCCTGTTACCAAAGCAAAACTGCTTCTCGTTTGTCAAGTCTTTAAAGTACAAAAATTATAACATTTGTATTTGCCTGTCGCCCCCCACCTGCTCTGGGGAACTGTTAGATACCCAATGAAGTCCTCAGGGGACTAATTGGATATGTTTGGCAAATTTAAATCTCCAATTGAGACACAACATGAAGTTTTTTTCCTTTGCCTTGGGCGGTGATAACGCGATGAAAACCCAGTGGAATACTGCAGGAAAATTATGTTTTAGACGAGGGAATTAAATGTAACATCTCTAAGTTTGTGGATGACGCAAAGCTGGGTGGCAGTGTTAGCTGCGAGGAGGATGCTACGAGAGATACTGTCTAACCCACTGAGTTACTCCAGCACTTTGTGTCTTTTTTCGCAAACCAGCGCATATTTGCATTTAGACAAAAATGCTGGAGAAACTCAGCGGGTGAGGCAGCATCTATGGAGCGAAGGAAATAGGCAACGTTTCGGGGGGGAGGGGGGTTGTTGTTACGAGTGGGGGGAGAGGAGAGTGAAAGCAGAGCTACGGGATATAGAGGAAACCCTGGTGAGAGCCTCATCTATAATAGAAGAGGGGAACCCCCGTTCCCTAAAGAATGAGGACATCTCCGATGCCCTGGTGTGGAACGCCTCATCCTGGGTGCAGATGCGGCGTAGACGGAGGAATTTGGAGTAGGGGATAGAGTCCTTACAGGAAGCAGGGTGGGAAGAAGTGTAGTCCAGATAGCCATGGGAGTCAGTGGGTTTATAGGTGGATGTCGGTCAGTAGTCTGTTACCTGCGATGGAGATAGTGTGGTCTAGAAACGGTAGGGAGATGTCGGAAATGGTCCAGGTGAATTTGAGTGCCGGATGGAAGTTAGTAGTGAAATGGATGAAGTCAGTGAGTTCTGCATGGATGCAGGAGGTGGCACCAATGCAGTCGTCAATGTAGCGGAGGTAGAGTTCAGAGAGAGGGCCACGGTACGCATCGAACAATGATTGTTCAACGTACCCTACAAAGAGGCAGGCATAGCTGGGGCCCATGCACGTGCCCATAGCTACGCCTTGGATTTGGAGGAAATGGGAGGAGTCAAATGAAAAGTTGTTGAGGGCGAAACGTCACCTATTCCTTCATTCCATAGATGCTGCCTCACCCGCTGAGTTTCTCCAGCATTATGTCTACCTTCGTTATTTCCAGCATCAGCAGTTCTTTCTTAAAAATATATTTGCATTTCCTCGTTTCTCCATTCTGCCTATAGCATGTGTCAGATTTGTCAAGTGTGGCACATTGCTTTCCTGTGTAGGAAGAAACTGCAGATAATAGAATATACCGAAGATAGACACAAAATGCTGGAGTAACTCAGCGGGAGAAAATGGATAGGTGATGTTTCGGGTCGGGACCCTTCTTCAGACATTTTGTTTAAGGCACTTCTTTGGACAATTAACAATTTGAGATCCCTAACAAGAACAAATCATTGCTGCAATGGAACGTATTTGAATTTTTCGGCAGCCACGATAATTGCTAAGACTTCTATTCTCAATATCTCTCTGCTTTAACTTAAAGCTCTACATGCTAGCTTCAGTGAATTAGTAGCTATTTGCTGCTCAGGCTGAAAGTGATCATATACTTTCAGTGGCACATTAATTTCATTTTTCTTCAAAAGATTTCACAATAATCTTATCGCTATGGATATTTTTAAAGTGGATATTATTATTAAGGGGGTCTAGGGCCGCGTAGAGAAGGCAGGACAATGGGATTGAGAGGGAAAGATAGATCAGCCATGATCAGCCATGCCACCCCGGACATGTTTATGATTGGTCTTACTGTATTTTAACGTTGTTTTTATCTATTTTAACTTTATACTGTTCCACCAGGGACTGGATTGTTTTAGTGTTGTTATTATTATGTGTGAAATGTTTTAAACTTCATGTGCGATGCTCCGGTATTCTCTGGGAAACGTCTTTTCGTTTTGCACTGCACAACTGTTGCTTGCAAGATGACAATAAAGGAATTGAATTGAATTGAATGAATTGAATGCAGAGTAGACTTGATGGGCCAAACGGCCTAACTCTGCTCCTATAATTTATGAACTATCACCAACTTTGGTAGTAGTTGCGATAATATTGAATGATTCCCAGAAAAGCGAAAGGCTCCTAGCTGCCTGTCCCGCTGAGTTACTCCAGCATTTTGTGTCTATCTCCCCTGACTCTCAGTCTGATGAAGGGTCTCGACCCAAAACGTCACCTATTCCTTTTCCCCAGAGATGCTGCCTGTCCCGCTAAGTTACTCCAGCATTTTGTGTCTATCATCCCTGACTCTCAGTCCGAAGAAGGGTCTCAATGCAAAACGTCACCTATTCCTTTTCCCCCAGAGATGCTGTCCGACCCGCTGAGTTACTCCAGCATTTTGTATCTATCCACCTCAACTTCACTGGAGTTTAAACTAAGTCCCACTATGGACCATTGTTCTCAGTCCACGATCCGGTAAAATTACCATAACAAGTAGCAGAATTAGTTTAAGATTTAAAGGTTCATTAACACCTTTGCACTGTGCCAGGATGGCAATTAAGAAATTGATAATATCATTAAACAGCAGGTTCTAACTGTCGATTATACTCACTTTAAGTCTAAAATAAAGATTTTGTGGCGTCTGTTAAAAAAGTCCAAATGGAACAAAATTGGCAATGAAAGAAGCCTGGTTGCAATAAAATCAGGTTCTATTCAAAAATCCTTTGAACTTCATTAAGTTAAGTTAATTGTGGAGGAATATTACTCAGTCCGCAGCTCAGAAACTGCTGAGTGAATCTAGAGGAATGTGTAGGAAAGAACTGCAGAATTTGTTTAAACCGAAGATAGACACAAAATGCTGGAGTAACTCAGCGGGTCAGGCAGCATCTCTGGAGAGAAGGAATGGGTGACGTTTCGGGTCGAGACCCTTCTTCAGGCTGAGAGTCAGGGGAGAGGGAGAAACAAAGATATGGAAGGGTATGTTGTGAAAACGAGACATCAAAGGGGACGAGGATCAAGGAAAATGTAGAATAGACTCTCCCCTGGGTCTCAGTGTGAAGAAGGGTCTCGACCCAAAACGTCACCCATTCATTCTATCCAGAGATGCTGCCTGTCCCGCTGAGTTACTCCAGCATTTTGTGTCTGTCATCTGAATGAATCTGGAACTGTTTATGTGGACAGGATAAGACGGCTGCTCCCTTGTGCAGTGAGAAGGAATTTTGCGAAGTCACCTGAGTTGCAAATGGAGGGATTCTCCCTGTAGATAAGCAATTTAAATGTTAGTATTTTTTAGTTTTAGTTTAGAGAGCTACAGCGCGGAAACAGGCCCTTCGGCCCATCAAGTCCGCACCGACCAACGATCCCCGCACACTAACACAAGCCTACACACACTAGGGACAATTTACACTTATACCAAATAGACAAACCCACGGCAATTAACTGACAAACCTGTATGTCTTTGGAGTGTGGGAGGAAACCAAAGATCTCGGAGAAAATCCACGTGGTCACGGGGAGAACGTACAAACTCTGTATAGACAGTACCCATAGTCGGGATTGAACCTGTGTCTCTGGCGCTGCAAGCGCTGTCAGGCAGCAACTCTACTGCTGCGCCACCGTGCCGCCCTAAAATGGCTTCCATTTTCCCAACATGATTGCTCTCATTGACCAGATTAAATGCACAAGAACGATATTCATACCTTATTCATATCTTATGGAAGTGTATAAAATCATGAGAGGAATAGATCAGGTAGATGCACAGAGTCTCTTGCCCAGAGTAGTGGAATCGAGAACCAGAGGACATAGGTTTAAGGTGAAGGGGAAAAGATTTAATAGGAATCTGAGGGGTAACTTTTTGCATAAAGGGTGGTGGGTGTATGGAATGGACTGCCAGAGGAGGTAGTTCAGGCAGGGTTTATCCCAACAATTAGACAGGCACATGGATAGACCAGTTTGGAGAGATATAGGTCAAACGCAGGCAGGTGGGACTAGTGTAGCTGGGACATGTTGGTCGGTGTGGGCAAGTTGGGCCGATGGGCCTGTTTCCACAGTGTTTGATCCTCTGACTCTGTGAATCTAAGACTACCTACAACATCAAAGTTGTGAAGAAGAGTCTCGACCCAAAGCATCACATATCCATGTTGAAGAAGGGTCTCGGCCCGAAACGTTGCCTATTTCCTTCGCTCCATAGGTGCTGCCTCACCAGCAGACTTTCTCCAGCACATATCCATGTTCTCCAGGGATGACCCCGCCCCCTCTGCCTTCCCAGCTCTCCAATATAGCCCACTGTCTCCGCCTCTTCCTTTCTTTTTCCCGCCCCCCCCCAACCGACAACAGTCTGAAGAAGGGTCTCGAACCGAAACGTCGCCAACTCCTTTTCTCCATAGATGCTGCCTGTCCCGCTGAGTTTCTCCAGCATTTTTTGTCGACTATCGATTTTTCCAGCATCTGCGGTTCCTTTTTAAGCAGCTCCAACACTTTGTGTCTTTAGTTGTAAACAAGCATCTGCAGTTCCCCATTGCTACCAACCCAAGTTAAGGATGCCTTTGAGGAAACCTTTAAATATAGACCATACAACAACATAGCACATGAACAGGCCCTTTCAGCCCACAATGTCTGTTCCGACCATAATGTTGACTAGCTCTTATCTGCCTGCAGGTAATCTGTATCGCTCCATTCTCTGGGTATCAATGGGCCTATCCAAACGTCTCCTAAATGCCACTTTCATATCTGCCTCCTCCACCCCCTGTGGCAGCTTGATCCAGACTCTCACCACCCTCTATGTAAAAGAATACTTACTCCATACATCTCATTTAAACTTTGCCCCTCTCACCTTTACGCCATGCTCTCTCGTATTTGATATTTCCATCCTGGGGAAAAGATTTTAGATTTGGAATTAAATATGTAAGAAGATAATGAGACACAATGGGGCAGCATTCTGTGCAATTCTTTTCCACAGAAGGATGTGGAGGCCAAGTCAAAGGATATTTTTAAGGCAGAGATATGTAGATTCTTGATTCGTACAGGTGTCAGGGGTTATGGGGAGAAGGCAGGAAAATGGGGTTCAGAGGGAGAGATAGGTCAACCATGATTGATGGGTGGAGTAGACTTGATGGGCTGAATGGCCTAATTCTTCTCCCATCACCTTTGACCTAATGACCTTATGAAGAGACCCGGGTTCGATCCTGACTACGGGTGCTGTCTGTACGGAGTTTGTATGTTCTACCCGTGACCTGTGCCGGTTTTCTCCGGGATGCTCCGGTTTCCTCCCACACTCCAAAGAGTGTGGGAGGAAAGGGTTAATTGGCTTTGGTAAAAACTGTTAAAAAAAATTGTCCCTGGTGTGTGTAGGATATTGGTGGTGTGCAGAGATTGCTGGTTGGTGCGGACTCAGTGGGCCGAAGGGCCTGTTTCTCTAAATTAAACAAAACTAAAAACCATATGTTCAAATGTCTCATATTGTGGTTCCGGGTCAGAAAGTGATCACGTTTGAAGAGTCTTAGAACACAGTGGAGTTTTGATACATGTCGTGATTAATGAAGACGGAGGAAAACATGATATCAAGTTACTGAATCCATTATTTCCTTGCTGTCCCTTTAAGTACAACTTCACACTGCCTTTTAATTTGTGTCAAGCCCCTGTCCCACTTTCCCCAGTTACTCACAAACTCTCCTGAGTTTTCCCCTTGATTCGAACTCGGGGAATGTCGGGGAATGTCCGTAGGAGGCCGTAGTAGTCTGTAGATGTTTCGTAGCGGCTCGTAATGCCAGCCGTAGGAACTCGGGGCATCAGGTAAGTCGGGATGTTTTTTCAACATGTTGAAAAATGTCCACGAGTAAAAAAAAATAGCCCCGAGTACCTACGACTGGCTATTACCGTAATTCTTCGAGTTCGAATCAAGGGGAAAACTCGCGAGAGTTCGTGAGTAACTCGGGAAAGTGGGACAGGGCCTTTAATCTAAAACGAATCCACGCTGTCAATCTTAGAGGCCTTTACTCTGGCTCACTGACAAATCAGTTGCCAAGCAGAGTGCCAAAGCCCAAAAACAAATGACACTGGTGGTGTGGGTCTTTGGTGATGCGGGCTGCCCTTTTGAGACACGCTTCCGAAAGATCCCTTCGATGGTGGGGAGGTCAGAACTCGAGATGGACAGGGTGGTGTCCATCCTTTGTTCCTGGGTGTTCGAGTTATTGAGCCAAGCTGTGATGCAACCAGTCAATATGCTCTCTACTGTACATCTATGGACATTGAATTGAATTGAATTCCCTTTATTGTCATTCAAACAAGTTTGAACAAGATTTTCTGCCATGCAGTCATGACAGTGTTCGTCGAATCTCCTCAATCGTTGAAGGAAGTAGAGGTTTTGATGCGGTTCCTGTATGATTGCATCAATGTGCGTGGCCCAGGACAGATCTTCATTGATATACAAGCCCAGGAACTTGACCTCTATCTACCTCTTTAGTGATCCTTGGACTATCCTTGATCGGACTTTGCTGGCTTTACCTTGCACTAAACGTTATTCCCTTATCATGTATCGATACACTGTAAATAACTCAATTGTAATCATGTATTCTTACTGCTGACTGGATAGAACGTGACAAAGCTTTTTACTGTACCTCGGCACATGTGACAATAAACTAAAATGGAACTGGAACTGCAGTTGTTGACTCTATCTATTGGTGACCCGGCGTTGATGGATCCTCAGCCACCCTCTTCTAAAGTCAACAATCAGCTCCTTGGATAATCACAAAATGCTGGAGTAACTCAGCAGGTCAGGCAGCATCTCTGGAGAGAAGGAATAGGTGACGTTTCTGTTCGAGACCCTTCATCTGCTCCTTGATCCCCCGTGATCATCCTTCGTCTCCCTCCCTTGCACAGTGAGGAGATCCTCAGCATCCACCAAGTGTCAGGCTGGCAACAGGCCGTTAAATAGTGGTGCTGAACTTACTTAGTGACTCAAAAAGCACCAGATGCCTCCGCGAATGCAGAAACTGAAATAAAGCTGCTCCAACAAATGTGCCGCGGAGAAGTTTGGGGTTGTTGCTCACTGGGCCATCCCAACTCTGCGGACTCAGGTTCCACTCATTATCTCCAATCAGAAGCATACATAGCTTCATAAATTTACCCTACCTTCTCTGGGTGGCAATGTGGCGCAGCGGTAGAGTTGCTGCCTCACGCCGCCAGAGGGCCGTGTTCGATCCTGACTACGGGTGCTCTGTGTATGGAAATTGTACGTTCTCCCTGTGACTGCATGAGTTTTCTCTGGGTGCTCCAGTTTCCTTCCACAGTTTTGTACTGCCTGTTGGAGGCGGATTTCCACGGGCTGCTAGCTGCTGAAGAAAAATCGATCGGACTTTCGTTCCCGTTTTTTTATATTTTTTATAATCGCTAGACAATTTAATTATTGGATTAAAATAAAAAGCAACTTCTAACGCCCTCAATGCCTACAATGTGACGGATCGCAAGAACGGGACAAAACAAAGGGTAAGTCGTTTATTTTACATATAATCTTGCTTCTTGGGATGGCTTTAATCTAATTTTACATTGTGAACATTTTATTTGGGCCCCAAATGATTCGGCAGTGTCTTTCCTGCCGATATGGGCTTCAAATTCACCGCAAATGCAACGTTCCAATCGATTGCGTTCCAGAAGCAAGATGATTAAAATGCTCATTTTTTTTGGACAAACATGTCATAAGCCGTCTGAATTGTCTATATTTTGTGTTATTCTCTCTCCATGATCATTATTTTTAAACTAAATATTCACAACAGTTGTCACATGTATTGTGCAAAAAACAATAATTTTGATTATATTTTAAGTGGATGTTTCTGGATTAATTTATGGGAATTCAACATTAAATTCTTTCCATCTGGCATATAAATTCATCACGGTGAGATTTAAAAATCATGTTATATTGTGAATTCTTGTGTGAATGGGATTAGTTTGTTATTTGGATACAGGCTATTTTCAAAAATTATCCTTTTCTCAAGAAATGGAATCTACAGGACATTCTTAATGGGAAAGTAGTGGGCAAAAAGGCATGTCATGCATGGTTTGAAGAGCAAAAACTTGTAGTTTACAATGCCAAAATTGAAAAGTTGAGGGAAAAACAAGGTGTACAGAGTTGCTTATTGGTTACAATCTGAGGAGTATGATGATGCTACTGATTATGATATGACAATGTACCAGCTAGCAACTGATCTTCTCCATAAAGACTTGGTCTATTGCTAGAAATTGTGATTTATTTACCCATCTGTTATGGACTTACAGCATATAATACAATAATATTAAAGTTCTGATCTTGAGAATATCACATTTTTGAATTTTCAAGGCAGTCTGGGTGTTTATTACTATTTCCGTCACAACGGTCAATTTTGTAATTAGCTACAAAGGTAATTAACTAATTATATGCTTTAATTTCAGGTCATCCAAGTAAGATTGTTTTATATTTGTTTCAGAATGCTTCAATCTATAATAACTGACAATTTCATTCAGTTCCCTTAATTTTTAAGAAAGGTATGGGCTTTTGACTGTCCTCGATCACAGCTTTTGTGTTAAGTCAATCGAAAAGCAATGGGGAACAAGATGCTAATTTCCGAGTATGAAAATGGCCATAACTTTTTTAATACTGAAGATATGAAAGTGAATTCGGTGTCAAATTAAACTTATTTGTATGCTTTATCTGATGGGATAAATTGCAGACTTGATTTTAAAAATCTCAAAATTTTGTAACATTGCTACATTAAGCTCTGAACTACATATACTATTATTGTTATTATTGCACTATTATATATAATATATATATATCTATATACATACAGTATATACATACACGCACACACACACATATATATACACACACATATACACACGCACACACGCATATATATATGCATGTGTGTGTATATATATCCACACACTGAACTTTATTTCTTGTTTATCATATAGTTTACAGTGTACTATATTTACATATTCTGTTGTACTGCAGCAAGTAAGGATTTCATTGTTTTATCTGGGACATATGACAATAAAACACTCTTCACTCTTGACACTTGCATCCTCTGAGCTTCTCGCTCGGTCATGGTAACCGATTATTAATTAACCAGGCAGTGATATAGCTCCGTGGGTGATTTATGATACCAAAAAAATTCACAAATGCCTTCGGTCAGCTCAGCCAAATCCAAAGTGGTTTCCTTTAATCTCCACTTACAGGAATTTCACATTAGTAGCTAATACTCTGCCTCCTGTGGTTGTGCTGCTCTGGTGTGCTTGGAGTTGGCATGAAACAGCCCTTTCTCGTATTGATTCTTTAAGCAAAGCTGTCAACTCCAACTACAAAAAGCAACGTGGCAGCTACACTTAATAGATATCCATCTCAACGTGGCAGCTACACTTAATAGATATCCATCCCTTTCAAAATGGCAGGCAGTGACTAGTGGGGTGCTGCAAGGCTCGGTGCTGGGACCGCAGCTATTTACAATATACATTCATGATTTTAGATGAAGGGATTAAAAGTAACATTAGCAAATTCGCAGATGACACAAAGCTGGGTGGCAGTGTGAACTGTGAGGAGGATGCTATGAGGATGCAGGGTGACTTGGATAGGTTGGGTGAGTGGGCAGATGCATGGCAGATGCAGTTTAATGTGGATACAGTAAATGTGAGGTTATCCACTTTGGTGGCAAGAACAGGAAGGCAGATTATTATCTGAATGGTGTCAAGTTAGGAAAAGGGGAAGATCTGGCTGTCCTTGTACATCAGTCACTGAAAGTAAGCATGCAGGTACAGCAGGCAGTGAAGAAAGTTAATGGCATGATGGCCTTCATAACAAGAGAAGTTGAGTATAGGTGCAACGAGGTCCTTCTGCAGTTGTACAGGGCCCTAGTGAGACCACAACTGGAGTAATGTGTGCAGTTTTGGTCTCCAAATTTGTGGAAGGACATTCTTGCTATTGAGGGAGTGCAGCGTAGGTTCACAAGGTTAATTCCCGGGATGGCGCGTGTAGATCAGTGCATGTTCCTTTAACTTAGTGACCTCACCACTACTAACCACTCCCCATTGTCTCTCCTATAATTGTAAGGTTCCCACCTCCAGCCCTCTCTCTAGCTCCAGTGATGACCACGGACAGCTATTGCAAGGTGTGTGTTAGTGATTTAATAAAACCATCAGTAAAAGACTCTGTGTAGGAACCAAGTCATTTTACATGGTGTCGAAGTGGTAGACCCGCGTCTCCTGTTTATCGGGTTTTTTTTTCTTCTTTTTACTCTTTGCTTTCTCCCAGTTGTCCACGTCTCCCCCCCGTTTTCATTATGTCCAATTCCTGTCGTCGACCCGAGATATTGGTTTTTGACACGGACATTGTCCACCGCTGGACTGTGTTCCAGCGCGACTTTGAACATTACACAGCCATCGCTCATCCTAATGCCACCCCTGCTGTGCAGGCTCACCTGCTGCTCAACCTCGCTGGCCCGGAGGCCATGGATCACTATGCTTCATTCGACTTCGCCCCCGGAGAAGACCGTCGGGACCCGGTATGTCTCATTGATAAATTCACTGCCCTCTGTGATATCCCTACCAATAACATTATTGAACGCTTTAAATTCTTCCAGAGGCGGCAGAATCCCGGTGAGCATATTGACGCTTTTATTGCCTCTTTGCGTCATATGGCTCGGCGCTGTCGCCTTGAAACAATCTCCACGGACGAATTGATCAGGGATGTCCTCGTCAATGGTCTCCTGAACGCTAAGCTGCGTGACGAGCTCCTTATGAAACCTGATTTGACACTAAGGGAGGCTATGTATTCCGCTCGTATGGCCTCTGCTGTTAGCTCCGTGTCTCAACCGGTGTCCCAGGACATTAACTTTACCGGTGCAGCTGGCCGCCGGCGGAACGCTGGTCCGCCACGACGAAACCCCACCGCAATGCCCGCTAAGGTCACCCCACGCCGTTGCCCCAATTGTAATTTTTCTTTCCACCAATTCAACGTTTGCCCCGCGCAGGGTAAGACTTGTAACTCCTGTGGCAAACTGAACCACTTTTCGGCGGCTTGTCGGTCCCGTGATAAGCCGCTCCCTGCTCCAAGGAGGAATTTAAATAACCTTGCAGACCCTGATAACCTTGCAGACCTTGGTTATCAGTACCAGTCGGACTTTGATAGGAGCTCCTCTCATGGTGATTCAACAGTGTTTTTGCTTTTGGGTGCACCTGCTACGATAACAGATCCCTCTGTGCATGTTACTGTTAATGGTCATTCATTCTCTGCCAAGGTCGATACTGGTGCATTTTCAAATGTTATGTCTATCAGCCTCTTCAAGCGGATAAGATCTGGGGAGATAGTTACTCCCGATGACACTCGCCTTCATGTCTATGGGGGAGGAGTTCTAGTTCCAGTGGGGAAGGCCACGCTTATCTGCACAGTCCTTGAGACCTCTCGGCCCCTCACCTTCCACCTGCTGGATTCTGACAACGTCACCCTGCTGGGCGCCTGTGCGTGCCAGGACCTTGGTTTGGTTTCTTTCCACCGCGGAATTCACCTGGTGCAGGCCCCCATGGACCCCCTGGGCGAATACCCCGACCGTTTTGATGACATTTTGGGCAAATTGCCCTGTGACTATAAAATCGTTGTCGACCCGAGTGTCGACCCGGTGGTTCGACCGGCCCACCGCGTCTCCTTCGCTATGAAGGGCCGCGTGGAATCTACTCTGCGTGATATGGTGACCATGGGCATCCTCAAGGAGGTGAGCGCTCCCACCAGGTGGGTCTCAAACATGGTTGTCGCTGCCAAGAAGGATAAGAGCGAGATCCGGATCTGCATTAATCCAAAGGACCTGAACCTGGCCATCAAGCGCCCGCACTACCCCATGCGGACGGTGGAGGACGTCGCTGCACAGGTCGGTCCTGCCACTGTCTTCTCTGTTTTAGACGCCAAAAGCTCATTCTGGCAGATCCCTTTAGATGAACGTTCCTCATTCCTGACCACCTTCATCACACCTTTCGGCAGGTTCCGTTTCCTCCGTATGCCGTTTGGGATCAACTCGGCTAGTGAGGTTTTCCAGCGCACCATGGAACAGCTGTTCGCTGGGTTGCCGTGCGCTATCATCGTGGATGACATCCTGGTGTACGGGAGGGACGTCGCTGAGCACGACCTGCACCTCCGCAAAGTCCTGGACAGGGCTCGTAAAATCAATCTCAAGCTCAACCCCAAGAAGTGTCGGTTCCGGGTCCCGGAAGTCACTTACGTTGGTCACGTTTTCACGGCAGGGGGTTTAAAGCCTGACCCCCAGAAAACATCAGCAGTCACCGAGATGCCCGCTCCTACTGACGTTCCCGGCCTGCAGCGCTTCCTGGGCCTGGTCAATTACCTGGGGAAGTTCGTACCTGACCTCAGCGAACTGAGTGCTCCCCTGAGGGAGCTGATCAAAAAGGACTCCGCATGGATCTGGCTCCCGCATCACCAGTTGGCGTTCGTGGCTCTGAAGTCCAAGCTCACACACACACCGACTCTCAAGTTCTTCGATCTGCACAGACCAATTGTCCTCACTTGTGATGCCTCTAAGTTCGGTCTCGGTGCCGCATGTCTGCAGCTTTATGACGGCCTGCAGCTACCTGTCTCCTACGCTTCTCGCACCATGACCCCTGCCGAGCAACGTTATGCACAGATCGAGAAGGAGCTACTTCCCGTGGTGTTCGCCTGCTCCAAGTTTAGGGATTACATTCTGGGCAACACCTTCACCATTGAGACTGACCACCAGCCACTGGTCACTATTCTGAATAAGCCTATCCATGTCGCCTCTTCCCGGTTGCAGCGGATGATGCTGCAGCTCCAGCGTTTCACGTTCCGGATTGTGTACCGCAAGGGCAAAGATATGTTTGTGACCGACACATTGTCCCATGCGCCGCTCCCTTCAGTTGCCCGCCACCCGTACGAATCCTCTGACCTGATGGTACTGAATGTTAACATTGTTCCATCCCAGCAGATGCAGTCCCTGGTCAAACACACTGCTGATGATCCTGCCCTGCAAGAACTTGCGGACGTTATCCGCCGTAGTTGGCCTGACCGACGCTCTTCCCTGCCGGCTGGTGCCCTCCCCTACTTCCTGGTTCGTGATGAACTAGTGCTACATGACGGCGTGGTGGTGAAGGGTCACAAGGTCGTGGTGCCGGCCGCTCTGCGGGATCACTATTTTCAAACTGCACACAATGGCCACCCCGGGGTGGAGGCCACTTTGTCCCAGGCCCAGAGCCAATTCTACTGGCCAGGTATGGTTCAGGACATCCGTGACAGGGTCTCCGTTTGCGCTGCCTGTAACAGTCTCCTGCCTCATCAGCAGCGCCAGCCCCTCCTGCAGCAGCCGGCCCCCGAGCTACCGTGGATGTATGTTGCCACGGACCTTTTCGAATGGCGTGGCAAGCATTTCCTGGTCCTGGTGGACTCGTACTCCAGTTGGTTTGAGGTGGATCAGCTGCCTTCCATCACCTCTGCCGCCGTCATCGGGAAGCTTCGCCAACACTTTTGCACCCATGGACCCCCGGTGACCCTCCAATCGGACAACGGCAGCCAGTTCTCCAGCACCGAGTTCCGTGCCTTCGCTGCCCGTTGGAACTTTCGTCACATCACCAGCAGCCCTGAGTATCCGCAGAGCAACGGCCTTGCGGAACGCGCCGTCCGCAGTGCCAAGGAGCTGCTGGAACACTGCCGCCTTTCACATTCCGACTTCTACCTTGCCCTCCTCAACCTCCGCAACATTTCCCGCGACCCCGCGCTCGGTTCACCTGCCCAACGCCTCATGTCCCGCACCACTAGACCACCTCTCCCTGTCTCGCAACAGTCCCTCAAACCCTCAGTCCAGAACCCTGCTGCTGTCACAGAGCGCATCATCGAGAAGAAAGCCATCCAGAAGCGCTCCTTTGACAAGTCGGCCCGGCCGCTTCCTTGCCTGTTCCCGGGCCAGGTGGTTCGGATGCAGTCCCCCTCCGGGCACTACAGGCTGGCCGTAGTGGTTGGTAATGCCGGCTCTCCCCGGTCATACCTCGTCGACTATGAGGGCGCTATCTACCGTCGGTCACGCCAGCACCTCCTGCTCGTCAACGAGCCTCCTCCGCCTCCCGCGGACCCGTTTCAGCCACCTATCCCTTCCATTCTGCCCAAGGCTCCGCCAGCCCCTGTCACTCCTCGCATGTCGCGGAAACTGCCCTCCCAGCTCTCTATGCCCCACGCTCACAAGCCTCTTTCCCCAGCCTTGCCTGCCAGCGTGCCCGTTTCGCCTCGCTGTACTCCTCCGTCTCCAGTTCGTTCCCCGTGCGGCTCTCCCACCTCTTTCCCCGACTCTGTCCCTTCTGCTCCTGCGGTTGAGGGGGAATGCGGGTTGCGCACCCGCTATGGCCGGTTGGTCAAGCCGCCTGTCCGTTACGGGGAGCTCGCTTAGCTGTGTTATGACACGATTAACTGTTCCCAGCGCGGTTTGTAATCCTAGCGTATGAGCCGTGGTCGCTCTGTGTATTGCCATGTTTTGTTTCCAAGAGGAGGGATGTAGATCAGTGCATGTTCCTTTAACTTAGTGACCTCACCACTACTAACCACTCCCCATTGTCTCTCCTATAATTGTAAGGTTCCCACCTCCAGCCCTCTCTCTAGCTCCAGTGATGACCACGGACAGCTATTGCAAGGTGTGTGTTAGTGATTTAATAAAACCATCAGTAAAAGACTCTGTGTAGGAACCAAGTCATTTTACAGCGCGATTATCATATGTTGAAAGAATGGAGCGACTGGGCTTGTATACTCTGAAATTTAGATGAGAGGATATCTTATTGAAACATATAAGATTATTAAGGGATTGGACACTCTAGAGGCAGGAAACATGTTCCCGATGGGGGAGTCCAGAACCAGGGGCCACAGTTTAAGAATGAGGGTAGGCCATTTAGAACGGAGATGAAGAAAAACGTTTCCACCCAGAGAGTTGTGAGTCTGTGGAATTCTCTGCCTCAGAAGGCAGTGGAGGCCAATTCTCTGGATGCTTTCAAGAGAGAGTTAGATAGAGCTCTTAAAGATAGCGGAGTCAAGGGATATGGGGGGGAAGGCAGGAACGGGGTACTGATTGTGAATGATCAGCCATAATCACAGTGAATGGCAGTGCTGGCTCGAAGAGCCGAATGGCCTACTCCTGCACCTATTGTCCATCTGCACACAGAACGCTCTGCCAGCCCACACAGACAGTGCACAATGACAATGTGTGCCCTTCAGGATATTTGCAGTTATCATTTGATTTCCCAGCAGTTTTATTGAAATCAAAATGATTATCCTTGAATGCAATGCCTTCTCCTTGAGGGACAGTATTGCCTACAGTTAACTACACCTCCTTGCTCATTCAGTTCCATGCGGACATCAGAACTGTGGGGTGGAACGGTGGTGGAGCGGTAGAGTTGCTGCCTTACAGCGCTGGAGACCCGGGATTTAATGCTGACTATGGGCGCTGTCTGTACAGAGTTTGTGCTCCCATCAAAACAGAGTTTCCCTGTGGGTTTTCTCCGGGGGCTCCGGTTCCCCCCTACAATCCAAAGACGTACAGATAAATAGGCTACTTGTATTCGGTAAAATTGTAAAATGTTACTGGTGTGTGTCGGATAGTATAAGCAGACCCGACGGGTATGTTTCCGTGTTGTATCTCTAAAGTAAACAAAACTTCCTTTTCATCCTGCCCTGAAAATGGGCATGGGGTACGGAAAGTAAAATTGCCCTACACCAGTGCAAACATAACGTGCGGGCTGCACCTGCTTCATGCTGCCTTCTTCCTGCAGCCATCATGAATGGAACTGTTCATTGACTACATCCGTCAGCAGAAGACCCAATATTGTTAGCCGTCCTTAAAGTTAGCCTGCAATCTAAATCTAACTTTAGGTTTAATGATCAAATGATTTAATGAAGGTAGACAAAAGTGCTGGAGAAACTCAGCGGGTGCAGCAGCATCTATGGAGCGAAGGAAACAGGCAACGTTTCGGGCCGAAACACTTCTTCAGACTGCTTACTTACACCTTTGAAGAAACAAAGAACTGCAGAAAACATCCTTTTCTCCAGAGAAGACGCCCGACCCATTCTGTTACTCCAGAATTTTGTGTCTATCTTCGGTGTAAACCAGCAACATTAGTTTCTTCCTACACAAAAAAACCAGCAAATTCTGGTTTATTCCAAAGATAGACGTCAAAGGTGATGTTCCTGATCGGATCCCTTCTTGGGACTGAAAGGAGTGGCTTGCAGTGGGGGAGGAGGTGTGGGGGGGGGGGGGGGGGGTGAGTGGTGTGAAGAGCTGGAGTAAAAAAAAGACAAGGACAAACCAGGCCACAAATAACCTCAGGCAGAGTGGTGCCCTGGTAGGCCCATTGTTGGCAAGGAAACCAACCTCCGGTTTCCTCCCATACTCCAAAGACGTGCAAGATCAGTTCAGTTTCAATTCAGTTCAGTTTATTGTCACGTGTGCCAAGGTACAGTGAAAAGCTTTTGTAGGTAAATTGCCTTCTGAAAGTTGTCTCTAGTCTGTAGGATAGTGCCAGTGTACAGGGTGATCGCTGGTCGGCATGGACTCGTTTGGCTGAAGGGCCTGTTTCAACGCTGAATCTCTAAATCCTGTAGAGAGTCTAAAGTCTCTAAAGTCTTAAAAGAGTTTTGCCGAAGTGTCTGTTTCTGTGCTGTATGACTATGAATTTATGATTTTACTGAACTGCATTCAAAACAAAGAATCCCAATGTATCTGGGTACATGCACCATTGAACCATTTCCAAATTGGCCAATTTATATGTATGAACTGGATAATGAGGTTGTTTGAAGGCTGGAAAATTATGACAAAGGCTTATCTTTGAATTGAAATCAGAACTGAGAATCAGTAGTGGATTTAATTTGACAGGATCAATGAACCTAAAATTGTTGACACGGTGGCGCAGCGGTAAAGTTGCTGCCTTACAGTTAGAGATCCGGATTCGATCCTTACTATGGGTGCTGTTTGTACGGAGTTTGCACGTTCTCCCTGTGACGGCGTGGGTTTTCTCCAGCTACCTCCGGTGTCCTCCCACACTCCAAAGACATACAGGTTTGTAGGTTAATCGCCTTCGCTAAAATTGTAAATTGTCCCTTGTGTTTAGGGTGGTGTTAGCGTAAGGTCGGCGCGCACCCGGTGGGCTGAAGGGCCTGTTTTCGCGCTGAATCTCTAAACTAAACTAAACTAAACTGAAGAAGCTCAGCTGTTCTACACCAGGTTGGGTCTTGAGAGAGTGCACAGAAGATATACGAGGATGTTGCCAGGACTCGAGGACCTGAGCTATGGGGAGAGGCTGAGCAGGCTAGGACTGTAACCCTCTTAGCACAGAAGGATGAACGGTAACCTTACAGAGGTGCATAAAATCAAGAGGGAAATTGATAGGGTGAATTCACAGCCTTTTAGACAGGGGTAGGGAGATCAAGAACTAGAGGACATGGGTTTAAGGTGACATGGGATAAATCTAACAGGAACCTGAGGGTCAACCTTTTCACTTAGAGGGTGGTGGGTATATGGAATGAGCTGCCAAAGGAAGTAGTTGAGGCAGATATTATAACAACTTGGACAGGTACCTGGATAGGAAATGTTTATAAGGAAATGGATCAAATTGGTCTAGCTTAGAAGGGAAATATTGGTCTGCATGGGCAAGTTAGGCCAAAGGGACAGTTTCCATGCTGTATGTTTAAGAAAGAACTGCAGATGCTGGAAAAATCGAAGGCAGACAAAAATGCTGGAGAAACTCAGCGGGTCAGGCAGCATCTATGGAGAGAAGGAATAGGTGACGTTTCGGGTCGAGACCCTTCTTCAAACTGATATGGGAAGGGGGTGGGGGGGCGGGAAAAAGAAAGGAAGAGGCAAAGACAGAAGGCTGTGGGAGAGCTGGGAAAGGGAGGGGATGGAGGGAAAAAGCAAGGACTACCTGAAATTGGAGAAGTCAATGTTCATACCACTGGGGTGTAAACTACCCAAGCAAAATATGAGGTGTTGTTCCTCCAATTTGCGGTGGGACTCACTCCGGCCATGGAGGAGGCCCAGGACAGAAAGGTTGGATTCAGAATGGGAGGGGGAGTTGAAGTGCTGGGCCACCGGGAGATCAGGTTGGTTATTGTGAACTGAGCGGAGGTGTTGGACGAAGCGATCGCCAAGCCTGCGCTTGGTCTCACCGATGTAGAGAAGTTGGCACCAGTTCAATGCTGTATGTCTCTTTGACTCATTGTGTTTTCTGAGAGCTATCATTTAAAATCGGCATAATTCAGGAACCAATTTATTAAAAGGAGTCTCCAATTTCTATTTACCTCACTCGTCAGTACAAATAAATGAATAATAAAAATAGAATGTGTTGAAGAAAGAACTGCAGATGCTGGAAAAATCGGAGTAAAAAATGCTGGAGGAACTCAGCGGGTGAGGCAGCATCTATGGAGAGAAGGAATTGGCGACGTTTCGGGTCGAGACCCTTCTTCAGACTGATGTCGGCAGTAGGCTTGTGGGAGAGCTGGGAAGGGGAGGGGAAGGAGGGAGAAAGCAAGGACTATTAAATAAAAATTGAATTATCAGCTAATGTTATAGGGAATATGACAATTATAATAGATTTTTCTCAGAGATAGTTCATAAGTTCATAAGTGAAAGGAGCAGAATTAGGCCATTCGGTCCATCAAGTCTACTCCACCATTCAATCATGGCTGATCTACCTCTCCAAACCCCATTCTCCTGCTTTCTCCCCATAACCCCTGACATCAGTACTAATCAAGAATAGTAAGATTAAACGAGAACTTACCAGTTTGAAGTTTGATCTTTATTTTATGAGGAGTTACGTTGGTGATTACGTGAAGAACCCCGTCAGGGCGCATGCGCGTCAATCTTCAAAGCAGCGGTATGAAATCACAGACAAAACCATAAATGAAGTAACATATAAAGATGATCAACATGAGAACTACCATTATGACCTTTTTTCTATGAGAGAGGGTTGGGCGTGGCGGGCACGTAATCACCAACGTAACTCCTCATAAAATAAAGATCAAACTTCAAACTGGTAAGTTCTCGTTTAATCTTACTATTTTACTTCGGAGTCACGTGAGTGACTACGTGAAGATTTTAAAGCTCTGTGATTTTTATGCCGCAGATCAAAATCCCGGCTTCTCACTGCATCGATTGACTGAGTATCATCAATAATGCTGTAAACATGACATTGCAAATCATGCAAAAACAAAACAGTTTTATTTTTGGTCATAAAACAACCAATAAACCCTCTTAATGTAGGGCAACAAACGAAACAGAATGAAACAGTATTGAAAACAGACTTTAAACAATAGCAACAGCCCTCCATCGGCAATCGGCCGATGGTAGTATTGCTGAAACACAAGTTCATTTTTCCAACCTGCGGCTTTTAATATATGGTCGATGGGAACGTCCATCGCCCTGGCCGCGGATGTTGCTACTGCGCTAGTGGAATGAGATGTAAACACATAAATGTTAATTCCTGCCTGAACCAACTCTTGCTTTAACCACCTTGAGATAGTCTGAACTGCCACTCTTTTATGTTGGCTTTTTGTAACTGACAAATAATCCTGTTTCTTCTTGTCTTAAAGCCCCTTGTGGCTTCAATGTAATGTAACAAATGTGTCCTTACACATAAACATGGAGCTGTAGGATATGCTGAGAACACAATCTTAAAACCTGTCACACCTGGCCTGCTTTGTTTGAGCAGGTCAGAAATATAAAACAGAACATCTCTGTATTCACTTCCATTCTCTCGAACTGAAGTTTTTTGGAAAATCTGCACTCTCTGTACTGACACCAATGCCATTAGCATAGCCAATTTCATGGTTAATTTTAACAAAGTTATAGACGTGACAGGGACCCAATGACGAAGTATGTTACGAACAACGCTTACCTCGCAGATAACCATATACCTAGGCTTAGGCGGTTTGGAATTAGATTCCTTTCATCAACCTAGATATGAGAGGGTGAGAACCTATACTTTTTGTCCGTGTACCTATTACAAGATATGCGGACAAAGCACTTCTAGCTGTATTGATAGCAGTATAGCTAAGACCTTCATCATAATAAAGTGTAGATAAACTCTAACACATTTTCAATAACTACAGTATCATATTGAATATTCTTTTGAACACAATATTGTTCCTTTTTTTTTTTTTTTCATAAGTCATATACTGTTTTTGAGTACTCTTTCTCCAGACTGCAGCGAGTATATACACCGTTGGCCCTAGAAAGTCCTCGACCAATGTAAGGCATTCTTGAAACCTGCAAACTAGCAGATCCATACCATCACATAACGGATGAACTTAATGCGTTACTGGATGCTCCAGCAAATTCCTACTGTTTGGAATCAGCAAAGAGAGGTTGGATCGCTATCTGTAACATCAAAGGGAACCATGGTTGAATCAGGCAATTTGGTATCACCAAAACCCCTGAAGCGGCATCCTGCTTGATTTTCTCAAACACCGACCTATGAGGCAGAATGGTGGGAAAATGTACACAAACATATCATCCCAATTTAGTGAAAAAGCATCAATTGCCACTGCCCCTGGATCTGGTGCCTATGAAACATATTTTGGCCTTCCATATAGAAGTACTATGTTCCACATCCACTCTGTGTTATGATGGAATTTTCGTGAGCTGCCATCTGGTACTACATTAAGTTTCCCTGGCAGATAGATAGCTCCAATCCAAATCTCTTTATCCTACTCCAGGTCCAATTGTATTTGCCAACCTGTCACATGATAACGATTTGATTCCACCCATGTGACTCATATCAGCAACTGCTGCAGTGTTGTCTATTTTGCACTGCACATGCAAACTAGTTTAGTTAGTGCCATAAGCCTTGAGTCCATAAAATACTCTTGGTTAATTCCCCATGTATGCAGAAGCAATGTTCATCTGTCTCCACCGCTGGATCTTGTATCAGTAGCACCCTACCGAAGTGCTCTGACATCTGTCTGCAAATCATGGAAGCTTGGTCCAATAACACTTTGGAACTACTAGTGGACACATGCTGAATCCACCATTGTACATCAGCAACAGCCTCTATTGATAGAAGCATAGGTCTATTATAATGACCCCAATGTATCCTCAATGCTTGTTCCTTTGACCTTTGTAATTGTAGATAATAAAGTGGCCATATTGAACTGCTGGAAATGCTGCCAGCCATTACCACAGCAGTCTTGTCACCTGGCTAATTGAAGGCTGTGTGTTAGCAATTAACTTGATATAGCTCTTAATTAGCGGTACCCGTTATTTGCCTGGGCAAGGTCACAATGATGTTGATTAAGTCCATTGTGAACCCAACTAGTCAATTTGTGTCACAGGTATAAATTTAGATTCCTCAGAATAGCTTATAAAGCCCAATTAAAAATTGGTTTTTACCAACTGCCACTGATGCTTCAGCTGTTTCCTTTGATTGTCCTACAATCAAGATATTATCTAGCTAAACCATGATCACTTGACCTTGACTTCTCTTCATGCCTAGAATAGGTTTTAACAACTTTGTAATCCCTCTAGGAGCTGAAGACAAACCATTAGGCAGTGGATTGTATTGGCATAATTCCCATCCAGCTGAATTTTAAATCTTCTATCCTGCAAATGAACAGACACTGAATCCGCATCTTTAAGATCTCCTTCACAAACGTTTCCATCTTAAAATGTCTATACCGTACAAAAAGGGTTAAGCCTATTCAGGTCTGTATAATTCTGCTTCCCCCCATCCTTTTTTGGTCTGGGAAAGATATTGGACACAACCTGATGGCTTTGGTAAACTGCCTTAGCAATTACACCTTTATTACATAAGGTTGCAAGTTCCAGCTGAACTTCCAATTATTCAGTGATACTGAAGTCAAACTCCTTTTTTGGAACATGTTGCATGGGTAAATCAGAATTTGCATTTAAGCTTTATTCGATGCCCTTGAATAACCTTCAGTATAAACATATCTGAGGTAAACATTTAATTGTATCACATTAGATCTGTCTACATGAGAACCAGACCCTCTTACCTCCTTACCACCTGGCATTCTTCCCCGGCCTTGAGCTGGATATCTCACCTCCGTGGCGGTGCTACAGCCGAACGCCAACTGCGCTGCATCGTAGCTGGACTCGTCCCTTGCAAACAGCTGTGCCGGTTGCACTGTGCCAGGCTGGCAGAGTGAAGCATATTTATCATTGATGGTTGGTCTAATCGCATCTTGCGGAGGCAGTTGATCTCAAAGTGGGCACTCCACAATAGCGCCTTTTGTTGTAATTTGTCATGGCCTCTCCATCTACCATCCTGGCAAAGCTCGTTATAGATACATAGATACATAGATACATAGATGCCAGATACATAGATGCCAGTTATACCAGATGCCAGCAACTTTAAAATATGCTGGAGCTTCACATGCTCCTGGGCTTTCATTAGTATGCCCATCTTGCCCCAATTCTTCCTGTTCCCAACAGGAACTTTTAACTGTCCTCAGTTGATTGGGCCTCCATACTTCGTTACTATCTCATCCATTGTCAGCTCCTGTAGCTGATGTGAGACTTGGTAATTTATGCTGGTGGCAAGTTCCTCACCCAGAGGCTCACCAGCATCCGACGACATGGCAAACTGTGCTGCACACGGTGTCAGCTCTGGCAGCTGCCTGCCCTCCCTTTGGATGTCGTCGGACTCAGGGTCAGAGCGTATCTGCCCTTCTGCACTCACCTCTTGCAAAGAGGGTGCTTTCAAGCAGGCCTCTACTAGGCACTGACAGCGGAGCCGTCCCCACGGCCTCCCGCCTGCACAACTCCTCCTGGAGTATGGCTTTATGAAGCAGGCCTCTCCTAGGCACTGCCAGCGGAGCCTTCCCTAAGGCTTCCCGCCTGCACTACTCCTCCTGGAGTGTGGCTTTATGAAACAGAACCTCTCCTAGGCACTGCTAGTGGAGCCTTCTCTATGGCTTCCCACCTGCACTACTCCTCCTGGAGCGTCTCTGTGGAGCAGCCCCTATATGAGCTGCTCCTTTTGGATAACCGCTGGGGAACGGTATCCTGTCCCCGACGGGACTCTCGTGGCCCGACTCTGCGGAGTCTATAGCCCTGACAGACTTGGCGTATGCCGACCGCCCGACTGGCGTTGGCTGTGTACCCGGCTGGGCACTTTGCCAAGTCTGTCGCCGCACCGCTACCGGCTTGCGACTCCCCCGAGGTGACAGGCTGCCTTTCAGAGACTGGGTCCCGCAGCTCTCTCTCTCCTTGTCGGCAGCAGCCTGCACCTTTTACTTGTTCCTGTCTATGGGGGAAAAAAACCCAGCAGAAACAATTTATTTACTTTTTCCTAACTCCTCCAAAGTCTCCCCGACTTTGGTGGAGCTGTATTTACTCACGTTGCAGAAGGAGCTCCGAGCTCCCGCTGCCGTTGTCGCCAATGCGTCCGACGTAATGACGCGCATGCGCCCTGACGGGGTTCTTCATGTAGTCACTCACATGACTCCGAAGTAAAATCTATCTTCCTCTGCTTTAAAAATATCCATTGACTTGTCCTCCACAGCCTTTTGTGAAAATGAATTCCACAGATTCACCACCCTCTAACTAAAGAACTTCCTCCTCATCTCTTTCCTAATGAATAGTCCTTTAATTATAATGGGCCTGTCCCACTTAGGCGACTTTTTAGGCGACTGCAGGAGACTATGCAGTCGCCGCATGGTCGTCACATGTTGGCGGGGAGTCGCCTTCATGGTCGTGAGGAGTTCCCGCATTCTGGGAACATCCATGTTGAAAAATTAGCGGCAACTAGAATGTAGCCGCCATGGAGAGTAGCGAGAATTCTCGAGCCGTAGGTGGGTCGCCAGGAGGTCTTAATGGCTTGCCAGGAGGTCGAAGGTTCTCGGAGGGTCTCGTAGGTTGTAGCCGGTGCTGACCGGTGAATTTCATTGGCTCATTGGGGAAAAAAAAGGTAAGGAGTAGTTTTCAGAATCAAGGATAACCGACCAGTAATGTTAAATGTCCGCCGAGCTTCACAGCTGTGCATCTCCGGCTTCTTAAAAGTTGTCTCCACTCCTTCTCCCCTCCCCCCTTCTCCCCCTCCCCTCCCCATCTTTTAAAGGACTTACCGTACACTGTGCTTTAGCCGTCTATTTACAGCGCCAACCTTCCAGTTCATCTGTTTCACCTTGGCTTTGCACCGTGTGAATTTTTTAGACAGCGCTCTCCCCGCTTGCACTGTCCCCCGCCCGCATAATGGGCTGGTGAAGGAAGCGATGTGTTTGTGTGTGTGTGTGTTCCACTCCGACAGTCGCCATTCCAGTTGCAACTTGACAGTCGCCGTCAGTCTGCTGAAAAATCGCCTGAGTGGGACAGGCCCATAAGGCAATGACCTCTGGTCCTGGACTCTCCCACGAAAGAAACATCCTCTCCACATCCACTCTATCCAGGCCTTTCACTATTCGGTAAGTTTCAATGAGGTCCCTCCTCAACCTTCTAAACTCCAGCGAGTACAGGCCCAGTGCCGTCAAACCCTCTTCATATGTGAACGCCACTAATTCATTATAATGAGGGTAATGTTTTATAGGTAAAGAAAAGAAATGTGTTCTTTGTTAACTATGTGATTTTTACTTTATCAACACATTTCCTGGCAAATTGTGTTTGCTGTGCACTACTGCCCATTCCTTTAATTGCCCACATCATCATGATGTATTTAGCCTTTAGTTGCAAAAACTGTGCCATTTAATTGCAAGCTTCATTGGTTTGTGGTAACTATACTATCTGAAAATAACTACAAAACCTATAAAATATCCGTTAAAAAGTAGCAGCACCCATTCATTATGAATAAATTCCTAATGTTATGTGCACAGATACTCCAAATATCATAATATTTATTTCTAATGGAATTGTAGGCCAGAATGTTTATGCTGCATTAGTTCGCATTGGAAGGGGAATGTAAAGACAGATGAGTACTTAAGTTGTTGTCAGTTACAATGATGGATGATCCAAAGAAATGTTATAACTAAATATGGTTATGATGATTCCTATGCATGCAATTGCATCTGGTTGCAGCAGAAAAGACATTGCTGGCAAAGAGCTTGTATTCGAGCAAAGTAGGTGTGCAGTTTTCACTCGGAGGATGGTGGGTGTGTGGAGCGAGCTGCCAGAGGAGGTAGGTGAGGCAGGTACCATAAACAGCATTTGGAGATACAGCTTGGAAACAGGCCCTTCGGCCTACTAAGTCCAGCTGGCCATCGATCACCTGTACACATGAGTTTAGTTTAGTTTAGAGGTACTGCGCGGAAACAGGCCCCTTGAGTCCACACCGACCAGCGATCCCTGCGCATTAACACTAGCCTACAAGCGGACGGCGCGGACTCGGTGGGAAACAGGGCCTGTTTCCTCGCTGTTTCTCTAAAGACTAAATCACAAGGCGATGTTTCTTTAAAATAAACATTCCAGAGCTGTTTATAAATGCAGAATCTTCCACTTGCCACTTGGTGGGAATCAAATATGTCTCTGGGTGCAAACCCAATAATTTAGTCAAGAAATTGCAGCAAATTGTGGACGCAGCCCAGACCATCACATAACCCAACCTCCCTTCCATTGACTCCATTTATACCTCACGCTGCCTCGGCAAGGCCAGCAGCATAATCAAGGACGAGTCGCACCCCTGTCACTCCCTCTTCTCCCCTCTCCCATCAGGCGAAAGGTATAGAAGTGGGAAAATGCACACCTCCAGATTCAGGGACAGTTTCTTCCCAGCTGTTATCAGTCAACTGAACCATTCTATCAACAACTAGAGGGCTAGCTACTCTCTATCTCATTGGAGACCCTCAGAAGGGTCTCAACCTGAAACGTTACCCATTCCTTCTCTCCTGAGATACTGCCTGTCCCGCTGAACCATCCTACCACAACCAGAGAGCAGTGCTGAACTGCTATCTAACTCTTTGCTGACCCTTGGACAATCCTTGATCGGACTTTACTGGCTTTACCTTGCACTGAACGTTATTCCCTCGTCATGTATTTATACACTGTAAATGGCTCGATTGTTATCACGTATTGTCTTTTTGCTGACTGGTCAGCAGGCAAAAAAAGCTTTTCACTGTACCTCAGTACACGTGACAATAAACAAAACTGAAACTGAACTACAGGAGCTTTGCAGGCTCTATTAAAGTTGGGGTATTATCTTAGCCTTGCAGCCAGAAGGCAGAAAAAGCACCAAATGTTTTGCTCACTGCTATACATCAAGATATACCAAAATATTCCACAGCCACTTAAGTGCTTGTTGAGGTGTAGTCACTGTCATAATCTAGCAAAAGCAGAGAAATATATCCGGGCCATTTGGATTTGCTTGGAATAGTGTGGGATTTATGATCATGCAGTTGGAAAGTACCATGATCTGAGGTAGAAGCTGTACTCTATATGCTCCAATATCTCTTCCCGGTTCATAAGTTGATAAGTTCATAAGTTCCCAGAGCGTGATGGAATCTAATCCAGGATACTGAGGCAGGATTATTTTTATTGTGACGGGAGCAAAATTAAACCATCAAGACCCTTCAAGTCTACACCGCCATTCAATCGTGGCTGACCGATCTTTCCCGCTCAAATCCATTCTCCTGCCTTCGCCCCATAACCCATGACACCCGCACTAATCAAGAATCTGTCAATCTCGGCCTTAAAAATATCCATTGACTTGGCCTCCGCAGCCGTCTGTGGCAATAAAGTCCACAGATTTGCCACCCTCTGATGGACAAAATTCCTTGGAGACTAAACACAACACTAAAACATGGAGGCAAAAGGAAGTTGGGAACTTCTTCTTCTGTCGTATGTCTTTTAGACCTGCAGCTCCGTTGAGGCGAGCCAGGCCAACGTGTCATCGTCCAGGTCAACCAGACCTCGTTCACTATTCGGTGGCCGGTGTTTGGGGCAACTGGTGACTATGTGCTCCACTGTCTGTGTTGGGTCCCCACACCCGCAGGAGGCACTCGCTGTCCTCCTCTTCATCGCTACTCCATAGCGTCCGATGCCTGTCCTCAACCGCTTGAGGGTTGTCCACTGCTTTCGGGGCAGGTCCAGGCCAGGGATGTCCATGGGATCATTGATGTACTGGTGTAGCCTAGATGGTTCCGCTGACTTCCACTAGTCTCTCCATCTCTTCTTGACCCAGGCGCCCTTAGAAGCATCAGCCGGTGTTGTGCAGAACAGCTCTTGGGCTTGCGTGGCAAAGGGGTGCCGTGATTTGAGGCGCACTCGTTGTGGTGTCTCTGTGACGATCTGATGGAGGAGGTGGGATTCACTGGTCTGTGCCTTTCGAGAGAGGGCCAGCGTGGCTGCTTCTCGTCTGATGTTGGCCGGGGAGATGCCAGCGAGGACGGGCAGTTGGTTTACTGGGGTGGCTCGTAGGCATCCAGAGACAGTCCACAGGGGCGCTGTTGAGGGCAGCATCCAGCTTCTTGGTGTGAGGGCTACGGCACCAGACCGGGGCGCAGTACCCGGCGGCTGAGAACACCAGGGCCACTGAGGACATGCGCAGTGTCTTCGTCGTGGCTCCCCATGTGGTGCCGGCTAGGAAACTTAAGAACGGCGTCCCACAGGGCTCAGTGCTGGCACCAATGTTGTTCAACATCTACATCCATGACCTGCCTGCAACCCAGTCAAAGAAGTATGGCTATGCTGATGACCTGGCCATCCTACTCAGTAAGCCATCCTGGGAAGCAGCAGAAGACATGAAGACATGAACATCCTGTCTTCATACCTGAGCAACTGGCGCCTCAAGCTCAGCATGGGTAAGACAACATCTTCAATGTCCCACCACAACAACAGGGAAGCGACCCGCGAGATGAACGTTGGGAACTTGAGAAGTGGGAATTGTAAGTCTATTTTGGGGCCTTTCAGTTACATAGGGAGAACTATCATATAATCCAGTTGTTCTGTTCTAAATCTGAGCAATTGACCTTGCCAAATTTTAAGCTATTGCTTTCGTTGAAATGCTGCACTAGAGAATTGCAGAGAATTGTATATGCAGCCCAGACCATCACACAAACCCTTCCATCAGTTACTCCAGCTTTTTGTGCCTCTCTTAAACCAGCATCTGCACTCCCTTCCATTGACTCCAACTACACTTAACTCTCCCTCAGCAAGGCCACCAGCATTATCAAGGATGAGTCTCACCTCGGCCAATCCCTCTTCTCCTCTCTGCCATCGGGCAAGAAGTACAGAAGTGTGAAAACGCACACCTCCAGATTCAGGGATAGTTTCTTCCCAGCTGTTATCAGGCAACTGAACCATTCTATCAACAACTAGAGAGCAGTCCTGAGCCACTATCTACCTCATTGGAGACCCTCGGAAGAGTCTCGACCCAAAACGTCACCTATTCCTTCTCTCCAGAGATGCAGCAATTTGTGTCTATCCTCTATTAAATAGACATTTTCTCTTCTTTTCCCAGGCAAATGCAGTCACTCTGGGCAGTTTAGTGCTGTCCACCATCTGTCAAATCCAATCATCTCATGAAAAATGCTGCTTTTTCTCCCATTATATAGATCTATACCCCCAAGCCAGTTTGGATTGGCTTCTTTAATGGGAAGATGAATTTCAGTTTATCTGTGTCAACATCATTAAGCTGGGATAGTTGCAGTTCTTACTGTAACAGTCAATGTGTGAAGAAGGAAATGTGGAAATTCCTGCCTGCCTGAAGATGTTTTATTTAGACCACAGACAATAAGTGCAGGAGTAGGCCATTTGGCCCTTCGAGCCATTCAATGTGATCATGGCTGATCATCCCCAATCAGTACCCCATTCCTGCCTTTGTTAATACTGACCAAATTAAAGACACCATAAAATGGAGGATCCCGGCACTTGTCAGAATTGCTTAACCCTTGTCAGCTGAAATTTACAGGCTTTGGATGGCGCCTTCCAGTCTACGCTCAGACTGATATGCAGGATGGTGAACGATCCAGGTGTTCTCCTCGTTTCTCCTAAATTGATAAAAATGTATACGACTTTTGCAAACGAACCTTAAATGCATCATTTCGATTGGATCGCTGCAAGGGCATTGTAAATAGTATAAATAATGTTGCGAGACAGTTATCCTGTTAATTGTTGATTGGTTGAAATGTTGAGCCTTGGAGGAACTGTTTGAATCCCAGGGGACATGTTGCACTATTCATTTGTGTTTGCTTCCTTCTAGAAGCTTCTTTCAAATACAATGAATTCAAGATTGTATTATTGGGTTGGAGAACTGTCAATTATGTACTGTTATAATTAATGTATTTCATTGGATTATGAAGAGACCACCTCCATGTAGTTTGGCCCCTCAAGGTTCAGGGACCTATAAAAGGCAGCCTCCATGGTGTCCTTTGTTGATCTTCTGGAAGAGCGCTTGGGACTGCGTGACCTTTTGGAGTGTCTCTGCTTGCACGAGGCTAGAAGGGCTTGGACAAGCAGATACAAGGATCGAACCCGCGGTGGTTAGGTATCGTACAGGGGAATTTGTGTTGTGTTATCCAAAATAAAGTTTAGTTGCTCAAGTGCTTGACTCAGTATTTTATTGACTGGAACTAGGCTGGGGGAGCTTAGAAAGAGCTATTTACACCTTCTCCCCATATCCCCTGACTTCGCTATCTTTAAGAGCCCTATGTAGCTCTCTTTTGAAAGTATCCAGAGAACCGGCCTCCACCACCCACTGAGGCAGAGAATTCCAGAGAATTTAGAATATTATTGCCCTTCAGTTCACAAACGTAATGAACATACAAAATGGTACGGTACAGCACAAGAACAGCCATTTGGCCAACTCTCTGTGCCGAAAATGATGCCAAGACCAATACTTACCTGCTTGCACATAATCCATATCCCTCCATTCGCTGACTATCCATTAGCCCCTCCAAAAGCCTCTTAAGTGCCACTATCGTATCTGCCTCAACCACCACCACCAATGGCAGTGCATTCCAGGCCCTCAGTCACCACTTGAACAAAGTGCAATAAAACTTGCTCCGCACATCTCCTTCAAACTTTGCAATACTTTTTACAAGTTCATATGTCACAGGAGTAGAATTAGGACATTCGGCCCATCGAGTCTACTCCGCCATTCAATCATGACTGATCTCTGCCTTCAAATCTAATTTTCCTGCCTTCTCCCCATAACCCTTGTCACCCGATCTAATCAAGAATTTGTCCGCACAGTACTCCAAATGCGGCCTGACCAGCATCTTAGAGAGCCTCAGCTCTATAATGGTAAGGCACTTTTTTTTAGTATTTTAGAGATACAGCGCAGAAATAGGCCATTGGGCCCACCGAGTCCACGCCGACCAGCGATCCCTGCACACCAACACTACCCTACACACTAGGGACGATTTACAATTATACCAAGCCAATTAACCTACAAACCTGCACGTCTTTGGAGTGTGGGAGGAAACCGGAGCACCCGGAGAAAACCCACCAAGGTCACGGGGAGAACATAAAAACTCCGTACAGACAGCACCCGTAGTCAGGATTGAACCCGGGTCTCTGGTGCTGTAAGGCAGCAACTCTGCCGCTGTGCCACCATGCCACCCTAACAAGTATAATTTTGCCAGAAATGTACTGAACATAGAGAAATGTTGGAGTACCTCAAAAATTTGTAAACGTCCTCCCTGAAGAAGTTTTTAATGAACTTTGCCTGTCTTGTTCTCAGGAGAAAGAACTTATGACATTTGGGTTCCTGTCAGGGAGACTTATTGAGTTAATTGGTGATGTTTCCCTGTCACTGAGAGAAGGCTGAATCCCATGAGGTAATTAATGGTCCTTCAAATAAGTCTGGCAGGGCAGGTTGTGGGTGTTGAGATTTTCTCTAATCCTGCAGTATTTTTAAGCGATATTGCAAGGTACACATTTGTGTTTGAACTTCCTGCAAAGCAATAAAAATGTGGGAAGTGATAAATGCAGGTGAACTTCCCCCCCCCCCCCCCCCCTCCCCTTGACGTCATTTAAGCCTACACACGTTTCTCTGGGAAGCAATATCCTGAATCTTTACTTTGCAGAGCTGTCTAAATAGTTCGGCTTCCTGAACTTGTCAGAAGGGCAGTGCTGCCATAGGGCCACGTGATTGTTTTGGAGCGAGTGAGGTACATATGATGTCCTTCGTATTTACTTTGACGCAGAGAGCCGATGTGCAGGGTCGTAGGAAAAAGATACGTTCAAATTAATATTTAAGCAATGTCATAAGGTCATAAGTGATAGGAGTAGAATTAGGCCATTTGGTCCATCAGGTCTGCTCCACCATTCAATCATGGCTGGTCTATCTCTCCCTCCTAACCCCATTCTCCAGCCTTCTCCCCATAACCTCTGACACCTGTACTAATCAAGAATCTATCTATCCCTGCCTTAAAAATATCCACTGACTGCTTCCAGAGCCTTCTGTGGCAAAGAATTCCACAGATTCACCACCCTCTGACTAAAGAAATCTCTCCTCATCTCCTTCCTAAAAGAACGTCCTTTAATTCCGAGGCTATGACTAATCCTAGACTCTCCCACTAGTGGAAGCATCCTCTCCACTTTCACTCTATCCAAGCCTTTCACTATTCTGCATGTTTCAATGAGGTCCCCCCTCATTCTAGAAAACAATAACAGTTACGTGCGGTTGCTGTTCATCGATTTCAGCTCCGCCTTCAACACAGTCATCCCCCAACACCTGGTGAATAATCTCGGCGAAATAGGCATCAGCACCCCACTATGCAACTGGTTACTGGACTTCCTCACCGACAGACCACAGACAGTAAGAGTTGGCAAAAACTCATCAGAGACCACCATCATGAACACCGGGGTCCCACAGGGATGTGTGCTGAGCCCTCTGTTGTTCACGCTGATGACACATGACTGTTGTGCCAAACATAACTCGAACCACATCATCAAGTTCGCAGATGACACAACAGTGGTGGGCCTCATCAGCCACGATGACGACTCAGCCTACAGAGAGGAGGTACAACAACTCATCAACTGGTGTGACATCAATAACCTTCAACTCAATGTCAACAAAACGAAAGAAATAACTGTGGACTTCAGGAAGAAACAGGCAGCACACACCCCACTCACCATAAATGGCAGTGCAGTGGAGTCTGTGAAAAGCACCAAGTTCCTGGGAGTACACATCACAGATGATCAGACATGGTCCACCAACACCATCTCCCTAGTCAAGAAAGCACAGCAACGCCTCCACTTCCTTCGACGGATGAGGAGAGCCGACCTCCCCCCTTCTGCCCTCACAGCTTTTTACAGGGGTGCCATTGAGAGCATCCTTACCAGCAGTCTCTCAGTCTGGTATGGCAGTTGCTCTGCTGCTGACCAGAAGGCCCTACAGAGAGTGGTGAGGACAGCGGAGAAGATCACTAGATCACCCCAACCAGCAATTCAAGACTTATACCCATCTCGCTGTCGCAAGAGAGCAACCAATATCATCAAAGACACCACCCACCCAGCACACAAACTGTTCACCCTCCTACCATCCGGCAAGCGCTACCGCAGCATGCGGAGCAAAACCACAAGATTCAAAAACAGCTTTTTCCCTCAGGCCATCAGACTACTCAACACACTCAAGAAAATTCCATGAACATTACACAAAGACCAACTGACTGTCAAATTAACTTTAACCCAATGTCTGCAGTATGCCACTTGCACTTTTCTATATTGCACCTTTTATTAATGAATATTTTATATAATGTATATGTCCATTGTCTATTTTTTATTGGTACACTGTCTCCCTGTGTTATAAATATTACTTGCACATTGGAGTATGGAGAAACGCAATTTCAATCCTCTGTGTAACTACTTGTTACATTATTTGAATTGACAATAAAAAAATAAAAAATAAAAAAAATAAAAATAAAATAAACAAAAAAATCTTTTAAACTCCAGCGAGTACAAGCCCAGTGCTGACAAACGCTCGTCATATGTTAATCTACTCATTCCCAGGATCATTCTTGTAAACCTCGCCTGGACCATCTCCAGAGCCAGCACATCCTTCCTCAGATAAGGTGCCCAAAATTGCTCACAATATTCCAACTGCGGCCTGACCTGCGCCTTATAGAGCCTCAGCATTACATCCCTGTTTTTGTATACAAGCCCTCTTGAAACAAATGGTAGCATTGAGTTTGCGTTCTTTACTACCAATTCGACTTAATAAGTTAAAGTGTGGGAGTACAGCAGCTTTGAATGATAGATTCCTAGCACCTCAAGAGAAAGATCTATGTTATGTTTTTCATTCCAGCTGCTGCCATTCATAACCTATTTTTTCTACTAAAAGTCCGTTGTGATTTAGTTGTATTGTTTTCATGTTCAACTTTTTTTTAATGTATTTTTTACCTTGGTAGTACCGAATCGGTTAGTAAGGAAGACAAACGCAATACTAGCATATATTTCAAGAGGACTAGAATACAAAAACGGGGATGTAATGCTGAGGCTCTATAAGACGCTGGAATGGACGCATTTGGAGTATTGGGAGCAATTTTGGGCCCCTTATCTGAGGAAGGATGTGCTGGTGTTGTAGAGGGTCCAGAGGAGGTTTACAAGAATGATCCCAGGAATGAGTGAGTTATATAATGAGCATTTGATGGGACTAGGCCTGCACTTTGGTCTTCTTTAGTCTGTTGGAATTCATGCCACAGTTGGCTGTGGAGGCTGTCGATAGATATTTTTAAGGCAGGGATTGACAGATTCTTGATTAGTACGGGTGTCAGGAGTTATGGGGAGAAGGCAGGAGAATGGGGTTAAGAGGGAGAGATAGATCAGCCATGATTGAATGGCGGAGTAGACTTGATGGGCCGAATGGCCTAATTCTACTCCTATCAGTTATGAACTCATGAACCTGACTCTTTCTAAAATTTGAAATCACATTAGCAAAATCAGCAGGTTTTGTTCCATCCTTCTTCCTGGCTGTACATCAGAGCAACCATGTGGAGTAAAACGTGGGGGAGGATGGACATTGTTGGGGAAGTGGGACGGGATTTGACATCCAACCAATATTTAGTCAAACAAACTTTTGGACAACAGTTCAATGTGGCTTTAATTGCCACACATGCAACTAAACTGCACTATGAAATTCTTTTTGCATATTTACACATGCGGGCGCGGCCATATTTTGGCGCCATTTGCATAGTCCAAAGTCCGTTCGGCCCGCGCACTCGCTCTACTGCTGCGGCTCCCGATCTAGCTATGTCCCCAGGTAAGCGCCAGGTACCTCCAGGTAAGCGCCAGGTACCTCCAGGTAAGCCCCTGGCACCAAGTGTCACAAACTCATCTACTGTATACGCTGTTCCAGGTGTCAACGTCTCTACATCGGCGAGACCAAACGCAGGCTCGTCGATCGTTTCGCTGAACACCTCCGCTCAGTCTGACTTAACCTACCTGATCTCCCGGTTGCTCAGCACTTCAACTCCCCCTCCCATTCCCAATCTGACCGTTCTGTCCTGGGCCTCCTTCATTGTCAGAGTGAGGCCCAGCGCAAATTGGAGGAGCTGTAACTGATATTTCGCTTGGGTAGTTTACACCCCAGCGGTATGAACATTGACTTCTCTAACTTCAGATAGCCCTTGCTCTCTCTCTTCATCCCCTTCCCCTTCCCAGTTCTCCCACCAGTCTTCTTGTCTCCGCTTACATTCTATCTTTGTCCCGCCCCCTCCCTTGACATCAGTCTGAAGAAGGGTCGCCCATTCCTTCTCTCCAGTGATGCTGCCGCTGAGTTACTCCAGCTCTTTGTGTCTACCTTTGATTTTAATCAGCATCTGCAGTTCTTTCTTACACAATAAGCCCCAGGTAACTCCAGGCATACCCCAGGTACCTCCAGGTAAGCCCCAGGTACCTCCAGGTAAGCCCCAAATAACTCCAGGTACACCCCAGGTAACTCCAGGTATGCCCCAGGTAACTCCAGGTATGCCCCAGGTAACTCCAGGTATGCCCCAGGTACATCCAGGTACATCCCAGGTACCTCCACGTACCTCCAGGTATACCCCAGGTACCTCCCAGGTAAGCCCCAGGTACCTCCAGGTATGCCCCAGGTAACTCCAGGTACCTCCAGGTACCTCCAGGTATACCCCAGGTAACTCCAGGTATGCCCCAGGTACCTCCAGGCATTCCCCAGGTACCTCCAGGTATGCCCCAGGTACCTCCAGGTATGCCCCAGGTACCTCCAGGTAAGCCCCAGGTACCTCCAGGCATTCCCCAGGTACCTCCAGGTATGCCCCAGGTAACTCCAGATACCTCCAGGTATACCCCAGGTAACTCCAGGTAAGCCCCAGGTACCTCCAGGTATGCCCCAGGTACCTCCAGGTATGCCCCAGGTACCTCCAGGTATGCCCCAGGTACCTCCAGGTATGCCCCAGGTACCTCCAGGTATGCCCCAGGTACCTCCAGGTAAGCCCCAGGTACCTCCAGGTATGCCCCAGGTACCTCCAGGTAAGCCCCAGGTACTAGGTATGTTACAAAACTTACCTTCAGTCGCGCTGTAATTCTGCCACTGGCCGTGTGCGCGATTTTGGCGCCTTTAAGGGGGGGGCGGGGTTAAAACGCGGGTTTCTCCCTTGTCCTGGAAATATTTTGTTGGAGTACAAAACTTCGCTGACAAAATCGTTCCTACCGGCGATTTGTGAATTTTTTTTAAAAATTAAATCGTCAATGTCAGCGCTACAGTCATTTTAAAAGCAGCTCCTGAAGCGTCAACGCCAATAACGGGGACAGATTTCACACAATGGACAGGTAAACAAAAGTGCTTTCTTTAAATGTATAAAAGTGCTTCTTAAGAAGCCTTTAATTCACATTTTGTCATGCGACACGGTGATTTTATTCCCCGAATTAACGGCAGTATTTTTCATGCCAATACGGGGTTAAATTCACCGCAAATGAACGTTCCAAAAGATCGCGTTCCAGTAATTCTCACTCACAAGATGAATTAAATCCCCATTAATTTACAGGTATTAAACATTCAATTCCTTCCATTTGGCCTGTAAATTCATGAAAATTAGATTTAAAAATTATGTTATATTGTGAATTATTGTGTGAATGTTATTTGGACACTTAGGCTATTTAAAAATGTTAATCTATTCTTAAGAAATTGATAGATGTTTAGATCTAGTAATTGAATTTTGTAATTAGCTACAATTAGGTAACTAACTAATTATATGCTTTACTTTCATGTCTTCGAAGTAAGATTGTTTCATATTTGTTTCAGAATGCTTCAATCTATAATACCTGAAAATTTCTTTCAGTTACCATAATTTTTAAGAAAGTTATGGGCTTTTAACTGTCCTCGATCACAGCTTTTGTGTTAAGTCAATGGAAAAGCAATAGGGAACTAGATGCTAATTTCTGAGTATGATAATGGCCATAACTTTTTTAATACTGAAGATATGAAAGTGAATTAAGTGTCAAATTAAACTTCTTTTTATGCTTTATCTGATGGGATAAATTGCAGACTTTATTTTTTAAATCTCAAAATTTTGTAACATTGCTACAGGTACCTCCAGGTAAGCCCCAAATAACTCCAGGTATACCCCAGGAAACTCCAGGTATGCCCCAGGTAACTCCAGGTATGCCCCAGGTACATCCAGGTAAGCCCCAGGTAACTCCAGGTATGCCCCAGATAACTCCAGGTATGCCCCAGGTAACTCCAGGTACCTCCAGGTACCTCCAGGTATACCCCAGGTAACTCCAGGTAAGCCCCAGGTAACTCCAGGTAAGCCCCAGGTACCTCCAGGCATGCCCCAGGTACCTCCAGGTACGCCCCAGGTACGCCCCAGGTACCTCCAGGTATGCCCCAGGTACCTCCAGGTATGCCCCAGGTACCTGCAGGTCCTCCCTCCGTCGCCCTCGAGCGGATCGGCCCTTGAACCAACGATTCTCTCCTCTCGTCGCTCACCCATCTTTGTGTCCCGGGGGCGCCTCCTGCAGCTGACCTTGAGGCATAACCCCGGTTCCCGCTCCTCCCAGCCCTTGCTCCCCACATCCAAACGTCTCCAGCGGCTACGTCCTCATCGGTTCTCCGGCATTCTGGGGATGAGCAGGGTCCGACCCCGGCAGCTTCCCCTGACATGACAGGCCGCGGTCCGCCGAGCTTTTGGGTCACCAGTGCAGTTTCTCAGTTCTGTGTGATGCATCAGATGCTATAGACATTTGGCTGTAATTTGATTTAGTTTTTATTTCTGCATGTTTTATGCATTGTCTAGCTGAGCAGCAGAATATTAATCATCCAGTCCCTCACATTCAGTGTACTTGGAAAATGATATGAAATTGCAAAAGCCAGTCCTATATAGATGTTATACACGTCAAACGCTAATTTTCTTGAGATAACAAAAAGAAATAGGAAAGGATTGATTTACTAAGAAATAGATTAAGCAGACTTATTACAAGTAATTTGATTAGACATTTTCTTTTGCATTTCATTAATTGAATGCCTTCCTATGTTTTTTTTTTTAAATTCTGTTCCAAGAACAAGCGGTAGGGATAGATTATTTGCATTCTCTTCCAGGGTTTATGATATTGCAGTCAGCTCATAAGTTAATCATAAGCGATAGGAGCAGAATTAGGCCATTCGGCCCATCAAGTCTACTCCGCCATTCAGTCATGGCTGATCTATCTCTCCCTCTCATTCTCCTGCCTTCTCCCCATTATCCCTGACACCCGTATTAATCAAGTACAGCCCATAGCATACAAAATGAGTCGGAAGGAACTGCAGATGCTGGTTTAAACCGAAGATAGACACAAAAAGGTGGAGTAACTCAGCGGGACAGGCAGCATCTCTGGAGAGAAGGAATTACGTTTTGCGCACCTAATGCCCTACAACATTTTTGGAAAAGTTAATTGCTGCCTTTGTAGCGGCACAACACACGTGGTGAACAAACAGTTGCTTTATTCAGACATTACATGGTTGGTGTACATGCGAGTTTGGTCCTCTAACATATGGAGTCATTGCTGCAGCTGCTGAGCGAGGGTGTTGACTCGAGCTCAGCTACAGTGACTGTCGACTCGTGATCTCAAGGTAAGAATCTGCTGATGCAGCAGGACACTCCCCTTAATCCATGACGTGACGTGACAGTCCTCGTAACCACTGACGAGGGTTCGACAGTAAGTGGTCTGACCATCAGGTGATGCCACACCTTACATATTATTAAATTATAAATGTATATTTTTTGTCATTTGATCTTTCCTCCCTGAAAACAAACTCAGTTATGTACCGTTAACTTTTTTTTCAATCTGATCCATATTTTTAGATAACACAACTCGCATGAGTCCAGTCTAACTTGCACACCTCCAGATTCAGTTCTTCCCACCTGTTATCAGGCAACTGAAATTGCAGAGAATTGTGGACACAGCCCAGATCATCACACAAACCAACTTCTCTTCTATTGACGTTTTGGTTCAAGTCCAGTCTGAAGAAGGGTCTTGACCCAAAACGTCACCTATTCCTTCACTCCAGAGATGTTGCCTGTCCCGCTGAGTTACTCCAGCTTTTTGTGTCTGTCATAGCATACTAGCTTTCCCTGAGGCCAAATAAACTGTCTAAAGAAGGGTCTCGACCCGAAACATCGCCTATTCCTTTGCTCCATAGATGCTGCCTCACCCGCTGAGTTTCTCCAGCATTTTTGTCTACCTTAGATATTCACCAGAAGTCAGCCTGTTTTACCCAGCACCTTATGTTCAGATTAAAACAAAGATAATACATATTATCAGATGGGTTTGCATGCAAGATCTGGGGGTGGGAGATTGCAACCTTCATGTGGTCCACCCTGTTTCGACTAATGCAATCAACCCGACGTGCACAAACACGATCAAATAGAACAAGTTGACCTACAACTTTAGGCTGTGCACGCCATACGCATGAAGAAGAAGATGATGCAAGATCTAATCTGAATGGCCATTGAATATATTGATTCTGTATTCGATATTCTACAGCTAAAAGATGTTTCACAATAAAACAAATCTCCAAAGCACCAAGCAGCAATGATGTTTTGAAGTCTAGCCATATTGAAGAAAAGGATCCTTGCTATTGATTTTAGACTTTAGACTTCAGAGATGCAGGCTGGGCGATCGTTTCGCTGAACTCTTACTTTCAGTCCGCGATCTCCCAGTTGCCAAACCTTTTTAACTCCCCTTCCCATTCCCACACTGAACTTTCTGTCCTGTGGCTCCTCCACTGTCAGAGGGAGGTTACACACAGATTAGAGGAACAGCACAATTTGCTTGGGTGGCTTAAAACCCAGCGGTATGAATGTTGATTTCTCTAACTTCACGTAAGCCCTGCATTGCCTCTCCCATGTGTAGAGTGTGGGAGGAAACCGGAGCATCCGGAGAAAGCCCATGCGGTCGCGGGGAGAATGTACAAACTCTTTGCAGACAGCACCCGTAGTCAGGATCGAACCCAGGTCTCTGGCGCTTTAAGGCAGCAAATCTACCTCTGCGCCACCGTGCCGCCCTTAGGCTTCTTCTTTGTGTAATCAGCATTGTCTAGTTCTGTGCTTTCCATAACACTTTGTAATTATACAATATACTTGCCCTCATCCTTGAATGTAACAAAGGCACAAAGTTTGCCATGTATTCCCTGAAATAGCGTCACAAGTTGAACTATTTATGTTTCTTGCATCCTTTGGGTACCCAGTGAGCAAGATTACTGATCTCACTTAACTAAGGGACAAAAATATACATTTATAATTTAATAATATGTAAGGCAGCAATTAACAGTTCGCAACAATGTAGGGCATTCATTTGGAAATAGGGAATAATGGATATTTAGCAGTCATTACTAATCTCACCTAAGGGTTTAGAAGATTTCATGAACCACAAGAGAATACATGGAGGTTAGCAAATGTCACAGCTAATTGGAAAATGGGCGAGCATAATATTTTTTGACAGCGCCATATTCTGTGAAGTTGGGTTATGTTAAATGCTTGTGAAACGCAAGGAAACGCTTCAAAAAAGAGTTGAGAATGAGTCATTTGATCTTTCTTCCCTGTAAACAAAATGGTCTTGTACCGTTACATTTTTTTTCAACCTGATCCATATTTTTAGTTAACACAAGTCGCATTAACTTGCACACCTCCAGATTCAGTTCTTCCCGGCTGTTATCAGGCAACTGAAATTGCAGAGAATTCTGGACACAGCCCAGATCATCACACAAAGCAGCCTCTCTTCTATTGACTCCCTCTACACTTAACGGTGCCTCGGCATGGCCACCAGCATAATCAAGGATGAGTTGAACCCTGGCCACTCCCTCTTCTCCCCTCTCCCATCGGGCAAAGGGTATAGAAGTGTGAAAACGTACACCTCCAGATTCAGGGACAGTTTCTTCCCAGCTGTTATCAGGCAACTGAATCATCCTACCACATCCAGAGTGCAGTCCTGAACTAATATCTACCTCATTGGAGATCCTCGGACTATCTTTGTTCATCTTGCACTAAACATTATTCACGTTATTCCCTTTATCATGTATCTGTATGCTGTGGATGGCACGATTGTAATGATGTATTGTCTTTCTGCTGACTGGTTAACACACTACAAAAGCTTTTCACTGTACCTCAGTATACGTGACAATAAACTAAACTCATTGCATTTTTTTGTTTTACAGACTTGCAGAACTTACCCATGGTGGCGCAGCAGTAAAGTTGCTGCCTTACAGCTCTTGCAGCGCCGGAGACCGGGGTTCGATTCTGACTACGGGTGCTGTCTGTACGGAGTTTGTACGTTCTCCCCGTGACCTGCGTGGGTTTTCTCCGAGATCTTCGGTTTCCCCCCACACTCCAAAGACGTACAGGTTTGTAGGTCAATTGGCTTGGTGTATGAGTAAAATTGTCCCTAGTGTGTGTAGGCTAGTGTTAATGTGCGGGGATCACTGGTCGGTGCGGACTCGGTGATCCATCCTTTTTCTCCAGTGATGCTGACTGACCTGCTGAGTTACTCCAGCACTTTGTGTCCTTTTTTGTAAACTAACGTCTGCCATTCCTTATTTCTACTCCTTAATTTAAATGTAATGTCATGTTTAGTTTAGAGATATGTTGTTGAAAACAGGGCCTTTGGCCCATCGAGTTCATGCTGACCAACGATCACACATACACAACTGCTATGTTATCCCAGTTTCACATCCAACACACTAGGGGCAATTGATAGAGGCCAATTAACCTACAAACCTGCATGTCTTTGGAATGTGGGAGGAAACCAGAGCACCCAGAGAAAACCCACGAGGTCTCAGGGAAAACGTTCAATTGACCCAAGCTCAGGGGTGAACCCAGGTCTCTGATGCTGTAAGGCACCTACTCTACCACTCCGCCACTGTGTCGCCCTTGTCTTCACTTTAAAATACTTGTTTGCATTTACACCTTTCTTAGAGACGAATTTCCCCGAGTACGTTAAGCTAAAGGGCCTGTCCCACGGGCATGCGACTCCATGCGGCAAGCACGACCTAACCGCAAGCGGGGGCCGCACGGAGGTCGCGGGGCCGGTCCCACTTCAATCGCCAGAGCCGTATGGAGTTGTGTGGAGCTGGTCCCGACATTGCGTGGGGCTCCGAAAAACTGACACTGTCCAAAATTTCCGTGCGGCAACGGCCTGCCGCCCCGCAGACGCATCGACGGCCGTGCGCACCGCCTCAACGGCTGGCGCACTCGACCTTGATGTCACTCAACCTTCCAATTTGGTAGCGCTTGCCGCATGCAGCCGCATGCTGGTGGGACCGGCCCTGTACGGGCATCACTCGACCCCCGCGCGGCCCCCGCTTCTGGTTAGGTCGCGCTTGCCGCATGGAGTCGCATGCTCGTGGGACAGGCCCTTTAGGTCCTGAACTCTTCCGAGTCTTGGCTCTTGAATTGCATAGGTCCAAAATCTGCAGGCACAATTTTTAGCTACTAATGCTCCTAGGTCGGGTCATCTATCTAAGTTCTCCAGTAATGCTACCTGACCAACAAAGTTACTCCAGCACTTTGTGTCTTTTATGTAAACTGGCAACTGCAATACCTCATGTCATAAGATCATAAGGTTATAAGGAATTAGAGTAGAATTAGGCCATTCGGCTTATCAAGTCTACTCCGCCATTCAATTATGGCTGATCTATCTCTCCCTCCTAACCCCATTTTCTCCTGCCTTCTCCCCATAATATTTGACATCTGTACTGTTCTAAAATCTATCTATCTCTGCCTTAAAAATATCCACTGACTTGGCCTCCATAGCTTTCTGTGGCAAAGAATTCCACAGATTCACCACCCTCTGACTAAAGACATTTCTCCTCACCTCCTTCCTAAAAGAACGTCCTTTAATTCTAAGGCTATGACCTCTAGTCCTAGACTCTGCCACTAGTGGAAACATGCTCTCCACATCCACTCTATCCAAGCCTTTCACTATTCTCTATGTTTCAATGAGGTCCCCCCATATTCTTCTAAACTCCAGCGAGTACAGGCCCAGTGCCGACAACCACTCATCATAGGTTAACTTACCCATTCCTGGGATCATTCTTGTAAACCTGCTCTGGACCCTCTCCAGAGCGAGCACATCCTTCCTCAGATATGGTGCCCAAAGTTACTCTCAATATTCCAAATGTGGCCTAACCTGCGCCTTATAGAGCCTCAGCATTACATGCCTTTGATTAGGCTTTTGCTGATCTGATTTACTATTCCCTTATGAAGTTTGGTATGAATTTTGTTAAGTAACCCCATTGGGAATTGCCTCAGGGCTGGAAGCACTAGATAAAAGAAAATAAAGATGTTGCCAACATTGTTGTTACTCTTGCTTTAAATTTCCATTGGCCATTGCCAGTAGGTCAACCTCTCGATAGGTTAACAATAAAATTATGTCCCTGTTGGATTTTCTTCCCACTTAAATTTGACACAATTTTACATCAGGTTACATTTGAAATAAATACATAAATGACTAGCATTGTTTTCCCAATCAAAGTAAAGCATGTTGGGATAGATCCTGGTTTTGCCTCACTATGATGAAATATTTTTAATTATGCTTATTAGTGCAAACAGGTAAATGGCTGGAATGCTAACATAACTCTACTGCAATAGATGGCGTAAAATCAAGAATATCGATTTTCTCTCAGCAATGAAAAGCTGTGTGCTAAATCTATGTGAAAGACACCAAGCTGAAATGTACTGATACTGCAATTGCTGCCATTAGCAGCTTTGTTCATTCATGAAGGACTGTTTTATACAGCGTTGCATTTATTAAAGCATCCACAGGTTACATTCACAGGTTGTACTACACGGGAGATAGGCACAAATTGCTGGAGTAACTCAGCGGGTCAGGCAGCATCTCCAGAGAAAAATGCAGGAAAAATGTTGGGGGAGTCTAGAACCAGGCGTCACAGTTTACGAATAAGGGGTAGGCCATTTAGGACTGAGATGAGGAAAAACATTTTCACCCAGAGAGTTATGAATCTGTGGAATTCTATGCCACAGAAGGCAGTGGAGGCCAATCTACTGGATGTTTTCAAGAGAGAGTTAGATTAAGCTCTTAGGGCTGACGGAATCAAGGGATATGGGGAAAATCAGGAATGGGGTACTGATTTTGGAGGATCATATTGAATGGCGGTGCTGGCTCGAAGGGCCGAATGGCCTACCCCTGCACATATTTTCTATGTTTCTATGTTTCTAAAAGGAATAGGTGACGTTACGGGTCGAGACCTTTCTTCAGACTGCATCTGCAGTTCCTTCCTACACATTTGTACTAAACAGGTACAACTACATTGAGCACATAAACGTGTAAGGCAGTGGTTAATATTGCTACATTATACACTAGTTCCAGCAAACTGGGTTTGATTCCTGCCCTTGGATGCTTGCTTTGTGGAGCTTCCATGTTCTCCCAGCAAATGGGCTTTCCCTTGCGCTTCCAGTTTCTTCCCACAGCGCGACGATGGCGCAGCGGTAGAGTTGCTGCCTTTCAGCACTAACAGCGCCGGAGACCCGGGTTCGATCCTGACTACGGGTGCTGTCTGTAAGGAGTTTGTACCTTCTCCCCGTGACCGCGTGGGTTTTTCTCTGAGATTCCTCCCCATTCCAAAGACGTACAGGTTTGTAGGTTAATTGGCTTGGTATAAATGTAAATTGTCCCAAGTGTGCGTGGGATAGTGCTGGTATACGGGGATTGCTGGCCAGCGCGGACTCGGTGGGCCGAAGGGCCTGTTTCCACACTGCAGCTCTAAATTAAACTAAACTAAATTAGTTCAAGTGTAGATATACAATGCAGTGTAGATACGTGCAGAGCTACAAGTTAGCACACGTCACCACTGTGATGGGCCGGATCATGAACAACGATGAGATGGAGTGCAGGAAAGGGATAGAGAACGTAGAAACATAATGTCAGGACAACAAACTTTTCCTCAATGTCAGCCAGATGAAGGAAGCATGGTGGAGTACATACCCCAATCAGTACAGCTGCTCCTCGACCAACGATGGGGTTGCGTTCCGATAAACCCATCGTAAATTGAAAATATCGCAAGTCGAAAACGTATTTAATACAATGTGATCACGTGACCGGAAGCGATGTGCGGCTCGCTGTCGTTGCCGAGCATTTGCACCAGCGTAAAATATCGTAAGTCGAAGCATCGTAAATCGGGGAGCATCTGTACCAATGATGCCGAAGTGGAAATGGTTGAGAGCTTCAGGTTCGGTGATGTCCCTTTACACTGGCATCAGCCAATCTTCCCTGTCCCGCCTGCAACTGGTCCAAAACGCCACAGCTAGACTTCTGACGGGCACCCGAAATAGGGACCACATCACCCCGATCCTGGCCTCTCTCCACTGGCTCCCTGTGCGGTTCCGTATAAATTTCAAGACCCTCCTCTATGTCTACAAAGCCCTCAATGGGCTTGCCCCCACCTACATTAAAAGTCTTCTCACCCACTACACCATCTCCAGGTCCCTCAGATCGGCCGACTTGGGGTTGCTGAATGTCCCGCGATCTAGGCATAAGCTCAGGGGCGACCGCGCCTTTGCAGTTGCAGCTCCTAGACTGTGGAACAGCATCCCCCTTCCCATCAGAACTGCCCCCTCCATCGACTCCTTTAAGTCTAGGCTAAAAACATATCTGTACTCCCAAGCCTTTCCTGACGTTCTCTGAGTGAGGGCTACATGTATATATGTATGTAGTTTGTTTGTTTATACTATTCTTATAACAAATGTAAAGCACTTTGGTCAACGAGAGCTGTTTTTTAAATGTGATATATAAATAAATGTGATTTGACTTGACATGTGACTACCTAAAAAAAAAATAAAAAAAAATAAAAAAAAGTGTTCGGCACGGACCTGAAGGGCCGAGATGGCCTGTTTCTGTGCTGTAATGGTTATATGGTTATATTATATGGTTACAACACTAGGTGCACCATTCAAGAAGTCACACCAATGCCTCTACGTCTTCAAGAGACTGAGGAAAGTCAGCATGTTTTCAATGACTTTTACAAAGATCTACAGACGCATCATAGAAAGCATATTGCCGGGTTGCATCACAGCTTGGTTTGGGAACAGCTCCACCCAAGTCCTCAAGAAACTGCAGAGTTGCAGATGTAGCTCAGTCCGGGCACAGATTAGTTTGACTTGGCATCATGTTGGACACGGACATAGTGGGCCGAGGGACCTGTTCCTGTGCTGCTCTGCCTTCTATGCATTTTTCCACATGGGTAGCTTTGTATTTCATGGACAAGGGGCTACAGGAAGGTGGACTTGAGAAAGCAGAGTAGCAGCCAGATGATAGAGAAGAATGGGGCCAATTTGCAGATGACTTCAAAAGCTTCAGAACAATACTCCCGCCACAGGTTAATTCAGTGCATACATCTCCGGAGCCTTCACTTATGAAAGAAACTTCAAGGGGGGCATATCTGGTCCTGCAGCTGAATCCAGCATTTAGCCTGCACTTTTGGGTTGGTTGTTAATTTAAATGTTTCTTTCATTAAACAACAGAAGGAGGAGACAGGAGGCAAAGATAGATACCCAGTATTAGGTTATATATCAATTTTAGTTGTTTCGAGAAACAGCGCAGAAACAGGCCCTTCGGCGCATTGTGTCCGTGCCGACCAGCGATCTTAGCACATTGACGCCATCCTACGGGCGCAAGGTCCAATTTACATTTATACCAAGCCAATTAACCTACAAACCTGTACGGCTTTGGAGTGGGGGAGGAAACCGAAGTTCTCCGTGAAAACCCACGCAGGTCACGGGGAGAACGTACAGACTCCGTACAGGCAAGCACCCGTGGTTAGGACCGAACCCGGGTCTCTTGGCGCTGTAAGGCAGCAAATCCACCCGCGCAGCCCAATTGTGACAATGAATGGTGGAACAGGTTCAAGGGACGAAATGGTCTTCCTCTGCTCCTACATACACTCTCGGGAGTCACAGTACACTGATTTATCAACTATTCTACTGAGGCTTTCAATGCTAGACTGAGCTGCACATCATTCCCTCAGGAGAGACCAAAGCAGAATGAGATAGCGCTGAGATTTACCCACTGGCCCTTCTTCTCAAGGGTGTCAGGTATCATTGACTGCACATATATTGATCTGCCTGCCATCTCTAATAAACTTAAATGGATCTGCACTCTCAAATCCAGCGGCTTTTCAATCATAAGCAGCATAATATGTAGGTACGTGCTGGCTGTCCTGAACAGCAGTCTGCGATCTTTCATTCTGTACCCTTCCTGTCAGTCACTGGCATTCCAGCAAATTCTACTTCACTAGACACCAGTGCCCTGACAACTGATTGCAAAATTTACAACTCCAGTGGGAATTATTTTCATTTTAATTTTAACATTTCTTAAGCAAAAAAATCCCTGTAAAAATTCATGTGGATTAGTTTCCACTGGTATTCTCCTGTTTGTCTTCAGTAACTTTGGTGGAAGAATTACACTCACCAGAAAAAGAGAGTGAGACCGTTGAACGCTGATTTCTCTCATTTCTAGTAATCCCTGCACTCCCTCTCTCCCCAACTCCTACACCCTGTTCGCATCATTGTATCCCTTTGTTCTCACCTCTTTCCCCAGCCAACAATGGGCCATTATGGGCTACAACCTTCCTTGGTCATCTGTTGCCGGCCCTGCATTGGTCTGGCCTTTTCTTACCTCCAGTTACCCTCCCCCCTCTACTTTCAGTCTGAAAAAGGGTCCCGACCCGAAACGTCACCCATCCTTTTTCTCCAGAGATGCTGCCTGTCCTGCTGAGTTACTCCAGCATTTTGTGTCTATCGTTGAGAGAGACCAATTACTTGGATTTCAATGGGTCTGAGTCCCAGAGTTATACTACAACAGCTTTTCAGACACTTGAGCAGGTGCGTGGATAGGAAAGATTAAAAGGGATCTGGGCCAAACGCAGAACCAAGCCCTTCGGCCAAACTTGCCATGCCAACCAAGATGCCCATCAAAGTTAGTCCCATTTACCAGTCTGAAGATGGATCCTGGCCCAAAACGTCATCCATCGGTGACACTGCTTGACCTGCTGAGTTACTCTAGCATTTTGTGTCTACCTCATTTGGCCCATATCCCTCTAAACCTTACATATCCATGTACCCATCCAAGTGTCTTTAAATGCTGTTATAGTACCTACCTTCTCTGGCAGTTTGTTTTATATATCCACCTCATTGTAAAGTGAAGATAGACACATAGAAATATAGAAAATAGGAGCAGGAGTAGGCCATTCGGCCCTTCGAGCCAGCACCCATTCAATATGATCATGGCTGATCATCCAAAATCAGTACCCCGTTCCTGCTTTTTCCCCAAATCCCTGGATTCCGTTAGCCCTAAGAGCCAAATCTAACTCTCTCTTGAAAACATCCAGTGAATTGGCCTCCACTGCATCCTGTGACAGAGAATTCCAGATTCACAACTCTCTGGGTGAAAAAGGTTTTCCTCATCTCAGTCCCAAATGGCCTACCCCTTATTCTTAAACTGCGACCTCTGGTTCTGGACTCCACCCAACATTGGGAACATTTTTTTCTGCATCTTGCCTGTTCAATCCCTTAAGAATAATATGTTTATAATTTTTATGTTTTATAATTTTATAACTGGGGACGGTCCAACAGGAATGTAATTGATTATGCATGTGCCGAGCATTGTAACAGAAATTGTTAACTTGTGGATAATCATCTCATTCTGTTTGTGGCCTAATTAAGTCTTTCTGAGTTCAAATCTGTAATTAAGGCTTTGTTGTTTCGTTAATCAAGTTTCTGAGTAATCTTATCATCTGAGAATATTAAAATGTTACCGGAGTCTTTCAAGAGAGAGCTAGATAGGGCTCTTAAAGATAGCGGAGTCAGGGGATATGTGGAGAAGGCAGGAATGGGGTACTGATTGGGGATGATCAGCCATGATCACATTGAATGGCGGTGCTGGCTCGAAGGGCCGAATGGCCTACTCCTGCACCTATTGTCTATTGTCTATTGAGTCGCACTTGACAGGTCAGCTTTGTCCGGCCTCCTGGTGCGCACCAGTCTTAATAAATCACCCGTTACTTCATTAGGCCATAGCCAATAGACAATAGGTGCAGGAGTAGGCCATTAGGCCCTTCGAGCCAGCACCGCCATTCATTGCGATCATGGCTGATCATCCCCAATCAGTACCCCATTCTCGCCTTCTCCCCATATCCCTTGACTCCGCTATCTTTAAGAGCTCTATCTAACTCTCTCTTGAAAGCATCCAGGGAATCAGCCTACACTGCCTTCTGAGGCAGAGAATTCCACAGATTCACAACTCTCTGGGTGAAAAAGGTTTTCCTCATCTCCGTTCTAAATGGCCTACCCCTTATTCTTAAACTGTGGCCCCTGGTTCTGGACTCCCCCAACATCGGAAACATGTTTCCTGCCTCTAGTGTGTCCAATCCCTTAAGAAGCTTATATGTTTCAATAAAATCCCCCCTCATCCTTCTAAATTCCAGTGCATACAAGCCCAGCCGCTCCATTCTCTCAGCATATGACTGTCCCGCCATCCCGGGAATTAACCTTGTGAACCTACACTGCACTCCCTCAATAGCAAGAATGTTCTTCCTCAAATTTGGAGACCAAAACTGCACACAATACTCCAGGTGTGGTCTCACTAGGGCCCTGTACAACAGCAGAAGGACCTCTTCGCTCCTATACGCAACTCCTCTTGCTATGAAGGCCAACATGCCATTAGCTTTCTTCACTGCCTGCTGTACCTGTATGCTTACTTTCAGTACTTACTTACTTCGAACACCAACTCCGCGTGGCCTTTCCATTTTGGCGCCTACAGCCTTGCTAGGAGTAAGATTGTTGTTCGGACACCATTCAATCAGATTATCAATCTCCCTTGTGCTCATAAATTCATGTTCATAACTCATAGGAGCAGATGTAAGCCATTTGCCCATTGCATGTACTCCACCGTTCAATCATGGCTGATCTATCTTTCCCTCTCAAACCACATTCTCTGGATAGAGTGGAATTGGAGAGGATGTTTCCACCAGTGAGAGAGTCTAGGACCAGAGGCCACAGCCTCAGAATAAAAGGATGTACCTTTGGAAAGGAGGCGAGGAGGAATTTCTTCAGACAGAGGGTGGTGAATCTGTGGAATTCGTTGCCACAGATGGCTGTAGAGGCCAATGGATATTTATAAGATGGAGATTGACAGATTCTTGATTAGTACAGGTGTCAGGGGTTATGGGGAGAAGGCAGGAGAATGGGGTTGAGAAGGAAAAATAGTTCAGCCATGATTGAATTGCAGAGTAGACTTGATGGGCCGAATGGCCTACTTCTGTTCTTAGAACCTATGAACTCCTGTCTTCTCCCCATAATCCTTGACACCCTTATGGGCCTCTCCCACTTAGGCGATTTTTCAGGTGACTGCCGGCGACTGTCAAGATGCTGGCAGTCGCCTGAAAAACCGGCGATCGGAACGGCGACTGTCAGAGTGGAACACACACACACACATCACTTCCTTCACCAGCCCGTTATGCAGGTGGGGGACAGAGCAAGCGGGGGGAGCGCTGTCTAAGTGAAATTCACACGGTGCAAAGCCAAGGTGATACAGACACACACCGCGATGAACAGGAAGGTTGGCGCTGTAATTAAGATGGCTAAAGCACAGTGTACGGTAAAGGGCCTGTCCCACTTGCATGCGATTGCATGCGTCTAGCACAACCAAACGTGGTCGCTTGAGGCTTACGGGTCCCACTTCGAAGCGCGGAGGCGTATGGAGTTGTGCGGGGCTGATCCCGACATCGCGCGGGGCTCCGAAAATCCTGCACTGTCCGAACATTTCGCGAGCCAATGGCCTGTCGGCCCGCAGGCGCATTAAGGGCGTACGCAGCGTCTTGACGTCATACGCAGTGTCTTGACATCGTACGCAGCGTCTTGATGGCATATGCCTAGCGCGTGGCGTTGCGCAATGAGTTCACCGCCCGGCGTGGCGTTGCGTGATGACGTCACCGCCCGACGCCGTGCGACGCCCAAATTCAGTCGGCCTGCCTCCTGCCCAGCTGATTGGTAAGTATGACACAAATTACGTCACGTGCGAACTTAGCGCATACTTAGCGCGTACTTAGCGCGAACTCCGCTTCCGTTTGGTTGTGCCAAACGCATGCAATCGCATGCAAGTGGGACAGGCCCTTAAGTCCTTTAAAAGAGGTGGGTGAGAGGGGGGAGAAGGAGGGAGAAGGAGCGGAGACAACTTGTAAGAAGCCGGAAATACACAGATGTGAAGCTCGGCGGACATTTAACATTACCGGCCGGTTATCCTTGGTTCTGAAAACTACTGCTTGCGCTTTTTTTCCCCCCAAAGAGCCAATGGAATTCACCGGTCAGCATCGGCTACAACTTACGAGAACCTACGAGAACCTTTGACCTCCTGACAACCCACTAGAACCTCCTGGCAAATGAATTCTCGCTACTCTCCATGGCGGCTTCATTCTAGTCGCCACTAATTTTTCAACATGTTGAAATATTCGCGGCGACCATAATGAGGCCGCGACCAGTTCCCAGAATGTGGGAACTCCTCACAACTATGAAGATGACCTTCCGGCAACCACCCGCGAACATGTGGCGACCATGTGGCGACTGCATAATCTCCTGCAGTCGCCTAAAAAGTCGCCTAAGTGGGACAGGCCCATTACTAATCAAGAATATGTTAATCTCCACCTTAGAAATACCCAGTGACTTGGGCTCCACAGGCATCAGTGGCAATGAATTCCACAGATTCGCCACCCTCTGACAAAATTAATTCCTACTCATCTCGTTTCTAAAGATTCGTCCTTTTATTCTGACCCGTTGATCTTCCAACGACGGTGGTTTGTTTTAGAGATACAGCACCGAAACAGGTCCTTCGGCCCATCGGGTCCGCACCGACCAGCAATCCTACACTATTAACACTATCCTACACCCACTAGGGACAATTTTTTACATTTATCAAGCCAATTAACCTACAAACGTCTTTGGAGTGTGGGAAGAAACCGAAGATCTCAGAGAAAACCCACGCAGGTCACGGGGAGAACGTACAAACACTGTACAGACAGCACCCGTAGTCGGGATCGAACCCGGGTCTCCTGCGCTGCATTCGCGGTAAGGCAGCAACTCTACCGCTGCACCACGGGGACCGCCGGTGGTGGTGTTGTTGACCAATTTAAATATGGGATTGGACCTGTGGCTGGATACATGGTCAAGGCTACAGAGGGAGGAGAGGAAGGGGACTGAGCACACAGCCTTGAGGTGCTCCTCAATGTGCTGCTGGGTATCGCAGAGGAGGAAGATTATCCTGTTGCAGCGTCTCAACTAGAAAGATCGACAACTCCTTTTTGGAGCCACAGGTGCTGCTTCAACTGCTGTGTTCCTCCAGCAGCTAGTTTAGTTTAGCTTAGAATTACAGCGCAGAAACAGGCCCTTCAGCCCACCGAGACCGCACCGACCAGCGATCCCCGCACATTAACACTTGGAGTGTGGGGGGGAAACCAAAGTTCTCAGAGAAAACCCATGCAGGCCACGGGGAGAACGTACAAACTTTGTACAGACAGCACCCGTAGTTGGGATCGAACCCGGGTTTCTGCCGCTGCGAGCGCTGTAAGGCAGCAACTCTACCACTGCACCACTAGTTTTGATTTTTAATCCGAAAAAAAATATTGCTGTGCTTTCATTATTTATTTTGCCTTCCATTCGCCACCTGCATTAGAAGTTAAATTGAACATCAATTTATGAACCGTAGCTTTATTTTATTTTTTCGTTCTCGATTAGGAGATGCCACCAGCTTCATTTCTGGCCAGTAAGGCTATCTACATTGCTTGATGCTTGAGCTAATGTCTGCAGTGACATTTTGCTTTCTTCTCATTTAGTTATCACAGTTAGTTTTTCTTCTGCCTTCCAGTGATAGCTTTGTTTTGGACATGACTTTAATAGCGCCAGAGTCCCCGCAATTTTTGCCGTTTTAAGTTTTAGCAATTTTAGTTTAGGGATACAGTGTGGAAACAGGCCCTTCGGCCCACTGAGTCCGCGCCGACCAGCGATCCCTGCACACTATCACTATCCTACACGCACTAGGGACAATTTACAATTTTACAAAGAGAATTAGCCTACAAACCGGTACGTCTTTGGAGTGTGGGAGGAAACCGGAACACTCGGAGAAAACCCACGCAGGTCACGGGGAGAACGTCCAAACACCATACAGACATCAGCCGTGGTCAGGATGGAAACCAGTTCAGTTCAGTTCAGGTTTTACTTCAGTTTATTGTCACATGTACAGAGGTACAGTTTTTGTTGCTTGCTATCCAGTCAGCAGAAAGACAATACATGATTACAATCGAGCCATTACGGTGTATATATACATGATAAAGGAATAACGTTTAGTGCAAGGTTAAGCCATCAAGGTCCGATCAAGGATAGTCTGAGGGTTACCAATGAGTCTCTGGTACTGTAAGCCAGCGACTCTACCCTGTCTTGAAATGATCTTTTTAACCAACATTGAAACAATACATTTTGTTGACGGAGTCCTCAAGGAATTATTAAACAAGATATATTGGCAGGTGCATTTGCCCAGCATCTTTTGTCCGCTAACAGGGAACCTGGCTTCTCACAACAAGCGTAATTATTCCATTCCCTCATCCCTGCCATCGGCCAGGTCTGCTGCCAAAAAAGACAGCTTGCAATCGCAATATTTAAACAACAGACGCCGAGCTTTTCATCTATTTTGAGCACATCCATGTTGGATGGCAAATCAAGAAAGTGTAGATGAAGTCCTGTTGTTCAACCCGCACGGAGAAGGTGAGACCGGGAGCCAAATGCTTGGAAATTGAGTGGCTCATTACTGGGATGGTGTGCGCCCAGCGGCATATTTAGATTGGAGTCATAGAGTCTTACAGAATGGAAACAGGCCCTTCGACCCAACTTGCCCACATCTACACTAGTCCCACCTGCTTGCATTTGGCCCGGGCAAAATTGATAATCCAGATCTAACAGAGGTGTACAAAATCATGAGAGCAATAGATCGGGTAGACACAGTCTCTTGGCCAGAGTAGGGGAATCGTGAACCAGAGGTCATAGGTTTAAGATGAGGGGGGAGGGATGGGGATAGATTTAATAGGAACCTGAGGGGTAACGTTTTCACACAAAGGGTCGTGAGTATACAGAACGAGCTGCCAGAGCAGGTTGAGGCATGTACTATCGCAACATTTAAGAAACATCTAGACAGCTACATGGTTAGGACAGGTTTAGAGGGATATGGGTCAAGCGCAGGCAGATGGAACTAGTGTAGATGGGACATATTGGCCGGTGTGGAAAGTTGGGCTGAAAGGCCTGTTTCCACGCTGTAAGAGTGTGGGACTCTATGACTCTATAAGAGACCTGAGGCATTTTGAGGACCATTTTGAGGACCATTGTGAGAACTGAACGTGACAGAAAGAAAGAAGGGTCTCGACCCGAAACGTCACCCATTCCTTCTTTCCAGAGAAGCAGCCCATCCCGCTGAGTTACTCCAGCTTGTTGTGTCTATCTTCACTAAACCAGCATCTGCAGCTCCTTCTTACATGTGACAGAGAGAAAACTGCTCTTGCCTTTTGACTTGTCTTCTAATTCAACGATATCCCCCAAAGTTATCCCCTCTCCTGACGGGCAAAAGGTACAAAAGTGTGAAAACGCACACCTACAGATTCAGGGGCAGTTTCTTCCCAGCTGTTATCAGGCAACTGAACCATCCTACCACAACCAGAGAGCAGTCCTGAATTACTATCTACATCATTGGTGACCCTTGGACTATCTTTGATCAGACTTTACTGGCTTTACCTTGCACTAAATGTTATTCCCTTATCATGTGTCTTGTACACTGTGAATGGCTCGATTATAGTCATGTATTGTCTTTCCGCTGACTGCACTCAACAAAGTCTTTTCACTGTACCTCAGTACACGTGACAATAAAACTAAAGATAGACACACAAGCTGGAGTAACTCAGTGGAACAGGCAGCATCTCTGTAGAGAAGGAATGGGTGACATTTCAGATCGAGACCCTTCTTCAGTGATCTGAATGAAATTGAACTGGTTTATTTCAGCATTAGTTGAGTCAAGAGTATTTTATTGTCATGAGTCCCAGATAGAACAATGAAATTCTTACTTGCAGCAGCACAACAGAATATGTAAACGTAGCACACACACACATACATATATATATACGCACACATACGTACACGTGTAAAACAAACAAATAATCATAGTGCAATAATAACAATAATAGTCTATGTAGTTCAGAGCTTATTTGAGATTGTGTTGTTTAATAGACGATTGGCTGTAGGGAAGTAGCTGTTCCTGAACCTGGACGTTACTGTTTTCAGGCTCCTGTACTTTCTTCCCGATGGCAGAGGTGAAATGAGTGTGTGGCCAGGGTGGTGTGGGTCTCTGATGATGCTGGCAGCGACTCCGGTAAATCCCTTCGATGGTGGGGAGGTCAGAACCCGTGTCCATAACAGTATAACGGTACCTAGTATAAAAAACTCACTATCATTCTGCTCAGAGATGTATTCACACTGGCTACGACATCAAGGTGAACAATTGACAAAAATAAGCAACGGAGATTTTACTGGTGACTGATCTTGTTTCGAGAAATGCATTGAAACAATGCAGACTGTGATGGGATTTCTCTTTGTGCAAGTTTATTTCCTTGGCAGTTAAACAGAACATAATTCAGGTGTGGTTGTAAATGGTTTCGGTGTTAGATCTTTCATGCTTCAGTCCAAACCATTTAATAAAGAATTCGGTTTTTGTCTCTTTCATAAATGAAGGACATTACTATATTTTATGAGTGTGCACTATAATTCGGGGAAGGATAGGCAGACAAATTGCATAGTATCCACTGCTGGCATTGCAGCCGTTGAAAATAAGCAAGATTTACTAATGTGCTCAGAATCCCGTACAACCAATAAATTCTGGGAACTACTGCATTTGAATCATTGCCAGTTTCGTTTAAAGCAGAAACCTAATGAAAGAGAATAGAGTACATTAAGTCTCTTCTTACTCTCCCATCTGGCAATTGTGCTGTTTCTAACCTATATCCAACAAGTGATATTCCAGGAAAGGGGACTGTGCTGGAGTAACTCAGCGTGTTTAAGAAGGAACTTCAGATGCTGGAAAAATCGAAGGTAGACAAAAATGCTGGAGAAACTCAGCGGGTGAGGCAGCATCTATGGAGCGAAGGAATAGGTGACGTTTCGGGTCGCGACCCTTCTTCAGGCTAGTCAGGCAGCATCTCTGGAGAACATGGATAGGCAACATTTCGGGTCGAGACCCTCCATCAGACTTCACGAGAGGAGTAGATCGGGTAGACGCTCTCTTGCCCAGAGTAGGGGAATCCAGAATCAGAGGACCCAGGTTTAAGGTGAGGGTGGAAAGATTTAACAGGAACCCGAGGGGTGACTTTTTTCCACAAAAGGTGGTGGGTGCATGGTAGGAGCTGCCGGATGAGGTAGTTAAGGCAGTTACTATCACGACGGTTAAGAAACATTTAGGTGCATGGATGGGACAGGTTTAGAGGGATATGGTCCAAACATGGGCAGGTGGGACCAGTGTAGATGGGACTAGTTGGTCCAGCATTTTCTTCTTTTATTCCTTTAACTTCAATGAGGAATGATGGAATTTAGGTCACAATGGTGGCACAGTGGCGCAGCGGTAGAGTTGCTGCCTTACAGCGCCAGAGACCTGGGTTCAATCCTGATTGTGGGTGCCTGCCTGTACGGAGTTTGTACATTCTCCCCGTGACCTGCGTGGGTTTTCTCCGAGAACTTCGGTTTCCTCCCACACTCCAAAGACGTAAAGGTTTTTAGGTTAATTGGCTTGGTATAAAATGTAAATTATCCTTCGTGTAGGATAGTGTTAGTGTGTGTGGTCAGTGCGGACTCGGTGGGCCGAAGAGCCTGTTTCCGCACTGTACCTCCAAACTAAACTAAACTAATGTATTCAAGAGAATGTATTCAAGAGAGAGTTAAAATATAGCTCTTAGGGCTAACAAAATCAAGGGATACGAGGAGAAAGCAGGAACGGGGTACTGATTTTGGATGATCAGCCATGGTCATATTGAATGGTGGTGCTTGCTCGAAGGTGACCACTTGGGGCGCCGCATTGATGGCAGCCTCTGCCTACAGTCTGTCTGTTTTTTCTATCTTTTTTATTTTAGTCTGTCTTAACAGTATGTGTTGGAGGTGTCTTTAGTTTTTCTATGTGGGGGAGCGGGGTAGGGTAAGGGGGAAACTGTTTCCCAGACACTTCCTGGCGAGGATGCGACTATTCTCCGAGTCGCGTCCTCGCCCCCCTCCTCGCGGCCTACCAACTGGATTGGCGCGGCCTTTCCTGCCGGGGACCGGGGACCGGACCAGAGCTTCAGCAGCGGCGGCGCAGCGCTGGATTCACCGCGGAGCGGGCGATGCCTCACCTGGATCGCCGTTTGAAGCTCCGGAGTGTTGGGCCTGCTTCTTCAACATCTTGGAGCTGTGGTTCGTAGAGCTTCCAGCGCTGGCGGCGCTGTCTTCAACATTGCGGAGTCCTGGGATCCCTTTGCCGAGGGCCGCCAGCGTGAATCTCCGTCCAGCGCGGCCTGTGGAGCTGCAGACTCCGGTAGGAAGTGGCCGATTCGGAGCTCCAAGCCGCTGATGGTGTTCTCCCGTTACGACGTCGGAGTTCCATCATCCCGGCGAGCGGGCCTGAACGTCGGGCCACCCGTAGCGGCGACTGCGGAGGGCTCGGGAGGCCACGACCACGGGTGAACATCAAAGAACATCAGAGGAAGATGACTGAACTTTGGTGCCTTCCCTCACAGTGGGAAACTGATTCTGCTGTGTGGGGATGTTTTATGTTGGAGTCTATCGTGTGTTGAGTTAGTTTTATTTGTATGGCTGTATGGTGACCACATATTTCACTGTACTAATTGGTACATGTGACAAATAAATGTATCTTGTATCTTGTAATTGGTACATGTAAATAAATGTATCTTGTATTTTCTATGTTTCTATGTTACTAAACTAAACTAAACTAATTCAGTCTCAGGACGTATCCCTAATAATGAAATGCGTGTAAATTTTCCAAATAATGTCAACTGCAGCTTGATGTGGAGTCTCATTTAAAATCAGGCGAACTTTGGGCCTGTTTCCGCACTGTATCTCCAAACTAAACTAAAAAGGATGCAGTCACCATGGTTTTCGAAAAGTATTGTGTTTGATTGCTAAAGCACCAATGTCTTATCAAGCTGCAAGTATTATCGTGGGAAAGAATTTTGATGGGATTCTAAATGTAAAAGGTCATATTAGTTATTTTCACGTTTGCATTTCAATATTAGAATATGGAATCTGGCGTTGCAGCTCCACGGAATAACAGCATGACACGTAGAAATGAGACAAAGGTTCTCAGATATGATGTTTAATAAGTGGACCCAAATGTGGATCTGTATCAGTGAAATGAAAATGACCATATCTGGACTGTCCAGCCATCCGCCTGCTAACATTAACTTATAGGTTAATGCAAAAAGAAAACATGGTGAATGCTGGAAATGGGAAGTTAAAAACAGAAAGTGCGGCAAATAGGACAGGCAGCAGGTTGGGAGACACAGTGGCGCAGCGGTAGAACTGCTGCCTCACAGCGCCAGATACACGGGTTCGATCCTGACTACGGGTGCTATCTGTACAGAGTTTGTATGTTCATAAGATCACGTGATAGGAGCAGAATTAAGCCATTCGGCCCATCAAGTCTACTCCGCCGTTCACTCATGGCTGATCTATCTCCCCCTCCCAACCCCATTCTCCTGCCTTCTCCCCGTAACCTCTGACACCCGTACTAATCAAGAATGTTCTCCCTGTGACCCGCGTCAGTTTTCTCCAGTTTCTCCGGAAAGCGATGATCTCGGAGAAAACCCACGCGGATCACGGGAGAACGTACAGATCCTGATCACTGTGAATGGTGGTGCTGGCTCGAAGGGCCGAATTGGCCTACTCCTGCACCTATTGTCTATAGTCTATTGTCTCCTGTATCTTCCCACATTCCAAAGACGTGCAGGTTTGTACGTTAATTAGCTTCTGTAAACTATAAATGGTCCCTCGTGTGTGTAGGATAGTGCTAGTGTATGGGGTGATCGCTGGGCGGTGCGGTCTCGGTGGGCCGAGGTGCCTATTTTCTCGTTGTGTCTCTAAAGTCTAAAGAATTTGCTTGGCATGCTGTGAACGATATGACATGATAAAGAAATGATCTTGGTGTCTGTGAATGACTGTGGCAATTAGTAAACAGGTAAAGTGGATTGCAAATATCTCACCAGGTAATTCCTTTTAAATATTTATTCATTGGAGAGCATCTGTTTAGACATAAAACCCAGCGTGACCAACTTGATTCTTGAATGCTGATGTGCACTCATAATGTTTTATGTGTTTCACCAAAACTCATAGTGTCGAAGAGACATCGAATTATGCAGCACGGAAGCAGGCCCTTCGGTCTAACTTGGCCATGCCGACCATGACACCCCATCTACACATAGATACATAGATACATAGAAAATAGGTGCACGAGTAGGCCATTCGGCCCGTCGAGCCTGCACCGCCATTCAATATGATCATGGCTGATCATCCAACTCAGTATCCCGTACCTGCCTTCTCTCCATACCCCCTGATCCCTTTAGCCACAAGGGCCACATCTAACTCCCTCTTAAATATAGCCAATGAACTGGCCTCAACTACCCTCTGTGGCAGAGAGTTCCAGAGATTCACCACTCTCTGTGTGAAAAAGTTTTTCCTCATCTCGGTCTTAAAGGATTTCCCCCTTATCCTTAAGCTGTGACCCCTTGTCCTGGACTTCCCCAACATCGGGAACAATCTTCCTGCATCTAGCCTGTCCAACCCCATAAGAATTTTGTACGTTTCTATAAGATCCCCTCTCAATCTTCTAAATTCTAGCGAGTATAAGCCAAGTCTATCCAGTCTTTCTTCATATGAAAGTCCTGACATCCCAGGAATCAGTCTGGTGAACCTTCTCTGCACTCCCTCTATGGCTATAATGTCCTTCCTCAGATTTGGAGACCAAAACTGTACGCAATACTCCAGGTGTGGTCTCACCAAGACCCTGTACAACTGCAGTAGAACCTCCCTGCTCCTATACTCAAATCCTTTTGCTATGAAAGCTAACATACCATTCGCTTTCTTCACTGCCTGCTGCACCTGCATGCCTACTTTCAATGACTGGTGTACCATGACACCCAGGTCTCGCTGCATCTCCCCTTTTCCTAATCAGCCACGAGTCTCAACTGCCCGCGTTTGGCTCATAAACCTTCTAAACCTTTCTAATCCAATGTTTCTTAAACGTTTGTGGTAAATCGAATATCACTGTACTTTAATTGGTGCATGTGACAATAAAACCCTTTGAACCTTTGATAGTCCCTGCCTCAACTGCCTCCTCCGGCAGTTCATTACATACTCCCACCACCCTTTGTGTGATAAGTTGCTCCTCAGTTCCCACTAAATCTTTCCCCTCTCACCTTAAACCGATGTCCTCTGGTTCTTGATTCCCCTTCTCTGAGCATTCACGCTATTTATTCCCCTCGTGACTTTATACACCGCTATTAGAGCAACCCTTTAACCTCCTGCACTCCAAGGAGGAAAGTCCCAACCTGCTCATCCTCTGCTTATATGTCAGGCCCTCAAATCATAGAGTCGTAGTGATAAAGCAAGGACACAGGCCCTTCTGCCCAACTTGCTCATGCCAACTAAGATGCCCCATTAGTCCCACCTGCCTGCATTTGGCCCATATTCCTCTAAGCCTTTCCTATCCATGTATCTGTACAAATGCCTTTTAGGCCGGATATCCCAGCACTATCCTTTAGTTTAGTTTAGTTTAGAGATACAGCGTGGAAACAGGCCCTTCGGCCCACTGAGTCCGCACCGAACAGCGATCCCCGCACATTAACTCCACCCTAAACACACTAGGGACGATTTTACATTTATACCAAAGCCGATAATCCAACAAACCTGTACGTCTTTGAGTGTGAGCGGAAACCGAAGATCTCGGAGAAAACCCACGCGGATCACGGGGAGAACGTACAAACTCCGTGTAGACAAGCACCCGTAGTCAGGCTTGTTCCCGGGTCTCTGGCGCTCTAAGGCAGCAACTCTACCGCTACACCACCGTGCCACCCCTATCCTTGTAAATCTTCTTTAATCTCTTGCCACATTAATGAGACTTAAACAGAAATTTCATCTCCTGAATCTGGATACTTTTAGTTTAGTTTAGTTTAGAGATACAGCGCGGAAACAGGCCCTTCAGCCCAGCGGGTCCGCGCCGAATAGCGACCCCGCTATCGTGGATCAGCACTACCCTAGACCCACTCGGGACAAATTTTACATTTTCCAAGCCAATTGACCTACAAACCTGTACGTCTTTAGAGTGTGGGAGGAAACCGAAGATCTCGGAGAAAACCCACGCAGGTCACGGGGAGAACGCACAAACTCCATACAGACAACACCGGTAGTCAGGATCGAACCCGGGTCTCTGGCGCTGCATTCGCTGTAAGGCAGAAACTCTACCGCTGCGGCACCGTGGTCACCCAAAATCAATAATGAACACAGAGGTGTGGAAGCATTATTATAATGTACAGGATTCTTAATGCACAGCACTTATCCTGTCTGGGATCTCTTTATTTCTTTAAATTGGATTTTCTGAAATATCCAGCTGAAGTAATTTTGGTCAGTTATTTATCTGTCTGGATGTTAATTTGAAGGATAATTCTAAATGGGGAAGGGCAATATGGAATTGTATGGATCTTATAGAAACATATAAAATTCTTAAGGGATTGGACAGGCTAGATGCAGGAAAAATGTTCCCCATGTTGGGGGAGTCCAGAACCAGGGGTCACGGTTTAAGAATAAGGGCTCGGCCATTTAGGACTGAGTTGAGGAAAAACTTTTTCACCCAGAGATTTGTGAATCTGTGAAATTCTCTGCCGCAGAAGGAAGTGGAGGCCAATTCACTGGATGTATTCAAGAGAGAGTTAGATTTAGCTCTTAGGGCTCAGGGAATCAAGGGATATGCGGAGAAAGCAGGAACGGGGTACTGATTTTGGATGATCAGCCATGATCATATTGAATGGGTGCTGGCTTGAAGGGCCAAATGGCATACTCCTGTACCTATTTTCTACTAGACTAAGTGGGACCCATTGGGTCCCAGCATCACACGGGAGGGCTGGTCCCCCAAAGCAATATTCCACCTCTCCACCAATTCCAATATTGGTGGTCAGTGGTGGGGGGGGGGGGCGTCTTTCTAGAGCGCTAGTATGGGTGTTGTGGGCTGAAGCGACTGGTTTCCAGAGGGCTAGGTATGGACATTGTGGGCCGAATGGATTCTTGGGCTGGCGGCTCAGTCACTCAAGCTTGTGCTGGCAACTCACTCACGGCTGGTTGGCTGGCTGTTGACTCATG
>CM075977.1:10165108-10215892 GCA_038087875.1 Malacoraja senta
TGACCAGCATCTTAGAGAGCCTCAGCTCTATAATGGTAAGGCACTTTTTTTTAGTATTTTAGAGATACAGCGCAGAAATAGGCCATTGGGCCCACCGAGTCCACGCCGACCAGCGATCCCTGCACACCAACACTACCCTACACACTAGGGACGATTTACAATTATACCAAGCCAATTAACCTACAAACCTGCACGTCTTTGGAGTGTGGGAGGAAACCGGAGCACCCGGAGAAAACCCACCAAGGTCACGGGGAGAACATAAAAACTCCGTACAGACAGCACCCGTAGTCAGGATTGAACCCGGGTCTCTGGTGCTGTAAGGCAGCAACTCTGCCGCTGTGCCACCATGCCACCCTAACAAGTATAATTTTGCCAGAAATGTACTGAACATAGAGAAATGTTGGAGTACCTCAAAAATTTGTAAACGTCCTCCCTGAAGAAGTTTTTAATGAACTTTGCCTGTCTTGTTCTCAGGAGAAAGAACTTATGACATTTGGGTTCCTGTCAGGGAGACTTATTGAGTTAATTGGTGATGTTTCCCTGTCACTGAGAGAAGGCTGAATCCCATGAGGTAATTAATGGTCCTTCAAATAAGTCTGGCAGGGCAGGTTGTGGGTGTTGAGATTTTCTCTAATCCTGCAGTATTTTTAAGCGATATTGCAAGGTACACATTTGTGTTTGAACTTCCTGCAAAGCAATAAAAATGTGGGAAGTGATAAATGCAGGTGAACTTCCCCCCCCCCCCCCCCCCTCCCCTTGACGTCATTTAAGCCTACACACGTTTCTCTGGGAAGCAATATCCTGAATCTTTACTTTGCAGAGCTGTCTAAATAGTTCGGCTTCCTGAACTTGTCAGAAGGGCAGTGCTGCCATAGGGCCACGTGATTGTTTTGGAGCGAGTGAGGTACATATGATGTCCTTCGTATTTACTTTGACGCAGAGAGCCGATGTGCAGGGTCGTAGGAAAAAGATACGTTCAAATTAATATTTAAGCAATGTCATAAGGTCATAAGTGATAGGAGTAGAATTAGGCCATTTGGTCCATCAGGTCTGCTCCACCATTCAATCATGGCTGGTCTATCTCTCCCTCCTAACCCCATTCTCCAGCCTTCTCCCCATAACCTCTGACACCTGTACTAATCAAGAATCTATCTATCCCTGCCTTAAAAATATCCACTGACTGCTTCCAGAGCCTTCTGTGGCAAAGAATTCCACAGATTCACCACCCTCTGACTAAAGAAATCTCTCCTCATCTCCTTCCTAAAAGAACGTCCTTTAATTCCGAGGCTATGACTAATCCTAGACTCTCCCACTAGTGGAAGCATCCTCTCCACTTTCACTCTATCCAAGCCTTTCACTATTCTGCATGTTTCAATGAGGTCCCCCCTCATTCTAGAAAACAATAACAGTTACGTGCGGTTGCTGTTCATCGATTTCAGCTCCGCCTTCAACACAGTCATCCCCCAACACCTGGTGAATAATCTCGGCGAAATAGGCATCAGCACCCCACTATGCAACTGGTTACTGGACTTCCTCACCGACAGACCACAGACAGTAAGAGTTGGCAAAAACTCATCAGAGACCACCATCATGAACACCGGGGTCCCACAGGGATGTGTGCTGAGCCCTCTGTTGTTCACGCTGATGACACATGACTGTTGTGCCAAACATAACTCGAACCACATCATCAAGTTCGCAGATGACACAACAGTGGTGGGCCTCATCAGCCACGATGACGACTCAGCCTACAGAGAGGAGGTACAACAACTCATCAACTGGTGTGACATCAATAACCTTCAACTCAATGTCAACAAAACGAAAGAAATAACTGTGGACTTCAGGAAGAAACAGGCAGCACACACCCCACTCACCATAAATGGCAGTGCAGTGGAGTCTGTGAAAAGCACCAAGTTCCTGGGAGTACACATCACAGATGATCAGACATGGTCCACCAACACCATCTCCCTAGTCAAGAAAGCACAGCAACGCCTCCACTTCCTTCGACGGATGAGGAGAGCCGACCTCCCCCCTTCTGCCCTCACAGCTTTTTACAGGGGTGCCATTGAGAGCATCCTTACCAGCAGTCTCTCAGTCTGGTATGGCAGTTGCTCTGCTGCTGACCAGAAGGCCCTACAGAGAGTGGTGAGGACAGCGGAGAAGATCACTAGATCACCCCAACCAGCAATTCAAGACTTATACCCATCTCGCTGTCGCAAGAGAGCAACCAATATCATCAAAGACACCACCCACCCAGCACACAAACTGTTCACCCTCCTACCATCCGGCAAGCGCTACCGCAGCATGCGGAGCAAAACCACAAGATTCAAAAACAGCTTTTTCCCTCAGGCCATCAGACTACTCAACACACTCAAGAAAATTCCATGAACATTACACAAAGACCAACTGACTGTCAAATTAACTTTAACCCAATGTCTGCAGTATGCCACTTGCACTTTTCTATATTGCACCTTTTATTAATGAATATTTTATATAATGTATATGTCCATTGTCTATTTTTTATTGGTACACTGTCTCCCTGTGTTATAAATATTACTTGCACATTGGAGTATGGAGAAACGCAATTTCAATCCTCTGTGTAACTACTTGTTACATTATTTGAATTGACAATAAAAAAATAAAAAATAAAAAAAATAAAAATAAAATAAACAAAAAAATCTTTTAAACTCCAGCGAGTACAAGCCCAGTGCTGACAAACGCTCGTCATATGTTAATCTACTCATTCCCAGGATCATTCTTGTAAACCTCGCCTGGACCATCTCCAGAGCCAGCACATCCTTCCTCAGATAAGGTGCCCAAAATTGCTCACAATATTCCAACTGCGGCCTGACCTGCGCCTTATAGAGCCTCAGCATTACATCCCTGTTTTTGTATACAAGCCCTCTTGAAACAAATGGTAGCATTGAGTTTGCGTTCTTTACTACCAATTCGACTTAATAAGTTAAAGTGTGGGAGTACAGCAGCTTTGAATGATAGATTCCTAGCACCTCAAGAGAAAGATCTATGTTATGTTTTTCATTCCAGCTGCTGCCATTCATAACCTATTTTTTCTACTAAAAGTCCGTTGTGATTTAGTTGTATTGTTTTCATGTTCAACTTTTTTTTAATGTATTTTTTACCTTGGTAGTACCGAATCGGTTAGTAAGGAAGACAAACGCAATACTAGCATATATTTCAAGAGGACTAGAATACAAAAACGGGGATGTAATGCTGAGGCTCTATAAGACGCTGGAATGGACGCATTTGGAGTATTGGGAGCAATTTTGGGCCCCTTATCTGAGGAAGGATGTGCTGGTGTTGTAGAGGGTCCAGAGGAGGTTTACAAGAATGATCCCAGGAATGAGTGAGTTATATAATGAGCATTTGATGGGACTAGGCCTGCACTTTGGTCTTCTTTAGTCTGTTGGAATTCATGCCACAGTTGGCTGTGGAGGCTGTCGATAGATATTTTTAAGGCAGGGATTGACAGATTCTTGATTAGTACGGGTGTCAGGAGTTATGGGGAGAAGGCAGGAGAATGGGGTTAAGAGGGAGAGATAGATCAGCCATGATTGAATGGCGGAGTAGACTTGATGGGCCGAATGGCCTAATTCTACTCCTATCAGTTATGAACTCATGAACCTGACTCTTTCTAAAATTTGAAATCACATTAGCAAAATCAGCAGGTTTTGTTCCATCCTTCTTCCTGGCTGTACATCAGAGCAACCATGTGGAGTAAAACGTGGGGGAGGATGGACATTGTTGGGGAAGTGGGACGGGATTTGACATCCAACCAATATTTAGTCAAACAAACTTTTGGACAACAGTTCAATGTGGCTTTAATTGCCACACATGCAACTAAACTGCACTATGAAATTCTTTTTGCATATTTACACATGCGGGCGCGGCCATATTTTGGCGCCATTTGCATAGTCCAAAGTCCGTTCGGCCCGCGCACTCGCTCTACTGCTGCGGCTCCCGATCTAGCTATGTCCCCAGGTAAGCGCCAGGTACCTCCAGGTAAGCGCCAGGTACCTCCAGGTAAGCCCCTGGCACCAAGTGTCACAAACTCATCTACTGTATACGCTGTTCCAGGTGTCAACGTCTCTACATCGGCGAGACCAAACGCAGGCTCGTCGATCGTTTCGCTGAACACCTCCGCTCAGTCTGACTTAACCTACCTGATCTCCCGGTTGCTCAGCACTTCAACTCCCCCTCCCATTCCCAATCTGACCGTTCTGTCCTGGGCCTCCTTCATTGTCAGAGTGAGGCCCAGCGCAAATTGGAGGAGCTGTAACTGATATTTCGCTTGGGTAGTTTACACCCCAGCGGTATGAACATTGACTTCTCTAACTTCAGATAGCCCTTGCTCTCTCTCTTCATCCCCTTCCCCTTCCCAGTTCTCCCACCAGTCTTCTTGTCTCCGCTTACATTCTATCTTTGTCCCGCCCCCTCCCTTGACATCAGTCTGAAGAAGGGTCGCCCATTCCTTCTCTCCAGTGATGCTGCCGCTGAGTTACTCCAGCTCTTTGTGTCTACCTTTGATTTTAATCAGCATCTGCAGTTCTTTCTTACACAATAAGCCCCAGGTAACTCCAGGCATACCCCAGGTACCTCCAGGTAAGCCCCAGGTACCTCCAGGTAAGCCCCAAATAACTCCAGGTACACCCCAGGTAACTCCAGGTATGCCCCAGGTAACTCCAGGTATGCCCCAGGTAACTCCAGGTATGCCCCAGGTACATCCAGGTACATCCCAGGTACCTCCACGTACCTCCAGGTATACCCCAGGTACCTCCCAGGTAAGCCCCAGGTACCTCCAGGTATGCCCCAGGTAACTCCAGGTACCTCCAGGTACCTCCAGGTATACCCCAGGTAACTCCAGGTATGCCCCAGGTACCTCCAGGCATTCCCCAGGTACCTCCAGGTATGCCCCAGGTACCTCCAGGTATGCCCCAGGTACCTCCAGGTAAGCCCCAGGTACCTCCAGGCATTCCCCAGGTACCTCCAGGTATGCCCCAGGTAACTCCAGATACCTCCAGGTATACCCCAGGTAACTCCAGGTAAGCCCCAGGTACCTCCAGGTATGCCCCAGGTACCTCCAGGTATGCCCCAGGTACCTCCAGGTATGCCCCAGGTACCTCCAGGTATGCCCCAGGTACCTCCAGGTATGCCCCAGGTACCTCCAGGTAAGCCCCAGGTACCTCCAGGTATGCCCCAGGTACCTCCAGGTAAGCCCCAGGTACTAGGTATGTTACAAAACTTACCTTCAGTCGCGCTGTAATTCTGCCACTGGCCGTGTGCGCGATTTTGGCGCCTTTAAGGGGGGGGCGGGGTTAAAACGCGGGTTTCTCCCTTGTCCTGGAAATATTTTGTTGGAGTACAAAACTTCGCTGACAAAATCGTTCCTACCGGCGATTTGTGAATTTTTTTTAAAAATTAAATCGTCAATGTCAGCGCTACAGTCATTTTAAAAGCAGCTCCTGAAGCGTCAACGCCAATAACGGGGACAGATTTCACACAATGGACAGGTAAACAAAAGTGCTTTCTTTAAATGTATAAAAGTGCTTCTTAAGAAGCCTTTAATTCACATTTTGTCATGCGACACGGTGATTTTATTCCCCGAATTAACGGCAGTATTTTTCATGCCAATACGGGGTTAAATTCACCGCAAATGAACGTTCCAAAAGATCGCGTTCCAGTAATTCTCACTCACAAGATGAATTAAATCCCCATTAATTTACAGGTATTAAACATTCAATTCCTTCCATTTGGCCTGTAAATTCATGAAAATTAGATTTAAAAATTATGTTATATTGTGAATTATTGTGTGAATGTTATTTGGACACTTAGGCTATTTAAAAATGTTAATCTATTCTTAAGAAATTGATAGATGTTTAGATCTAGTAATTGAATTTTGTAATTAGCTACAATTAGGTAACTAACTAATTATATGCTTTACTTTCATGTCTTCGAAGTAAGATTGTTTCATATTTGTTTCAGAATGCTTCAATCTATAATACCTGAAAATTTCTTTCAGTTACCATAATTTTTAAGAAAGTTATGGGCTTTTAACTGTCCTCGATCACAGCTTTTGTGTTAAGTCAATGGAAAAGCAATAGGGAACTAGATGCTAATTTCTGAGTATGATAATGGCCATAACTTTTTTAATACTGAAGATATGAAAGTGAATTAAGTGTCAAATTAAACTTCTTTTTATGCTTTATCTGATGGGATAAATTGCAGACTTTATTTTTTAAATCTCAAAATTTTGTAACATTGCTACAGGTACCTCCAGGTAAGCCCCAAATAACTCCAGGTATACCCCAGGAAACTCCAGGTATGCCCCAGGTAACTCCAGGTATGCCCCAGGTACATCCAGGTAAGCCCCAGGTAACTCCAGGTATGCCCCAGATAACTCCAGGTATGCCCCAGGTAACTCCAGGTACCTCCAGGTACCTCCAGGTATACCCCAGGTAACTCCAGGTAAGCCCCAGGTAACTCCAGGTAAGCCCCAGGTACCTCCAGGCATGCCCCAGGTACCTCCAGGTACGCCCCAGGTACGCCCCAGGTACCTCCAGGTATGCCCCAGGTACCTCCAGGTATGCCCCAGGTACCTGCAGGTCCTCCCTCCGTCGCCCTCGAGCGGATCGGCCCTTGAACCAACGATTCTCTCCTCTCGTCGCTCACCCATCTTTGTGTCCCGGGGGCGCCTCCTGCAGCTGACCTTGAGGCATAACCCCGGTTCCCGCTCCTCCCAGCCCTTGCTCCCCACATCCAAACGTCTCCAGCGGCTACGTCCTCATCGGTTCTCCGGCATTCTGGGGATGAGCAGGGTCCGACCCCGGCAGCTTCCCCTGACATGACAGGCCGCGGTCCGCCGAGCTTTTGGGTCACCAGTGCAGTTTCTCAGTTCTGTGTGATGCATCAGATGCTATAGACATTTGGCTGTAATTTGATTTAGTTTTTATTTCTGCATGTTTTATGCATTGTCTAGCTGAGCAGCAGAATATTAATCATCCAGTCCCTCACATTCAGTGTACTTGGAAAATGATATGAAATTGCAAAAGCCAGTCCTATATAGATGTTATACACGTCAAACGCTAATTTTCTTGAGATAACAAAAAGAAATAGGAAAGGATTGATTTACTAAGAAATAGATTAAGCAGACTTATTACAAGTAATTTGATTAGACATTTTCTTTTGCATTTCATTAATTGAATGCCTTCCTATGTTTTTTTTTTTAAATTCTGTTCCAAGAACAAGCGGTAGGGATAGATTATTTGCATTCTCTTCCAGGGTTTATGATATTGCAGTCAGCTCATAAGTTAATCATAAGCGATAGGAGCAGAATTAGGCCATTCGGCCCATCAAGTCTACTCCGCCATTCAGTCATGGCTGATCTATCTCTCCCTCTCATTCTCCTGCCTTCTCCCCATTATCCCTGACACCCGTATTAATCAAGTACAGCCCATAGCATACAAAATGAGTCGGAAGGAACTGCAGATGCTGGTTTAAACCGAAGATAGACACAAAAAGGTGGAGTAACTCAGCGGGACAGGCAGCATCTCTGGAGAGAAGGAATTACGTTTTGCGCACCTAATGCCCTACAACATTTTTGGAAAAGTTAATTGCTGCCTTTGTAGCGGCACAACACACGTGGTGAACAAACAGTTGCTTTATTCAGACATTACATGGTTGGTGTACATGCGAGTTTGGTCCTCTAACATATGGAGTCATTGCTGCAGCTGCTGAGCGAGGGTGTTGACTCGAGCTCAGCTACAGTGACTGTCGACTCGTGATCTCAAGGTAAGAATCTGCTGATGCAGCAGGACACTCCCCTTAATCCATGACGTGACGTGACAGTCCTCGTAACCACTGACGAGGGTTCGACAGTAAGTGGTCTGACCATCAGGTGATGCCACACCTTACATATTATTAAATTATAAATGTATATTTTTTGTCATTTGATCTTTCCTCCCTGAAAACAAACTCAGTTATGTACCGTTAACTTTTTTTTCAATCTGATCCATATTTTTAGATAACACAACTCGCATGAGTCCAGTCTAACTTGCACACCTCCAGATTCAGTTCTTCCCACCTGTTATCAGGCAACTGAAATTGCAGAGAATTGTGGACACAGCCCAGATCATCACACAAACCAACTTCTCTTCTATTGACGTTTTGGTTCAAGTCCAGTCTGAAGAAGGGTCTTGACCCAAAACGTCACCTATTCCTTCACTCCAGAGATGTTGCCTGTCCCGCTGAGTTACTCCAGCTTTTTGTGTCTGTCATAGCATACTAGCTTTCCCTGAGGCCAAATAAACTGTCTAAAGAAGGGTCTCGACCCGAAACATCGCCTATTCCTTTGCTCCATAGATGCTGCCTCACCCGCTGAGTTTCTCCAGCATTTTTGTCTACCTTAGATATTCACCAGAAGTCAGCCTGTTTTACCCAGCACCTTATGTTCAGATTAAAACAAAGATAATACATATTATCAGATGGGTTTGCATGCAAGATCTGGGGGTGGGAGATTGCAACCTTCATGTGGTCCACCCTGTTTCGACTAATGCAATCAACCCGACGTGCACAAACACGATCAAATAGAACAAGTTGACCTACAACTTTAGGCTGTGCACGCCATACGCATGAAGAAGAAGATGATGCAAGATCTAATCTGAATGGCCATTGAATATATTGATTCTGTATTCGATATTCTACAGCTAAAAGATGTTTCACAATAAAACAAATCTCCAAAGCACCAAGCAGCAATGATGTTTTGAAGTCTAGCCATATTGAAGAAAAGGATCCTTGCTATTGATTTTAGACTTTAGACTTCAGAGATGCAGGCTGGGCGATCGTTTCGCTGAACTCTTACTTTCAGTCCGCGATCTCCCAGTTGCCAAACCTTTTTAACTCCCCTTCCCATTCCCACACTGAACTTTCTGTCCTGTGGCTCCTCCACTGTCAGAGGGAGGTTACACACAGATTAGAGGAACAGCACAATTTGCTTGGGTGGCTTAAAACCCAGCGGTATGAACGTTGATTTCTCTAACTTCACGTAAGCCCTGCATTGCCTCTCCCATGTGTAGAGTGTGGGAGGAAACCGGAGCATCCGGAGAAAGCCCATGCGGTCGCGGGGAGAATGTACAAACTCTTTGCAGACAGCACCCGTAGTCAGGATCGAACCCAGGTCTCTGGCGCTTTAAGGCAGCAAATCTACCTCTGCGCCACCGTGCCGCCCTTAGGCTTCTTCTTTGTGTAATCAGCATTGTCTAGTTCTGTGCTTTCCATAACACTTTGTAATTATACAATATACTTGCCCTCATCCTTGAATGTAACAAAGGCACAAAGTTTGCCATGTATTCCCTGAAATAGCGTCACAAGTTGAACTATTTATGTTTCTTGCATCCTTTGGGTACCCAGTGAGCAAGATTACTGATCTCACTTAACTAAGGGACAAAAATATACATTTATAATTTAATAATATGTAAGGCAGCAATTAACAGTTCGCAACAATGTAGGGCATTCATTTGGAAATAGGGAATAATGGATATTTAGCAGTCATTACTAATCTCACCTAAGGGTTTAGAAGATTTCATGAACCACAAGAGAATACATGGAGGTTAGCAAATGTCACAGCTAATTGGAAAATGGGCGAGCATAATATTTTTTGACAGCGCCATATTCTGTGAAGTTGGGTTATGTTAAATGCTTGTGAAACGCAAGGAAACGCTTCAAAAAAGAGTTGAGAATGAGTCATTTGATCTTTCTTCCCTGTAAACAAAATGGTCTTGTACCGTTACATTTTTTTTCAACCTGATCCATATTTTTAGTTAACACAAGTCGCATTAACTTGCACACCTCCAGATTCAGTTCTTCCCGGCTGTTATCAGGCAACTGAAATTGCAGAGAATTCTGGACACAGCCCAGATCATCACACAAAGCAGCCTCTCTTCTATTGACTCCCTCTACACTTAACGGTGCCTCGGCATGGCCACCAGCATAATCAAGGATGAGTTGAACCCTGGCCACTCCCTCTTCTCCCCTCTCCCATCGGGCAAAGGGTATAGAAGTGTGAAAACGTACACCTCCAGATTCAGGGACAGTTTCTTCCCAGCTGTTATCAGGCAACTGAATCATCCTACCACATCCAGAGTGCAGTCCTGAACTAATATCTACCTCATTGGAGATCCTCGGACTATCTTTGTTCATCTTGCACTAAACATTATTCACGTTATTCCCTTTATCATGTATCTGTATGCTGTGGATGGCACGATTGTAATGATGTATTGTCTTTCTGCTGACTGGTTAACACACTACAAAAGCTTTTCACTGTACCTCAGTATACGTGACAATAAACTAAACTCATTGCATTTTTTTGTTTTACAGACTTGCAGAACTTACCCATGGTGGCGCAGCAGTAAAGTTGCTGCCTTACAGCTCTTGCAGCGCCGGAGACCGGGGTTCGATTCTGACTACGGGTGCTGTCTGTACGGAGTTTGTACGTTCTCCCCGTGACCTGCGTGGGTTTTCTCCGAGATCTTCGGTTTCCCCCCACACTCCAAAGACGTACAGGTTTGTAGGTCAATTGGCTTGGTGTATGAGTAAAATTGTCCCTAGTGTGTGTAGGCTAGTGTTAATGTGCGGGGATCACTGGTCGGTGCGGACTCGGTGATCCATCCTTTTTCTCCAGTGATGCTGACTGACCTGCTGAGTTACTCCAGCACTTTGTGTCCTTTTTTGTAAACTAACGTCTGCCATTCCTTATTTCTACTCCTTAATTTAAATGTAATGTCATGTTTAGTTTAGAGATATGTTGTTGAAAACAGGGCCTTTGGCCCATCGAGTTCATGCTGACCAACGATCACACATACACAACTGCTATGTTATCCCAGTTTCACATCCAACACACTAGGGGCAATTGATAGAGGCCAATTAACCTACAAACCTGCATGTCTTTGGAATGTGGGAGGAAACCAGAGCACCCAGAGAAAACCCACGAGGTCTCAGGGAAAACGTTCAATTGACCCAAGCTCAGGGGTGAACCCAGGTCTCTGATGCTGTAAGGCACCTACTCTACCACTCCGCCACTGTGTCGCCCTTGTCTTCACTTTAAAATACTTGTTTGCATTTACACCTTTCTTAGAGACGAATTTCCCCGAGTACGTTAAGCTAAAGGGCCTGTCCCACGGGCATGCGACTCCATGCGGCAAGCACGACCTAACCGCAAGCGGGGGCCGCACGGAGGTCGCGGGGCCGGTCCCACTTCAATCGCCAGAGCCGTATGGAGTTGTGTGGAGCTGGTCCCGACATTGCGTGGGGCTCCGAAAAACTGACACTGTCCAAAATTTCCGTGCGGCAACGGCCTGCCGCCCCGCAGACGCATCGACGGCCGTGCGCACCGCCTCAACGGCTGGCGCACTCGACCTTGATGTCACTCAACCTTCCAATTTGGTAGCGCTTGCCGCATGCAGCCGCATGCTGGTGGGACCGGCCCTGTACGGGCATCACTCGACCCCCGCGCGGCCCCCGCTTCTGGTTAGGTCGCGCTTGCCGCATGGAGTCGCATGCTCGTGGGACAGGCCCTTTAGGTCCTGAACTCTTCCGAGTCTTGGCTCTTGAATTGCATAGGTCCAAAATCTGCAGGCACAATTTTTAGCTACTAATGCTCCTAGGTCGGGTCATCTATCTAAGTTCTCCAGTAATGCTACCTGACCAACAAAGTTACTCCAGCACTTTGTGTCTTTTATGTAAACTGGCAACTGCAATACCTCATGTCATAAGATCATAAGGTTATAAGGAATTAGAGTAGAATTAGGCCATTCGGCTTATCAAGTCTACTCCGCCATTCAATTATGGCTGATCTATCTCTCCCTCCTAACCCCATTTTCTCCTGCCTTCTCCCCATAATATTTGACATCTGTACTGTTCTAAAATCTATCTATCTCTGCCTTAAAAATATCCACTGACTTGGCCTCCATAGCTTTCTGTGGCAAAGAATTCCACAGATTCACCACCCTCTGACTAAAGACATTTCTCCTCACCTCCTTCCTAAAAGAACGTCCTTTAATTCTAAGGCTATGACCTCTAGTCCTAGACTCTGCCACTAGTGGAAACATGCTCTCCACATCCACTCTATCCAAGCCTTTCACTATTCTCTATGTTTCAATGAGGTCCCCCCATATTCTTCTAAACTCCAGCGAGTACAGGCCCAGTGCCGACAACCACTCATCATAGGTTAACTTACCCATTCCTGGGATCATTCTTGTAAACCTGCTCTGGACCCTCTCCAGAGCGAGCACATCCTTCCTCAGATATGGTGCCCAAAGTTACTCTCAATATTCCAAATGTGGCCTAACCTGCGCCTTATAGAGCCTCAGCATTACATGCCTTTGATTAGGCTTTTGCTGATCTGATTTACTATTCCCTTATGAAGTTTGGTATGAATTTTGTTAAGTAACCCCATTGGGAATTGCCTCAGGGCTGGAAGCACTAGATAAAAGAAAATAAAGATGTTGCCAACATTGTTGTTACTCTTGCTTTAAATTTCCATTGGCCATTGCCAGTAGGTCAACCTCTCGATAGGTTAACAATAAAATTATGTCCCTGTTGGATTTTCTTCCCACTTAAATTTGACACAATTTTACATCAGGTTACATTTGAAATAAATACATAAATGACTAGCATTGTTTTCCCAATCAAAGTAAAGCATGTTGGGATAGATCCTGGTTTTGCCTCACTATGATGAAATATTTTTAATTATGCTTATTAGTGCAAACAGGTAAATGGCTGGAATGCTAACATAACTCTACTGCAATAGATGGCGTAAAATCAAGAATATCGATTTTCTCTCAGCAATGAAAAGCTGTGTGCTAAATCTATGTGAAAGACACCAAGCTGAAATGTACTGATACTGCAATTGCTGCCATTAGCAGCTTTGTTCATTCATGAAGGACTGTTTTATACAGCGTTGCATTTATTAAAGCATCCACAGGTTACATTCACAGGTTGTACTACACGGGAGATAGGCACAAATTGCTGGAGTAACTCAGCGGGTCAGGCAGCATCTCCAGAGAAAAATGCAGGAAAAATGTTGGGGGAGTCTAGAACCAGGCGTCACAGTTTACGAATAAGGGGTAGGCCATTTAGGACTGAGATGAGGAAAAACATTTTCACCCAGAGAGTTATGAATCTGTGGAATTCTATGCCACAGAAGGCAGTGGAGGCCAATCTACTGGATGTTTTCAAGAGAGAGTTAGATTAAGCTCTTAGGGCTGACGGAATCAAGGGATATGGGGAAAATCAGGAATGGGGTACTGATTTTGGAGGATCATATTGAATGGCGGTGCTGGCTCGAAGGGCCGAATGGCCTACCCCTGCACATATTTTCTATGTTTCTATGTTTCTAAAAGGAATAGGTGACGTTACGGGTCGAGACCTTTCTTCAGACTGCATCTGCAGTTCCTTCCTACACATTTGTACTAAACAGGTACAACTACATTGAGCACATAAACGTGTAAGGCAGTGGTTAATATTGCTACATTATACACTAGTTCCAGCAAACTGGGTTTGATTCCTGCCCTTGGATGCTTGCTTTGTGGAGCTTCCATGTTCTCCCAGCAAATGGGCTTTCCCTTGCGCTTCCAGTTTCTTCCCACAGCGCGACGATGGCGCAGCGGTAGAGTTGCTGCCTTTCAGCACTAACAGCGCCGGAGACCCGGGTTCGATCCTGACTACGGGTGCTGTCTGTAAGGAGTTTGTACCTTCTCCCCGTGACCGCGTGGGTTTTTCTCTGAGATTCCTCCCCATTCCAAAGACGTACAGGTTTGTAGGTTAATTGGCTTGGTATAAATGTAAATTGTCCCAAGTGTGCGTGGGATAGTGCTGGTATACGGGGATTGCTGGCCAGCGCGGACTCGGTGGGCCGAAGGGCCTGTTTCCACACTGCAGCTCTAAATTAAACTAAACTAAATTAGTTCAAGTGTAGATATACAATGCAGTGTAGATACGTGCAGAGCTACAAGTTAGCACACGTCACCACTGTGATGGGCCGGATCATGAACAACGATGAGATGGAGTGCAGGAAAGGGATAGAGAACGTAGAAACATAATGTCAGGACAACAAACTTTTCCTCAATGTCAGCCAGATGAAGGAAGCATGGTGGAGTACATACCCCAATCAGTACAGCTGCTCCTCGACCAACGATGGGGTTGCGTTCCGATAAACCCATCGTAAATTGAAAATATCGCAAGTCGAAAACGTATTTAATACAATGTGATCACGTGACCGGAAGCGATGTGCGGCTCGCTGTCGTTGCCGAGCATTTGCACCAGCGTAAAATATCGTAAGTCGAAGCATCGTAAATCGGGGAGCATCTGTACCAATGATGCCGAAGTGGAAATGGTTGAGAGCTTCAGGTTCGGTGATGTCCCTTTACACTGGCATCAGCCAATCTTCCCTGTCCCGCCTGCAACTGGTCCAAAACGCCACAGCTAGACTTCTGACGGGCACCCGAAATAGGGACCACATCACCCCGATCCTGGCCTCTCTCCACTGGCTCCCTGTGCGGTTCCGTATAAATTTCAAGACCCTCCTCTATGTCTACAAAGCCCTCAATGGGCTTGCCCCCACCTACATTAAAAGTCTTCTCACCCACTACACCATCTCCAGGTCCCTCAGATCGGCCGACTTGGGGTTGCTGAATGTCCCGCGATCTAGGCATAAGCTCAGGGGCGACCGCGCCTTTGCAGTTGCAGCTCCTAGACTGTGGAACAGCATCCCCCTTCCCATCAGAACTGCCCCCTCCATCGACTCCTTTAAGTCTAGGCTAAAAACATATCTGTACTCCCAAGCCTTTCCTGACGTTCTCTGAGTGAGGGCTACATGTATATATGTATGTAGTTTGTTTGTTTATACTATTCTTATAACAAATGTAAAGCACTTTGGTCAACGAGAGCTGTTTTTTAAATGTGATATATAAATAAATGTGATTTGACTTGACATGTGACTACCTAAAAAAAAAATAAAAAAAAATAAAAAAAAGTGTTCGGCACGGACCTGAAGGGCCGAGATGGCCTGTTTCTGTGCTGTAATGGTTATATGGTTATATTATATGGTTACAACACTAGGTGCACCATTCAAGAAGTCACACCAATGCCTCTACGTCTTCAAGAGACTGAGGAAAGTCAGCATGTTTTCAATGACTTTTACAAAGATCTACAGACGCATCATAGAAAGCATATTGCCGGGTTGCATCACAGCTTGGTTTGGGAACAGCTCCACCCAAGTCCTCAAGAAACTGCAGAGTTGCAGATGTAGCTCAGTCCGGGCACAGATTAGTTTGACTTGGCATCATGTTGGACACGGACATAGTGGGCCGAGGGACCTGTTCCTGTGCTGCTCTGCCTTCTATGCATTTTTCCACATGGGTAGCTTTGTATTTCATGGACAAGGGGCTACAGGAAGGTGGACTTGAGAAAGCAGAGTAGCAGCCAGATGATAGAGAAGAATGGGGCCAATTTGCAGATGACTTCAAAAGCTTCAGAACAATACTCCCGCCACAGGTTAATTCAGTGCATACATCTCCGGAGCCTTCACTTATGAAAGAAACTTCAAGGGGGGCATATCTGGTCCTGCAGCTGAATCCAGCATTTAGCCTGCACTTTTGGGTTGGTTGTTAATTTAAATGTTTCTTTCATTAAACAACAGAAGGAGGAGACAGGAGGCAAAGATAGATACCCAGTATTAGGTTATATATCAATTTTAGTTGTTTCGAGAAACAGCGCAGAAACAGGCCCTTCGGCGCATTGTGTCCGTGCCGACCAGCGATCTTAGCACATTGACGCCATCCTACGGGCGCAAGGTCCAATTTACATTTATACCAAGCCAATTAACCTACAAACCTGTACGGCTTTGGAGTGGGGGAGGAAACCGAAGTTCTCCGTGAAAACCCACGCAGGTCACGGGGAGAACGTACAGACTCCGTACAGGCAAGCACCCGTGGTTAGGACCGAACCCGGGTCTCTTGGCGCTGTAAGGCAGCAAATCCACCCGCGCAGCCCAATTGTGACAATGAATGGTGGAACAGGTTCAAGGGACGAAATGGTCTTCCTCTGCTCCTACATACACTCTCGGGAGTCACAGTACACTGATTTATCAACTATTCTACTGAGGCTTTCAATGCTAGACTGAGCTGCACATCATTCCCTCAGGAGAGACCAAAGCAGAATGAGATAGCGCTGAGATTTACCCACTGGCCCTTCTTCTCAAGGGTGTCAGGTATCATTGACTGCACATATATTGATCTGCCTGCCATCTCTAATAAACTTAAATGGATCTGCACTCTCAAATCCAGCGGCTTTTCAATCATAAGCAGCATAATATGTAGGTACGTGCTGGCTGTCCTGAACAGCAGTCTGCGATCTTTCATTCTGTACCCTTCCTGTCAGTCACTGGCATTCCAGCAAATTCTACTTCACTAGACACCAGTGCCCTGACAACTGATTGCAAAATTTACAACTCCAGTGGGAATTATTTTCATTTTAATTTTAACATTTCTTAAGCAAAAAAATCCCTGTAAAAATTCATGTGGATTAGTTTCCACTGGTATTCTCCTGTTTGTCTTCAGTAACTTTGGTGGAAGAATTACACTCACCAGAAAAAGAGAGTGAGACCGTTGAACGCTGATTTCTCTCATTTCTAGTAATCCCTGCACTCCCTCTCTCCCCAACTCCTACACCCTGTTCGCATCATTGTATCCCTTTGTTCTCACCTCTTTCCCCAGCCAACAATGGGCCATTATGGGCTACAACCTTCCTTGGTCATCTGTTGCCGGCCCTGCATTGGTCTGGCCTTTTCTTACCTCCAGTTACCCTCCCCCCTCTACTTTCAGTCTGAAAAAGGGTCCCGACCCGAAACGTCACCCATCCTTTTTCTCCAGAGATGCTGCCTGTCCTGCTGAGTTACTCCAGCATTTTGTGTCTATCGTTGAGAGAGACCAATTACTTGGATTTCAATGGGTCTGAGTCCCAGAGTTATACTACAACAGCTTTTCAGACACTTGAGCAGGTGCGTGGATAGGAAAGATTAAAAGGGATCTGGGCCAAACGCAGAACCAAGCCCTTCGGCCAAACTTGCCATGCCAACCAAGATGCCCATCAAAGTTAGTCCCATTTACCAGTCTGAAGATGGATCCTGGCCCAAAACGTCATCCATCGGTGACACTGCTTGACCTGCTGAGTTACTCTAGCATTTTGTGTCTACCTCATTTGGCCCATATCCCTCTAAACCTTACATATCCATGTACCCATCCAAGTGTCTTTAAATGCTGTTATAGTACCTACCTTCTCTGGCAGTTTGTTTTATATATCCACCTCATTGTAAAGTGAAGATAGACACATAGAAATATAGAAAATAGGAGCAGGAGTAGGCCATTCGGCCCTTCGAGCCAGCACCCATTCAATATGATCATGGCTGATCATCCAAAATCAGTACCCCGTTCCTGCTTTTTCCCCAAATCCCTGGATTCCGTTAGCCCTAAGAGCCAAATCTAACTCTCTCTTGAAAACATCCAGTGAATTGGCCTCCACTGCATCCTGTGACAGAGAATTCCAGATTCACAACTCTCTGGGTGAAAAAGGTTTTCCTCATCTCAGTCCCAAATGGCCTACCCCTTATTCTTAAACTGCGACCTCTGGTTCTGGACTCCACCCAACATTGGGAACATTTTTTTCTGCATCTTGCCTGTTCAATCCCTTAAGAATAATATGTTTATAATTTTTATGTTTTATAATTTTATAACTGGGGACGGTCCAACAGGAATGTAATTGATTATGCATGTGCCGAGCATTGTAACAGAAATTGTTAACTTGTGGATAATCATCTCATTCTGTTTGTGGCCTAATTAAGTCTTTCTGAGTTCAAATCTGTAATTAAGGCTTTGTTGTTTTGTTAATCAAGTTTCTGAGTAATCTTATCATCTGAGAATATTAAAATGTTACCGGAGTCTTTCAAGAGAGAGCTAGATAGGGCTCTTAAAGATAGCGGAGTCAGGGGATATGTGGAGAAGGCAGGAATGGGGTACTGATTGGGGATGATCAGCCATGATCACATTGAATGGCGGTGCTGGCTCGAAGGGCCGAATGGCCTACTCCTGCACCTATTGTCTATTGTCTATTGAGTCGCACTTGACAGGTCAGCTTTGTCCGGCCTCCTGGTGCGCACCAGTCTTAATAAATCACCCGTTACTTCATTAGGCCATAGCCAATAGACAATAGGTGCAGGAGTAGGCCATTAGGCCCTTCGAGCCAGCACCGCCATTCATTGCGATCATGGCTGATCATCCCCAATCAGTACCCCATTCTCGCCTTCTCCCCATATCCCTTGACTCCGCTATCTTTAAGAGCTCTATCTAACTCTCTCTTGAAAGCATCCAGGGAATCAGCCTACACTGCCTTCTGAGGCAGAGAATTCCACAGATTCACAACTCTCTGGGTGAAAAAGGTTTTCCTCATCTCCGTTCTAAATGGCCTACCCCTTATTCTTAAACTGTGGCCCCTGGTTCTGGACTCCCCCAACATCGGAAACATGTTTCCTGCCTCTAGTGTGTCCAATCCCTTAAGAAGCTTATATGTTTCAATAAAATCCCCCCTCATCCTTCTAAATTCCAGTGCATACAAGCCCAGCCGCTCCATTCTCTCAGCATATGACTGTCCCGCCATCCCGGGAATTAACCTTGTGAACCTACACTGCACTCCCTCAATAGCAAGAATGTTCTTCCTCAAATTTGGAGACCAAAACTGCACACAATACTCCAGGTGTGGTCTCACTAGGGCCCTGTACAACAGCAGAAGGACCTCTTCGCTCCTATACGCAACTCCTCTTGCTATGAAGGCCAACATGCCATTAGCTTTCTTCACTGCCTGCTGTACCTGTATGCTTACTTTCAGTACTTACTTACTTCGAACACCAACTCCGCGTGGCCTTTCCATTTTGGCGCCTACAGCCTTGCTAGGAGTAAGATTGTTGTTCGGACACCATTCAATCAGATTATCAATCTCCCTTGTGCTCATAAATTCATGTTCATAACTCATAGGAGCAGATGTAAGCCATTTGCCCATTGCATGTACTCCACCGTTCAATCATGGCTGATCTATCTTTCCCTCTCAAACCACATTCTCTGGATAGAGTGGAATTGGAGAGGATGTTTCCACCAGTGAGAGAGTCTAGGACCAGAGGCCACAGCCTCAGAATAAAAGGATGTACCTTTGGAAAGGAGGCGAGGAGGAATTTCTTCAGACAGAGGGTGGTGAATCTGTGGAATTCGTTGCCACAGATGGCTGTAGAGGCCAATGGATATTTATAAGATGGAGATTGACAGATTCTTGATTAGTACAGGTGTCAGGGGTTATGGGGAGAAGGCAGGAGAATGGGGTTGAGAAGGAAAAATAGTTCAGCCATGATTGAATTGCAGAGTAGACTTGATGGGCCGAATGGCCTACTTCTGTTCTTAGAACCTATGAACTCCTGTCTTCTCCCCATAATCCTTGACACCCTTATGGGCCTCTCCCACTTAGGCGATTTTTCAGGTGACTGCCGGCGACTGTCAAGATGCTGGCAGTCGCCTGAAAAACCGGCGATCGGAACGGCGACTGTCAGAGTGGAACACACACACACACATCACTTCCTTCACCAGCCCGTTATGCAGGTGGGGGACAGAGCAAGCGGGGGGAGCGCTGTCTAAGTGAAATTCACACGGTGCAAAGCCAAGGTGATACAGACACACACCGCGATGAACAGGAAGGTTGGCGCTGTAATTAAGATGGCTAAAGCACAGTGTACGGTAAAGGGCCTGTCCCACTTGCATGCGATTGCATGCGTCTAGCACAACCAAACGTGGTCGCTTGAGGCTTACGGGTCCCACTTCGAAGCGCGGAGGCGTATGGAGTTGTGCGGGGCTGATCCCGACATCGCGCGGGGCTCCGAAAATCCTGCACTGTCCGAACATTTCGCGAGCCAATGGCCTGTCGGCCCGCAGGCGCATTAAGGGCGTACGCAGCGTCTTGACGTCATACGCAGTGTCTTGACATCGTACGCAGCGTCTTGATGGCATATGCCTAGCGCGTGGCGTTGCGCAATGAGTTCACCGCCCGGCGTGGCGTTGCGTGATGACGTCACCGCCCGACGCCGTGCGACGCCCAAATTCAGTCGGCCTGCCTCCTGCCCAGCTGATTGGTAAGTATGACACAAATTACGTCACGTGCGAACTTAGCGCATACTTAGCGCGTACTTAGCGCGAACTCCGCTTCCGTTTGGTTGTGCCAAACGCATGCAATCGCATGCAAGTGGGACAGGCCCTTAAGTCCTTTAAAAGAGGTGGGTGAGAGGGGGGAGAAGGAGGGAGAAGGAGCGGAGACAACTTGTAAGAAGCCGGAAATACACAGATGTGAAGCTCGGCGGACATTTAACATTACCGGCCGGTTATCCTTGGTTCTGAAAACTACTGCTTGCGCTTTTTTTCCCCCCAAAGAGCCAATGGAATTCACCGGTCAGCATCGGCTACAACTTACGAGAACCTACGAGAACCTTTGACCTCCTGACAACCCACTAGAACCTCCTGGCAAATGAATTCTCGCTACTCTCCATGGCGGCTTCATTCTAGTCGCCACTAATTTTTCAACATGTTGAAATATTCGCGGCGACCATAATGAGGCCGCGACCAGTTCCCAGAATGTGGGAACTCCTCACAACTATGAAGATGACCTTCCGGCAACCACCCGCGAACATGTGGCGACCATGTGGCGACTGCATAATCTCCTGCAGTCGCCTAAAAAGTCGCCTAAGTGGGACAGGCCCATTACTAATCAAGAATATGTTAATCTCCACCTTAGAAATACCCAGTGACTTGGGCTCCACAGGCATCAGTGGCAATGAATTCCACAGATTCGCCACCCTCTGACAAAATTAATTCCTACTCATCTCGTTTCTAAAGATTCGTCCTTTTATTCTGACCCGTTGATCTTCCAACGACGGTGGTTTGTTTTAGAGATACAGCACCGAAACAGGTCCTTCGGCCCATCGGGTCCGCACCGACCAGCAATCCTACACTATTAACACTATCCTACACCCACTAGGGACAATTTTTTACATTTATCAAGCCAATTAACCTACAAACGTCTTTGGAGTGTGGGAAGAAACCGAAGATCTCAGAGAAAACCCACGCAGGTCACGGGGAGAACGTACAAACACTGTACAGACAGCACCCGTAGTCGGGATCGAACCCGGGTCTCCTGCGCTGCATTCGCGGTAAGGCAGCAACTCTACCGCTGCACCACGGGGACCGCCGGTGGTGGTGTTGTCGACCAATTTAAATATGGGATTGGACCTGTGGCTGGATACATGGTCAAGGCTACAGAGGGAGGAGAGGAAGGGGACTGAGCACACAGCCTTGAGGTGCTCCTCAATGTGCTGCTGGGTATCGCAGAGGAGGAAGATTATCCTGTTGCAGCGTCTCAACTAGAAAGATCGACAACTCCTTTTTGGAGCCACAGGTGCTGCTTCAACTGCTGTGTTCCTCCAGCAGCTAGTTTAGTTTAGCTTAGAATTACAGCGCAGAAACAGGCCCTTCAGCCCACCGAGACCGCACCGACCAGCGATCCCCGCACATTAACACTTGGAGTGTGGGGGGGAAACCAAAGTTCTCAGAGAAAACCCATGCAGGCCACGGGGAGAACGTACAAACTTTGTACAGACAGCACCCGTAGTTGGGATCGAACCCGGGTTTCTGCCGCTGCGAGCGCTGTAAGGCAGCAACTCTACCACTGCACCACTAGTTTTGATTTTTAATCCGAAAAAAAATATTGCTGTGCTTTCATTATTTATTTTGCCTTCCATTCGCCACCTGCATTAGAAGTTAAATTGAACATCAATTTATGAACCGTAGCTTTATTTTATTTTTTCGTTCTCGATTAGGAGATGCCACCAGCTTCATTTCTGGCCAGTAAGGCTATCTACATTGCTTGATGCTTGAGCTAATGTCTGCAGTGACATTTTGCTTTCTTCTCATTTAGTTATCACAGTTAGTTTTTCTTCTGCCTTCCAGTGATAGCTTTGTTTTGGACATGACTTTAATAGCGCCAGAGTCCCCGCAATTTTTGCCGTTTTAAGTTTTAGCAATTTTAGTTTAGGGATACAGTGTGGAAACAGGCCCTTCGGCCCACTGAGTCCGCGCCGACCAGCGATCCCTGCACACTATCACTATCCTACACGCACTAGGGACAATTTACAATTTTACAAAGAGAATTAGCCTACAAACCGGTACGTCTTTGGAGTGTGGGAGGAAACCAGAACACTCGGAGAAAACCCACGCAGGTCACGGGGAGAACGTCCAAACACCATACAGACATCAGCCGTGGTCAGGATGGAAACCAGTTCAGTTCAGTTCAGGTTTTACTTCAGTTTATTGTCACATGTACAGAGGTACAGTTTTTGTTGCTTGCTATCCAGTCAGCAGAAAGACAATACATGATTACAATCGAGCCATTACGGTGTATATATACATGATAAAGGAATAACGTTTAGTGCAAGGTTAAGCCATCAAGGTCCGATCAAGGATAGTCTGAGGGTTACCAATGAGTCTCTGGTACTGTAAGCCAGCGACTCTACCCTGTCTTGAAATGATCTTTTTAACCAACGTTGAAACAATACATTTTGTTGACGGAGTCCTCAAGGAATTATTAAACAAGATATATTGGCAGGTGCATTTGCCCAGCATCTTTTGTCCGCTAACAGGGAACCTGGCTTCTCACAACAAGCGTAATTATTCCATTCCCTCATCCCTGCCATCGGCCAGGTCTGCTGCCAAAAAAGACAGCTTGCAATCGCAATATTTAAACAACAGACGCCGAGCTTTTCATCTATTTTGAGCACATCCATGTTGGATGGCAAATCAAGAAAGTGTAGATGAAGTCCTGTTGTTCAACCCGCACGGAGAAGGTGAGACCGGGAGCCAAATGCTTGGAAATTGAGTGGCTCATTACTGGGATGGTGTGCGCCCAGCGGCATATTTAGATTGGAGTCATAGAGTCTTACAGAATGGAAACAGGCCCTTCGACCCAACTTGCCCACATCTACACTAGTCCCACCTGCTTGCATTTGGCCCGGGCAAAATTGATAATCCAGATCTAACAGAGGTGTACAAAATCATGAGAGCAATAGATCGGGTAGACACAGTCTCTTGGCCAGAGTAGGGGAATCGTGAACCAGAGGTCATAGGTTTAAGATGAGGGGGGGAGGGATGGGGATAGATTTAATAGGAACCTGAGGGGTAACGTTTTCACACAAAGGGTCGTGAGTATACAGAACGAGCTGCCAGAGCAGGTTGAGGCATGTACTATCGCAACATTTAAGAAACATCTAGACAGCTACATGGTTAGGACAGGTTTAGAGGGATATGGGTCAAGCGCAGGCAGATGGAACTAGTGTAGATGGGACATATTGGCCGGTGTGGAAAGTTGGGCTGAAAGGCCTGTTTCCACGCTGTAAGAGTGTGGGACTCTATGACTCTATAAGAGACCTGAGGCATTTTGAGGACCATTTTGAGGACCATTGTGAGAACTGAACGTGACAGAAAGAAAGAAGGGTCTCGACCCGAAACGTCACCCATTCCTTCTTTCCAGAGAAGCAGCCCATCCCGCTGAGTTACTCCAGCTTGTTGTGTCTATCTTCACTAAACCAGCATCTGCAGCTCCTTCTTACATGTGACAGAGAGAAAACTGCTCTTGCCTTTTGACTTGTCTTCTAATTCAACGATATCCCCCAAAGTTATCCCCTCTCCTGACGGGCAAAAGGTACAAAAGTGTGAAAACGCACACCTACAGATTCAGGGGCAGTTTCTTCCCAGCTGTTATCAGGCAACTGAACCATCCTACCACAACCAGAGAGCAGTCCTGAATTACTATCTACATCATTGGTGACCCTTGGACTATCTTTGATCAGACTTTACTGGCTTTACCTTGCACTAAATGTTATTCCCTTATCATGTGTCTGTACACTGTGAATGGCTCGATTATAGTCATGTATTGTCTTTCCGCTGACTGCACTCAACAAAGTCTTTTCACTGTACCTCAGTACACGTGACAATAAACTAAAGATAGACACAACAAGCTGGAGTAACTCAGTGGAACAGGCAGCATCTCTGTAGAGAAGGAATGGGTGACATTTCAGATCGAGACCCTTCTTCAGTGAACTGAATGAAATTGAACTGGTTTATTTCAGCATTAGTTGAGTCAAGAGTATTTTATTGTCATGAGTCCCAGATAGAACAATGAAATTCTTACTTGCAGCAGCACAACAGAATATGTAAACGTAGCACACACACACATACATATATATATACGCACACATACGTACACGTGTAAAACAAACAAATAATCATAGTGCAATAATAACAATAATAGTCTATGTAGTTCAGAGCTTATTTGAGATTGTGTTGTTTAATAGACGATTGGCTGTAGGGAAGTAGCTGTTCCTGAACCTGGACGTTACTGTTTTCAGGCTCCTGTACTTTCTTCCCGATGGCAGAGGTGAAATGAGTGTGTGGCCAGGGTGGTGTGGGTCTCTGATGATGCTGGCAGCGACTCCGGTAAATCCCTTCGATGGTGGGGAGGTCAGAACCCGTGTCCATAACAGTATAACGGTACCTAGTATAAAAAACTCACTATCATTCTGCTCAGAGATGTATTCACACTGGCTACGACATCAAGGTGAACAATTGACAAAAATAAGCAACGGAGATTTTACTGGTGACTGATCTTGTTTCGAGAAATGCATTGAAACAATGCAGACTGTGATGGGATTTCTCTTTGTGCAAGTTTATTTCCTTGGCAGTTAAACAGAACATAATTCAGGTGTGGTTGTAAATGGTTTCGGTGTTAGATCTTTCATGCTTCAGTCCAAACCATTTAATAAAGAATTCGGTTTTTGTCTCTTTCATAAATGAAGGACATTACTATATTTTATGAGTGTGCACTATAATTCGGGGAAGGATAGGCAGACAAATTGCATAGTATCCACTGCTGGCATTGCAGCCGTTGAAAATAAGCAAGATTTACTAATGTGCTCAGAATCCCGTACAACCAATAAATTCTGGGAACTACTGCATTTGAATCATTGCCAGTTTCGTTTAAAGCAGAAACCTAATGAAAGAGAATAGAGTACATTAAGTCTCTTCTTACTCTCCCATCTGGCAATTGTGCTGTTTCTAACCTATATCCAACAAGTGATATTCCAGGAAAGGGGACTGTGCTGGAGTAACTCAGCGTGTTTAAGAAGGAACTTCAGATGCTGGAAAAATCGAAGGTAGACAAAAATGCTGGAGAAACTCAGCGGGTGAGGCAGCATCTATGGAGCGAAGGAATAGGTGACGTTTCGGGTCGCGACCCTTCTTCAGGCTAGTCAGGCAGCATCTCTGGAGAACATGGATAGGCAACATTTCGGGTCGAGACCCTCCATCAGACTTCACGAGAGGAGTAGATCGGGTAGACGCTCTCTTGCCCAGAGTAGGGGAATCCAGAATCAGAGGACCCAGGTTTAAGGTGAGGGTGGAAAGATTTAACAGGAACCCGAGGGGTGACTTTTTTCCACAAAAGGTGGTGGGTGCATGGTAGGAGCTGCCGGATGAGGTAGTTAAGGCAGTTACTATCACGACGGTTAAGAAACATTTAGGTGCATGGATGGGACAGGTTTAGAGGGATATGGTCCAAACATGGGCAGGTGGGACCAGTGTAGATGGGACTAGTTGGTCCAGCATTTTCTTCTTTTATTCCTTTAACTTCAATGAGGAATGATGGAATTTAGGTCACAATGGTGGCACAGTGGCGCAGCGGTAGAGTTGCTGCCTTACAGCGCCAGAGACCTGGGTTCAATCCTGATTGTGGGTGCCTGCCTGTACGGAGTTTGTACATTCTCCCCGTGACCTGCGTGGGTTTTCTCCGAGAACTTCGGTTTCCTCCCACACTCCAAAGACGTAAAGGTTTTTAGGTTAATTGGCTTGGTATAAAATGTAAATTATCCTTCGTGTAGGATAGTGTTAGTGTGTGTGGTCAGTGCGGACTCGGTGGGCCGAAGAGCCTGTTTCCGCACTGTACCTCCAAACTAAACTAAACTAATGTATTCAAGAGAATGTATTCAAGAGAGAGTTAAAATATAGCTCTTAGGGCTAACAAAATCAAGGGATACGAGGAGAAAGCAGGAACGGGGTACTGATTTTGGATGATCAGCCATGGTCATATTGAATGGTGGTGCTTGCTCGAAGGTGACCACTTGGGGCGCCGCATTGATGGCAGCCTCTGCCTACAGTCTGTCTGTTTTTTCTATCTTTTTTATTTTAGTCTGTCTTAACAGTATGTGTTGGAGGTGTCTTTAGTTTTTCTATGTGGGGGAGCGGGGTAGGGTAAGGGGGAAACTGTTTCCCAGACACTTCCTGGCGAGGATGCGACTATTCTCCGAGTCGCGTCCTCGCCCCCCTCCTCGCGGCCTACCAACTGGATTGGCGCGGCCTTTCCTGCCGGGGACCGGGGACCGGACCAGAGCTTCAGCAGCGGCGGCGCAGCGCTGGATTCACCGCGGAGCGGGCGATGCCTCACCTGGATCGCCGTTTGAAGCTCCGGAGTGTTGGGCCTGCTTCTTCAACATCTTGGAGCTGTGGTTCGTAGAGCTTCCAGCGCTGGCGGCGCTGTCTTCAACATTGCGGAGTCCTGGGATCCCTTTGCCGAGGGCCGCCAGCGTGAATCTCCGTCCAGCGCGGCCTGTGGAGCTGCAGACTCCGGTAGGAAGTGGCCGATTCGGAGCTCCAAGCCGCTGATGGTGTTCTCCCGTTACGACGTCGGAGTTCCATCATCCCGGCGAGCGGGCCTGAACGTCGGGCCACCCGTAGCGGCGACTGCGGAGGGCTCGGGAGGCCACGACCACGGGTGAACATCAAAGAACATCAGAGGAAGATGACTGAACTTTGGTGCCTTCCCTCACAGTGGGAAACTGATTCTGCTGTGTGGGGATGTTTTATGTTGGAGTCTATCGTGTGTTGAGTTAGTTTTATTTGTATGGCTGTATGGTGACCACATATTTCACTGTACTAATTGGTACATGTGACAAATAAATGTATCTTGTATCTTGTAATTGGTACATGTAAATAAATGTATCTTGTATTTTCTATGTTTCTATGTTACTAAACTAAACTAAACTAATTCAGTCTCAGGACGTATCCCTAATAATGAAATGCGTGTAAATTTTCCAAATAATGTCAACTGCAGCTTGATGTGGAGTCTCATTTAAAATCAGGCGAACTTTGGGCCTGTTTCCGCACTGTATCTCCAAACTAAACTAAAAAGGATGCAGTCACCATGGTTTTCGAAAAGTATTGTGTTTGATTGCTAAAGCACCAATGTCTTATCAAGCTGCAAGTATTATCGTGGGAAAGAATTTTGATGGGATTCTAAATGTAAAAGGTCATATTAGTTATTTTCACGTTTGCATTTCAATATTAGAATATGGAATCTGGCGTTGCAGCTCCACGGAATAACAGCATGACACGTAGAAATGAGACAAAGGTTCTCAGATATGATGTTTAATAAGTGGACCCAAATGTGGATCTGTATCAGTGAAATGAAAATGACCATATCTGGACTGTCCAGCCATCCGCCTGCTAACATTAACTTATAGGTTAATGCAAAAAGAAAACATGGTGAATGCTGGAAATGGGAAGTTAAAAACAGAAAGTGCGGCAAATAGGACAGGCAGCAGGTTGGGAGACACAGTGGCGCAGCGGTAGAACTGCTGCCTCACAGCGCCAGATACACGGGTTCGATCCTGACTACGGGTGCTATCTGTACAGAGTTTGTATGTTCATAAGATCACGTGATAGGAGCAGAATTAAGCCATTCGGCCCATCAAGTCTACTCCGCCGTTCACTCATGGCTGATCTATCTCCCCCTCCCAACCCCATTCTCCTGCCTTCTCCCCGTAACCTCTGACACCCGTACTAATCAAGAATGTTCTCCCTGTGACCCGCGTCAGTTTTCTCCAGTTTCTCCGGAAAGCGATGATCTCGGAGAAAACCCACGCGGATCACGGGAGAACGTACAGATCCTGATCACTGTGAATGGTGGTGCTGGCTCGAAGGGCCGAATTGGCCTACTCCTGCACCTATTGTCTATAGTCTATTGTCTCCTGTATCTTCCCACATTCCAAAGACGTGCAGGTTTGTACGTTAATTAGCTTCTGTAAACTATAAATGGTCCCTCGTGTGTGTAGGATAGTGCTAGTGTATGGGGTGATCGCTGGGCGGTGCGGTCTCGGTGGGCCGAGGTGCCTATTTTCTCGTTGTGTCTCTAAAGTCTAAAGAATTTGCTTGGCATGCTGTGAACGATATGACATGATAAAGAAATGATCTTGGTGTCTGTGAATGACTGTGGCAATTAGTAAACAGGTAAAGTGGATTGCAAATATCTCACCAGGTAATTCCTTTTAAATATTTATTCATTGGAGAGCATCTGTTTAGACATAAAACCCAGCGTGACCAACTTGATTCTTGAATGCTGATGTGCACTCATAATGTTTTATGTGTTTCACCAAAACTCATAGTGTCGAAGAGACATCGAATTATGCAGCACGGAAGCAGGCCCTTCGGTCTAACTTGGCCATGCCGACCATGACACCCCATCTACACATAGATACATAGATACATAGAAAATAGGTGCACGAGTAGGCCATTCGGCCCGTCGAGCCTGCACCGCCATTCAATATGATCATGGCTGATCATCCAACTCAGTATCCCGTACCTGCCTTCTCTCCATACCCCCTGATCCCTTTAGCCACAAGGGCCACATCTAACTCCCTCTTAAATATAGCCAATGAACTGGCCTCAACTACCCTCTGTGGCAGAGAGTTCCAGAGATTCACCACTCTCTGTGTGAAAAAGTTTTTCCTCATCTCGGTCTTAAAGGATTTCCCCCTTATCCTTAAGCTGTGACCCCTTGTCCTGGACTTCCCCAACATCGGGAACAATCTTCCTGCATCTAGCCTGTCCAACCCCATAAGAATTTTGTACGTTTCTATAAGATCCCCTCTCAATCTTCTAAATTCTAGCGAGTATAAGCCAAGTCTATCCAGTCTTTCTTCATATGAAAGTCCTGACATCCCAGGAATCAGTCTGGTGAACCTTCTCTGCACTCCCTCTATGGCTATAATGTCCTTCCTCAGATTTGGAGACCAAAACTGTACGCAATACTCCAGGTGTGGTCTCACCAAGACCCTGTACAACTGCAGTAGAACCTCCCTGCTCCTATACTCAAATCCTTTTGCTATGAAAGCTAACATACCATTCGCTTTCTTCACTGCCTGCTGCACCTGCATGCCTACTTTCAATGACTGGTGTACCATGACACCCAGGTCTCGCTGCATCTCCCCTTTTCCTAATCAGCCACGAGTCTCAACTGCCCGCGTTTGGCTCATAAACCTTCTAAACCTTTCTAATCCAATGTTTCTTAAACGTTTGTGGTAAATCGAATATCACTGTACTTTAATTGGTGCATGTGACAATAAAACCCTTTGAACCTTTGATAGTCCCTGCCTCAACTGCCTCCTCCGGCAGTTCATTACATACTCCCACCACCCTTTGTGTGATAAGTTGCTCCTCAGTTCCCACTAAATCTTTCCCCTCTCACCTTAAACCGATGTCCTCTGGTTCTTGATTCCCCTTCTCTGAGCATTCACGCTATTTATTCCCCTCGTGACTTTATACACCGCTATTAGAGCAACCCTTTAACCTCCTGCACTCCAAGGAGGAAAGTCCCAACCTGCTCATCCTCTGCTTATATGTCAGGCCCTCAAATCATAGAGTCGTAGTGATAAAGCAAGGACACAGGCCCTTCTGCCCAACTTGCTCATGCCAACTAAGATGCCCCATTAGTCCCACCTGCCTGCATTTGGCCCATATTCCTCTAAGCCTTTCCTATCCATGTATCTGTACAAATGCCTTTTAGGCCGGATATCCCAGCACTATCCTTTAGTTTAGTTTAGTTTAGAGATACAGCGTGGAAACAGGCCCTTCGGCCCACTGAGTCCGCACCGAACAGCGATCCCCGCACATTAACTCCACCCTAAACACACTAGGGACGATTTTACATTTATACCAAAGCCGATAATCCAACAAACCTGTACGTCTTTGAGTGTGAGCGGAAACCGAAGATCTCGGAGAAAACCCACGCGGATCACGGGGAGAACGTACAAACTCCGTGTAGACAAGCACCCGTAGTCAGGCTTGTTCCCGGGTCTCTGGCGCTCTAAGGCAGCAACTCTACCGCTACACCACCGTGCCACCCCTATCCTTGTAAATCTTCTTTAATCTCTTGCCACATTAATGAGACTTAAACAGAAATTTCATCTCCTGAATCTGGATACTTTTAGTTTAGTTTAGTTTAGAGATACAGCGCGGAAACAGGCCCTTCAGCCCAGCGGGTCCGCGCCGAATAGCGACCCCGCTATCGTGGATCAGCACTACCCTAGACCCACTCGGGACAAATTTTACATTTTCCAAGCCAATTGACCTACAAACCTGTACGTCTTTAGAGTGTGGGAGGAAACCGAAGATCTCGGAGAAAACCCACGCAGGTCACGGGGAGAACGCACAAACTCCATACAGACAACACCGGTAGTCAGGATCGAACCCGGGTCTCTGGCGCTGCATTCGCTGTAAGGCAGAAACTCTACCGCTGCGGCACCGTGGTCACCCAAAATCAATAATGAACACAGAGGTGTGGAAGCATTATTATAATGTACAGGATTCTTAATGCACAGCACTTATCCTGTCTGGGATCTCTTTATTTCTTTAAATTGGATTTTCTGAAATATCCAGCTGAAGTAATTTTGGTCAGTTATTTATCTGTCTGGATGTTAATTTGAAGGATAATTCTAAATGGGGAAGGGCAATATGGAATTGTATGGATCTTATAGAAACATATAAAATTCTTAAGGGATTGGACAGGCTAGATGCAGGAAAAATGTTCCCCATGTTGGGGGAGTCCAGAACCAGGGGTCACGGTTTAAGAATAAGGGCTCGGCCATTTAGGACTGAGTTGAGGAAAAACTTTTTCACCCAGAGATTTGTGAATCTGTGAAATTCTCTGCCGCAGAAGGAAGTGGAGGCCAATTCACTGGATGTATTCAAGAGAGAGTTAGATTTAGCTCTTAGGGCTCAGGGAATCAAGGGATATGCGGAGAAAGCAGGAACGGGGTACTGATTTTGGATGATCAGCCATGATCATATTGAATGGGTGCTGGCTTGAAGGGCCAAATGGCATACTCCTGTACCTATTTTCTACTAGACTAAGTGGGACCCATTGGGTCCCAGCATCACACGGGAGGGCTGGTCCCCCAAAGCAATATTCCACCTCTCCACCAATTCCAATATTGGTGGTCAGTGGTGGGGGGGGGGGGCGTCTTTCTAGAGCGCTAGTATGGGTGTTGTGGGCTGAAGCGACTGGTTTCCAGAGGGCTAGGTATGGACATTGTGGGCCGAATGGATTCTTGGGCTGGCGGCTCAGTCACTCAAGCTTGTGCTGGCAACTCACTCACGGCTGGTTGGCTGGCTGTTGACTCATGGCTATTCCTTGAAATTCCATTTCAAGCAAGGTGCAAGGCCACCAAATTCGTGCAGTTTCTTACCACTTCAAGCCGGGTGCAAGGCCACCAAATTCAAGTGCAGTTTTATATCATTTCAAGCAGGGTGCAAGGCCACTAAAGACAGGTGCAAGGCCACTAAAGACAGCGAGTCGTGACCTCTCCATCGTCCATCTTGCAGAGACTGAGCCACGCCCACACTTATTTTTTAGTCCCTCAACCCCTCCCACCAGAAGGGGCGTGGCCTTCATGGAGTGATTGACAGGAGAGAGAATCTCAACATTTTTAAAACACAAATAACTCTTTTATTTTTCATCGATGGGAAAAAACTTCGGCACATGATGAGCGGAGAGGGACTCTGAGTAAGATGGCCAAAAATCACTGCCGTACGTGGTAGCATTTTTTCTAAACTCAATATAAAGCGCAAACAGGAAGTGGTCAAGATTAGACTTTTAATTATATTAGGCAAGGCAACCTAATTATTCAGAGCAACATTAGGCAAGGCAACTTTAATTAGACAAGGCAACATTAATTAGGAAAGGCAACTTTAATTAGACAAGGCAACTTTAATTAGGCAAGGCAACTTTAATTAGGCAAGGCAACTTTAATTAGGCAACACAGCTTCAGCATTTCCAAACCAAAGGCAACACAGCTTTAGCATTTCCAAACCAAAGGCAACACAGCTTTAGCATTTCCAAACTATATTTTCAAACCACATTAAGGGCACTGACAGGTCAGTAAAACCACTCACAGTTTAGTAGATATGTGTTAAGTGTTATTCACAGCTCAGACTGAGAGATGTGACCCTCTCATTCCCCCATCTTGCAGAGACTGACTGAGGCACTCAACATTTCTGGGTTTTATAGTCCCTCCGGAAGGGGCGTGGCCTTCAGGAGAGAGAATCTCAACATTTATTAAACACCAATAACTCTATTATTTTTCATCGATGGGAAAAATCCTTTTGTCCTGCGCAGCGGAGGGGGACTCCGAGTAAGATGGCCAAAAATCCCAGCCGTAAGTGGTAGCGTCTTTTCTAAAATCAATATACAGAACAACAGGAAGTGGTCAAGATCAGACTTTTAGTAATATAGATGTTTCCATGGGGGAAACCTTGAGTACAATTGAATGGATGGGGACTTGCAATCTCAACGCAAATGTGCTAAATCATGTTGACCTTTCTATCAGATTATTCAGAGCAACATAATGGCAAGAGGCACATAAGGCTGATGACATTTTAGTTTAGTTTAGTTTATTTTAGTTGATTTTTAGTTTAGGCCTCCATTGTCAGAGTGAGGCTAACAATGATCTATTCTACATTTTCCTTGAACCTCATCTCTTTTGATGTCTTTCGTTTTCACACACTTTACCCTTCTTTATCTCTGTGTCTCTCTGCTGACTCTCAGTCTGATAAAAGGTCTCGACACAAAACGTCACCCATTCCTTCTATCCAGAATGTTGCCTGTCCCGTTGAGTTACTCCAGCATTTTGTGTCTATCTTCGATGTAAACCAGCATCTGCAGTTCCTTCCTACACATTTTGTTCGGAGATATCGCATGGAAGCAGGTCCACCGAGTCCGCGCCTACCAGTAATCCCCGCACATTAACACTATCCCACACACACGAGGGAAACTTGACATTAATACCGAGCCAATGAACCTACCAACCTGAGCGTCTTTGAAGTGTAGGAGGAAACCGAAGATCTCGGAGAAAACCCACGCAGGCCACGGGGAGAATGTACAGACAGCACCCGTAGTCAGGATCGAACCCGGGTCTCTGGCGCTGTAAGGCAGTAGCTCTACGGCTGCACCTTTGTGGGACTCCACCAATATGGTGAACATGGATAATGTCAGACAGAGGAAGAATGATATAAAATTCCAGTAAACCATTGTTTTTTTGGACCTCTTTATAATGGATTTTGGTTATACAAGATACAAGATACAAGATACAAGATACATTTATTTGTCACATACCGGAGTCCACAGCTCCCAAAGTCCGCAGGCCGCGCCGGGCGGAGATGCAGAGATGATCCACAATTATAGCAGACTGATCCACTGAATCCTCACCATCAGCCCAGACTACCAACACTACCCAGGCCCGCACAACCTCCCGGGTGATCAATGGTCAACACGAACACAGTGTTTCCCTGCTGTATCAATCAATCAATTGGTCAAGTCATAAGTGATAGAATCAGAATTAGGCCATTCGGCCCATCAAGTCTCTGGGACTGTAAGGCAGCAACTCTACCCTTGTGTCCCCTCGATATGTGTATTAATAGAACACTAATGGGTGTTTGATATTCTTGGCCAAGTTGATGTGCAGGAGGAGGAGGTGTTTGGTCCGTTGAAGAAGGCCACAGTGAATAATTCTCAGGGCCTGATGGAATCTAATCCAGGATACTGAGGCAGAATTTTTTTTGGTGATAGGTGCAGAATTAGACCATTCGGCCCATCGTCTACTCCACCATTCAATCATGGCTGATCCATCTTTCCCTCTCAACCCCATTCTCCTGCCTTCTCCCCATAATCCGTGACACCCGCACTAATCAAGAATTTATCAATCTCTGTCTTACAAACATCCATTGACTTGGCCTCCACAGCCTTCTGTGGCAAAGAATTACACAGGTTGACAAGCCTCTGACTAAAGAAATTCCTGCTCATCTCCTTCCGAAAGGAACATCCTTTAATTCTGAGGCTACGACCTTTGGTCCTAGACTCTCCCACTAATGGAAACATCCAATCCACATCCGCTCTATCCAAGCTTTTCACTATTCTGTAAGTTTCAATGAGGTGCCTCCTCATCCTTCTAAACTACAGCGAGTAGAGGTCTAGGTACGTCAATCGCTCTTCACATGTTAAGCCACTCATTCCTGGGATCATTGGTCCTTTCCACAGATTTGCCACCCTCTGACTAGAAATTCATCCTCATCTCCTTCCTAAAGGAACGTCCTTTAATTCTGAGGCTATGACTTCTGGTCCTAGACTCTCCCACTGGAAGAGACATCCTCTTCACATCCACTCGATACTGGCCAATTAATCAATCAATCAATCAAATGGATTACCATAGGGGTGGCACGGTGGCGCAGCGGTAGACTTGCTGCCATACAGCGCTTGCAGCGGTCGAGACCCCGGTTCGATCCCGACCATGGGTGCTGTCTGTATGGAGTTTGTACGTTCTCCCCGTGACCTGCATGGGTTTTCTCCGAGATCTTTGGCTTCCTCCCACACTCCAAAGACGTACCGGTTTGTAGGTTAATTGGCTTGGTAAATGTAAAAATTGTCCCCAGAAGGTGTAGGATGGTGTTAATGTGAGGGGATCGCTGGTAGGCGCGGACCCAGTGGGCCGAAGGGCCTGTTTCCGGGCTGTATCTCTAAACACTCAAATAAATACTACGATACAAGAATAGGTCAACTTACAAGTTGTTGTTCCACTTCTGTTCGTTCGTTAGGCATGGAGCCAAATATCATTGCCATTTTAAGACAAATCACAGAATAATTTACAGCTATGATAGCTATCTGCTGATGGAGAATTAGTTCTTCTTTTGCCCATCTGCAGACTACTAAAGTTTAAAATTCAGATCCAATCTTGTTTTATGGTGTACATAGAATATTGCAGAGAGACATTTGATTAAAAACTAATCGCATGTTATTGATTAAGAATTATTTATTAGATAAACATAATCATCTATCATTCCATGATGCAGCAGGATTAGTTATCATATCAGTTGTTTGTACAGTAATAGAAGTGTAAACGATAATGACATGCAAGAACATTGAACAATATATCGATCAGGTTCAGCAGCGGCATCATCAACTTACATATGATTGTACTCTGACAAATGATATATGTTAAAAGTTGTTTAGTTTAGTTTAGAGATACAATGTAGAAACAGGACCGTCGGCCGACCAATTCCGCGCCGACCTGCGATTCCCGCACATTAACACTATCCTACATGCACTAGTGTCAATTTACAATTATACCAAGCTTATTAACCTTCATCAGTTCATAACTTTATGTGATAGGAGCAGAATTAGGCCATTCGGCCCATCAAGTCTACTCCGGCATTCAATCATCTATCTCTCCCTCCTAACCCCATTCTCCTGCCTTCTCCCCCATAACCTCTGACACCCGTACTAATCAAGAATCTATCTATCTCTGCTTTAAAAATATCCATTGACTTGGCCTCCACAGACTTCTGTGGCAATGAATTCCACAGATTCACCACCCTCTGACTAAACCTACAAATCTTTGGATTGTGGGAGGAAACCAGAGCACCCGGAGAAAACCCATGCGGTCACAGGGAGAATGTATAAACTCTGTACAGGCAGCATCCGTAGTCAGGATCGATCCCGGGTCTCTGGGGCTGTAAGGCAGCAACTCTACCGCTGCACCACCATGCCGCCACCAAAGAAGTATGATATTAAATATTATTGTCAATAAAATATTTAGCTACGGGCACTATAACCTTTCAATGCATGCCCTAACGTGTAACTCACTGACCATGATACAGCTGAGAGACCCATCAATTGAAAGTGTGATTCCTGAATTGCTAGCCAACAGGAAAATGCGGATCTATAAGCAAAACAAACAAACAAACGCACACCTCCAGATTCATGGGCAGCTTCTTCCCAGCTGTAATCAGACAACTGAACCATCCTACCACAACCAGAGAGCAGTGCTGAACTACTATCAACCTCTTTGATAACCCTCACACTATCCTTGATCGGATTTTGCTGGCTTTACCTTGCACTAAACCTATTCACTTATCATGTATCTATGCACTGTAAAGGGCTCGATTGTAATCATGTATTGTCTTTCTGCTGAGTGGTTAGCACGCAACAAAAGCTTTTCACTGTACCTCGGTACACGTGACAATAAACTAAACTGGTAAGAAAAGTGCCAGTTGTTCAAGGACGAAAACAGGTGAATGTTGACTGTATAGTTTTCAACGCAGACTGCTTATCATTTTTCAAGTGCTAATATTACTTGACTCTTTCGAGATAGAGCGCAGAAACAAGTCCCTCGGCCCACTGAGTCCGCGCCGGCCAGCGATCCCCGTACACACCAGGGACAATTTACAATTTTACCGAAGCTAATTAACTTGCAAGTGTGGGAGGAATTCAGAGCACCTGAAACTAACCAATGGAGTCACGGAGAGAACTTACAAACTCCATACAGACAGCACCTGTAGTCACGATCGATCCCGGGTCTCTGGTGCTGCAAGGCAACAACTCTACCGCTGCACTACTGTGCCACCTATGCTAAGCTGTACATGATATGCCCTTGGAGTGGCTTTGACTGGATGACCACAGTGCCTTCTTAAATCAAAAGAGGAGCTAATTCTCATGTTTTTGGTTGCTTGACCATTGATATGCCAGGTGTGGTCTCACCAGGGCCCTGTACAACTGCAGAAGAACCTCTTTGCACCTATACTCAACTCCTCTGGTTATGTTTCAGGTCGAAACCCTTCGTCAGGCTAATTGAGTTTAATGCAGATAAGAGCGAGGTTTTGCCTTTTGGTAAGTCAGAGCAGGGCCTTTATAGTGAATGGTAGGCCCCAGGGTGTGGAGGTTGCACAGCAGAGGGATCAAGGTGTTCAGGTACATACTTCCCTAAAAGTGGTAAAGTGGTGTCACAGGTAGAGAGGGCAGTAAAGAAGCCTTTTTGTACATTGGCTCACATCAGTCAGGGTACTAAGTGTAGCAGTTGGCACATTGTGCTACAGTTGTACAAGACATTGGTGAGGCTGCATTTGGGACTCAGTGGGTCAGGCAGTATCTTTAGAAGGAATGGGCAGATGACATTTCATAGCAAATAGGTGCAGGAGTAGGCCATTCAGCCCTTCGAGCCAGCACCGCTGTTCAATATGATCATGGCTGAGCATCCAAAATCAGTACCTCGGTCCTGCTTTCTCCCCATATCCCTTGATTCCATTAGCCCTAAGAGCTAAATCTAACTCTCTCTTAAATATATCCAGTGGGTCGGGTCCGTTCTTCAGACAGAAGAAGGGTCACGACCTGAAACGTCACCTATCCTTGTTCTCCAGAGATGTTGCCTGACCCGCTAACATAGAAACATAGAAACATAGAAAATAGGTGCAGGAGGAGGCCATTCGGCCCTTCGAGCCAGCATCGCCATTCATTGTGATCATGGCTGATCGTCCCCTATCAATAACCCGTGCCTGCCTTCTCCCCATATCCCTTGACTCTACTAGCCCCTAGAGCTCTATCTAACTCTCCCTTAAATCCATCCAGTGATTTGGCCTCCACTGCCCTCTGTGGCAGGGAATTCCATAAATTCACAACTCTCTGGGTGAAAAAGTTTTTTCTCACCTCAGTCTTAAATGACCTCCCCTTTATTCTAAGACTGTGGCCCCTGGTTCTGGACTCGCCCAACATTGGGAACATTTTTCCTGCATCTAGCTTGTCCAGTCCTTTTATAATTTTATATGTTTCTATAAGATCCCCCCCTCATCCTTCTAAACTCCAGTGAATACAAGCCTAGTCTTTTCAATCTTTTCCTCATATGACAGTCCCGCCATCCCAGGGATCAATCTCGTGAACCTACGCCTCAATCACAAGGATGTCCTTCCTCAAATTATTCCTAAGTTACTCCAGCACTTTGTGTCCTTTTGTGCACACCAGCATCTGCAGTTCCTTATCTCTCTGTACAGACTAAAATCGGGCTGCAAGCATAAGCACTATCTGTTACAATTTGTGTGCAAATATTGCTGGAGTATCTCAGCGGGACAGGCAGCATCTCTGGAGAATATGGGTAGGTGACTTTTCGGATCGGTTGTGTGGAGGTTACACGTTCTCCCTGTGGCCGCATGGGTTTCCTCCGGGTGCTCTGGTTTCCTCTCACATCCCAAAGACGTCTGAAGAAGGGTCTTGACCCGAAAACGTCAACTATCCATATTCTCCAGAGATGCTGCCTGACCCGCTGATTTACTCCAGCACTTTGTGGCCTAACTGTAGTAAGCTGAACGGTCATTGTAATAATTTTGTGGTTATACCTTAATGGAGTGGACATCCTATAATTTAACTTTGAGATTCAACATGTTGCATGCAGGTACAGCAGGCAGTGAAGAATGCGAATGGCATGTTGGCCTTCATAACAAGAGGAGTTGAGTATAGGAGCAAAGAGGTCCTTCTGCAGTTGTGCAGGGCCATAGTGAGACCACACCTGGAGTATTGTGTGCAGTTTTGGTCTCCAAATTTGAGGAAGGACATTCTTGCTATTGAGGGAGTGCAGCGTAGGTTCACAAGGTTAATTCCCGGAATGGCGGGACTGTCATATTCTGAGAGAATGGAGCGGCTGGGCTTGTACACTCTGGAGTTTAGAAGGATGAGAGGATATCTCATTGAAACATATAAAATTATTAAGGGTTTGGACACGCTAGAGGCAGGAAACATGTTCCCGATGTTGGGGGAGTCCAGAACCAGGGGCCACAGATTAAGAATAAGGGGTAAGCCTTGTAGAACGGAGATGAGGAAACACTTTTTCACACAGAGAGTTGTGAGTCTGTGGAATTCTCTGCCTCAAAGGGCAGTGGAGGCCGGTTCTCTGGATACTTTCAAGAGAGAGCTGGATAGGGCTCTTGAAGATAGCAGAGTCAGGGGATATGGCGAGAAGGCAGGAACGGGGTACTGATTGGGGATGATCAGCCATGATCACATTGAATGGCGGTGCTGGCTTGATGGGCCGAATGGCCCACTCCTGCACCTATTGTCTATTGTCTATTGTTGTATGCCTTTGTGTGCTTAATTTATAAAAAGATATATTGCTGCACTATAGTTTTGTACAGGGGAAAGGCCAACAACATATCAGCGTTCTATCAGGAAAGCTGCTTGCTTGCGACCTGACAAATTTGTTGGTTAATCAATGAGTCTATTAATTTAGAAAGTTTTCTTAATTACATCTATCTCTTCCTTTCTATTGATTTCCGTTAAAATCTACAAAAGGAAGGAAAGTACACTGAATCCAGTCATAAACTAACCACTCAACCTAAGCAAATGATACGGCTTTAATGACAGTACACCTTAGTAGGCAATTCTGTGCAAAAATAGTTCAGCATTTGTTAATGACTTCCAGGATATGCAACCACATTAAATCATCTGGGCCTCTGGCTCTATATGTGCTGGAGTCTAGAAGGAGGAGTGGGGGGAATCTCATTGAAACCTAGCGGATAAAGAAATGCTCAGATTGAGTGGATGTGGAGAGGATGTTTCCAGTCGTGGGTGAGTCTAGAACCAGAGGGCACAGCGTCAGAATAAAAGGACGTACCTTTAGAATGGGGATGAGGAGGAATTTCTTCAGCCAGAGGGTGGTGAGTCTGCGAAATTCATTGCCCCAGACGGCTGTGGGGGCCAAGACATTGGGTGATTTTAAAGCGGAGATTGATAGGTTCTTGATTAGTACGGGTGTCAAAGGTTATGGGGAGAAGGCAGGAGAATGGGGTTGAGTGGGAAAAATAGATCAGCCATGATTGAATGGCGGAGTAGACCAGAAGGGCCGAATAGCTTAATTCTGCTCACTCTGTGTTTTGGCCTTATAGTCTTATCCCAGAACATGAATTATGCAACTTACCATTTGTATACTTACTGCAGTATGAAGTTTTGGATTATTTTAATAAAATGTACACAACAGGTGACCTTACAGTGCATTTTGCAAAACTGGCTGGATTATGCCAAACCTCACCCCATTCTCTCTACAGTAACCCATGACTGCAGCAACCTTGTCTGGCACCTTGGCTCACAGAGCTGTTTGTTGAGGTCCTGTTCACTATCCTTCATAAAGTCCTTGCCTTTCCAAATGCAGGTATGTCCTGATCCCTAAGAATCTTCTCCAATAATTTCCTTACCACTGATGCAAGGCTCAACGGCCTAAAATTCGTTGGATTATCCTGATTTCCCTTTGTTAAAAAACCACATTGATTATTTTACTGTCTTCTGGACCTCAACATGACCGGAGAGGATACAAAGAGCTTAGCCAAGGCCCCAGCAAAATCAAGTGGGAGAGCCTAGCACCAGAGGTCAACTTTTAAAAATATATATTTTACCTCGGTAGTAACTTCTGAATTGGTTAGTAACGAAGGCAAACGCAATGCTAGCATATATTTCTAGAGGACTAGAATACAAAAACGGGGATGTAATGCTGAGGCTCTATAAGGCGCAGGAAAGGCCGCATTTGGAGTATTGTGAGCAATTTTGGGCCCCATATCTGAGGAAGGATGTGCTGGTGCTGGAGAGGGTCCAGACGAGGTTTACAAGAATGATCTCTGGAATGAGAGGGTTAATCTATGAAGAGCATTTGAGTGCACTAGGCCTGAACTCGCTGGAGTTTACACGAATGAGGGGGGACCTCATTGAAACATACAGAATAGTGAAAGACCTGGATGGAGTGGAGGTGGAGAGGATGTTTCCACTAGTGGGAGAGTCTAGGACTAGAGGTCATAGCCTCAGAATTAAAGGACGTTCCTTTAGGGATGAGATGAGGAGGAAGTTCTTTAGTCAGAGGGTGGTGAATCTGTGGAATTCTTTGCCACTGAAGGCAGTGGAGGCCACTTCAATAGATATTTTTAAAGCAGGGATAGATAGATTCTTCATTAGTACGGGTGTCAGGGGTTATGGGGAGATGGCAGGAGAATGGGGTTCGGAGGGAAAGATAGATCAGCCATAATTCAATGGTGGAGTAGCCTTGATGGGCCGAATGGCCTAATTTTGGTCCTATCTCGAAAAAAAAGTTCCTGCCTCGGTATCCTGGGTTAGATTCCATCAGGCCCTGGGGAATTATCCACCGTGGAATTCTTCAACGGACCAAACACCTCCTCTTCCTTCACATCAACTTGGCCTAGAATATGAACATCCCTTTTCCTGATCGTACTATTTCAGGGGGGGGGGGGGGGGCACAACGGCTGAGTTGCTGTCTTACAGCCCCAGAGACACAGCTTTAACCCTGACCACAGGTGTTGTCTGTATGGGGTTTGCACGTTCTCCCTGCATGGGATTTCTCCGGGTGCTCCTATTTCCACCTACGTCCCAAAGACGTGCAGCTTTGTAGGTTAATTGGCTTCTGTAAATGGCCCCAAGAGTGTAGGATGGAATTATTGTATGGGGTCGGCATGGACTCGGTGGGCCGAGTGGACGGTTTTAAAGCTGTATCTCTAAACAAAACCCTAAACTACACTAAACTAAACAATGAATATTCAGGTGCTCATTTAAGAACATTCTCACTTCAGTAGTGAGGTTCTACTGCAGTTGTACAGGGTCTTGGTGAGACCACACCTGGAGTATTGCGTACAGTTTTGGTCTCCAAATCTGAGGAAGAACATTATTGCCATAGAGGGAGTACAGAGAAGGTTCACCAGACTGATTCCTGGGATGTCAGGACTGTCTTATGAAGAAAGACTGGATAGACTTGGTTTATACTCTCTAGAATTTAGGAGATTGAGAGGGGATCTTATAGAAACTTACACAATTCTTAAGGGGTTGGACAGGCTAGATGTAGGAAGATTGCTCCCAATGTTGGGGAAGTCCAGGACAAGGGGTCACAGCTTAAGGATAAGGGGGAAATCCTTTAAAACCGAGATGAGAAGAACTTTTTTCACACAGAGAGTGGTGAATCTCTGGAACTCTCTGCCACAGAGGGTAGTCGAGGCCAGTTCATTGGCTATATTTAAGAGGGAGTTAGATGTGGCCCTTGTGGCTAAAGGGATCAGAGGGTATGGAGAGAAGGCAGGTACGGGATACTGAGTTGGATGATCAGCCATGATCATATTGAATGGCGGTGCAGGCTCGAAGGGCCGAATGGCCTACTCCTGCACCTAATTTCTATGTTTCTATGTTTCTATGTTTCTATCTATCTCGATATATTAATTCCATAACCACCCTGGAGACGAAGCTTTGATCATTCTCTGTGGTAATATAGGTGTGGCGTATGCACATGCTCCCTGTAGATTTCTCCGGATATTCCCCAAATTAGGCCAGATGATAAATTAGTTGGCCAATGTTAATTGACTCTGTGTAAGAAAGAACTGCAGATGCTGGTTTAAATCGAACGTAGACACAAAATGCTGGAGTAACTCAGCGGGTGAGGCAGCATCTCTGGAGAAAAGGAATGGGCAACGTTTCGGGTCAAGACCGTTCTTCAGACTGATGTCAGGGGAGGGGGTGGGACAAAGATCGAATGTAGGCGAAGACAGTAAGACTAGTGGGAGAACTGGGGAGGGGAAGAGGATGGAGAGAGAAAGCAAGAGCTATCTGAAGTTAGAGGTCAATGTTCATACCGCTGTGGTGTAAACTACCCAAACGAAATATGAGGTGCTGTTCCTCCAATTTGCACTGGGCCTCACTCTGACAATGGAGGAGGCCCAGAACAGAAAGATCAGATTGGGAATGGGAGGGGGAGTTGAAGTGCTGAGCAACCGAGAGATCAGGTAGGTTAAGACGGACTGAACGGAGGTGTTCAGTGAAACGATAGCCACACCTGTGCTTGGTCTCGCCGATGTAGAGAAGTTGACACCTGGAACAGCGGATACAGTTGATGAGGTTGGAGGAGGTGCAAGTGAACCTCTGCCTCACCTGGAAAGACTGTTTGAGTCCTTGGACAGAGTCGAGGGGGGAGGTAAAGGGACAGGTGTTGCATCTCCTGTCCCTGTCCCCAAGGGAAAGTACCTGGGGAGGGGGTGGTTTGGGTGGGAAGGGACGAGTTGACCAGGCAGTTACGGAGGGAACGGTCTCTCCGGAAAGCAGAAAGGGGTGGAGATGGGAAGATGTGGCCAATAGTGGGATCCCGTTGGAGGTGGCGAAATTGCCTTTATTGTGTGATAGACATGGGGGTAGAGAGTTGATGGGAATAGAGGGAGAATCATATGGGATTAGCGTTAAAAGGGAATGGCCACAACAGATTCAAGAGTCAAGAGTGTTTTATTGTCATTTGTCCCGGATGGGACCATGAAATTCTTACTTGCTGCAGCACAACAGAATATGTGAATATGTAAACATTGTATATAACAGGGGAAGAGAAAAAAAAGTTCAATAAATAACAAATATAATGCAATAATAATATAGCCTTTTGCAGTTCAGAGCTCAGAGCTTATTCGTTGTTGTGTTTAATAGCCTGATGGCTGTGGGGAAGAAGCTGTTCCTGAACCTGGACGTTACAGTTTTCAGGCTCCTGTACCTTTTTCCTGATGGCAGTGAGGTGAAGGAACTATTTCAATGCTGAGATTGACACAAAGTGCTGGAGTAACTCAGCAAGTCAGGCTGCATCCCTGGTGATAAAGAATAGGTGACGTTTCAGTTCGGGACCCTTCTACAGACATCTGAAGAAGGGTCCCGAGCCGAAACGTCACCTATTCTTTATCTCCAAAGATGCTGCCTGACCCGCTGAGTTATTCCAGCACTTTGTGTCAATCTTTGGAAAATCTATTATCTGCAGTTCATTGATTCTACTGTTTCAATGCTGTGTTACTCTAACAGCGTTCATTTCCTTGTCAGTCCGTCCTTAATATTTTCAGTTCTTTTAACGAAATACGACATTTAAGCAATATTCAATATTTCTTTTCGCATACACAAGAATTCAAATCCCGCCTAGGTTTAGCTTCTATGTTGCAAAAACCGCCGATCTCTTTCAGGACTGCACCAGACACGCCTTGCAGGTAGATCCAGAACATTTATGATGTTGCTTTTTGCTTTTCATTTTTCCTGCATGAAATAGTGAGGTTACTCCTGATTTCCATCTGTATGCGATCTAATTCACGGTTAATCAGCCGCATGTGCTGCTTTTTACTGACATCATTATAATTACCATTTGATGTATTTCACTAAATTAGAAACACTCAGAAATAATTGTGAAACCCAACCATGGTTCTGGTAATGAACTGAAGCACTTGATAGATGTTTCTGAATTTGGATTAAGTGGCAATACAAAATGGCAATACAGCAGAGCGGGGCAGGGGTAGAGTTGCTGCCTTACAGTGCCAGAGACCCGGGTTCGATCCTGACCACGGGTGCTGCTTGTATGCAGTTTATATGTTCTACCCGTGACTGCATGAGTTTTCTCCGGGTGCTTCAGTTTCCTCCCACACGTGCAGGTTTGTAGGTTAATTGGCTTCTGTAAATGGTCCCAATTGTGTAGGATAGAACTAGTGTATGGGTGATCATTGTTCGGCGTGGACTCGGTGATCTGAAGGGCCTTTTTCCACACTGTATCTCTAAACTAAACTAAATTAAACTAAACTAAACTCTGTTGGTTTGCTTTGCCATCATTTTAGCGTGTGTGGAATTATGTGACACCCAAGTGCTGAATTTGCTACTTTGAGCTTACATTTGATATACGAGTCCAGTCACACACGCACAATGAATGCACAACAATGAACTGGAAGCCACCGAGATAAATAACACAAATAAATAATATCAGTGAGTTGAAAGAAATAGCTTGGTTTAAGGATGTCAAGTGAAAAACATTTCAATGGTTTTTCTATTGTCATTCCTTCAGTATAATAAATGGAGGCATTCTCCTGCCGTTGAATAAAACCTGAGACTGAACCTACTTCGGACAATGGTATTACATTTTCACCAATTCTTCCACTGAAGTTGTTCACAACTAAAAGCATCACAGTGGCGCAGCTGGTAGAGCTGCTGCCCTCTAGCTCCGGAGACCCGGGTTTGATCCTGGCCTCAACTGCTCTCCGTGTGGAGTTTGCACGTTCTCCTTGTGACCGCCAGGATTTCCTCTGGGCCATAGCTATGGAAAGAGAAACATAGACAACTTTTGTGGTCGGAGATTTTCATTTCCTCTGAGCAATTTTTGTTTGGTTCAAGAGCGCTAAACGGTTACTTCTTATGAAGTTCTTAAATATCCTTCCAGACTTTGATCCTCCCACACCTCCAAGACACATGGGTTTGTCGGTTAATTTGCCTCTGTAAAATCGCCCCTAATTTCACATAGAAATAGTGTGAATGGGTGATCGATAGTTGCCGTGGACTCAGTGGGCCGAAGGACCTGTTCCCATGCTGTATCTATAAACTAAACTAAACTAAACTAATCTAAACTAAACTAAACATTGGCCAAGCTGTTGAATTCCCGGCTTTAGATGTATCCAGTGGAAATCAATGTTCTGGATTCATAGAGTCATAGAGTGATACAGCGTGGAAACAGGCCTCTCGGCCCAACTTGCCCATACCGGTCAACATGTCCCATCTACATTAATTCCACCTGCCTGCATTTGACCCATATCCCTCTAAACCTATCCTATCCATGTACCTGTCTAAATGTTTCTTAAACATTGTGATAGTACCTGCCTCAACTACCACCTCCGGCAGCTCGTTCCATACACCCACCACCATTTGTTTAAGGAAGTTATCCCTCAGGTTCCTATTAAATCTTTCCCCCCACTCACATTAAATCTATGTCCTCTGGTTCTAGATTCCACTTCTCTGGGCAAGAGATGCTGTGCATTTATCTAATCTATTCCTCTCATGATTTTGTACACCTTCATCCTCCTGTGCTCCAAGGAATAAAGTCCTCGCCTGCTCAACCTCTCCCTATAGTTCAGGCTCTCGAGTCATAGCAAAATTCCCGTAAATCTTCTCTGCACCCTTTCCAGCTTGACAACATCTTTCCTATGACATGGCACCCAAAACTGAACACCGTACTATAAATATGGCCTCACCAACATCTTACACAAGTGCATCATGACCTCCCGACTTCTGTACTCAATACTGGTGAAGGTCAATGTATCAAAATTCTTCTTGACCACTTTATCTACATGTGACACCACTTTCAAATAAAATTCAAAAATGTTATACTTGAAACTGGCCCCATTCAACTAAAATATATCTATCTTAAATATTATGGTGAATGTCAATGAATTGTGCACCTTTCCTGGTCATCAATAATAGTTGAAACAGTTATTACAATATAAACAGAAAATGCTGTAAATACTTGGCAGGAGAGGCCGGACTTTGATGTATTTCATGTGGACCCATGAAAATACTGGCAAGTTCCAGACTCCCATATGAATGCAGCATCCCCAAGGATTCTGGCCAAACCAACTAGTGTACGGGTGATCGCTGGTCGACACGGACTCGGTGGGCCAAGGGGCCTGTTTTCATGCTGTATCTCCAAACTAAACTAAAAAATATATTCCTTGCAGTATTTTAGTTCAGTTTAGTTTAGAGATACAGTGCGGAAACAGGCCCTTGGGCCCACCAAGTCTGCACCGACCAGCGATCCCCGCACATTAACACTGTCCTACACACACTAGGGATAATTTTACATTGATACCACGCCAATTAATTGACAAATCTGTACGTCTTTGGAGTGTGGGAAGAAACCGAAGATCTCGGAGAAAATCCACCCGGTCACGGGGAGAGCGTACAAACTCCGTACAGACAGCACCTGTAGTCGGGTTCGAACCTGGGTCTCTGGTGCTATAAACGCTCTGAGGCAGCAACTCTATCACTGTGCTACCATGCCGCCCATGGTGTTGTTCATGATGCATATCCTGGGACCTGTTTCTGAATAGTTTATCAGTGTAGAAACATTTTGGGAGTAGCTGGACAAAATCCACATTGCGTAAAATTGCCCCGTGCCACGCATTGAATCACTCATTACAGCCCTTTTATGCAGCATGCGGTTTAATAAGCAATTCCTGTCTTAAGAGCCTTAGTGTTGATTGCAATCAAGACCTAGATCTCGTTCAAAAGAAAATACAGGCCAACATGAGTAGAATTTAAATTGTTAGCAATAAATAATGAAATGGTAGCAATTTTCCATGAGAAGTTGAATTGGCAATCTATTGTCTACAACCATGGTCTGATATGATATAGTGTAGAAACAAGGAACTGCAGATGCTGGTTTAAACCAAATATAGACACAAAGCGCTGGAATAACTCAACATGTCAGGCAGCATCTCTGGAGAAAATAGATGGGTAACGAAGGATCCCCCACCTGAAATGTCGCCCATCCTTTTTCTCCAGAGATGCTGCCCGACCAGTTGAGTTAGGCCAGCACTTTGTGCCTATCTCTAACAAGATATGTACAGCTAATGAAACAAAAAAACATTGACAGGGGCTTCACCTTAAATCATGTTTAGTTTAGTTTAGTTTAGAAATACAGAGTGGAAACAGTCCCTTCGGCCCATCGGGTCCACACCGACTAACGATGACCCCTTACATTCGTTCTATCCTGCACTCTAGGGACAATTCACAGAAGCCAATTAACGTAAAAACCTGCATGTCTTTGGAAAGTGGGAGGAATCTGGAGCACCTGGAGAAAGCCCACGCAGTCACAGAGAGAAGGTGCAAACTCCATACACGCAGCGTCCATTGTTAGGATTGAACCCGGGTCTCTGGCATTGTAAAGGCTATAACTCTGCCGCCCCATGTTAATGATTCAAAGTCTGGGTAACTGTGATGACTCTAGGGAAGTTCTTGCAATAGCTTCTCACAAAAAAATGTGTCAAAGCTCATCAAAGTATTTTGTTGTTTCGAAAACAAAATAACACAAAGTGCTGGAATAACTCAATGGGTCAGGCAGCATCTCAGGAGGACATGGATAGGTGATGTTTCAGTCAGGACCCTTGACATTAAGAATCAAAAATGAACGATTTAAATGTTAACAATACTGATGTGCAGGAAGGAACTGCAGATGTTGGTTTAAACCAAAGATAGACACAAAATGTAGTAACTCAGCATATCTGGAGAGAAGGAATGGGTGACTTTTCGGGTCGGAGACCCTTCTTTAGACTTTTGACTTCTATTGACTTCTCTAACTTCAAGTAACCATTGCTTTCCCTCTCTCTCCATCCCAGAACTATACTGATGATAATAACCAACGTGTAAGAGATTGAAAGCTGTTGATCTCCAAGTAATACTATGAAAGGTAGACAAAAGTGCTGGAGAAACTTAACGGGTGCGGCAGCATCTATGGAGCGAAGGAAATAGGCAACGTTTCGGGCCAAAACCCTTCTTCAGACTGATGTAGGGTGGGGGGTGCGGGAAGAAGAAAGGAAGAGGAGGAGCCAGAGGGTTGAGGGAGAGCTGAGAAGGGGAGGAGACAGCAAGGGCTACCAGAAATTGGAGAAGTCAATGTTCAAGCCACTGGGGTGCAGACTGCCCAAGCAGAATATGAGGTGGTGCTCACTCTGGCCATGGAGGCGGCCCAGGACAGAAAGGTCGGATTCAGAATGGGAGGGGCAGTTGAAGTGCTGAGCCACAAGGAGATCAGGTTGGTTAATGCGGACCGAGCGGAGGTGTTCGGCGAAACGATCGCCAAGCCTCCGCTTGGTCTCACCGATATAAATCAGCTGACATCTAGAGCAGCGGATGCAATAGATGAGGTTGGAGGAGGTGCAGGTGAACCTCTGTGGCACGTAGAACGACTGCTTGGGCCTTGAATGGAGTTGAGGGGGGAGGTCTCCTCAACTGTAGCATCTCCTGCGGTTGCAAGGGAAAGTGCCCTGGGAGGGGGTGGTGCGGGTGGGAAGGGAAGAATTGACCAGGGAGTTACGGAGGGAGCGGTCTTTGCAGAAAGCAGACAGGGGGGGGAGATGGGAAGATGTGGCGAGTGGTGGGGTCACGTTGGAGGTGGCGAAAATGGCGGAGGACTATTTGTTGTATGTGACGGCTAGTGGGGTGGAAGGTGAGGACTAGGGGGAAGTCTGAAGAAGGGTTTCAGCCTGAAACTTTGCCTATTTCCTTCGCTCCATAGATGCTGCCTCACCCGCTGAGTTTCTCCAGCACTTTTGTCTACCTTCGATTTTCCAGCATCTGCATTTCCTTCTTGAACAAGTAATACTGTGAGGTCGGGCAGCATCTCAGGAGGACATGGATAGATCTTCAGGAGGACATAGAGCAGCATCTTCAGTCAGAGGCTGATTGCACCAATGTGCAAAACTGAGAGATATAGGAAGTCTTGTATACCAGCTGCTATAAGGTTTTATAATGCACAAAAATAATTTTGCATTTTTTGTATTCATTCATTGTATTTAACTTATTAAGTATGGAAGCTATCTGAGGAAATGTGTGGTGTTATGTCTGTCTTGAAGCTGTTGTGGCACTGTAATTTCCTGTAAAGGATTATTAAAGGATCTATCTATCTATCTAGATGAAGTTGTAGAAGTCCACGCGTTGTGTAAACACTGTTTAATAATTAACTGATGCAGCACCGTTGCTCAGGCGCGCATCAAGTTAATATTTTATACAGCTGTGCTGTCGCTCGTGAGCACACCCGAGTTCCACTCCAACTCCCAATCCTTCGAATTCCAACTGCCGCCTTTGAATTCCAACCGCCTAACGGCCCGCCCCTATGACCGCGTGATTTTCCGGCCCAGATCACTCCCGGTCCACGCGAGAGTTCGAGCCCGACCAACGACGGTTCGATACCAAAGTGGCTCAGGCCGCCTCAACGTTACATTAACGTGACATTAACATCTACTATTGTTGACCAAAGACAGCTTTGTAAAGTGGGAGAGAGTAAGGTGAACTCTGCAGTTGGTTGATGCGAAATAAAAGCACAACTGATCCAGAAATGTAGGGAAAAGAAGAGATTTAGGGAGGGCAGCATTAGTGACGCAAATATTTAGGGACGACTTTTCATGAAGCTGAAAGCAAATTAATCGTAAGTCATAGAGTCATGGAGTCTTTCAGCATGGAAACAGGCCCTTCAGCTCACACCGGCCAACATGTCCCATCTACACTAGTCTCACCTGCCAGCGTTTGACCCATATCCCTTTAAACTTGTCCTATCCATGCATATCCTATCCCTCAGAATACCCTCTGGTAACTTCACACACGTCGGGACCTTCAGCACCTCTGCGACCGGAATACTGACTGTTCTCAAGACTCTTCCAGTGACTGCCCTAAGTTCCTCAGTCCTCCTGTCTTTCTCCACTGTAAATAAATACAGAGGAGAATTACTCATTGAGGACCTTGCCCATCTCCTGTGGCTCCACCCAGTGTTGCCCACTTTGATTCCTGAGGGGCCCCAATCTATCTCTGGTTACCCTTTTATCCCTTTATGTAGTTAGCCTTGAGTACTAGCATACTTGAGTACTTGGGGACTAGCCTTCTGCAATGGTAGACTATGCAGTAATTGAAAAATTACTT
>CM075977.1:10216092-10291382 GCA_038087875.1 Malacoraja senta
ACCTCCTCTGGCAGCTCGTTCCATGCACACACCACCCTTTGTGTGAAGAGGTTACCGCTCAGATTCCTATGAAATCTTTTCCCCTTCACCTTAAACCTATGGTCCTCGATTCACCTACTCTGGGCAAGAGACTCTGTGCATGGCAATTGACCAACCATACTGATGCAACAGCTAAGAAGGCACGCCAGTGCCTCTACTATCTCAGGAGACTCACCGACTCTTACAAACTTCTGCAGATGCACCATGGAAAGCAAACTGTCGGACTGCACCACAGCTTGGTTAGGGAACAGCTCTGCCCAAAACAGCAAGAAATTGCAGAGTTGTGGACATAGCCCAATACATCACACAGACCATGTTCCCCACCACTGACTCCATCTATGCTTCACGTTGCCTTAGAAAAGCAGCCGACATAATCAAAGACTTAACTAGTCCTGGTCATACCCTCCTTCTCCCCGCTCCTGTCGGGCAGAAGGTACAGAAGCATGAAAGCACGCACCACCAGACTCAGGAACAGCTTCTTCCCCTCTGTTATCAGGATTCTGAACTGCCCTACCATAAGCAAGGGTACTGTCCAACTCACCTCGACGAGATTGCAGACATTGGACTTTGTCTCTGGAACTGGTGCGCTACAATGCTGAGAACTATATTCTGCACTCTGTATCTTCCCCTTACCTCTATCTATTGTACTGAGTATGACTTGATTGTCTTTATGTGTAATATTATCTGATCTAATTGGATCAGATCTTCTTAGGCCCCCTTCGGTCATGGCTGACCATGGGTGTCTCCAGGGTGCTATTCCCTATATGGAGGATGCCTGTGCGTGACTTTGTTTAACGTGGGGAGACTGGTGCACAGACAGCCACCCCATGGTCCTTGACAAATCTGGGTCATGATCCAGTGGCATGGAGTCCAAGACGACCGGGGACCCTTTTCTGCTGCAGCCTTCATCCGCCTTCCCTGCCATTGTGACACTCCTCTAAGGTCAGCCATTACCCTCCGCCTGTTCCACCGTTGAGGTCTTGGTTGGATTGCTTTTTGTCAGAGATCTCCCCCCTCGACCTTAACTCCACTGTACCTCAGTACACATGACAATAATACGATATGATACAATATGATAGAACTTTATTTATTCCAGGACAGAAATTAATAAACCTCAACCTAAATGTTTTTGGCAAAACTCAAAATCAATTATCAGTACTTCACACCCAGGCAGTTAAAAGGAAAGCCAACCTCATTACACAGGATCCCACCCACCCCCTGCACAAGTCCTTCCAACTTCTGCCATCAGGCCACCAATATAAAGTCCCCCTATCTAAGAAAAACATCCACAAAAACTCATTCATACCCATTGCCATAAACAGCTTAAATAAAAAATGAACAATGGACAAATTAACCCTGACGCACTGTCACTTTACACGTGTCCACAACTTTCATCTTGTCTATTTTTACAGTTTTTAATCCTTATACTTGCTTTTAAGATCTATACACACGGTGTGTGCTCGCAGAAATCTGTGTTGTATGACTGCTTATCAGTACATTGTCCTGTTTGTATGTTGAGCCACGCCAAAGAAGATTTTCTGTTACGACAGACAATAAAGTTTTCTGAATCTGAATCTGAATCTGAATCTTACCGCCATGGGTGGCCCTACCAGGAGCATAGCTCCAGACGGCATCGCTCTCAGGATCTCAGGTCCACACAAGCTTCTCCACCACGACAAGGTGACAATCCAAGGTGACAATAAATAAATACAATTGGTCCACTGTACCTCAGTACACATGACAATAATACGATATGATACAATACGATAGAACTTTATTTATTCCAGGACAGAAATTAATAAACCTCAACCTAAATGTTTTTGGCACAGAGAGAAGCAGTGCCTGGAACACACTGCCAGAGGTGATAGTAGAGCCACATACTATAGTGGTGTTTAAGAGACTCTTTGGTACACATTTGAATATGCAGGGAATGGAGGGATATGGACCATGTGCAGGCAGATGAGTTCAGGTTGTGTTTTATCATCATGTTCAGCACAAACATTGTGGCAGAAGGGCCTTTTCCTGTCCAGAGAGTGTCTACGATACCATATTATACGATATGATAGAACTTTATTTATCCAAGGAGGGAAATTGATCTGCCAACAATCATAAAACACAAGTTACGTGAAACATGAAATTAAAGTGATGAGAGGAAAGGATTGGGGATGTGCAAAGATTTGGGGGGGGGGGGGTGGGAGAAAGGGGTCAGTCTGCCCCACGACAGGAGGGGGAGGAGTTGTACAGTTTGATAGCCACAGGGAAGAAGGATCTCCTGTGGGATTCTGGGAATCTTGGGAAAAGCTGAGCTTAGGAAAGATTTTCCCAGAGGAAGCATTTTAATGGGGTGCATCACAGACTGGTTTATGGCCAGCTCCATCCAAGGCCCCAAGATGTTGGGACGTAGCCCAGACCATCACACAAACCAACCTCCCTTTCATTGACTCCATCTACACATCACGCTGTCTCAACACTAACTCCAGCATAATCAGGGACCAGGCTCTCCCTGGTCACTCCCTTTTCTCCCCTGTCCCATCAGGCAAGAGATACAGAAATTTGAAAACGCACACTTCCAGATTCAGGGACAGTTTCTTCCCAGCTGTTATCAGGCAACTGAACGGTCCACTCACCAGCTAGAGTCTGCTCCTGAACACCCATCTACCTCATTGGAGACCTTTGAACTATCTTTCATTGTACATTATTAGACTTTATCTTGCACTAAAGAAAGACACAAAATATTGGAGTAACTCAGCGGGACAGGCAGCATCTCCGGAGAGAAGGAATGGCTGACGTTTCGGGTCGAGACCCTTCTTCACTAAATGTTGCACACTTTATTCTTTATCTGTGCACTGTAGATGGCTTGATTGTAATCTTGTATGATCTTTTCTTTGTCTGGATAGCACGCAAACAAAAGCTTTTCACTGAACCTTGGTACACATGACAATAATAAACTAAACTAAAGATATGAAGGAGGAAAGAACAGACTAGAGCAGGATCAAGCTCACGTTGGGTGGGGCAGGGACAGAGTGGCAAATAAATAATGTTATTTGGAGTTGATGCATGATTTCTGGGATGTCAGAATCTCGAAGGGCATGTGTTAAGGTTTTACCAGAATGTTACTAGTGATGAGAGAAATCCTTGAGAGTTTTAGTTTAGTTTAGTTTAGTTTAGAGATACAGCATGAAAACAGGCACTCTGGCCCACCGAGTCCACATGGACCAGTGGTCTCCACACCACACTATCCTACACACACACTAGGGGAAATTTACAATTATACCAAGTCAACTAACCTGCACATCTTTGGAGTGCGGGAGGAAACCGGAGATCCCGGAGAAAACCTGGTCACGTAGGTCATGGGGAGGAACGTGCAAACCCTGTACCGACAGCACCCATAGTCAGGAGTGAACCCGGGTCTTGGGTGCTGTAAGGCAGCAACTCTACCGCTGCGCCACCGTGCCACAAAACTTAATATGTAGTAAAACGTAAGAAGCCGATATTGTTCTTACAGCAGATCATGTTGAAAAGACATCGAACAGAATTGGTCAAATTCCTGTTTGGTTTTGAAAAGGTAAATAAAATGCTTCCACTGCCAAAGACGTTGATAACAAGGGGACAAAGATTCAAGGTGCTCGGCAAAAAAAACCCAGAGATGATATGAGGAAGTTTCCTTCTGTTCAGCAAGTCGTATTATTCTAAAATTCGCTATTCGAAGGAGCAAATTTAATCTCTTCCCACCCAAACCACCCCCTCCCGAGGTACTTTCCCCTGCAACCGCAGGAGATGCAACACCTGTCCCTATACCTCCTCCCTCGACTCTGTCCAGGGATCCCGACAGTCCTTTCAGGTGAGGCAGAGGTTCACTTGCACCTCCTCCAGCCTCATCTACTGTATTCGCTGTTCCAGGTGTGGATTCCTGTATATTGGTGAGACCAAGTGCAGGCTCGGCGATCGTTTCGCTGAACACCTCCGCTCAGTCCGCCTAAACCCACCTGATCTCCCTTTTGCTAAACTCCTCCTCCCATTCGCACACTGACTTTTCTGTTCTGGGCCTCCTCATTGTCAGAGTGAGGCCCAGCACATATTTCGCTTTGGCAGCTTACACCTCAGCGGTATGAGTTTTGATTTCTCTAACTTCAAGTAACCCTCTCTCTCCATCCACCCCCCATCCTAGTTCTCCGACTAGTCTGAGGGTCCCCTGAATACATTTTATCTTTTATATTTAAGAAACAACTGCAGATGCTGGAAAAATCGAAGGTAGACAAAAATGCTGGAGAAACTCAGCGGGTGAGGCAGCATCTATGGAGCGAAGGAACAGGTGACGTTTCGAGTTAGAAGAAGGGCCTCGACCGAGTCTGAAGAAGGGTCTCGACCTGAAACATCGCCTATTCCTTCGCTCCATAGATGCTGCCTCACCCGCTGAGTTTCTCCAGCATTTTTGTTTACCTTTTATCTTGATATGCTTCGTTGTCACCTTCCCCATAGCTAACAATGATCCATTCTACATTTTCCTTGACCTTCGCCCCTTTTGATCTCTTGTTTTCGCACCTTACCCTTCCACATCTCTGTGTCTCCCTCTCCCCTGATTCTCAGTCTGAAGAAGGGTCTCGACCAGAAACGTCACCCATTCCGTCTATCCAGAGATGCTGTCTGTCCCGCTGAGTCACACCAGCATTTTGTGTGTATCTTCTGTCTAAATTGAATAGCTACTTTCACAAAATAATTCATTGCACAATCGGAAGGTGTGCGATGAAAGAAGAGGAGAGAGGGGCTAATTGAATAGATTTATCAAACCTCAGTGGTGCGAATGGCCTCTTTCTACCATTTAATCCAAACACGCAATTATTTCATGATTCATTAGTACAAATCTGTGCAAGGGACCAGCTATTCATTACAGTGGATGGAACTTTTACCAAATTTGGTCTTAGTGAGATAGAGCCAAATGAGGTGTCTCTTCATTATAAATAATCTAATTACACGTAGGAAACAGAGTTGGATTACTTTATTTTACTTTCATTTGTTTTTGCCTTCAATCTCTTGGCAAACAAGGAATGGCTGGGTTCAAACATAATTTAAGGTTTGTATGTTTTTGATGAAAGGTTTCAGGTCCAATTTTCAATAGCAATGAAATCTTTCATTACTGGCCTGAACTTTAATATTTGGAACGTTAATACGAAATCTATTTCTATCCTTTACACATCCAAACCTCTCTTTGCATTTTAGTTTGGTTTAGATCGGAGATACAGCACGGAAACAGGCCCTTGTGGGAGAAAAAACGGAAGGTCTCGGAGAAAACCAACGCAGGTCACAGGGAGAACGTACAAACTCCGTACAGGCAGCACCCGTAGTCGGGATCGAACCTGGATCACTGGCGCTGTGAGGCAGCAACTCTACCGCTGCGCCACCGTGCCTAAACTAAAGTATTCGAACCAAAACAAAGGATTAGGTGTTGCATGGTTCAACAGATGTCACTTAAAACTAACTTGTTTCAGTTAGCACTCTGTCACTTAAAACTATATAACCATTTAACCATATAACCATATAACCATAACAGCACGGAAACAGGCCATCTCGGCCCTTCAAGTCCGTGCCGATTTAATTAAAAATAAATACTTCCCCCTAGTCCCATCTACCTGCACTCAGACCATAACCCTCCATTCCTTTCCCGTCCATATACCCATCCAATCTATTTTTAAAGGATAACATCGAACCTGCCTCCACCACTTCCACTGGAAGCTCATTCCACACAGCTACCACTCTCTGAGTAAAGAAGTTCCCCCTAATGTTCCCCCTAAACTTCTGTTCCTTAATTCTCAAGTCATGTCCCCTTGTTTGAATCTTCCCTACTCTCAATGGGAAAAGCTTATCCACGTCCACTCTGTCTAACCCGCTCATAATTTTAAAGACCTCTATCAAGTCCCCTCTTAACCTTCTGCGCTCCAAAGAATAAAGACCTAACTTGTTCAACCTTTCTCTGTAACTTAGTTGCTGAAACCCAGGCAACATTCTAGTAAATCTCCTCTGTACTCTCTCTATTTTGTTGACATCCTTCCTATAATTAGGCGACCAAAATTGTACTCCATACTCCAGAATTGGCCTCACCAATGCCTTGTACAATTTTAACATTACATCCCAACTTCTATATTCAATGCTCTGATTTGTTCTAATGAAGGGTCTTTGACTTGAAGAACCCGAAGGGGCGGCACGGTGGCGCTTGTAGAGTTGCTGCCTTACAGCGCTTGTAGCACCGGAGTCCTGGGTTCCATCCCGACCACGAATGCTGTCTATATGGAGTTTGCACGTTCTCCCCGTGACCTGCGTGGGTTTTCTCCGAGAGCTTGGCTTCCTCCCACACTTGTTTGTAGATTAATTGGTTTGGTGTAACTGTAAATTGTCCAGTGTGTGTGCAGGATAATGTTATTGTGTGGGGATCGCTGGTCGGTGTGGACTCAGTGGAAGGAAGTGCCTGCTTCCACGCTGTATCTCTGAACTAAACTAAATATCAACTTTGTTTCTCTTTCCACAGATGCTGCCTGATATGATGGGTGTTCCTTGCATTTTCATTTGCCATTTTATAATAGAGATTCTTTAAGGCCAAAGATTATTTATTGATTTTTCATCCTCTCTACCAGCCTGTATTTTTTTTTTTTGTGTGTTTTTTTAACCTAGGGCAATCATGACTTTGATCACTCTTGGGCAGACCAATCCTGACCTGGGGGGCTGAACGTGTGGAGTTTGCACGTTCTCCCTGTGACCGCGTGGGTTTTCTCCAGGTGCTCCGGTTTCCTCCCACACCTCAAACCCATGTGGGTTTGTAGGTTATTTGACCTCAGTAAAAATCCTGCAAATGTGTAGGGAGTGGAGAAGAAAGTGGGATAACATAGAACTAGTGTGAATGGGTGATCAATGGGCAGTGTGGACTCGGTGAGTCGAAGGGCCTGTTTTCCATGCTGTATCATTCAATCAATCGATCGAGTCTACTGCACAACTAACATTGTTGCCAATTAGGAATGTGGTTACATTGGATGTCCAAATGCCCACAGTGCGGGTGGCATTGGGTGGTAGAGTTGTTACCTTACAGCGCCAGAGATGCCGGTTCGATCCTTACTACAGGTGCTGACTGCGTGGGTTTTCTCCAGGAGCTCCGGTTTCCTCCCAGTAAATGGGTCTTCTAGTTTCATCCCGATATCCCAAAGATACACTTGCGGTTTAATTGGCTAAGCGGCATGGTGGCGCAGCAGTAGAGTTGCTGCCTTACAGCGCCAGAGACCCAGGTTCGATCTTGACTATGGGTGCTGTGGGTGCTGTGTGTTCGATCTTGACTATGGGTTTGCACGTTGATCCTGTGACCACATGGGTTTTGGGTGAACCGGTTCATTCCCACACTCCAAAGACGTGCGGATTTGTCGGCTAATTGGCTTCTGCAAATTGTCCCTAGTGTGTGGGACGCAATGAGTGAACAGGTGATTGCAGGTCGGCGCGGACACGGTGGGCCGAAGGGCCTGTTTCCACGCTGTGTTTCTAAAACTAAACTAAGCTAAAGCAAGCTGAAATAGTTCCTATGGGAAGAAGAATGTGACTTGCTTTGATTGATATGTCCGACGTATAATTGCTGGAGGTGGTTGTTAAAATAGTGAGATCAGGAAGGATTTGAAATGAAGATTACACAGCAAAGGCTAGTGATGGGTTATAATCACTGACTGACAATGAGGGTCAAATGAAAACCAGACAATGGACCCAATGAATTATTTCTTTTGAAGTTGTGGGTTTGAACATGCAAGTGGGAGAAAGCAACCAGCAAAACATTGAAATAAAGTTGTACATTTGTTCTGAGCCATCACATTGAATTCAAAGTCAATAGAAAGACATAAGGAACTGCACAAAAAGGCACAAATTGCTGGAGTAACACTGAAGGGCCTGTCCCACTTACTCGATTTTTTCGGCGACTTGTCGGCACCCGGCATAGTCGCAGCAGGTCTTCGAACATTTTCAGCATGTTGAAAATCCAGCGGCGACCAGAACAAGGTACGACTCTTTGAGCAACTACTCACGACCATGCAGGCTTCACCCTGACATGTTGAACATTTTTGGAGACCTGCTGCGACTATGACAGGTGCCGGCAAGTAGCCGAAAAACTCGCGTAAGTGGGACAGGCCCTTAAGGGTCAGGCAGCACCACTGGAAAACATGGGTAGGTGACGTTTCAGGTCAGGTTGGTCTGAACAAAGGTCCTGACCTGAAACATCACCTGTCCAAGTTCTCCAGAGATGCTGCCTGACTGGCTGAGTTACTCCAGCACTTGTTTAGAAATAAACCACAGATGCTGGTTTACACTGAAGCTAGACACAAAATGCTGGAGTAACTCGATGGGTCAGGCAGCATCTCTGGAGAAAAGATCTGAAGAAGGGTCTCAACCCAAAACGTCACCGACTCCTTTTCTCCAGAGATGCTGGCTGACCCACTGAGTTACCCAAGAACCTTGTGCATTTTTTACTCCAGCACTTAATGGTAGTGTATCTATAATTCAACGGAAACGGTTACATTGATAATAATTGCAAAACAAAACATTGAACAATCCAGCATAAAATGTGTTTTCATAGAGTTGCCTTGCTAATATAACTCTTTCAAATCTGTTCCTAGGGAGGGCCATTATTGTTTCATATATAACCTATTATAGCTAGCTTGAGATTACAGGGTTAGCCTTTATTGCCAATTTTCTCTCCGTCTTGATTTGGCTCACAGTAGAACAATCCCATCAGTCCCATTCCATTGTTCCTTATTTTCTTGTACCTGTGCCACATTGCTTTTGTGATTTATTTTACCAGTTACCTATCCCAATGGGTAATATACATTAGCCAATTGGTCAATCAGCATATCATTAAGGGCTTGTCCCACTTGGCGATTTTTTCGGCGACTGCCGGCATCTTTGACTGACGTATCAGGTCACCGAAAAAGTCGCGGCGTGACGTGGCGTGTTGACGTATTGATGTGTGGTGTCTCCTCAAGTGTTGCAACACTTTTTTTGTCGCCGCTGGATTTTGAAATACTCAAAATCTTTCGCCGGCCCTGATACGTCGGTCTATGACGCCGGCAGTCGCCGAAAAAAATCGCCAAGTGGGACAGGCCCTTTAGGGTGTGGGAGGAAACCGCATCACTCAGTGCTAACCGCTGTGGTCACAATTGGTGCAGAACGGTGGCGTAGCGGGAGAGTTACTGCCTTACAGCGCCAGAGACCCGGGTTCGATCCTGACTACGGGTGTTGTCTACTCGGAGTTTGTGCGTTCTCCGCGTGACTGTCTGGTTTTTCTCCGGGTGCTCCGGTTTCCTCCCACACTTCAAAAACGTACAGGTTTATGGGTTAATTGGCTTCTGTACATTGATAAGTGTCCCGCGTGTGTCTGTCATAGTGCAAGTGTGTGGGGATTTCTGGTCGGCGTGGACTCGGTAGGCCGAAGGACTTGTTTCCACGCTGTATCTCTAAAGTCCAGAGGGATTGAAAGGTCATGGTGAAATTGAAATAGTTGGAAAAAAGACCAAAACTGTTTCCACGCTGTACCTCCAAACTAATCTAAACTATTCTAAACTAAACTAAACTAAACGATGATGCAAAGCTTTGCACCAAGCATACTAATCTATAAGATTCATATCAACATTGTAGGTGTTGCTTTAAGAAACAATAGCTCCTCGAGAATTTTCCAAAATAGGACTTATTTATTTGTACTGTATACTTGTTTACACAGCTTAATTTGCAATTTAATGATTATCCCATAAATTTAGTTTAGTTTAGTTTAGAGATATAGGGCGGAAACAGGCCCTTTGGCCCACCGAGTCTGCACCATTAATACTATCCTACACACACTTGGGAGAATTTACTTTTATACCAAGCCAATTAACCTACATACCTGTGGAGTGCGGGAGGAAACCGAAGATCTCGGAGAAAATCTGAGCGGTGCTGGCTCGAAGGGCCGAGTGGCCAACTCCTGCACCTATTGTCTATTGTCTAAAACCCACGTGGTCATGGGGGGAACATAAAACTCTGTACAGACAGCACCCATGTTCAGGATCGAACCCGGGTCTCTGGCGCTGTAAGTGCTGTGAGACAGCAACTCCGCCGCTGCGCCACCGTGCCGCCCCACTGTAACCTACAGAGAATGCGAGGGTTTCCTTTGAATATTACACTGCTCCTATCTGAAGATTATTTCGCTGGCCTGCAACCAAGGTAGCGTGTGGGCAGAACTGGTTGATAATCCGAGCCCGAGGCATTCGATTTCTAGGGCAGACCTCCCACCTAGTCAAAGACGCAGAATACGTAAATGCTCAAGGGTGACTAGAACCAACAGATGGACATTCACACTGAGAACAGCTTGTGCAAGGACAACAGTGTGCAGCACAATATCCTCACGTGCAGTATAGGAACCTGTGTGCAAGAGCACGGTACGGAATTTGATTACATTATCCTTTCTTATTTTTATTTCATACAACATAATTTTTCCTTTTTAATCCTTTTATTTCTATTTATTGCCAATTACAATGCTGACTGACAAAAGGGATCGATTGATTGATTGATTGAAAGATACAGCTTGAAAACAAGCCCATCGGCCACAGATTCCATTTTGACCACCAATCACTCACTTAGTTTAGTTTCATTTCTTGTCACGTGTACCGAGGTACAGTGAAAAGCTTTTGTTGCGTGTTAAAGGGCCTGTCCCACTTTCACGACCTAATTCACGACCTCTGCCGAGTTTGCCCTTGACTCATACTCGCAGCATGGTCGTCACCAGGTCGTAGGAGGTCGTAGGTAGGTCGTAGCAGGTCGTGACGCTAGTCGTAGGTACTCGTGGCATCAAGTAGGTCGCGGCGTTTATTCAAGCCTGATGCAAAATGTCCACAAGTAAAAAAGGTCGGGAATTAGGTCGCGAAAGTAGGACAGGCCCTTTACCTTTCAGCAGAACAACAATACATAATTGCAGTCAAGCCATCCACAGTGTACAGATACATGATAAAGGGAATGACGTTTAGTGCAAGTTAAAGTCCAGTTTGGAGTCTTCCTTAGATGTATTCTTAAGTTCACATGTTCTCAAGCTATAGGAGTAAAATTCAGCCATCGAGTCTACTCCGCCATTCAATCATGGCTGATCTCTGCCTCCTAATCCCATTTTCATGCCTTCTCCCCTTAACCCTTGACACCCGTTCTAATCAAGAATCTATCTATCTCTGCCTTAAAAATATCCACTGACTTGGCCTCCGCAGCCCTCTGTGGCAAAATGAGTTAATATGTGGACATTTTTCATCTATACATTATCCTTTATCAATACCATCCTATGGCATATTCTTTTAGATTTTCTATGTACATTGGCGACACCAAATAACATTAACACTCTCTTGGAGTTTGTTGGATTCTTTGTGTTCCCAAGTCTAGCTTCTGGTGCGTCCCTGACTTTCTTTACTGTTAGATTTGGCCTTCTAGGTGCTTAGCTCTAGAACCTCTCCCTAAACCTTTTTATCTTGCTTTTAGTTAAGACTTAGGACTGAAGAAGGATGGCATATTGGTGCAGCGGTAGAGCTGCTGCCTTATGGTGTCAGAGGCCTGGATTCAATTTTGTGAACTGTACTTAATTTCACTATTCCACATCTCAAGGGGAAGGTTAAGGGCGGCACGGTGGCGCAGCAGTAGAGTTGCTGCCTGACAGAGCCAGAGACCCAGGTTCGATCCTGACTCCGGGTGCTTTCTGTGTGGAGTTTGTACGTTTTCCCCGTGACCTGTGTGGGTTTTCTCCAGGTGCTCCGGTTTCCTCCCACATTCCAATGATGTGCAGATTTGTAGGTTAATTGGCTTCTGTAAATTGTCCCTAGTGTAGGGGTGATCGCTGATTGGCATGGACTCGGTGGGCCGAAGGCCTGTTTCCACGCAATATTTTGAAACTAACCTTAACTAAACTTAACTAAACTAAACTAAACTTAACTAAACTAAACTAAACTAAACTAAACTAAACTAAATTAAACTAAACTAAACTAAACTTAACTAAACTAAACTAAACTAAACTAAAGTAGCTGCCAACCAATGCACATCACCCATCAGTAAGTTAAAACGCTATTTCATATAAAGGGTGCAAACCCGAAATATTGCCCATTCATGTTCTCCGCAGATGCTGCCTGACCTGCTGAGTTACTGCAGCAGTTTGTGTTTCTTTACTCAAGGCTCCAGCATCTGCTGTTCCTTGTGTCTAAAGCATAACCCATTGTATTTTCAAAGGGTGAAGAAATAATACCTCATGGAAGTTCAAGTTTATTATCTGCATCTAAAGCTGTTTATTCATTAATGGCAGAGGATCACCTTGATCTGGAAAGATGAGCATTTCTTTCCTCTCCATATTTTTGTCCATCTTTGTCGGCATGAGAAGAGTATTTCCAAATTTTGGCACAAAAGAGTGTGTGCAAAATACTATAGCACACTATGGGTAGGCCATTTTTTCAATTAAGTGCCACCGTTGATCAGCACCACAACAAACGCACGTGAAAAAGGACGCTTTAAAATTATTTTCTCCCCTCTCAGTGAGGGGTGAGTAAAGATATAAAGTAGGTACATCCCTTTTATCTTGTCTTATCTTATCTTACTTTTTTTTTTCTTTTTCCTTCTTTTGGTTTTTCTCTTTTGTTTAACTCTTTCTTGTGGTTTAGGTCCCTAAGGGTGTTCCTGGACCACTCTTTCACTAATCTACATCGGTGAGACCAAGCGGAGGCTTGGCGATCGTTTCGCCGAACACCTCCGGTCGGTCCGCAATAACCAACTTGACCTCCCGGTGGCTCAGCACTTCAACTCCCCCTCCCATTCCGTATCTGACCTCTCTGTCCTGGGTCTCCTCCATGGCCACAGCGAGCAACACCGTAAATTGGAGGAAATGCACCTCATATTCCGCTTGGGCAGTCTACATCCTGGGGGCTTGAACATTGAATTCTCCCAATTCTGCTAACCCTGGCTGTCCCCTCCCCTTCATCAGCCCTCTGGTTGTCTCCTCCCCTCCCCCAGCCCTCAGGCTCCTCCTCCGCCTTTTTCCTTTTTTCCTTTCTTCTCCCCACCCCCTATCAGTCTGAAGAAGGGTTTCGGCCCGAAACGTTGCCTATTTCCTTCGCTCCATAGATGCTGCTGCATCTGAGTTTCTCCAGCATTTTTGTGTACCCACTCTTTCACTCACTCACTTACTATCTCTGCTAACTTTCTCTATCTTTTTTCTTATTAAAGTTTAAAATAAGAAGTGGTACAAGAAATGTATAATTTTATGTTTGTTTGAGATCACTGTACTGTATAATACTTCTAATAAAAAAATTAAAATAGATTAAAAAAAAAAAATAATAATAATAATAATAAAACGCCGAAGGGAACTTTGAGCCTAAAATGTAAAAAAATATATATATATATATATTTTCTTTGCAGCTAGGTTTGGAGAACGTTCAGTTGAGTTGAATTCAGTTTATTGTCACGTGTGCCGAGGTAGAGTGAAAAACTTTTGTTGCGTGCTAACCAGCCAGCAGAAAGACAATACATGATTATAATCGAGCCATTCACTGTGTACAGATACATGATAAGGGGATAACATTTAGTGCAAGGTAAAGCCAGTCAAGTCTGAACAAAGATAGTCAGAGTGTTTAAGAAAGAACTGCAGATGGTGGAAAATTCGAAGTCAGACAAAAATGCTGGAGAAACTCAGCGGGTGAGGCAGCATCTATGGAGCGAAGGAATAGGTGACGTTTCGGGTTGAGACCCTTCTTCAGACTGATGTGGGGGTGGGGGGAAGAAGAAAGGAAGAGGCGGAGACAGTAGGCTGTGAGAGAGCTGGGAAGGGGAGGGGAAGGAGGGAGAAAGCAAGGACTACCTGAAATTTGAGAAGTCAATGTTTGGAGTCAAAGATAGTCCGAGGGTCACCAATGAGGTAGATAGTAGTTCGGGACTGCTCTTTATTTGTTGGTAGGATGGTTCGGTTGTCTGATAACAGCTGGGAAGAAACTGTCCCTGAATCTGGAGGTGTGCGTTTTCACACTTCTGTACCTTTTGCCCGATGGGAGAGGGGAGGAGAGGGAATGGCCAAGGTGCGACTCATCATTGAGTGTTTACAGTCAACCCAGTTAGCAGCTTCACCTGCATGCGGGTGGACCCTGCAGTACAATCTCCAATTCCTCAGCATCAACGTGAGCTGTGGCTGCCTATTGGTATTGGCATTGGTATTGGTATCTAAAATGTCACAGGTACTGAGGTACAGTGAGATTCATTTCTGTATACAGTTCAGTATACGTCAACACTTAGATACAAATGAGATGAGCATCTCAGATACAGTACAAGTATATAGCTGTAGTAGATACAGTACAAGTATATAGCAGCAGCACTGAGACAATATACAGAGTTGCCAGTTTGGCACCATTTTCAAGTCCCAGTTGTTGTAAGTGCAGGGATCATATCCTGACCATGAAGATCTGTTGTCCAGGCGGCGTAGCAGGGTTGGCCTGGCCCAGTGTAGCCGTGGTGTCCTCCGCCGCTGCTCCACCGCTGTAGGCCGCGTGCGGTCCACGTGCACGTGCCTACGCATCTCTCCTGTGCTATTATTATTAGCGCAGTCGGATGCCACTACTATAATTTCTTCTTTGGTGATGAGTTAATCCTATGAGGGCTGCTGCCTTGCCAAATGCCCTGTTTCCCAGCCAAGTGCACAACAGGCCGGGTTTTCAATGCCAGTCTTTGATAAGCTTGTTACCAATTCAAAACAGAGAGAACGTATGGGAAGGAACTGCAGGCGTTGGTTTACACCGAAGATAGACACAAATTGCTGGAGTAACTCAGCGGGTCAGGCAACATCTCTGGAGAGAAGGAATAGGTGACCTTTTCAGGTCGAGACCCTTCTTCTGATGGTGTGGGACCAGTTAGCTCAGTTGGTTCGAGCATGGTGCTAATACCACGAAGGTTGTGGGTTCAATCCCTGTACAGGCCACCACTTTATAAGTCTGTAGAAGGGTCTCGACCCGAAACGTCCCCTATTCCTTTTCTCTAGAGATGCTGCCTGACCCGCAGGAAGCTGGAGCTCCAGGAGAAAACCCACACGGTCACGGGGAGAACGTGCAAATTCTGTACAGACAGCACCCGTGGTCAGGATCGAACCCGGTTCTCTGATGCTGTAAGGCAGCAACTCTACCGCTGCGCCACCGTGCCACCCTGATTAAGATTAATTTAATGCACGTAACTTCTAAACACACAAAATGCAGGAGTAACTCAGCGGGGACAGGCAGCACCTCTGGATAGAAGGGATGGGTGACGTTTCGGGGCGAAAAGAAGGGTCTCGACCCAAAATGTCACCCATTCCTTCTCTCCAGAGATGCTTCCTGATCCGCTGAGTTACTTCAGCATTTTGTGTCTATCTCTGGTGTAAACCAGCATCTGTAGTTCCTTCCTACACATTTTGTAAGTGTCTATTCCTCCATTCATTGTATTTCTTTCTTTAGTCTCTGCACATTGTATCATAAGTTCGGTTTCCTTGCTCTAAGTAGTTTTTCTTTAACCTTTGAACAAGTTGACATCTCTAGCTTTACATCTGTTAGACGGGAGCCCAGGCAGACTCTCTGCCCTGTCCCCAGTTCACCGCTGGCAAAGTATTATCACTGGATGGTCTGTTGGTGCGGTGGAAGGTTAGTGGGGGTGGGGAGGTGGGCAGTGAGTCCGCACAGCCTCACACGTTGGCGCAGCGGTAGAGTTGCTGCCTTACAGCGAAAGCAGCGGCCGGAGACCCGGGTTCGATCCCGACTACGGATGCTGCCTGTACGGAGTTTGTACGTTCTCCCCGTGACCTGCGTGGGTTTTCTCCGAGATCTTCGGTTTCCTCCCACATTCCAAAGACCTACAGGTTTGTAGGTTAATTGGCTTGGTAAATGTAAAAATTGTCGCTAGCGGGTGTAGGATAGTGTTAATGTGCGGGGAACGCTGGTCGGCACGGACCCGGTGGGCCGAAAGGCCTGTTCCCGCGCCGTATCTCTAAACACCTGCCGAGGCCCTGCCCGTTTTAACGGCAGCATCTCTGTTGAACAATACTTGCACAGTTGTGCCTGGCACTCAGCTAGAGGGTGAGGTGGATGGACTAAGCGACAAAGGCTAGAGGTGACAAGGAGACCATTGGTGTCTGATATGAAGGGAAGAGGAGTGGAATGTAAAGGGAGGGATATGGGTGGAAGCGAAAGAGGGGTCAAGGGGAGGGAAAGAGCTCATTATCTGACACCTTTTATCTCCCATTCACCTTCAGCCTTCATCCACCCATCTGCCAATTAAAACCCCCAGTGCAGGAGGGAACTGCAGATGCTGATTTAAATCAAAGGTAGACACAAAATGCTGGAGTAACTCAGGGGGACAGGCAGCATCTCTTGATTCTGAAGAAGGGTCTCGACCCGAAACGTCACCCATTCCTTCTCTCCAGGGATGCTGACTGTTACTCCAGCGTTTTGTGTCTACCCTCCTACCATCGTTTGAAGAAAGGTTCGGATCCTTTACCTGTCATTTTTCCTCCGCAAATGCTGTCTGACCAGCTGAGTTCCACCAGCACTTTGCGTATCGCTCAAGGCTCCAGCACCAACAACCGCTGACATTTTTTGTTCCAGTGCTCTTTCTTGTGCCCCAACTGGGCGCACACATGTTTAACCCACCATCCCTCCTCCTCCTCCTCCACACTAGATAGTGTAGATGTGGAGAGGATGTTTCCACTGGTGGGAGTGTCTAGGACCAGATTAATTAAAGGGCGCTCTTTTAGAAAGGAGGTGAGGAGGAACTTCTTTAGTCAGAGGGTAGTTAATCTGTGGAACTCATTGCCACAGAGGGCTGTGGAGGCCAAGTCAGTGGATATTTTTTAAGGCAGAGATAGACAAGTTCTTGATTAGAACGGGTGTCAAGGGCTATGGGGAGAAGGCAGGAATATGGGATTAGGTGTCAGAGATCAGGCATGGTTGAAAGGCGGAATAGGCTCGATGGGCCAAATGGCCTAATTCTACTCCTATGACGTAAACTTGTGAACTCAGTGGGTCAGGAAGCATCTGTGGAGGGAATGGACAGATGTAATTTTAGTTTGGGACTCTTCTTCACTAGAAGGGTCCTGAACGGAAACATCATTAGTCCATTCCATTTGCAGGACTAAGGCTTTGCAGATGATCAGCCATGATCACATTGAATGGTGGTGCTGGCTCGAAGAGCCGAATTATCTATTGTCTATTGTCTATTGTCTATTGTCTATTGACTCGAGGGTCTGAGTTACAGGGAGAGATTGAATAGGCTGGGTCTCTATTCCTTGGAGCGCAGGAGGATGAGGGGTGATCTTATAGAGGTAGTATAAAATCATGAGAGGAATAGATTGGGTAGATCTCTTGCCCTGAGTAGGGGAATCGAGGACCAGAGAACCAGAGGTTTAAGGTGAAGGGGAAAAGATTTAATAAGAATCTGAGGAGTAACTTTTTGAAACAAAGGGTGGTGGGTGTATGGAACAAGCTGCCAGATGAAGTAGTTGAGGTTGGGACTATTGCAACGTTTAGGAAACCGTTAGACAGGTACATGGATAGGACAGGTTTGGAGGGATATGGCCCAAACGTTGGCAGGTAGGACCAGTGTAGCTGGGTTGGCCAGTGTGGGCAAGTTGGGCCAAAGGGCCAGTTTCCACTCTGTATGACTCCATAACTCTGACTCTAAATGATGCTTGACCATCTTGAGTTCTAGAAAATCTTCTAGACCATCTAGAGTTCTAGACCATCTAGAGTTCTAGACCATCTAGAGTTCTAGACCATCTAGAGTTCTAGACCATCTAGAGTTCTAGACCATCTAGAGTTCTAGACCATCTAGAGTTCTAGACCATCTAGAGTTCTAGACCATCTAGAGTTCTAGACCATCTAGAGTTCTAGACCATCTAGAGTTCTAGACCATCTAGAGTTCTAGACCATCTAGAGTTCTAGACCATCTAGAGTTCTAGACCATCTAGAGTTCTAGACCATCTAGAGTTCTAGACCATCTAGAGTTCTAGACCATCTAGAGTTCTAGACCATCTAGAGTTCTAGACCATCTAGAGTTCTAGACCATCTAGAGTTCTAGACCATCTAGAGTTCTAGACCATCTAGAGTTCTAGACCATCTAGAGTTCTAGACCATCTAGAGTTCTAGACCATCTAGAGTTCTAGACCATCTAGAGTTCTAGACCATCTAGAGTTCTAGACCATCTAGAGTTCTAGACCATCTAGAGTTCTAGACCATCTAGAGTTCTAGACCATCTAGAGTTCTAGACCATCTAGAGTTCTAGACCATCTAGAGTTCTAGACCATCTAGAGTTCTAGACCATCTAGAGTTCTAGACCATCTAGAGTTCTAGACCATCTAGAGTTCTAGACCATCTAGAGTTCTAGACCATCTAGAGTTCTAGACCATCTAGAGTTCTAGACCATCTAGAGTTCTAGACCATCTAGAGTTCTAGACCATCTAGAGTTCTAGACCATCTAGAGTTCTAGACCATCTAGAGTTCTAGACCATCTAGAGTTCTAGACCATCTAGAGTTCTAGACCATCTAGAAAATCTTGAGTTCTTATAGCACTTGTGTTTTCCAGTAGTAATTTTCTTTTTTTTTTTAATTAACAACTTCTCTTTTGAGAAGCAAGGAGAGGGAAGAATTACATTTCATGTTTTTCTTCACTCCTTACAATGCCGTGTACGACAGTGATCGCAACTTCTACTGAAGTGCGGATGGCCGTTGGCTCGCTAGCAGCTCATCCGCCCTTTGACAGGTCTTGTTTTCGGTCCTGCTGGGGGTCCACAGCCCCCTCCTCACCTGGCAAACCAGGTGGGGGAGACGGTTTAGTCGCCGACTATCCGACCATGGAGCATGTAGCACGGGATTACATGGTACCCGTGGCAGGGGGAACTACCCCTCAACTATAATACTATTGTTGGGCAGAAATTGATCCAAGACTTCCTGTGGGCCACAAAGTCCCATAGTGTGTCATTAGTATTATCAGACTGCAGTTTAGGAATCTTAAATTATTCTCTTCCTCCTTTGGTGTGAGCTTCACCCAAGCCCCAAATTGGAAGGTCTAGATTCAGCGAGATGGAATTTTAACTTCCAGGATTTAAAATCTTTATCTGTAACTTTCCCTGCCTGTTGGGCAAGAGCATTCATATTGGGCCCCATATTTTATAAACAGCAACCAGTTACACGTTGAATGATAGAGTGAAGTCATCTGATAAATTTGAGTTTGTCAGGATTAAATAGATGAAAGATTCATCCATTTCAATCAGTATGAAATAATTATGACTTTCCCAGCTATCGGAAACCTCACCTGTCGTTTAAGATGGAGAAATAGAGGGAAAACAAATTATTTCCATCGGTGGATTTGTCAAGCCTGAGGCGGAAAATACCGCAGCATATATTTATACCAAAGAGTCTTCGACATAGAACATCTCAGAAGGTGCTTCACAGGAAACATTACTGAAACAGTTTTTGCTGGGCTGCTTCAGGAAATAAAAGGGCCGGTGTCAAGGAGCCAAGTTTTAATGAGCATCATGCTGTGACACAAGGAACTACAGGTGCTGGAATCTTGACTAGAACACAAAGTGCTGGAGTAACTCCAGGGATCAAGCAGCATCTCTGAAACACAGTGGATGAGCGACGTTTCGGGTCGGGGCCCTTCTTCAAACTCAGCCCCTGTCTTGTCTTAGGTTCATAAGTTCATTAAGTTTATTTTTAGCTTAGTTTAGAGATACAGCGCGGAAACAGGCCCTTCGGCCCTCTGAGTCCTCACCGACCAGTGATCCCTGCACACCAACAGTATCCTACACACACATTGGTATAATTTCCACGTACACCAAGCCAATTAACCTACATATCTGTACATCTTTGGAGTGTGGGAGGAAACCGAAGATCTTGGAGGAAGCCCATGCGGTCACGGGGCCAACGTACAAACTCCGTACAGACAGCACTCGTAGTCAGGATCGAACCCGGGTCTCCGGTGCTGCAAGCGCTGTAAGGCAGCAAGTTCTACGAGCAGAATTAGTCCATTCAGCCCGTCTAGTCTACTCCGCCATTCAATCATGGCTGATCTGCCTTTCCTTCTAATGTGGATGTGGAAAGAATGTTTCCACTGGTGGGAGAGTCTCGGACCAGAGCCTCAGAATTAAAGGGCGCTCTTTTAGAAAGGAGTTGAGGAGGAACTTCTTTAGTCAGAGGGTAGTTAATCTGTGGAACTGCGACATCTCCACTGAAGATTGCCTGGTCCATGAATGCTCAAAGTGGGGAAGGGATTTTCTGGACAACAGCTAGAACGTCAAAAGAATCAGGTGGACACAGAAATTCAGTGTAAGTGGCAGATTAACTCCCACATTTCCACCCACCTGCTTCCTCAGGCAGGATGTCATAAAAATGAACCGCTGATGCTGGTTTATACCAAAGATAGACACAAAATGAATTTGTGAAATTCATTGCCACAGAAGGCTGTGCAAGCCAAGTCAATGGATATCTTTAAGGCAAAGATAGGTAGATTCATGATTCTGGTTGTCAGGGGTTATGGGGAAGTGACAAGAGAATGGGGTTAAAAGGGAAAGATAGATGAGCCATGATTGTGTGGCAGAGTAGACGTGATGGGCCAAATGGCCTAATTCTCTTCCCATCACATGAACCTAGGGGACGCCGTCCTGTATGGGTATGGCTACCCAGCCTGCAGCTGTCCCTTTTTTCACTTTTTAAATTTTTTTTTAGTGAGTTAAAGTGTTTTGTTTTTGGAGGTTTAGTCTTTTTTATGTGGGGGGTGGGGGGGGGGGAGAAGGGGGAAACTGCTTTTCAGGGTTCCTACCTGGTTGGAGAGGCGGCTTTCCTCCGAGCAGAACCTTCGACCCATCCTCGCGGCCTACCAGCGGGCCTGGAGCTGCGTTTCCTGAGGGGACCGGCCAGAACCTCGGCTTCGGCGGCGGAGGCACAGCGCTGGAGCGCTATCGCGGAGCGGGCGATGCCTTGCCCGGGTCGCCGCGCTGGAACTCCGGTTTGCTTGTACCGCCGATGGAACATCGCGGAGCTGCGGGTCTGTGGAGCGGCCGGCTGCGGGCGGCGGCGCTGAACTTTACATCAGGAGCCTGGGATCTCTCGCCAAGATCGCCAGTGGTGGAGCTCCATCCAGCGCGGCCTGTTAGTTTCGGAAGCCGTGGTCTCGGGTAAGGAAGCGGCCGTTCCAGGTGTCCCAAGCCGCTGAGAGGATTCTCCCGACGCCAGAGCACCATCACCCGGCGAGAAGGGCCTGGAACATCGGGCCTCCGTAAAGGCGACTGCGGTGGCCTCAATAGGCCCGACTATGGGTGGACAATGGGATGGGGACTGGACTTTGCGCCTTCCTTCATAATGGAAACCATTGTGGGGGGATGTTTTTATGTTTAAATGTCTTTATTATTGTTATGTTGTATTCTTTTTAATGTGCGGCAATGGCAATCCACATTTCACACCAATTGGTGTATGTAACAAATAAAGACATTTTGAACCTTTGAACCTTTGAACCTATGAATATAATGCTGGAGTAACTCAACAGGTCAGGCAGCATCTCTGGAGAAAATGGATAGGTGATGTTTCCGGTCTGAAGAAGGGTCCTGACCCGAAATGTCACCTATGCTGCCTGACCCGCTGAGTTACTCCAGAACTTTGTGTCTATCTTTACCTCATTAGCTGTGGAAATGTCGAGAGCTCCCTCAACTACTTCATCAGTCATTCTGAACCAGGGATTCCACCTTCATCCCAGAAGCCCACCTTGGACAAAAGAAGGACCTCGGTATTAGTGCATCTGTTTCTGCGGAAAAAAATGAGACACTTCTTATTCAACTGAGATTCTACACTTATTCAACTCTTGCTTGCAAAAATGAACACCATAATATTACAGATTCTTGTGGAATACAATTCTCTAGGGCGGCACGGTGGCCTAGTGGTTGAGCTACTGCCTTACAGTGCCAGAGACCTGGGTTCGATCCTGACTACGTGTGCTTGTCTGTACGGAGTTTGTACGTTCTCCCCGTGACCTGCGAGATCTTCGGTTTCCTCCCACACTCCATAGATGTGCAGGTTTGGAGGTTAATTGGTTTGGTGTAAATGTTAAAATGGTCGCTCGTGTGCGTCGGGTAGTGCGGGTAGTGTTAATGTGCGGGTCTGAAGGGCTTGTTTCCCCACTGTATCTCTAAACTAAACTAAACTGTTCAATGCCTTTCCTGTCTCATGAACGCCCAGCTCGGAAAGCATCCTACTTGCCAGCATTCCTCTCAACGTAACAGAAATGCCCTTGTTTTTTCATCTCGACAAAGTCACTCCTACCATTACTGTCATGGACGGTGAGCGTGATGCATGAGTGAGAGGTAAGCTGGTGAGGCCGTAGTCAAGTACATCTTCCACTCCTGTTGTTTTCCCACCACCAGTCTGCCAGTCTGGTCCGTCAGCCAGTCTGGAAACCCTTGTCATCCATATCTCGCCCAGCACCATAAGTGGTGGTGCCACAGAGCCAGTTTTATGGATAGATTGTTCAGGAGAGAACTGCACCTGCTGGTTTAAACCAAAGATAGACACAAATAGACAAAAACAATCCAAATGATTTCACAACGTCATGAAGTCCCTTTGTATCAGGTTTAGTTTAGTTTTGTTTAGAGATACCGTGCGGAAACAGGCCCTTCGGCCCACCGTGTCCGCATCGACCAGCGATCCCCACACACTAACACTATCCTACACACACTAGGGACAATTTTACATTTATACCAAGCCAATTAACTTACAACCCTGTACGTCTTTGGACTGTGGGAGGAAACCGGAGACCTCGGAGAAAACCCAAGACAGGAACATACTGTATCTATCCACAAGATTGATACAAAATGCTGGAGTAACTCAGAGGGACAGGCAGCATCTCTGGAGAGAAGGAACGGTTGACGTTTCGGTTCGAGACCCTTCTTCAGACTGAATAAGTGCTGAGTTACTCCAACATTTTGTGCCTATCTTCGGTTTTAACCAGCATCTGCAGTTATTTCCTACACACAGGCACAAATAGTTGGAGTAACTCAGCGGGTCATCTCTAGAGTAAAGGAATAGGTGACGTTTCGGGTTGAGTTTCAGTCTGAAGAAGGGTCTCGACCCGAAACGTCACCAATTCCCTTTCTCAAGAGATGCAGTCTGACCCGTTGAGTTACTCCAGCTTTATGTATCTATCTTGTGGATGGCTATGTCCCTGTCTTCATCAGACCTGACACAAAAAGACCATGACGTTTTGAAATCATTTGGAGTTTTTTTGTATTGATATCTGAAAACCCAATAGGTTTCCAAAACAAAATTCTTAAATTAGTTCTGTAGTTAGTGATTATGTTACTTAGCTGGTTACCTATTAATATTGCACCATGGAGAGATTTTTTCATTTTTTGTGAATATCATTGCAAGTAATCGTAAAGCTGTTGGGCAGCTGAAAAACATAAATGAATTATTCCTAGCCTCCAGGGAGAAAATCTGCTATTGATATGGCACTGGCTTATATCTGGCACCAGATTCGCACTAACGCTGTGGTCTCTTAACTCTTAACTCTTACAATAACTGATATAAGCTAGGAAGTCAGTCAATTACTCACTTACTATCGGAGCCTGCGATCCCTTGCCTGGGACCGACGCTCCAACCGCGGATTTCACCATCGAGGAGCTCGCAGTCTCGGGTAGAGACCGATGTCGGGAAGCTCCAAACGACGCAGAAGGTTCCGACCAGCCCCGACCCGGGGTCTGATCGCCCGGCGCGGGGAAGCTGAGATTCCCCCCTGATGCAGGAGCTTGATCGCCCCGACATGAGGGCCCAAACGCCGCCGGCTACGGGAGCCAAGATCATCCCGTCAACGGAAGGCTCGAGGCATCCGACCATGGGAGAACAAAGATGGGAAGAGATTGAACATTTTTTCACCTTCCATCACAGTGAGGAATGTGGAGGAGTCGCTGGGGTGGATGTTTATGTTAAAATGCTTTTTTTTTTTCTGTTGCTTTTTATTGGTATGACTGTATGGCAAATGAAATTCCTCGTATGTTGCAAAACACACTTGGCTAATGAAGTATGATTATGATTATGAAAATATGTAGGAAGGAACCGCAGATGCTGTTTTTTTAGACACAAGAAGCTGGAGTAACTCAGCGGGACAGGCAGCATCTCAGCATAGAAGGAATGGGTGAGGTTTCGGGTCGAGACCCTTCTTAGAAACATAGAAACATAGAAAATAGGTGCAGGAGTAGGCCATTCGGCCCTTTGAGCCTGCACCGTCATTCAATATGATCATGGCTGATCATCCAACTCAGTATCCTGTACCTGCTTTCTCTCCATACCCCCTGATCCCTTTAGCCACAAGGGCCACATCTAACTCCCTCTTAAATATAGCCAATGAACTGGCCTCAACTACATTCTGTGGCAGAGAATTCCAGAGATTCACCACTCTCTGTGTAAAAAATGTTTTTCTCATCTCAGTCCTAAAAGATTTCCCCTTTATCCTTAAACTGTGACCCCTTGTTCTGGACTTCCCCAACATCGGGAACAATCTTCCTGCATCTAGCCTGTCCAACCCCTTAAGAATTTTGTAAGTTTCTATAAGATCCAGCGAGTACAAGCCGAGTCTATCCAGTCTTTCCTCATATGAAAGTCCTGACATCCCAGGAATCAGTCTGGTGAACCTTCCCTGTACTCCCTCTATGGCAAGAATGTCCTTCCTCAGATTAGGAGACCAAAACTGTACGCAATACTCCAGGTGTGGTCTCACCAAGACCCTGTACAACTGCAGTAGAACCTCCCAGCTCCTATACTCAAATCCTTTTGCTATGAATGCTAACATATCATTCGCTTTCTTCACTGCCTGCTGCAGTCAGGGGAGAGGGACACACAGAGATGTGGAAGTCTCTGGAGGAGAAAGGTCTCGACGGAGGAGATAAAAGGACACAGAGAGATACTCAATTACTCAAGCTGCATGTGAGCAAAAACCTCCTCTCAAGTCAACAAGAGATGGGCTTCAAATGTTAACTTTGACATCAACAAACAGCGGGTCATTGAAATAATTCACTAAGTTCTCAAGATCTATGTTCACGGTTAACCACCTGTGTAGTTCTGTATTTTGTTTTCCCCAAATAACAACTCAATTTGCATTTATGACATCAAACGTGAAAAAATCTGAGACACGGTCACAAGGTTTAAGAAACAGTTAGACTGGTACATGGATAGGACAGTTTTAGGGGGATATGGGCCAAATGCTAGCAGGTGCGACAAATATAGCGGGGACATGTTGGCAGGTGTGGGCATGTTGGGCCGAAGGGCCTGTTTCCACACTGTATGATTCTATGACGAAGATGCTGGAATCTTGTGTCGAACACCAAGTTCTGGAGTAACTCAGCGGGTCAGGCTGCATCTCTGGAGAACACGGAGAGGTGACGTTTGTCAAGCACCCAGCTACCATCCTGATCTCAAGTGCTGTCCGTGTGGAGTTTGCACATTCGGCCTGTGACCCCGCCGGATTCCTCCCACATCTCAAAGATCGTGCGGGTTTGTAGGTTAATTGCCCTTGTGTGTAGGGAGTGGTAACATAGAACTAGAGTGAACATGTACGGCATGGACTCAGTGGGCTGAAGGGCCTGTTCTCATGCTGTATCTCTAGACTAAACTAATCTAAATTAAAACTTTTGCATGTTTAGAGGGGAGAGGGAAAAAAAGTACTCTTCCTCCTCCCACCCTGACCTAACAATCCTGATCGAAGTCCAAAAAGCTTATTCATAGACAGCCAAGAACCAAGTCTTAGAATGTTTGCATGAGTACAATGGGAGTATAGATAATCTGCCACAGGTTGTCAAACTAAGACTACTTTTTCAATCAGGGTGTAGATAAGAACATTTATCTTAAGTGAAGCAAAATGAATTCCAGTATCCATGGTAAAGCTACCTAACACGGTCTCATCAGTACCTAAGATGGCTGATGGACAATAGATAATAGGTGCAGGAGTAGGTCATTCGGCCTTTCGAGCCAGCACCGCTATTCAATATGATCGCGGCTGATCATCCACAATCAGTACCCCGTTCCCGTCTTCGCCCCATATCCCCTGACTCAGCTATCTTTAAGAGCTCTATCTAACTCTCTCTTGAAAGCATCCAGAGAATTGGCCTCCACTGCCTTCTGAGGCAGAGAATTCCACAGATTCACAACCCTCTGTGTGAAAAGTTTTTCCTCATCTCTGTTCTAAATGGCTTATCCCTTATTCATAAACTGTGGCCCCTGGTTCTGGGCTCTCCCAAAATCGGGAGCATGTTTCGTGCCTCTAGCATCTCCAAACCCTTAATAATCTTATGTGCTTCAATAAGATGCCCTCTCATCCTTCTAAATTCCAGAGTATACAAGCCCAGCCGCTCCATTCTATCAACATATGACGGTCCTGTCATCCCGGGAATTAACCTCGTGAACCTACGCTGCACTCCCTCAATAGCAAGAATGTCCTTCCACAAATTTGGAGACCAAAACTGCATACAATACTCCAGGTGTGGTCTCACTAGGGCCCTGTACAACTGCAGAAGGACCTCTTTGCTCCTATACTCAACTCCTCTTGTTATGAAGGCCAATATGCCATTTGCTTTCTTCACTGCCTGCTGTACCTGCATGCTTACTTTGATAGTGGATTCACTGGCAAACAGTGACAGGCTTGGATAGAGTGGATGTGGAGAGGATATTTCCACTACTGGGAGAGTCCAGGACTAGAGGTCATAGCCTCAGAATTAAAGGAAGTTCCATTAGGAAGGAGATGATGCGGGATTTCTTTAGTCAGAGGTTGGTGAATTTGTAGAATTCATTGCCACTGAAGGCTGTGGAGGCCGTCAATAGATATTTTTAAGGCAGAGATAGATAGATTCTTATTTAGTACAGGTGTCAGAGGTTATGGGGAGAAGGCACTAGAATGGGTTTAACAGGGGGAGTGACCGATCAGCCATGATTGAATGGCGGAGTAGACTTGATGGGCCGAATGGCTTAATTCTGATCCTATCATTAGATTTGCTGCCTTACAGCACCAGAGACCGGCTTCGATCCTGACTCTGGGTGTTGTCTGTACGGTGTTTGTATGTTCTCCCCGTGACCTGCGTGGGTTTTCTCCGGGTGCTCTGGATTCCTCCCGCACTCCAAGGACGTACAGGTTTGTAGGTTAATTGGCTTGGTATAAATGTAAAAAAATTGTCCCTAATGTGTGTAGGGTAGTGTAAGTGTGTGAGGATCGCTGGTCGGTGCAGACTCGGTGGGCTGAAGTTTCCGCGCCGTATCTCAAATTTTATACTAAACAAAACTTATGGAACTGATAAACAGATCAATTAGCAACCATGGTGTGAAACGTCACCTCTAAAGCCATTGCAATATGTAACTCAAATTAATCTTCGCAAACAAGCTGTTTTTTAGAAGCTTAAAAAATATATCCTGAGCACAAACGAAGCAGAAATGTAGAGATCTTTACTCATTCCATTTATTTTACATATGTAATGCTGAAATAATTACAAATGTATGGGAGTGATCAAACCGAGGACTGCAAACTGTGCCAATCCATGGGCATCCAAGGAGCTCATGAACTTGAGCGCGTTGAAATTGCTAGAGAAATGCAGATAGAGGAAAAGAACAGCTGTGACCTAAAACTCAATCTTCAACTTGAGTCATCCTTCATTTCTCCATTTCATAGTAAAATATGCGTTTACAAAATGATGTAAACGCTTACTGGAGATGTAACCAAACTCAAATGTTTCTCTGTGTCGGAAGGAGCTGCTTGTACCTAAGATGGACACAAAATGCTGGACTAACTCAGTGGGCCAGGCAGCATCTCTGGAGAAAAGGAATAGGTGACGTTTCAAGTCGGGACCCTCCTTCAGACTCTGAAAGGGAATAGGTGACGTTTTGAGTCGAAACCCATCTTCAGGAAAAAAGGCTTTGGTGATGTTTCGGGTCGAGATCCTTCTTCAGCCTGAGCGTCAGGGGAGAGGGAAACTATAAAATAAGAGATACAAATGTCAATTATTTCAAGTAACTCTTGCTCTCCCTCATTCTCCATCCTCATTCTCCATCCCTCCCTCGCCCCAGTTACCCTGCTCGTTCCACTGTTCGTACCCCTTCGTCATCACCTCCTCCACAGCCAACAGTGGACCATTGTGGGCCTACTTGGCCATCGGCGCCGGCTCTGATTTGTTCTGTACCTTTTCTTACCACTAGTTTCCCTCTCCCCTGACTCTCAGTCTGAAGAAGGGTCTCATCCCAAAACCTCGCCTGTTGCTTTTCTCCAGAGATGCTGCCTGACCCCCTGAGTTGCTACAGCATTTTGTGCCTATCTTTGGTGTAAAGCAGCATCCACAGTTCCCTCCTGCACAAATCAGATAACACCATACATAAATACAGTCTAGCCAAACTCAAGTACAACAGGTAGAGCGAAGGGAAAGATAGAGCGTACAGAATATAGTTCTCAGCCTTGTAGCACAACAGCACCAGAGACAAAGTCCAAATACCGCAATGAGATAAAGGAGAATCCAGAAGTCTGATCACGGGAAGGAAGAAGCTGTTCCTGCATCTGGTGGTGTGCCCTTTCAAGCTTCGGTATCTTCAGCTCCAAGGGAGCAGGGAGAAGAAAGAATGACCCAAGTGGTCAATGATCATAGACACAAAAAGCTGGAGTAACTCAGCGGGACAGGCAGCGTCTCTGGAGAGAAGGAATGTGTGACGTTTCGGGTCGAGACCCTTCTTCAGACTGAAAAAGGGTCTCGACCTGAAACGTCACCCTTCCTTCTCTCCAGAGATGCTGCCTGTCCTGCTGAGTTACTCCAGCTTTTTGTGTCTATCTTCGGTTTAAAACAGCATCTGCGGTTCCTTCTTACACAAATGCTGGAGTAACTCAGCGTAACTCAGGAGTAACTTAAACCTATATCCTCTGGTTCTTTATTCCCCTACCCTGGATAAAAGACTCCCTGCATCTACATTATCTTTTCCCCTCTTGATCTTTTACACCTTCATAACATTACCCATTCCCTTCCTGGGCTTTAAGGAATAAAGTCCTAACATGCTCAACCTCTCCCTGTAGCTCAGGCCCTCGTGTCCTCGCAACATCCTCGTAAATCTTCACTGCGCTCTTTCCAGCTGAACAACATCGTTCCTATAGCAGGATGACCAAACCTGAACACAAATGTGGCCTCACCAATGTCTTCTACAATACAATACAATACAATACAATACAATACCATTTATTGTCATTTGAACCTCAAATGAAGTTCAAACGAAATTTGGTTTCTGCGGTCATACAACAAGAAAAGAAAAAGGAAAATAAAAACCAAGACACACAATTAACTCAATTTACACAAACATCCATCACAGTGAATCTCCTCCTCACTGTGATGGAAGGCAAAGTCTTGTCTCTCCCCTGTTTTCCATTCTTCTCCCGATGCTAAAGCCCCCGGCGGGTGATGGCAAGTCCCGCGGCCGTCAAAGCCGCGCCGGGCGATGCAAGGCCCCGCTCCGGGTCATTTTCAACCCTGCAATTCAGGCGGGAGAAGTTGTCGTTGCGGGAGCTCCGAAAAGCGGTCTCCCACCAGGGACCTGCGAGCTCCCGATGTCACCGTCCACCGGGCCTGCGGCCAGAGCCTCCGAAGCTCCGAAGTCGGGTTGCAGCGGCGCGCCACCACAGCTCTCCACGCTCCGAAGCCGGCCATTCTCCACGATGGTGAGTCCGCAGGCTCTGCGACTGGAGCCCCCAGGTCGTTCTGGTTGGAGGCCGCTCCATGGTGCCAGGCCCCAACGACAACGGAGACCCGACAGGGAAAAGGTCGGGTCCCCCGTACAGGGAAGAGATTTAAAAGTTTCCGCCCGCCCCCCACATATACACAGCTAAAAGCCATATATAAACTATAACCAAACTATACACTCAACAGGACAATTAAAAAAAAAAGACAGACAGACTGCAGAGGCCGCTGCCACGAGGCACCGCCAACTGTAACATCCCAACATCTATCCTCTATAATAGATAGACACAAAATGCTGGAGTAACACAGCGGGGATAGGCAGCATCTCTGGAGAGAAGGAATGGGTGATGTTTCGGGTCGAGACCCTTCTTCAAACTGATGTCAGGAGAGCGGGCGGTACAGAGATAAAATGTAGTCGGAGGCAGTAAGAATGGTGGGAGAACTGGGAAGCGGATGGAGAGAGAGGGGAAGCAAGGGCTACTTGAAGTTAGAGAAGTCAATGTTCATACCGCTGGTGTGAGCTGCCCAAACGAAATATGAGGTGCTGTTCCTCCAATTTGCACTCTGACAATGGAGGAGGCCCAGGACAGAAAGTTCAGTGAGGGAATGGGAGTTGAAGTCTTTGATTATGTCGGCTGCTCTCCAGAGGCAATGTGAAGCGTAGATGGAGTAAATGGTGATTGTCTACTTGTCCCGCTACCAAATATTATAACTCAATATAGACCATCTATTCGCAAAGGCTTAATAAAAGGATTGTTAATGTATTTGAAAATAAAGTTTTCTCTGCCTCGTGTGTTCAGCCTTCAGTCTGGAAACAGAATTAAAGTTTCATGTTCGAAAGTATTAACTTTGATGTGCAGGAAGGAAGCTCTGGAATAACTCTGCGGGACAGGCAGCATTTCTGGATAGAAGGAATGGGTGACGTTTCAGGTCGACGCCGTTGATTCTCTTTCCACAGATACTGCTTGAATTGCTAACTATTCCCACTTTCTCAGTTTTAATTTCAGATTTCCAGCATCTGCAGTGTTTTCATTTTGAATTATTTTTTGACAATTGGTTTTTCAGAATATTCAGACTGTGGTTGTTGGCAGTACATGTTCTACTTATTTGTATTGGGCTCTGGTGAGACCACATCTGGAGTATTGTGTACAGTTTTGGTCTCCTAATTTGAGGAAGGACATCCTTGTGATTGAGGCAGTGCAGCGTAGGTGCACGAGGTTGATCACTGGGATGGCGGGACTGTCATATGAGGAAAGATTGAAAAGACTAGGCTTGTATTCACTGGAGTTTAGAAGGATGAGGGGGAGATCTTATAGAAATATAAAATTATAAAAGGACTGGACAAGCTAGATGCAGGAAAAATGTTCCCAATCTTGGGCGAGTCCAGAACCAGGGAGCCACAGTCTTAGAATAAAGGGGAGGTCATTTAAGACTGAGGTGAGAAAAAACGTTTTCACCCAGAGAGTTGTGAATTTATGGAATTCCCTGCCACAGAGGGCAGTGGAGGCCAAGTCACTGGATGGATTTAAGAGAGAGTTAGATAGAGTTCTAGGGGCTAGTGGAGTCAAGGGATATGGGGAGAAGGCAGGCACGGGTTATTGATAGGGGACGATCAGCCATGATCACAATGAATGGCGGTGCTGGCTCGAAGGGCCGAATGGCCTCCTCCTGCACTATTTTCTATGTTTCTATGTTATTTAATTCAGGATTCAATGGTTCAATGATAATGTGTTGTCACATGTACCTAGGTACCATGAAAAGGTTTGTGTTGAATACAACACTTTACTTCTAACATCTGGTTGCCATCTTTCTCAATCTATCTCAAGATTCCTTTATAATTAAACTTAGTGTTAATTAGCTACTCCACAAACTTACAAAAGATTTGGTTTCATTAATGTTACGCATTTTACTTTAGTTTTAGTTTTTACCTTTCTATCGAGCTCTACCTCGATGCCACTGTATTTGATCCAATACAGTCCACATTTCGCGGTGAATAATGTAATGGGCATGTCCCAATTGGCGAGTTTTTCGGCGACTGCCGGCATCATTGACTGACGTATCAGGTCACCGAAAAATTTGCTGCGTGATGACATATGACGCGCGGTGTTTTTACAAGTGTCGCAACATTTTTTTTGACGCCGCTAGATTTTGAAATGTTCAAAAACTTTTGCCGATACTGATATGACGCCGGCAGTCGCCGAAAGAAATCGCCAAGTGGGACAGGCCCTTAACTGTATTCAGCAAACGCAAGATCAGGTCAACTCGGGGGGAGTTCCCACCGCCACGGGTACCACGTAATCCCGTGCTACTTGCTCCATGGTCGGTTAGTCGGCGACTAAACCATCTCCCACACCTGGTTTCCCAGGTGAGGAGGGGGCTGTGGACCCCCAGCAGGACCAAAACCAAGACCTGTCAAAGGGCGGGTGAGCTTTGAGTGAGCCAACGGCCATCCACACTTCAGTAGAAGTTGCGATCACTCTCGTACAGGGCATTGTAAGGAATGATGATAAAGCACACACAACAAAATCCTAGATTTCCAGCGGTGGAAGTTCGCAGGAACTGGAGGACACAGATGTGTGGTGCATCCGTCACCGTTCCCATTGGAAACCAGCACCGCTGCATCGCTAATGTTGTCAACGATGATGAATGAATGAATTTAGTTTAGAGATACAATGCGGGAACAGGTGCTTTGGACCAACGAATCCGCACCGACCAGCGATCCCAGCACATTAACACTATCCTACACACACTAGGGACAATTTTACCTTTACACCAAGACAATTAACCTTCAAACCTGTATGTCTTTGGAGTGTGGGAGGAAACCGAAGATCTTGGCGAAAACCCACGCAGGTCACGGGAAGAGCGTACAAACTCTGTACAGGCAGCACCCGTAGTCGGGTTCAAACCAGGGTCTCTGGCACTGTAAGGCGATAGCTCTACCTCGAAGCCACCGTATTTGATCCAGTGCAGTCCACATTTAGCTGTGAATAATGTAACTATATTCAGCAAACACAAGATTTATCAGAGGTTAGAAACATGATACTGAAAATAGTTTCTTCACACCATATCCTCTCGATCAGATATCCTCTCGATCAGATAGATTTATCACACAATATCCTGGTAGATCAGATAACAAACCACAATAACATTATTCTTGGTTACCTTTTCACAATGCCAATGGATATATTTAAATATTTAGAAACTTTCATTTTGATTGTGGTGAAAATACTGGAGACGGGAGAAATGATGTTTGCCGTTGTGTCATCTGATCAGCTCATAAAGAATGTGTTTTTCTATCGGCATACAATAGTTTTACATCGCGAGATTTAAATTTTACTTAAGGGCCTGTCCCACTTTCACGAGGTAATTCACGAATTCTCCCGAGTTTTCCCCTGATTCAAACTTGCAGAATGTTCGTAACGAGTCCGTAGGAGGTCGCAGGAGTTCGTAGATATATTGTAGCGGCTCGTTATGCTAGCTGTAGGTACTCGTGGCATCAGGTAAGTCGGGACGAGTATCAAAGCGAAGGATGATGCGTACAAATTAGCCCGAAAAAGCAGCATACCGGAGGACTGGGCGAAATTCAGAGACCAGCAGAGGAGGACAAAGGGCTTAATTAGGAAAGGAAAAATAGATTATGAAAGAAAACTGGCAGGGAACATAAAAACTGACTGCAAAAGTTTTTATAGATATGTGAAAAGAAAGAGATTAGTTAAAACAAATGTAGGTCCCTTGCAGTCAGAAACAGGTGAGTTGATCATGGGGAACAAGGATATGGCGGACCAATTGAATAACTACTTTGGTTCCGTCTTCACTAAGGAAGACATAAATAATCTGCCGGAAATAGCAGGGGACCGCGGGTCAAAGGAGTTGGAGGAATTGGGTGAAATCCAGGTTAGTGGGGAAGTGGTGTTGGGTAAATTGAATGGATTAAAGGCCGATAAATCCCCAGGGCCAGATAGGCTGCATCCCAGAGTACTTAAGGAAGTAGCTCCAGAAATAGTGGATGCATTAGTAATAATCTTTCAAAACTCTTTAGATTCTGGAGTAATTCCTGAGGATTGGCGGGTAGCAAACGTAACCCCACTTTTTAAGAAGGGAGGGAGAGAGAAAACGGGGAATTACAGACCAGTTAGTCTAACATCGGTAGTGGGGAAACTGCTAGTCAGTTATTAAAGATGGGATAGCAGCACATTTGGAAAGTGGTGAAATCATTGGACAAAGTCAGCATGGATTTACGAAAGGTAAATCATGTCTGACGAATCTTATAGAATTTTTCGAGGATGTAACTAGTAGCGTGGATAGGGGAGAACCAGTGGATGTGGTGTATCTGGACTTCCAGAAGGCTTTCGACAAGGTCCCACATAAGAGATTAGTATACAAACTTAAAGCACATGGCATTGGGGGTTCAGTATTGATGTGGATAGAGAACTGGCTGGCAAACAGGAAGCAAAGAGTAGGAGTAAACGGGTCCTTTACACAATGGCAGGCAGTGACTAGTGGGGTACCGCAAGGCTCAGTGCTGGGACCCCAGCTATTTACAATATATATTAATGATCTGGATGAGGGAATTGAAGGCAATATCTCCAAGTTTGCGGATGACACTAAGCTGGGGGGACGTGTTTGCTGTGAGGAGGATGCTAGGAGACTGCAAGGTGACTTGGATAGGCTGGGTGAGTGTGGCAAATGTTTGGCAGATGCAGTATAATGTGGATAAATGTGAGGTTATCCATTTTGGTGGCAAAAACAGGAAAGCAGACTATTATCTAAATGGTGGCCGACTAGGAAAAGGGGAGATGCAGCGAGACCTGGGTGTCATGGTACACCAGTCATTGAAAGTAGGCATGCAGGTGCAGCAGGCAGTGAAGAAAGCAAATGGTATGTTAGCTTTCATAGCAAAAGGATTTGAGTATAGGAGCAGGGAGGTTCTACTGCAGTTGTACAGGGTCTTGGTGAGACCACACCTGGAGTATTGCGTACAGTTTTGGTCTCCAAATCTGAGGAAGGACATTATTGCCATAGAGGGAGTACAGAGAAGGTTCACCAGATTGATTCCTGGGATGTCAGGACTGTCTTATGAAGAAAGACTGGATAGACTCGGCTTGTACTCGCTAGAATTTAGGAGATTGAGAGGGGATCTTATAGAATCTTACAAAATTCTTAAGGGGTTGGACAGGCTAGATGCAGGAAGATTGTATCTAGCTGGCACTGTAAGGCAGCAACTTTAATGCTGCGCCACTGTGCCTATCTGGAATAGGAAAATAACACCACCAGTAGAGTCATATTGGTCACAACAATTAAATAAGCGGAAAGGTAAATTAGTACAATCCTGGTAAAGATATTTGATACAAGGGTAAACTTGTTAAATTCTTTAAGCTTGATTGAATTACTTCGTTAAATTTGCTATATTTACAGTCCTGAAAAAGACAAATCCTCAAACCAAAGAATTGGAGTTGTTGTTGGATTATTATGCCGAAGAGACATTATAATCCAATGCTCTTAACATTAGATTGCAATGTTACGTAATAGTATTAATGATCTTAGCATATTTGTGATATCTAATATAACGAAATGGGGTTGGACAGGCTAGATGCAGGAAGATTGTTCCCGATGTTGGGGAAGTCCAGGACAAGGGGTCACAGCTTAAGGATAAGGGGGAAATCCTTTAAGACCGAGATGAGAAAAAACGTTTTCACACAGAGAGTGGTGAATCTCTGGAACTCTCTGCCACAGAGGGTAGTTGAGGCCAGTTCATTGGCTATATTTAAGACGGAGTTAGATGTGGCCCTTGTGGCTAAAAGGATCAGGGGGTATGGAGAGAAGGCAGGTACGGGATACTGAGTTGGATGATCAGCCATGATCATATTGAATGGCGGTGCAGGCTCGAAGGGCCGAATGGCCTGCTCCTGCACCTATTTTCTATGTATCTATGTATCTATGAAAGAGTATCAATTAAAAACAATCGGTCATGATTCATGACTTGAGTTAAATCTGACAAGTAAAGTTTCATGAAAGAGTTGACCCATCTTCCACCAAGAAAATCAAACTTTCTTGTTATTAAAGTTCTTCCATAACCAGCTGAACTGTGGAGTTCATTGCCACAGACGGCTGTGGAGGCCAAGACATTTTTAAGTGGACATTGACAGATACTTGACTCATGCGGGTGTCAAGGGTTATGGGGAGAGGGCTGGAGAATGGGGTTGAGAGGGAAAGATAGCTCAGCCATGATTGAATGGCGGAACAGATTTGATGGGCCGAATGGCCCAATTCTGCTCCATGGTCTTCTGAACTTCAAAGCAAATGGAAATAACCTTAAACTGAGTTTTGGAAAACTTTCCTCACTGCTGATATTTTTCAGGAAACTGAAGGACTGAAAACTTCCAAAGACTAGTGTTTAACTTCTGAAGAGAGTCTTGTGTGTGGCTGAAGGCCCCTGAGATACATTGAGTTGACAACAGCATCAATGATTGCTAGACAGAAGTTTCAACAAACCCTCACTAGGAGATGTGGATGGGCTGCGGTTCAGGAGGTAACAACTCACAGCGGGATGTTTGGACCAAGAACAGTTGGAATAATGGAATTTAGAAGGATGAGACGGGATTTTATAGAAACATATACAATTCTTAGGGGATTGGACAGGCTAGATGCAGGAAAAATGTTCCCCATGTTGGGGGAGTCCAGAAGCAGGGGTCACAGTTTAAGAATAAGGGGTAGGCCATTTAGGACTGAGATGAGGAAAAATGTTTTCACCCAGAGAGTTGTGAATCTGTGGAATTCTCTGCCACAGAAGGCAGTAGAGGCCGATTCACTGGATGTTTTCAAGAGAGAGTTCTGAGGGCTAACGGAATTAAGGGATATGGGGAAAAGCAGGAACGGGGTGCTGATTTTGGATGATCAGCCATGATCATATTGAATGGCTCGTAGGACCGAATGGCCTACTCCTGCACCTATTTTCTATGTTTCTATGCCCATGTTTCTGTTCTATCAGATTTTCAATCTCCCTCCCATTCTCTGGCTGATCATTACCCAATATTTGTGTCCATCATTGGCGGGGCAAATTGGGACAGCACAACGGTAGAGACCCAGGTTCGATCCTGACCACGGGTGGTGTCTGTACAGAGTTTGTACAGTTCTCCCCGTGATCTGCGTGGGTTTTCTCGGGGTGCTCTGGTTTCCTTCCACACTCCAAAGACGTGCAGGTTTGCAGGATAATTGACTTTGGTAAGATTGTAAATTATCCCTAGTATGTAGGATACAGGATAGTATTCGGGTACAGGGTTATTGTTGGTCGGCGTGGACTCGGTGGGCTGAAGGGCCTACTCCTGCACCTAATTTCTATGTTTCTATGTTTCTATGTTAATAATGGAATTGTGAATGGAGTACGCATAGTCCCTAATTAGATGAGATAAACTTTACAGTTTATGTAGATTTGGGATAACATTTTAGAAACTAGGTCATTAAACAGAGGACGATGTAAAAAATATGAGCCATTAAAGTACCGATCATGCACAAAACAGCCTGTGGATGAGTGCAGGAAATTAGAAGCAGCTGCATGGGCAACCAATGTATTAACTAGCAACTTATTTCATCCACATGGGATATATTGGGATATATTGGGATATATTCAATTGTTAGAAATATTCACATAAAATCATGAAATATCAAGAAATATTCACAGAGAAGTATTAGAACATAGAACATAGCAACGTACAGGCACAAAGTGCCGGAGTAACTCATCGGGTCAGGCAGCATCTCTGGGGAACATGGATAGGTGATGTTTTGGGTTAGGAAGGCTCCCAACCCGAAACGTCACCTGTCCGTGTTCTCCCGAGATGAAGCCTGACAAAGTGAGTTACTCCAGACTTTATGGGTTGTTTTGTATTAAACCATCGTCTGCAATTCCTTGTTTCTTCATGGAAAGATACAGCACAGGAACAGGCCCTTCGGCCCAAAACACCTATGCCGAACACAAGATAAACTAACTCATCTTCCTACACATGATCCATATCCTTCCATTTCCCTGCATATCTATGTTCCTATCTAAAAGCCACCTCAATGCCGGTATTGTAGCAGCCTCCACCATCACCTCATGCAGCGGTGGATGATCAGCCATGATCACATTGAATGGCGGTGCTGGCTTGAAGGGCCGAATGGCCTACTCCAGCACCTATTGTCTATTGTCTATTGCCCCCTGTGTAAAGAAACTTGCCCCTGCCCCTCTCACTTAAAGCTGTGCCGATACAAGTCATCAGCGTGTTTCCTGCGTGTAATCTAAAATGGTCTCCAATGTAAATTGTGTTGTACGATTTCATTTACTGATTTTAGTATCTTATTGAAATCATACAAAAAAAATCATGCAGCGTACAAAACAAAAGAAGAAAGCAAAATGTGTTCTGCAAACAGTTTGTCAAGCTGTGCAAACCACATTTAATTTGCACCAGTATAATTAAAACCATTTAGCTATTATAAAATGGAGAAGGAGGGGGATATACAATGCAGTTTGTTTCCAGCTTCAATTTACAGAACTGAACAATGGCCTTCATTGTACATCAAAGTTTGGCGATCCAAAATTGGACCAGAGAATTGTTTAATCATGAGGTTTTGCAAATTGGTAGGCTCATGAGGCCTATCTGAGCACTTTTAAAATCACTCTGTGTTCCATTCCTTCGCATTTTTCTCTGTAACCTCTGACTTCCCCTTTGAAAACATATTCCATCATTGAAAAACTACGATGGAATCTGCTTCCACCATCGTTTCTAGTTATGAACTATGGCCCAGCGATTTATTTCAACGGAATCTAGAAAAACAGCATTGTGCAGACAATCGCGTTAAGGCTACAATAACCTACTTTGCATGTGACTGAGTGAGTTAACATTAGTCACCAAAAAGGATAGGAAGGATAAACATCTAAATCTTTCAAATGATGTCAATAGCAGTTTAACACCCAAAATATATTTCTGACTAGATTTGTATCTGTCCTCTCACTGAAAATAAACAATTGAGGAAAGCTTCAAGCAGAGCATTAGTTAAAGGGTCAGGTAGATCTTAGTTTAGCTTAGTTTAGTTTAGTTTAGAGATACAGTGCGGAAACAGGCCCTTCGGCCTACCGGGTCCAACCAACCAGCGATTCCCCCACACAATAACACTATCGTACACACACAAGGGACAATTTACACTTATATCAAGCCAATTAACCTACAAACCTGTACGTCTTTGGTGTGGGACGAAACCGAAGATCTCAGAGAAAACCCACGCGGGTCACGGGGAGAAGGTAAAACTCCGTACAGACTACAGCCATAATCGGGATCGAACCTGGGTCTCGGGCGCTGCAAGCGCTGTAAGGCGGCAATTCTACAGCTGCGCCACCATGCACCTTCTCTCCTGCACTCCGAGGCTGAAGTGTTGTAATTCCCATGTAGATCTCTCCAAACTAGGATCCTATTCATCGCAGCACCTGATGATTGCGTGAAACTCCCCCTCTTAATGAACAGAAATGCCAGAAGAAATCTTGTGGGAAGAGGAGGTGCAAAGCTTGGAGAAAGTTGGTCTAGGGAATTGATTCTTGCGGAAGATGTTCAAGGTCTTGGTCTCAAAAGAGCCATCCTTCTCAAAGTGAGATAACTTTAAAGGAGCTGTGGAGAGCAAGGTTTTTACACAGAGGGCAGTGTGTTTTTAGTTTTAGTTTTAGCTTTAGTTATAGTTTTACAGATGTAGCGTGGAAACAGGCCGTTCGGCCCATCGATTCTGAGCCAACCAAAGATCACCCGTACACTAGTCCTATCCCACACACTTGGGGCAATTTACTCACGAACCTGCACGTCTTTGGATTGTGGGAGGAAACCGGATCACCCGGACTAAACTAGACAAACAAACTAAACTAAACATTTGTGATGCTGGAGTTCATAAGTTCATAAGGCATAGGAGCAGAAGTCTGCTCAACATCAAGGCTGCTCATGGCTGATCTATTTTTCCCTCTCAACCTCATTCTCCTGCCTTCTCCCCGTAACCTTTGATGCCCTTACTAATCAACCTCCGCTTTAAAAATACCCAATTGCTTGGCCTCCAGACCCGTCTGTGGCGATTAATTCCATAGATTCCACATCGCGGTGGCACAGTGGTGCAGCGATAGAGTTGCTGCCTTACAGCGCCAGTTTCTGTACGGAGTTTTAACGTTCTCCCTGTGACCGCGTGGGTTTTCTCCGGGTGCTCCGGTTTCTTCCCACACTCTAAAGACGTACAAGTTTGTAGGTTAATTGGCTTCAGTAAGAGTGTAAATTTTCCTTAGTCTGTAAGATAAAACAAGTGTGCAGGTGATTGCTGATCGGCGCGGACTCGGTGGGCTGAAGGGCCTGTTTCCGCGCTGTATCTCCAAACTAAACTAAAAATAAACTAAACCAGCCTCTGGCAAAAGAAATTCATCCTTATCTCCATTCTAATGGTGGATCCTTTTATTCAGCTTTAACACGAATGAATAAACCTGCATGTTCTCTTATTTCAAATCCCTTTAGATTTCCTTCTAAATCTTACCAGAAGCCAATTTATTGATCAAAAAATTCTTGGCTGCCTCTCAGTCAAGTGTGGCTGTGTGGTGGTCTGAAAAATGGAAAAGGGCTTCGTTAGAGAGAAGTATAGACAAAATAAGTGCCAACATGGTTAATCTGTTACAGGAGCTGACAAATTCAACATAAAACTGAACATTATCTTGACTGCAGGCACCAGAACATTTTTAAGTCACCGTTAGCATTTCAAATGACTATTTTCGAACACTAATAAAGCATTCTGAGCCACATCACATCAGCTCCACATATCACCTAGAGCAAAGGATGGATTTCACATTTTTAAGCACTTTTCGCATCCGGTGTCACTAAATATATTGCAGTCATCTAAGAAATTGCAGAGAATTGCGGATGCAGCCCAGACCATCACACAAACCAACCTCCCTTCCATTGACCCCATCTACACTTCACACTGCCCCGGCAAGGCCAGCAGAATGATCAAGGACAAGTCTCACTCTGGCCACTCCCTCTTCTCCCCTCTCCCATCAGGCAAGAGATACAGAAGTGTGAAAATGCACACCTCCAGATTCAGGGACAGTTCCAACCCAGCTGTTGTCAGACAACTGAACCATCCTACCAACAACTACAAAGCGCTCCCGAGCTACCATCTACCTCATTGTAGACCCTCGGACTATCTTTAATCGGACTTCACTGGACTTTATTTGCACTAAACGTCATTCCCTTTATCGTGTATCTGGACCGCTCCATTGTAATCACGTATAGCCTTTCCGCCGACTGGTTAGCATGCAGCAAAAGGTTTTTAACCGCACCTCGGTTCACGTGACAATTTAACATTTTAGACCTTGCAATAATAATCTGATGATGCCATTCTGTATACTTACCATAAGCCACACTCAGAGCGACCACAAACCTGATGGCATGAAGTCAGAAGACAGCCTAGAAAATAGGATTCAAGAAATGGATGGAAGCTCCCTAAATGCTCTTAAAATTTGCTTTAGTTCTTACTGCTGTAATTCCTCAGTAGAACCCCCTAGTGATTAGATAGAGGGTTATAAATTACATATTTAATAATTTTAAGTAATAATATTCTTCTCCATCAAAGGCAAAGAAAGGCGTTCACTAAATCCAAAATGTAAATTGCTGCAAATTGTAGTCACTTTCACATCACCACGTGACTTCAAAACTATTTAGGGGCGGCATGGTGGTGCAGTGGTAGATTTGCTGCCTTACAGCGCTTACAACGCCAGAGTCCCGCGTTCGATCCCGACTATGGGTGCTGTCTGTATGGAGTTTGTAAGTCCCCCCGTGATCCCATGGGCTTTCTCTGAGACCTTCAATTTCCTCCCACACTCCAAAGACATACAGATTTGTAGGTTAATTGGCTTGGTATCAATGCACATTGTCCTTAGTGTGTGTAGGGACTGTGTTACTGTGCGGGGTTCGCTGGTCGGCACAGACTCGGTGGGCCGAAGGGCCTCTTTCATTGCTGCATCTCCAAACTAAACTAAACTATTGTGCGTTGCAATATCTGTCCTCTCTAGAATAATTCAATACATTTTCTGAGAATCAACTTCTACCAAAAATGAATGCACTTATCAACTGCTCCACTTTTTTTTTCAAGAATCAAAGCATTAATGCAACACTTTTCTCATCTTGTGTCAATAAATATATTGCAGTCATCTATGTAATAGAAGTAACACAGCAGTCAATTTGTGCATAGGAGTCCCACAGGCAGTATGATGATAAATGATAACACAATCTTTTCTGGTCACCTTGGTTGAGGAAATAAACTTTGAGCGGAGTTTGCAGAAATGTATTTACTCAAATAGAGTTCTGAGGTCTTTTTGTATCTACTTATTCATAGAGTCATAGATTCATACAGTGTGGAAAGAGACCTTTCGGTCCAACTTTCCCACACCGACTAACATGTCCCATCTACACTAGTCCCACCTGCCTGCATTTGGACCATATCCCTCTAAACCTGTCCTATCCATGTACCTGTCTAATCTATATTACTAAAAGTCTGATCTTGACCACTTCCTGTTGTTCTGTATATTGATTTTAGAAAAAATGCTGCCACTTACAGCTGTGATTTTTGGCCATCTTATTCAGAGTCCCCCTCCGCCGCGCAGGACAAGAGGATTTTTCCCATCGATGAAAAATAATAGAGTTAGTAGTGTTTTAAAAATGTTGAGATTCTCTCTCCTGAAGGCCACGCCCCTTCCGGAGGGATTATAAACCTGAAAGTGTTGAGTGCCTCAGTCGGTCTCTGCAAGATGGGGGAGCGAGAGGGTCATGTCTCTCAGTCTGAGCTGTGAATAACACTGAACACATGTCTACTAAACTGTGGTTTTCCCGACCTGTCAGTGCCCTTAATGTGGTTTAAATATATAGTTTGGAAATGCTAAAGCTGTGTTGCCATTGGTTTGGAAATGCTAAAGCTGTGTTGCCTTTGGTTTGGAAATGCTAACGCTGTGTTGCCTTTGGTTTGGAAATACTGAAAGGTCTGTCTCACGAATCTGCGGTCATTGGCGGCGAAACGGGAAGAATCTGCCGCCATAGACCGCGCACTCGTGAGAAAGAACAATTCCCGGGCCGTGCGACGGTGTTCCCAACACCGCGCGGTGCAAAAATAAAATTGACAATGTCGAAAACACTATACTCACCGCACAACCTCCACCAGTGATGCACGAGTGCGCACGGCCGCTCGCACGGGCCGCCGCCAGTGTGGGTCGAGTGCCGTGCGTCAAACCTCCTCTGCCACAGCCTCCGCCAGTGACGCACGTGCCGCCGCCAGTGAGGCACGTGTGCTGCGCGGCCACAGGCACAGCCACCGCTACAGCGCCGCGATCAGGATGGCTGCCGCCACAGCCGCCGCTGGTGAGTCACGTGCGGGGGGCCGACGTCATCGCAGTCGGCCCGCCCTTTTTTAACTTACCGCAAGCACGTGAGACCCGCCGTGTTTGAATTAACTCGGCCCCCGCGCAACATCCGTGCGGCGCTCCGGTGGATAGGCTCGACGCTCTCGCCGTTGCCGCGCGGTCCTCGCTACCGGCGACGCCGCGCTTCACCGCCGATGACCGCAAACAGGTAAGACACGGCCTTAAAGCTGTGTTGCCTTTGGTTTGGAAATGCTAAAACTGTGTTGCCTTTGTTTTGGAAATGCTAAAGCTGTGTTGCCTTTGGTTTGGAAATGCTAAAGCTGTGTTGCCTAATAAAGTTGCCTTGCCTAATTAAAGTTGCCTTGCCTAATTAAAGTTGCCTTGCCTAATTAAAGTTGCCTTGCCTGCTATATAATTACAAGTCTAATCTTGACCACTTCCTGTTTGCGCTTTATATTGAGTTTAGAAAAAACGCTACCACGTATGACTGTGATTTTTGGCCATCTTACTCACAGTCCCCCTCTGCTCATCAGGTGCCGAGAATTTTTCCCATCGATGAAAATTAAATGAGTTATTAGTGTTTAAAAAATGTTGAGATTCTCTCTCCTGTCAATCACGCCATGAAGGCTACACCCCTTCTGGTGGGAGGGTGGGAGAGAATATAAAACCCAGAAGTGTGCGCGTGGCTCAGTCTCTGCAAGATGGAGGACGGAGAGGTCACGACTCGCTGTCTTTAGTGGCCTTGCACCCTGCTTGAAATGATATGAAACTGCACTTGAATTTGGTGGCCTTGCACCCTGCTTGAAGTGGTAAGAAACTGCATTTGAATTTGGTGGCCTTGCGCCCTGCTTGAAATGGAATTTCAAGGAATAGCCGTGAGTCAACTGCCAGCCCACCAGCCGTGAGTGAGCTGCCAGCATAACAGGTTTGAGTGATTGAGCCGCCAGTCCAAGAATCCATTCGGCCCACAATGTCCACACTAGCCCTCTGTAAACCAGTTCCTTCAGCCCACAACACCCACACTAGTGCTCCAGAAAGCCGCCCTCCCCCCACAGGCCACCAATATTGGAATTGGTGGAGAGGTGGAATATTGAGTTGGGGGACCAGCCCTCCTGTGTGATGCTGGGACCCAATGGTTCCCACTTAGTCTAGTTGATTCTTAAATGTTGCAATAATCCATGGCTTCTCTTGTTCATACACACACTACACTTTGAATGAAAATGTTAGCCCTCAGATCCCTATAAAGAGCAGTGCTCCACTACTATCTACCTCATTGATGACCCTCGGACTATCCTTGATTGGACATTTCTGGCTTTACCTTGCACTAAACGTTATTCTCTTATCATGTATCTATACACTGTAAGTGGATCAATTGCGATCAGGTATTGTGTAATAAAGAACTGCAGATGCTGGTTTAAATCGAAGGTAGACATAAAATGCTGTAGTAACTCAGCAGGACAGGCAGCATCAGTGGAGAGAAGGAATGGGTGATGTTTTGGGTTGTTTCAGTCTGAAGAAGGGTATCGACCAGAAACATCACCTATTCCTTCTCTCCAGAGATGCTGCCTGTCCCGCTGAGTTACTCCAGCATTTTGTGTCTACCTGCGATCATGTATTGTCTTTCTGCTGACTGGTTAGCACAGAACAAAAACATTTCACTGTACCTCGGTACACGTGACAATAAACAAAACTGAAACTCAAACTATAAAATCTTTCCCCTTTTAGCTTAAACCTGTAGCCTCTGGTTCATGATTCCCCCACTCTGGGCAAGAGACTCCTTGCGTCCACCCAATATATTCCTCTCATGATTTTATAACCTCTATAAGATCATCCCTCATCCTCCAGCACTCCAAGGAATAGAGTCCCAGCCTGCTCAAACTCTCCCTATAGCTCAGACTATATAGCTCAGTATTCAAAAGATACTGAGGTAGAAATTCATCCTCAGTCACTTATGCTAGAAGTATAAAATACCACGTTATATTGTAAGATATGCTTTATCTTCAGTTTCCAAAATTTAATTATGGTATATACTATTACTAAATCTCCCATCTTGACCACTTCCGGTCTGTGTTGTAATTGAATATGCGCAAAAACAATACCCCATATCGCTAGGATTTTTCGCCACCTTACTCACCGTGCTACTCTACTCCAACCCCCCAAGTTTTCTTCCGATCGGTGAAATATGAGAAAAGTTATGAAGGTATAAAAAATCATGAGATCAGCAGATTGGTCTTCTCGCCCGTCAATCACCATGAAGGTAACGCCCCTTACGGCACCCGCTGGAGAAAAAATCCCCGGAGGCGGGGCTGAGTAAAGAAGCCATGCTGATTGAGTCCGCAAGAGTGGAGTCGGGAAAGCCGCTGTGTGTGTTAATATTGGCCAAATTAAAGAGACCATAAAATGGAGGATCCCTGCACTTGTCAGAATTGCTTAACCCCTGTCAGCTGAAATTTACAGGCTTTGGATGGCATCAACCAGTCTAGGCTTAGACTGATATGCAGGATGGTGAGGGGTCCAGGTGTTCTCCTTGTTTCTCCTAAATTGATAAAATGTATAGCAGTTTTGCAAACGAACCCTAAATGCATCATTTCGATTGGATCGTTGCAAGGGCATTGTAAATAGTATAAATAATGTTGCGAGACGGTCATCCTGCTGGTTGATGATTGGTCGAACTGTTGAGCCTTGGAGAAACGGTTTGAATCTCAGGGCACATGTTTCAATGTTTATTCTTGTTTGCTTCCTTCCAGAAGCTCCGTTTGAATATGATGTATTAGTTACTGTATTATTGGGTTAGAGAAATGTCTATCATGTACTGTGTTAATTGATATCTGTCATTGGACTGTTTAGAGACCACCCCCATGTTCGGCCCCTCTAGGTTCGGGGATCTATAAAAGGCCGCTCCCACGAGGACCTGTGTCGATCTTCTGGGAGAACGCTTAGAACTGCGTGACCTTCTGGAGTGTCTCTGTTTGAACGAGGCTAAGAGCGCTTGGCCAGGCATACGAGGATACGAGGATCGAATCTATGGTGGTTAGGTATAGCAGTGGGAACTGTTATTGTGTTTTTCCAAAATAAAGATTAGATGCGCAAGTGCTTGACTCAGTATTTTATTGACTGAAACTAGACTGGGGGGATGCTTACAACGAGCTATTTACATGTGGAGTCAGGAAAGCCGCTATGTGGATTCATGAAAACCGCTGTGTGAAGTCGGGAAAGCCGCTGTGTGAAGTCGGGAAAGCCGCTGTGTGGAGTCGGGAAAGCCGCTGTGTGGTCATGAGCTGCTGTGTGGTGCCGCGGCCGTTTTATTTGGAAATGCTAGAGCTGTGTTGCCTAATAAAGTTGCCGTGCCTAATTAAAGTTTCCTTGCCTAATTAAAGTTGCCTTGCCTAATTAAAGTTGCCTTGCCCGCTATATAATTACAAGTTACAATCTTGACCACTTCCTGTTTGTGCTTTATATTGATTTTAGAAAAGATGCTACCACGTATGACTGTGATTTTTGGCCATCTTACTCACAGTCCCCCTCCGCTCATCAGGTGCCGAGAATTTTTCCCATCGATGAAAAATAAATGAGTTATTAGTGTTTAAAAAATGTTGAGATTCTCTCTCCTTTCAATCACGCCATGAAGGCTACACCCCTTCTGGTGGGAGGGTGGGAGAGAATATAAAACCCAGAAGTGTGCACGTGGCTCAGTCTCTGCAGGACGGAGGAGGGAGAGGTCACGACTCGCTGTCTTTAGTGGCCTTGCACCCTGCTTGAAATGATATGAAACTGCACTTGAATTTGGTGGCCTTGCACCATGCTTGAAGTGGCAGGAAACTGCACTTGAATTTGGTGGCCTTGCACTCTGCTTGAAATGGAATTTCAAGGAATAGCCGTGAGTCAACTGCCAGCCCACCAGCCATGAGTGAGTGAGCTGCCAGCATGACAGGCTTGAGTGACTGAGCTTCCAGCCCAAGAATCCATTCGGTCCACAATGTCCATACTAGCCCTCTGTAAACCAGCCCCTTCAGCGCACAACACCCACACTAGTGCTCCAGAAAGCCCCACTGGTCACCAGAATTGGTGGAGAGGTGGAATGTTGCATTGGAGGACCAGCCCTCCCGTGTGAAGTTGGTACCCAACGGGTCCCACTTAGTCTAGTATATTTTATTTTTGGAATTGGAGCACAGAACACAAATACCTCTATACTCTGCTCATGCACCTAGGATAAATTCAAGAGTCAAGATTGTTTAATTGTCATATGCATTGGGAATGGATCACTGAAAGCATTTTTTTCAGGATGCATCACAGCATGGTTTGGGAACAGCTCAATCCAAGACCACAAGTAATTGCAGTGAATTGTGGACGCAGCCCAGACCATCACACAAAACAACTTCCCTTCCATTGACACCATCTATACTTCACGCTGCCTCGGCAAGGCCAGCAGCATAATCAAGGACCAGTCTTCCCTGGTCACTCCCTCTTCCCACCGGGCAAAAGGTACAGACGTGTGAAAATGCACACCTCCAGATTCAGGGACAGTTTCCTCCCATCTGTTAACAAGCAACTGAAACATCCAACTAACAATTAGAGAGCAGTCATGAGCTACTATCTACCTCATTGAAGACCCTCAGACTATCTTTAATCAGACTTTACTGGACCATCTTGCACTAAACATAGAAACATAGAAACATAGAAAATAGGTGCAGGAGTAGGCCATTCGGCCCTTCGAGCCTGCACCGCCATTCATTATGATCATGGCTGATCATCCAACTCAGTATCCTGTACCTGCCTTCTCTCCATACCCCCTGATCCCTTTAGCCACAAGGGCCACATCTAACTCCCTCTTAAATATAGCCAATGAACTGGCCTCAACTACCTTCTGTGGCAGAGAATTCCACAGATTCACCACTCTCTGTATGAAAAATGTTTTTCTCATCTCGGTCCTAAAAGACTTCCCCCTTATCCTTAAACTGTGACCCCTTGTTCTGGACTTCCCCAACATCGGGAACAATCTTCCTGCATCTAGCCTGTCCAACCCCTTAAGAAACTGTTAAGAAGGGTTTCGGCCCGAAACGTTGCCTATTTCCTTCGCTCCATAGATGCTGCTGCACCCGCTGAGTTTCTCCAGCATTTTTGTGTACCTTCGAATTTCCAGCATCTGCAGTTCCTTCTTTAACCCTTAAGAAACTTGTAAGTTTCAATAAGATCCCCCCTCAATCTTCTAAATTCTATCGAGTACTAACATTATTCCCTTAATCATGTATCTGTACACTGTGATTGGCTCAATTGTGATCATGCATTGTCTTTCCGCCGACTGGTTAGCACGCAATAATTGTGCAAAAATCAAACTTGAGTATGTCGACGAATACTCTCTTGATCTTCTACAGATATATGGTAGAGAGCGTTACCCTTTATCATGTATCCATACACTGTAAATGGATTGATTGTAATCATGTATTGTCATTCTGCTGACTGGTTAGCACGCAACAAAAGCTTTTCGCTATACCTCGGTACACGTGATAATAAACTAAACTGAACTGAACTGAACTGAAAGCATATTGACTGCTTGCATCATGGCCTGGTTTCTGTTGTGTTATCTATTAATCTATTAAGACATCTATTATGTACTGTGTTTACAAACCTATTGTGCTGCTGCTGCAAGTAAGAATTTCATTGCTCCATTTCAGAACATATTGTCATAAAACCCTCTTGACTCTTGACTCATATAAATGCTTTAATTCCATTATTTTCTGCCTTGCCAGGAAATGTTGGTATCATTCTTTTTATGAGAGACCTGTGAAATTGTGCCAAATTCTACTTCTCGACAAAACGACTGGAATTGTCCTTTGTTAATGTTTCCACTGGTCCTCCGTGAAATAATATTATGAACATACATTAGGAATTGTGTAGGAAGGAACTGCAGATGCTGGTTTACACCAAAGAAAGACGCAAAATGCTGGAGTAACTCAGCGGGTCAGGCAGCACCTCCGGTGAAAAGGAAAAAAGGTGACATTTTCAGACTTCTTCAGACTGAGTCAGGGGAGAGGGAAACTAGAGGTGTGAAAAGGTTCAACTCCATAACCTTCGGTTCTATGAATCTATGAACCTTTTCATACCGTGTAGGAAGGAACTGCAGATGCTGGTTTCCACCGAAGATAGATACAAATGATAGACACAAAATGCTGGAGTATCTCAGGCTGGATCTCTAGAAAGAAGGAATAGGTGACACTTTGGGTTGGGACCCTTCTTCAGACTTGGTCAATCTTTTCATACCTCTAGTTTCACCTGTCCCCTGAGTCTCAGTCTGAAGAAGGGTCTCGACCCGAAACATCACCTATTCCTTTTCTCCAGAGATGCTGCATGACCGGCTAAGTAACTCCAGCATTTTGTGTCTGTATACATTAGGTATTTCCTACTTTGATCCAAGGTTGAAATAGAAATTTGATCAGATCTGTTAGCCTACGTATATTCAACTTCATTGACTTGGCAGGCAGGTTTGCTAAGGCTACACGTGTGGGTTTAAACTAAATACTGGGGGGGAGGGATTGACAAATTGGGAGTATAAAGATGGAGTTGAAGGGGAAGTGACTGCAGGAAAAATTACAAAAGATTCTCGAATTAATGGGAAGGAAAGCTCGAGAAGGGACAACAGAGTAAGGACAGGGCCAATTGCGAGCGGTGCGAGGGGGGAAGTGAATACGGAGGTCAAAGTGCTGTATGAATGCGCGAAGTATAAGGAATAAAGTGGACGAGCTTGAGGCTCAGTTAGAAACTGGCAAGTATGATGTTGTGGGAATTACTGAGACATGGCTGCAAGAGGGCCAGGGCTGGGAACTGAATATTCAAGGGTATACCTCCTATCGAAAAGAGAGACAGGTGGGCAGAGGGGGTGGGGTTGCCATGTTGGTGAGGAATGAAATTCAGTCCCTTGCAAGGGGTGACATTGAAACAGGAGATGTGGAGTCAGTATGGATAGAACTAAGGAATTGTAAGGGTAAAAAGACCCTAATGGGACTAATCTACAGGCCCCCAAACAGTAGCCTGAACATAGGGCGCATGTTGAATCAGGAGTTAAAATTGGCATGTAGCAAGAGCAATGCTGTGGTTGTTATGGGAGCTTTCAACATGCAAGTAGACTGGGAAAATCAGGTTGGTACTGGACCCCAAGAAAGGGACTTTGTAGAGTGCCTTCGGGATGGATTCATAGAACAGCTTGTATTGGAGCCTACCAGGGAGAAGGCAATTCTGGATTTAGTGTTATGTAATGAACCAGATTTGATAAAGGACCTCGAGGTTCATGAGCCATTAGGAGGCAGTGACCATAACATGGTCAGGTTTAATCTACAATTGGAGAGGGAGAAGGGTAGATTGGAGGTGTCAGTGTTGCAGTTGAATAAATGGGACTATGGGGCCATTGGGGAGGAGCTGGCCAAAGTTGACTGGAAAGATACACTAGCAAGGATGACAGTGGAACAAAAATGGCAGGTATTTCTAGGAATAATACAGAAGGTGCAGGATCAGTTCATTCCTAGGAGGAAGAAAGATTCCAAGGGGAGAAAGGGACAACCATGGCTGACAAGGGACATAAGGGACGTCAGGGACAGTATAAAAATTAAAGCGAAGAAGTACAATGTAGCAAAGATGAGCGGGAAGCAAGAGGATTGGGTAATGTTTAAAGAACAACAGAAGATAACCAAAAAGACAATACGGGAAGAAAAGATGAGGTACGAAGGTAAGCTAGTCAAGAATATAAAGCAGGATAGTAAAAGCTTCTTTAGGTATGTGAAGAGGAAAAAATTAGTTGAGACCAAAGTTGGACCCTTGAAGATCGAAAAAGGTGAATTTATTATGGGGAACAAGGCAGATGAGTTGAACAGGTACTTTGGATCAGTCTTCACTAAGGAGGACACAAACAATCTTCCTGATGTACTAGTGGCCAGAGGATCTGGGGTGACGGAGGAACTGAAGGAAATCCACATTATGCAGGAAATGTGTTGGATAGACTGATGGGACTGAAGGCTGATAAATCCCCAGGGCCTGATGGCCCTGTCCCACGGGCAGGCGGTTACTGGCGGTGAAGCGCGGCGTTGCCGAAAGCAGGGACAGCGCGGCTACCGCGAGAGCGCCGCGCGTATGCCGCGGGAGCGCCGCACGGATGCCGCGCGGGAGCCGAGTGATCTCCGTACGGCCGGTCCCACGAGCTTGCGGTAAGTAAAAAAAAATTAAACCTTACCGGAAGCTGTTGCCGCGCGTATGCCGAGTGATCACCGCACGGCCTGTCCCACGAGCGCGGCGTCGGGTGATGACGACATCGCGCAACGCAATGCGCTACGCGATGCCGTCATTTCGGATCGCGGGGCTGTGGCGGTGCTAGTGGTGATCGCGGCGCTGTGGCGGTGCTCGTGCTGCACTGGCGGCGGCTGTGCGGTAGGACAACATTTTTTAACGTTGTCGATTTTTTGTGAGCACCGAGCGGTGTTGGGACCAACACCGCACGGTCCCGGCGGTGTGCGTGGGACCGACCCCGCAGTCTCTGGCGGTCCACGAGCGGTCCCAACTTCCTGCTTCACCGCCAGTAACCGTCAGTAACCGCATACCCATGAGACAGGCCTTTGATGCTCTGCATCCCAGGGTACTTAAGGAAGTGGCTCTAGAAATCGTGGATGCATTGGTGATAATTTTCCAATGTTCTATAGACTCAGGATCAGTTCCTGTGGATTGGAGGGTAGCTAATGTTATCCCACTTTTTAAGAAAGGCGGGAGAGAGAAAACAGGGAATTATAGACCAGTTAGCCTGACATCGGTGGTGGGGAAGATGCTGGAGTCAATTATAAAAGATGAGATAGCCGAACATTTGGATAGCAGTAAGAGGATCATTCCGAGTCAGCATGGATTTATGAAGGGGAAATCATGCTTGACTAATCTTCTGGAATTTTTTGAAGATGTAACGAGGAAAATGGACAAGGGAGAGCCAATGGATGTAGTGTACCTGGACTTTCAGAAAGCATTTGATAAGGTCCCACATAGGAGATTAGTGGGCAAAATTAGGGCACATGGTATTGGGGGTAGAGTGCTGACATGGATAGAGAAGTGGTTGGCAGACAGGAAACAAAGAGTAGGGATTAACGGGTCCCTTTAAGAATGGCAGGCAATGACTAGTGGGGTACAGCAAGGCTCGGTGCTGGGACCGCAGCTATTTACAATATACATCAATGATTTGGATGAAGGGATTCAAAGTTAGCAAATTTGCAGATGATACAAAGCTGGGTGGCAGTGTGAACTGTGAGGAGGATGCTATGAGAATGCAGGGTGACTTGGACAGGTTTTGGGAGTTCGCAGATGCATGGTAGATGAAGTTTAATGCGGATAAATGTGAGGTTATCCACTTTAGTAGCAAAAACAGGAAGGCAGATTACTATCTAAATGGCGTCAAGTTGGGAAAAGGGGAAGTACAACGGGATCTGGGGGTCCTTGTACATCAGTCTATGAAAGTAAGCATGCAGGTACAGCAGGCAGTGAAGAAAACGAATGGCATGTTGGCCTTTATAACAAGAGGAATCGAATATAGGAGCAAAGAGGTCCTTCTGCAGTTGTACAGAGCCCTAGTGAGACCACACCTGGAGTATAACCAGGGGCCACAGTTTAAGAATAAGGAGTAAGCCATTTAGAACGGAGACGAGGAAACACTTTTTCTCACAGAGAGTGGTGAGTCTGTGGAATTCTCTGCCTCAGAGGGCAGTGGAGGCAGGTTCTCTGGATGCTTTCAAGAGAGAGCTAGATAGGGCTCTTAAAAATAGCGGAGTCAGGGGATATGGGGAGAAGGCAGGAACGGGGTACGGATTGGGGATGATCAGCCATGATCACATTGAATGGCGGTGCTGGCTCACACTTGCTCCTGCACCTATTGTCTATTGTCTATTTTCTATTGACTTCAATGGGACCAAAGCTGGGAAGCAGAATATCGGGCGCAGCAGTAGAGTTGCAGCCTTACAGTACCAGGGACCTGGCTGCGATCCTGACTATGGGTGCTGTCTGTATGGAGTTTGTACGTTCTCGCCGTGACTGCGTGGTTTTTCTCCGGGTACTCTGGTTTCCTCCCACATTCCAAAGACGTACAGGTTTGTAGGTTAATTGGTTTCGGGAAAAATTGTAAATTGTAAATAAAAGTGTGTGGAGGATAGTGTTAGTGTGTAGGGATCACTAGTCGGCGTGGAATCGGTGGGCCAAAGGACCTGTTTCCACCCTGTATCTCTAAACTAAAATAAAATAAAACATGGATATGCAACTAAATTTCATGTTTCATTCTGCCTCGCGTAAGTTATTATTCCACAAGGGTGGCTTGTGGTTTTCATTCCTCAGTCAGTCTCTTCAGCTCTACACCATCTATAATACAAATTCATCAAGCTAAGTACTGCAGTCTAAAATTCTGCCCTCTGATTAAGCCTCTCTTTGTTTCTGTGATTGAGTTTAGCTATTCCTGAAATCAAGTTATTTCAAGGTAAAACATAATTTCAAATTGTGTTTTGTAATAAATCACAAAATATCAGTCTCCCCGCCAAAGCACAGGGACAATTGAAAAAAAAGACACAAACAAAATGATTTCCCCAGTTTCCTTTGGTGCTGGATGGACACACAACGTCTCGATACCAAAAACCTGTTGAATTGGGTGCAAAAGATGGAAGACGGCATGCCCTACCATTGTCCTTGGCACAGTGCCCATTGCCAACAAACTGTGGGTGGCAAAGTGGCGCTGTAAGGCAGGGTTGCTGCCTTACAGCGCCAGAGACCCCGGTTCGATCCTGATGATGGGTGCTATCTGGGTGCTCCGGTTTCCTCCCACAAGACGTACAGGTTTGCAGGTTAATTGGCTTGGTGTAATTGTATATTCTCCCTAGTGTGTGTAGGATAGTGTGCGGGGATCGCCTTTTCAGCACGGACTTGGTGGGCTGAAGGGCCTGTTTCCTTGCTGTGTCTCCAAACTAAACAAAAACTAAACTTGTGAGGAGAAAGAAACCAAGTATGTAACAGAGACAGGAGTGACTGCAGATACACATCATTCTCCAACATGTTCTCCACTTTCAACATGATCCCACCATTACCAAAAAAAAAAGAAGAAAAAAAAAGAACACACACACACACACACACACACACACACACACACACACACTCACACACGCACGCACGCACACGCGCACGCGCGCGCGAGGGATATGGATCATGTACAGGCAGATTATTCAGTTTACGGCATCATGTTCAACACAAACATTGTGGCACAAGAGCTTGTTCCTGTCCTGTATTTGTTCTATGTTCCATGTTCTAATGCTGGAAAAGTAATTGGGACCCACAATTGGGACTAACTAAAAGTTAATGGATAGAAAAGGTTTAGAGGGATATGGGCCAAACATGGACAAGTGGTACTAGTGTAGAGGGATATGGGCCAAACATGGACAAGTGGTGACTAGTGTAGGACATCTTGGTCAGCATGGGCAAGCAGGCTGAAGGGCCTGTTTCTAAGATGTATGACTCTATGAGATTTGTTTTAAAATCCCCAATGGTTAAAAGCTAAGTAAATTAGATCCTGACCTACTATCTAGCCTGTGTAGGAAGGAACTGCAGATGCTGGTTTAAACTGAAGAGAGACACAAAAATCTGGAGTAACTCAGCGGGACAGGCCGCATATCTGGAGAGAAGGAATGGGTAACGTTTAGAAGTCTGAAGAAGGGTCTCGACATGAAATGTCACCAATTCATAGAAACATAGAAACATAGAAAAATAGGTGCAAGAGTAGGCCATTCGAGACCTTCAAGCCATGGCTGATCATCTAAAATCAGTAACCTGTTCCTGCTTTTTCCCCATATTCCTTGATTCCTTTAGCCGTAAGAGCTAAATCTAACTCTCTCTTGAAAACTCTCTTGAAATTCCTTCTCTCCAGAGATGCTGACTGTCCCGCTGAGTTACTCCAGCATTTTGGGTCTATCTCATTGGAGAGCCTCCAACAATATTTAAACGGATTTTTCATATCTTGAATCGTTTTGGGTCGAGACCCTTGAAACGTCACCTATTCCTTTTCTCCAGTGATGGTGTCTGACCCGTTGAGTTACTCCAGATATTTGTGTCTATCTTCGGTTTAAACCAGCATCTGCAGTTCCTTCCTATTCATCTTAAACATAAACTAAACTAATTTTCAGTGCCAAACAGATTAATCCATGGAAATTAAGACTTACCATGACGTGTACTTACATTAGAATGGGAAGGTCCTATCTTTAATGTGGTGAAGTTTGACCAAGTCAATGAGTGAAAGCAAGAACTTGCGCTCGCTGGTGTAAGCTATTGATAAGATGGATGCTAAGATGTCATTTCATAAGTTAATCAGTTCTAGGACCAGAATTAGACCACTCGGTCCATCAGGTCTACTGCGCCATTCAGTAGTGGCTAACCTATCTCTCCCTCTCAACCCCATTCTCCTGCCTTCTCCCCATAACCCCCGACACCCGTCCTAATCAAGAATTTGTGTCGGAAGGAACTGCAGATGCTGGTTTAAATTAAAGACACAAAAAGCTGGAGTAACTCAGTGGGAGAGGCAGCATCTCTGGAGAGAAGGAATGGGTGACGTTTCGGGTCGAGACCCTTCTTCAGACGAGTTAGGGTAAAGGGAAACGAGAGCCATAGACGATGATGTCGAGATATAAAGAACAATGAATGAAAGATATGCAATCAGTCAATCTCCGCCTTCAGAATATCCAGTGACGTGTCCTCCAGAAGCTTCTGTAGGACTGAGATGAGGAAAAACATTTTCACCTAGACATTTGTGGGTCTGTGGAATTCTCTGCCACAGAAGGCAGTGGAGGCCAATTCACTGGATGTTATCAAGAGAGATTTAGATATAGCTCTTAGGGCTAATGGAATCAAGGGATATGGGGAGAAAGCAGGAACGGGATACTGATTTTGGATGATTAGCCATGATCATATTGAATGGCGGTGCTGGCTCGAAGGGCTGAAGGGCCTACTCCTGCACCAATTTACTATGTTTCTATGTTTCTGCCCTGAAGCAATTGTCCAATGTTTTGGGAGGAGCAGAGCATATACAGTAGGGCAACTTCCAACGGTTCATGTTTGACTGTGTATCTACCCTCGCCCAATCTCGGCGTATGACTTCCACATGACTGATAGCTCAAACATTCATTGTACACTGACTGCAGGCCACAGCTAAACCATTTGCCAATGTGAACATGCTCAGTGAATTTATTTCAGGGAGGCAGCACATACTGAGCATTGCCAGTGGCAATATTACAATGGTCCTTTTAAAGAAAAAAATTAAAAAATGAAACATAGCTTGGGGTGAACTACTACTAAATGCTGATGCATCGTCTGATGGCCAATGGAGACTGGCTGAATCAGTTGAAGCAAGGCAAAGCACGCTAATTACTACGCTCAATCTACATGACAATGTTACAAATATGCTGCATGAATTGTTTTTATTTAAATTTATTGTGTAAATATTGTTCTTGTCAAGGTGAAAAATGGTAGGAGCGAAGAATATCAGACATAGGGCGACACGGTGGCGCAGCGGTAGAGTTGCTACCTTACAGCGCTTACAGCGCCAGGAAACCGGGTTCGATCGTGACTAAGGGTGCTGTCTGTACAGAGTTTGTACATTCTCCCCGTGACCACATGAGTTATCGCCGAGATCTTCAGTTTCCTCCCACACTCCAAAGATGTACAGGTTTGTAGGTTAATTGATTTGATATAAATGTAAATTGTCACTAGTGTCTGTGGGATAATGTTAATGTGCAGGGATCGCTGGTGAGTGCGGACTCGGTGGGCCGAAGGGCCTGTTTCCGCACTGTATCTCTAAACATCTCACTGTGCACCCAGACGCACACATGCACAAGCACACTTTTCGTCGGTGGGGGGCGCTGCGAGACGGCTGCCCTGCCAGCAGCGTGTTCGTTATTTCAACTTTTTTTTGTTTCTTTTAGTGTACCCAAACATTTGTTTTAGTGTCTCTCGGTGTGTCTTGTGTGGGGGGGTGGTGAGGGGGGGGGAAGGGGGGAACCGCTTTCGCTCGCCTCCTCGACGGAGAGGCAACTTTTTCCATGTTGCCTCCCTCGCGGCCTAACACCATGGATTGGAGCGGCCTTTCCTGGAGTCGGACCCGGAGTTTCGGCGTGGAGCGGGCGAGCCCTTGCCAGGGATCGCCAGAAGAAGTGCTCCGCTCGCTGGCCCGCGGACTGTTACATCCTGAAGCCGCAGTCTGCGGAGCTTCTAGCCGCGTGCGTGGCGTGGACGTACCATCTGGAACCTGGGATCCCTCGCCAGGGATAGCCAGAGAAGAGTTCCGACAGCCAGCCAGCAGCCAACAACATCTCGAAGCCGTGGTCTCCGGTAAGAAAATGCTGATTCGGGACCTCCAAGCCGCGGAGAGTGTTCAACCGTCCCGACGAGAGGGCCTGTACATCCGTCCGTCCGTAGCGGCGACTACGGAGGGTTTATAGCCCCGACCACGGGTGAACAAGGAGGAGGACTGACTGAACTTTGTTGCCTTCCACCACAGTGAAGAATGCGGTGGAGGATGTTTGTGTTAAATCTTATTGTGTATTGTGTGTTCTTTTTTAATTGTATCACTGCTGGCAAATTAATTTCACTGCACCTTCGGGTGTATGTGACGAATAAAATTGACTATTGACTATTACATGCACGCACATACGCTCACACATACACACTCTCACACTGTACGCCCATAAGACATAGGAGCTGGATTAGGAAATTCGGCCCATCGAGCCTAATTTGCCATTCGATCATAGCTGATCTATTTTTCCCTCTCAACCCCATTCTCCTGCCTACCTTTGACACCCATTCTAATCAAGTACCTATCAATCTCTGCTTTAAAAATATCCAATTACTTGACTTCCATTGCTGTCTTTGGCAACAGATTTCACACATTCACCACCTGGCTGAAGAAATTCCATCGTATTTCCATTTTAAAGGTACGTTCTTTTATGCTGTGGCTGTGCCCTCTGGTTCTAGACTCTCCAGTTACTGGGAACATCCTCTCCACATTCACTCTATTCAGGCCTTTCATTATTAAGTCGATTTAAGTAGGTTTCAAAGGGATTTCCACCCCCCCATCATCCTCAACTCCAGCAAGTGCAGGCCCAGGCTCACGCACGGACGGACGGACGGACGGACGGACGGACGGACGGACGGACAGACACAAATGAGACAATCCAGATCAGATAAAGCAAAGTTAGAAGTTGCATGTAAACTATTATTGCTTTGGCATAAGAATAGAGCCACAATATGAATTTTGTATGTAACGTCACCTCGAGCATGAGATTTTTCTGGTGCCACATTTCTTGCCTGGTATAGGGACTGTCATCAGTTAAATATTCATAGGGCACCTCTGCCTCTGATGTCCAGGGCTGACTGAAGCGGCTATCAGGTGGGTGTGGAGGTGACTCATCAAAATGCCCTATTACATCAAGCAGGCAGCTGCTAACAAGTGCAACAGCGGGGAAGATGTGCACGAAGAAACTGCAGATGCTGGTTCACACCGAAGATAGACACAAAATGCCGGAGTAACTCAGCGGGACAGGTAGCAGCTCTGGAGAGAAGGAATGGGTGACGTTCCAGCTCGAGACCCTTCCTCAGACTGGGAACATGCTGGGCGTGGGGGGACATTTGCAATTTTTAGTCACAAATGGGCAGAGTGTGTTTTGCTCATTTGTATCAGACACTTACCAGATCCCTGCAGCGCGGTGACGCAGCGGTAGAGTTGCTGCCTTACAGCACCAGAGACCCGGGTTCGATCCTGCCTGCGGGTGCTGTCTGTACGGAGTTCGTACCTTCTCCCCGTGACCTGCATGGGTTTTCCCCGGGTGCTCAGGTTTCCTCCCACACTCCAAAGACGTGCACGTTTGTAGGTCAATTGGCGTCTGTAACTTGTCTCTCGTGTGTGTAGGATAGTGCTAGTGTGTGGGGTGATCGCTGGTTGGCATGAAGTCAGTGGGCCGAAGGGCCTCTTTCCATGCTGTATCTCTAAACTAAACTAAATTAATAATGCTTCGTTTTCCTAGCTGATGTCAACGAAAACTAACATAGCACAGGTCTTGTTGCTCGAGAAAGTTTTATTGTGGGTTCTGGAATTTTTTGCTGTCCCATGAAAAGTACTGCCACACAAGTTGGACGAGTACTGGTACCTTGGGCTAGCTCCTTCCCATTCAGCTCTTTTCCCACTGGGACAGGCCCACGATGCCATCTGCTCCGTTACTGGAATCCATGCTTTCCTGCTTCCCAGAGCCAGCGGTCCACACTGGAGCACAAGCTCTATGAAGGTGCAGGCCATTTGGGACAGAGATGAGCAAAAACTTGTTCACCCAGAGATTTGTGAATCTCTGGAATTCTCTGCCACAGAAGGCAGCGGAGGCCAATTCACTGGATGTTTTCAAGAGAGAATTAGATGGAGCTCTTCCCAGAGCCAGCGGCCTACACTGGAGCATAAGCTCCAACTGACCATTCGCCAAACTTGAAAGGCATCCTAACCTCCTAAAAACAGGAGGACAGAAAGACCATTCTGCCAACATTACTGGCTCTTTAGCCACAGATCCTGCTTCCTATCACTCACTCCATCTATATTACTAAAAGTCTGATCTTGACCACTTCCTGTTGTTCTGTATATTGATTTTAGAAAAAACGCTGCCACTTACGGCTGTGATTTTTGGCCATCTTACTCAGAGTCCCCCTCCGCTGCGCAGACCAAGAGGATTTTTCCCATTGATGAAAAATAAAAGAGTTATTAGTGTTTTAAAAATGTTGAGATTCTCTCTCCTGAAGGCCACGCCCCTTCCGGAGGGACTATAATACCCGGAAGTGTTGAGTGCCTCAGTTAGTCTCTGCAAGATATGGGGAGTGAGAGGGTCATGTCACGTCTCTCAGTCTGAGCTGTGAATAATACTGAACACATGTCTACTAAACTGTGAGTGGATTTACTGACCTGTCAGTGCCCTTAATGTGGTTTGGAAATGCTAAAGCTGTGTTGGCTTTGGTTTGGAAATGCTAAAGCTGTGTTGCCTTTGGTTTGGAAATGCTAAAGCTGTGTTGCCTAATTAAAGTTGCCTTGCCTAATTAAAGTTGCCTTGCCTAATTAAAGTTGCCTTGCCTTCTATATAATTAAAAGTCTAATCTTGACCCTGTTTCCGCTTTATATTGATTTTAGAAATAACGCTACCACATACGGCTGTTATATTTGGCCATCTTACTCAAAGTCCCCCTCCGCTCATTAGGTGCCGAGGATTTTTCCCATCGATGAAAAATATAAGAGTTATTAATGTTTTTTAAATGTTGAGATTCTCTCTCCTGTCAATCACGCCATGAAGGCCATGCCCCTTCTGGTGGTGGGGGTGTGGGGGGAGGGACTATAAAACCCAGAAGTGTGGGCATGGCTCAGTCTCACACAAAGAGTGGTGTCTGTATGGAACAAACTGCCAGAGGAGGTAGTTGAGGCTGGGACTACCCATCGTTTAAGAAACAGTTAGACAGGTACATCGATAGGACAGGTTTGGAGGGATATGGACTAAGCGCAGGCAGTTGTAGCTGGAACTTTGTTGGTCGGTGTGGGCAAGTTGGGCCGAAGGGCCTCTTTCCACACTGTATCACTCTATGACTCTTTGAAGGCATAAGCCATTTAGGACTGAGTTGAGGAAAAACGTTCACCCAGAGAGTTGTGAATATGTGGAATTCTCCACCACAAAAGGCAATGGAGGCCAATTCACTGGATATTTTCAAGAGAGAGTTGGATATAGCTCTTGGGGTGAACGGAAATCAAGGGATATGGGGAGAAAGCAGGAACGTGTTACTGATTCTGGATGATCAGCCATGATCATATTGATTGGCGGTGCTGGCTCCTGCACCTATGTTTTATCTTTCTATGTCTATGTTTCATGGAGCTGCTACCATTTCCGTAGGATGGTGCCCAATCTATCATCGTATTATGCATGGAGAGATCAGAGTTATCATTTGGTCAACGTTTACTTAACATGTCTTAACGTCTGAAGAAGGGTTTCGGCCCGAAACGTTGCCTATTTCCTTCGCTCCATAGATGCTGCTGCACCCGCTGAGTTTCTCCAGCATTTTTGTCTACCTTTACTTAACATGGCTGCCGGAAGGAAAGGTCATGGACTCTCTCTTCTTCCACATGGGCCGAATATTTCTATAATTTCAGTTTCTATTGCATCTCTTATAGTGTGCTTTTGTGACCATGGGAGAACAGATTGCTGGACCCCTGTGACACTATCTTAGCCCTTTTCTCACAGTTATCTACAGCTAAGTTGATGGCAAGGTTATGCAGCGGGTAGAGCTGCTGCCTCGCAGCGCCAGAAACCTGGATTCAATCCTGACTTTGGCAGCTGTCTGTGTGGAGTTTGCGCGTTCTCCCTGTGACTGCATAGGTTTCCTCTGGGCGCTGCAGTATCCTTCCATGTCTGAAGAAGTGCGGGTTTGTAGGTTCCTTGGCCTCCGTAAATTGCCCCTAATGCATAGGGAGCGGATGGGAAAGTAGGATAGCATTGAACTGATGTGAACGGGTGATCAATGGTCAACATGGACTTGGTGGGCCGAAGGGCCTGTTTCTGTACTGTCTCACAAAACGAAATGAAACTATTGCAGCGGTCTGAGAAATCAGATATTGTGTAGGAAGGAACTGCAGATGCTGGTTCACAAAATGCTGGAGTAACTCAGCGGGACAGGCAGCATCTCTGGATAGAAGGAATGGGTGACGTTTTGGGTCGGGACCCTTTCAGATATTGTGTTGAACTTGAAAGCAATTCCACTAGCTTCATGGGAACGAGTTTTTAGAGGCAGTACATGAAATGCTGACACTGTCAGGCAGCACATTCAGCACAACTAATCAGGGATGGATTACTCAGTGTGTGTCCTTCACGAGAGCTATGTATTTAAGATTGGAATTCAATAGAACTGAATTACAGACCTCAATATGGATATGTTACTACATTTGAGTATTTAACAATGGAAAGAGGACTGATTTATACCCCTTGGGCAGTAGATGCGACATGAAGGCAACACGGTGCCAAAGCAATCTTGCATACTATCTTACATCATAATGTGCAAAGTCTGCGTATTTCCAGTCTGAGAAAGTAACACAATTCTCCATTCTCGATAAGGTGAGTCCGTTATAAACATCGATGCACATTAGATGCCACATGGAAAATAAACTGGCACTCTTAGTTTCTAGGGGCCGTGAAGTTAATAAAACCAGCAGCCGCTCGAGAGAATGTTCTCGTTTGAATGGGTTGGAAACCAGGCTTTCTGACCCACGGACCTCGGTCAGTGAGGATAGGTCATAACACCCTCCTCCACGGGGTCTCTCAACACCAGTGCCCCACAAGGATGTGTAGGAAAGAACTGCAGATGCTGGTTTAAACTGAAGATAGACACAGAAAGCTGGAGTAACTCAGTGTGACAGGCACCATCTCATGAGAGAAGGAATGGAGTTCCTTCTCTCCAGAGATGCTGCCCGACCCACTGAGTTACTCCAGCTTTTTGTGTCTATCCCCGCAAGGATGTGTTCTCAGTCCCCTACAATACTCCCTTAATGCTCATGACTGTACGGCTAAATTCGGCTTTAACCCCATCTGCAAGTTTGCAGGTGACACTACCTGGTCACCATTGTGATGGAACAATTCACCAACAATGACGAGACAGAGTGTAGGAAGGATATAGAGAACGTAATGACATGGTTTGGCATTTCAGTCAGTGCAGTCTTCATCTTGCGTATGGCGTCCACAGCCTAAAGGGCCTGTCCCACGGCGATTTTTTCGGCGACTGCCGGCATCATATCAGTGTCACCAAATGATTTTGAACATTTCAAAATCCAGCGGCGACAAAAAAAATGTTTTGGAGATTTAATCCACAAATATTAACTGAGCCAGGTTGCTGTAATTACCTGAAGCAACAGATGGAATTATTTTATGAAACAAATGACACACCTGGTATTTCGGCTTCTTTATTGTGGGAATCTTTTAAGGCCTTTATCAGGGGCTCTATTATTTCATATCAAGCTTATCAAAACAAAAAAAAACAGGTCGGAACAATTGGAATTAGAAAAACATTAAACAGCTTGCTTCAGAAAACGCGATTGATCCGTCTACGGATAAACATAATAAGATAGCAGCATTAAAATTCAAGTTAAATCAAATCCTCTCCGCAAAAGTTGTTAAGTTATTTCAATATACTAAGCAAAAAAATTTCGAATTTGGTGATAAACCGCATAAACTTCTGGCACGCCAGCTGAGAAAAATGGGAAAAGATCATACTATTCAAAAAATCAGATCAGAAAAAGGTGAGCTGCTTACACTCCCTAAAGATATTAACAAAAGATTCCTAAAATTCTATCAAAATTTATATGCATCTAAAACTTCAGCCGAATCCACAAAGATCAAAAACTTTCTTGACAATTGCAACCTCCCATCACTTAATGAGGTGGAACGAGAAGAATTAGGAGCGGAGATTACAGTAAAAGATATTGAAGAGACTATCAAATCACTGAATAATGGGAAAATGGCAGGTCCAGATGGGTTCAGTAATGAATTCTATAAAAAATTGAATGACTTAATTTCCCCATGCTTACGAGCCCTTTATATACACGCTTTTAAAGAACAGACGTTACCACAAACTTTAGCCGAATCAACCAAAGAAGACAAAAATCTTGAAGAGCCTGGATCATACAGAGCAATAGCTCTTCTAAATACAGATCAGAAAATATTAGCTAAGACTTTGGCAAGAAGACTAAGTCCGTACATTAGTAAACTAATACACTCAGACCAAACTGGGTTTATACCTAAGCGACATTCGTTTCATAATTTGAGACGCCTGTTTAATATAATGTACTCACACAGAACGATAAATGAAGACTTAACGATTATTTCTTTAGACGCAGAAAAAGCATTTGTAAAAAGAAGTAGAATGGGCCTATCTCTTTACAGTGTTGGAAAAATTCCAACTTGGAGAAAATTTTATCTCATGGATAAAGTTGTTATATAACAATCCAACTGCCAGAATATTGACTAATCAAATTCTGTCACCTAAATTTCAATTATCCAGGGGTAATAGACAAGGATGCACTCTTTCACCAATGCTATTTGCCTTAGCCTTAGAACCCCTAGCAGAAAGTATAAGAGTACATCCGGGCATTCACGGCTATAATACTAAACATACCAATAACAAGATATTGCTATATGCAGATGATGTACTTTTATATATTACCAACTTTCAAGTCAGTATCCCAAATATATTAAACATTATAGAACAATTTGGTTCCTTCTCAGGGTATAGAATAAACTGGAATAAAAGTGAAATTATGCCAATAAAAGCTCAAGACTCTTCACATCTCCAAAAATTTCCCTTTCGAATTGTCACTGAAAAATTGAATAACCTTGGAGTTTATGTGACTAGAAAATATACCTCTCTATTCCAAGCAAATTTTCCACCATTAATTACTAAATTAAATGCCCTTATTCAATTTTGGAAAACACTCCCTATTTCCCTTATAGGTAGAGTAAATGCCATAAAGATGATTTTCCTTCCACAACTCCTATACCTATTTCAATCAATACCGATTTATCTCCCTAAAAGTTTTTTAAAAAACTTGACTGTTATTACAAATTTTATTTGGGATTATAAAACCTATAGAATTCACAAATGACATTTATGTAAATCTAAAGAAAATGGAGGATTAGCACTCCCCAATTTTCTTTTCTATTACTGGGTAACTAATATAAAAAATGTAATCTACTGGATGGATGATACATGTAAACTGGCTAAAAATGGAGAGGGAAGACTGTTCGCCTTTTAATATAGGTGTGATTCTTCTTTCTCCAATATATCTGAATAAATTAACGTATGAGCAAAATCCGATAATACATAGCACCCTACGAATTTGGAAACAGTTGAAATCAAGTCTCAAACCGAGAAATTTCTCTCTCCTTTTACCAATCGCTAACAATCCCTCGTTTAAACCATCTACTTTAGATAAGGCATTTGCACAATGGAAAAACAGGAATCAAAACGCTGGGAGATCTTTACGAGAAGGGGATTTTCCTCTCGTTTCAAGAATTACAGGAGAAATATCATTTGAAAGCAAGTAATTTTTTTAGATATCTTCAAATCCGAGATTATGTGAAAACACACACACAAGAATGTCATTCTATGGGCCCAGATATATTAGACAAATGCATGAATAGACAGGCGGATACAAATAAGTTAATATCTTACATTTACAATACCCTATTAACTGCACACATCCCATCTTCTGAAATGCTTAGGCGAGTATGGGAAGATGAATTGGGTTTATTAATCTCAAAGGATAGCTGGGAGGAAAGCCTTTTTACATACATTACTGCTCTCTTAATGTTAGGCACTCCCTGATACAATTGAAAATACTACATAGACTCTACTATTCAAAGTCCAAATTAAACAAGATCTTCCCAAATGTCTCTCCTATCTATCTATCTATCTATCTATCTATCTATCTATCTATCTATCTATCTATCTATCTATCTTTCTATCTATCTATCTTACTAAAAGTCTGATCTTGACCGCTTTTGGCTCGCTATGGCGTGATTTCCGAGGGAACGCCGCCACCTACGGCCGTCATTTTTGGCCACCTCGCTCAGAGCCCCCATCCGCCTTCCGGGACTGAAGTGAAAAGGCCCTGCCTGCAAATGGTTGTTTTGGGGGGTTGGGTTGGATTGAAGTGAAAAGGCCCTGCCTGCAAATGGTTGTTTGGGGAGCGGTTGGGTTGGGTTGGGTTGAATTGAAGTGAAAAGGCCCTGCCTGCAAATGGTTGTTTGGGGGGGGGGGTTGGTGTTGAAGTGAAAAAGCACTGCCTGCAAATGGTTGTTTGGGGGGGTTGGGTTGGTTTGGGTTGAATTGAAGTGAAAAGGCACTGCCTGCAAATGGTTGTTTAGGGGGGTTGGGTTGGTTTGGGTTGAAGTGAAAAGGCACTGCCTGCAAATGGTTGTTTGGGGGGGTTGGGGTTGGGTTGAAGTGAAAAGGCACTGCCTGCAAATGGTTGTTTGGGGGGGTTGGGTTGGGTTGAAGTGAAAAGGCACTGCCTGCAAATGGTTGTTTTGGGGGGGGTGTTGGGTTGAAGTGAAAATACACTGCCTGCAAATGGTTGTTTGGGGGGGTTGGGTTGGGTTGAAGTGAAAAGGCAGTGCCTGCAAATGGTTGTTTGGGGGGGTTGGGTTGGGTTGGGTTGAAGTGAAAAGGCACTGCCTGCAAATGGTTGTTTGGGGGGGTTGGGTTGAAGTGAAAAGGCACTGCCTGCAAATGGTCGTTTGGGGGGGGGGTTGGGTTGGGTAGAAGTGAAAAGGCACTGCCTGCAAATGGTTGTTTTTGGGGGGTTGGGTTGAAGTGAAAAGGCACTGCCTGCAAATAGTTGTTTGGGGGGGTTGGGTTGGAGTGGAGTGAAAAGGCACTGCCTGCAAATGGTTGTTTGGGGTGGTAGGGTTGGGTTGGGTTGAAGTGAAAAGGCACTGCCTGCAAATGGTTGTTTGGGGGGGGTTGGGTTGAGTTGAAGTGAAAGGGCACTGCCTGTAAATGGTTGTTTGGGGAGGTTGGGTTGAAGTGAAAAGGCACTGCCCGCAAATGATTGTTTTGGGGGGTTGGGTTGAAGTGAAAAGGCACTGCCTACAAATGGTTGTTTTGGGGGGGAATTGGGTTGGGTTGAAGTGAAAAGGCACTGCCTACAAATGGTTGTTTGGGGGGGGGGGGTTGGGTTGAAGTGAAAAGGCACTGCCTGCAAATGGTTGTTTGGGGGAGTTGGGTTGGGTTGAAGTGAAAAGGCTCTGCCTGCAAATGGTTGTTTGGGGGGGTTGGGTTGTGTTGAAGTGAAAAGGCACTGCCTGCAAATGGTTGTTTGGGGGGTTGGGTTGACGTGAAAAGGCACTGCCTGCAAATGGTTGTTTGGGGGGGTTGGGTTGAAGTGAAAAGGCACTGCTTGCAAATGGTTGTTTCGGGGGGGTTGGGTTGAAGTGAAAAGGCACTGCCTGCAAATGGTTGTTTGGGGGGGTTGGGTTGAAGTGAAAAGGCACTGCCTGCAAATGATTGTTTCTCTAAACTTGACAACTTCCTGTTTGCACTATATTGATTTTAGATTGAACGCTACCACTTACGGGTGTGATTTTTGGCCATCTTACTCAGTTCCCCTCTGCTCATCAGGTGCAGAAGATTCTTCCCATCAATGAAAAACAAAAGTGTTATTAGTGTTTAAAAAATGTTGAGAATCTCTCTCCTGTCAATCACGCCATGAAGGCCACACCTTTTCTGGTGGGAGGGGGAGGGATTATAAAACCCGGAAGTGTGGGTGTGGCTCAGTCTCTGCATGATGGGGGAGGGAGAGGTCAGGACTCTGTCTGAGCTGTGAATCAACTGAACACACTGAATGTCTATTGAACTGTGAGTGTGGTGTTTTGTATGGTTTTATGGTGTTTTTTATAGTGGTTTCACCCTGCTTGATATAGTATGAAACTGCATTTGATTGTGGTGGCCTTGCACGAAATGGTATGAAACTGCATTTGAATGTGGTGTTGTTGCACCCTGCATGAAATGGTATGAAACTGCACTTGAATTTGGTGGCCTTGCACCCTGCTTGAAGTGGTATGAAACTGCACTTGAATTTGGTGGCCTTGCACCCTGCTCGAAGAGGTAAGAAACTGCACTTGAATTTGGTGGCCTTGCACCCTGCTTGAATTGGTAGGAAAATGGATTTGAATTTAGTGGCCTTGCACTCTGCTTGAAATGGAATGTCAAGGAGTAGCCGTGAGTCAACTGCCAGCCCACCACCTGTGAGTGAGCTGCCACCCCAAGAATCCATTTGGCCCACAATGTCCATACTAGCCCTCTGGAGACCAGTAGTCCCTGCAGCCAACAACACCCATACCAGCGCTTCAGAAAGCTCCCCCCCCCCCACTGGCCACCAATATTGGAATTGGTGGAAAGGTGGAATATTGCGTCAGGGGACCAGCCCTCCCGTGTGAACATGGACCCAATTGGTCCCACTTAGTCTAGTTTGTCATATATGTCTCCTCCAAGAAGCGACTACAACCCATTCTTTCGCTTCCTGTATAAAGTTACAAAAATTCAGGAGGGGAATATTTGACACCTTCACCAAAATACTTAAAATTAAATTGGAACCAGATATAAAACTGATCATATTAGGTACGTCAGAGGCCTGCTCTAAGCTAACGATATTTCAAAGAGGTTTCCTCAATTGCAGCCTAATAAGGGCGAAAAAATTAATACTCAAATTTTGGAAACGGACAACAGTCCCCACAGCGAAGATGTGGATTACAGATATGTCCAAGACACTACATTCTGAAAACTTTAGGCTTGTCTTGTCGGAAAAAAACAGATCAATTTCTTAAGACATGGATACCCTTTACTGAATTTTTACAACAACAGAATGATTAAACACAAATTTAAATTTAAATCTGATGCCAGGATGGATGAGGAGGGGGGGGGGGGGGGGGAAGGTATATCTCCATCTTTTCTTTTCTTACTTTTCTTTTCTTTTGCACTGCTTTGGCAGCTTAGGTGTCTTTTTCCTGCTCTTTTCTATTTTATTTCTTTTTTCTTCATTCTTTTCCTTCTTTCTTTGTTTTCCATTTTTTTTTTCTTCTTTTTTTTTAAATTTAGGTTACAAGGTTAAAAATGAAGCTGTACAATAATTGTATAATTGTTATGCTGATCGTCTTATCCTTGTACAATTGCTTCTAATAAAAATAAATAAAAAATTAAAAAATGTTGCGACACTTGAAAAAACACCGCGCGTCAATACGTCATCACGCCGCGTCAAGCTGCAAATTTTTCAGTGACCTGATACATCAGTCAATGATGCCGGCAGTCGCCGAAAAAATCGCCAAGCGGGACAGGCCCTTAAAGTTGTAGATCAAGCGTAGACGTCCAGGCCAGGACAGCATCAGTTACCAGGTGGTTGGCTTTGATGCCACCAGGGAAAAGTCTCAGTGAGCAGTCATTCACAAAATAGCCAGTGCAGTGGCGTAACAGTAGGATTGCTGTGTTACAGCGCCAGAGACCCGGGTTCGTTCCTGACTACGGGTGCTGTCTGTACGGAGTTTGTAAGTTCTCCCTGTGACCCACGTGGGATTTCTCCGAGTGCTCTGGTTTTCTCCCACACCTCAAAGACATGCAGGTTTGTACGTTAATTGGCTTGGGTAAAATTGTGAAGTGGCCCTCGTGCGTAGGATGGCGCTAGTGTACGGGGGTGATGGCTGGGCGGCGTGGACTTGGTGGGCCGAAGGGTCTGTTTCTCGCTGTATCTCTAAAGTAAACTAAAGTACCAAAGTAAAGGTGACTGGACAATAACCTATGTTTCAACGTCAGCAAGATGAAGGAGCTAGTTGCTGACTTCAGGAAGCATGGTGGAGTACATGCCCCAATCAGCATCAATGGTGCAGATGTGGAAATGGTTGAAAGCTTCAAGATCCTGTGCATTATATTCACTGGAATTTAGGACGAGAGGGGATCTTATAGAAACATATTACATTCTTAAGGGATTGGACAGGCTAGATGCAGGAAAAATGTTCCCATGTTGGGGGAGTCCAGAAGCAGGAGTCACAGCCTAAGAATAAGGAGTAGGCCATTTAGGGCTGAGATGAGGGAAAAAACTTGTTCACCCAGAGAGTTGTGAATCTGTGGAATTCTCTGCCACAGAAGGCAGTGGAGGCCGATTCACTGGATGTTTTCAAGAGAAAGTTAGATATTGTTCTTAGGGCTAATGGAATCAAGGGATATGGGGAGAAAGCAGGATCGGGGTACTGATTTTGGATGATCAGCCATGATCATATTGAATGGCGGTACTGGCTGAATGGCCTACTCCTGCACCTATTTTCTATGTTTCTATGTTAATATTACCATTGATCTGTCGTGGACCAGCAACATGGATGCAACAGCCAAGAAGGCACACCAACACCTCTACTTCCTGTGGAGACTGAGGATATTCATCATGTCTCAGTGATTCTTCCAAACTCCTACAGATTCTTCAAACTTTCTACATGGGTAGAAAGCAAACTGTCGGGTTGCCTTACAACTCAGTTTGGGAATAGCTCTGCCCAAGACCACAAGAAATTGCAGAGAGTTGTAGCTGTAGCCAAGTACATCACACAGGCCAGGCTTCCCATCATTGACTCCATCTACACTTTCATGCTGTTTCGGCAAACGAGCCAACATAATCGAAGACTTGTTCCATCCAAGTAACTCCTACTTCTCCCTGCTCTCATCTGGCAGTCGGTGGTGGTGGCCCGTCGGTAACGACGATGGCGGCTTGTGCAATCTCAACTCTGGTGAGTTCTGACACTGCCTCAGAGGGCGGTGGAGGCCGGTTCTCTGGATGCTTTCAAGAGAGAGCTAGATAGGGCTCTTAAAAATAGTGGAGTCAGGGGATATGGGGAGAAGGCAGGTACGGGGTACTGATTGGGGATGATCAGCCATGATCACATTGAATGGCGGTGCTGGCTCGAAGGACCAAATGGCCTACTCTTGCACCTATTGTCTATTGGCTCACGAGTCCAATTCGTGAACCACACACTGGAGGGCAGTGGGGCAGATGAAGGTCATCGCTGGCGGGTTCTGGCCTTCCTCCTCCCACTGGCTTTGGTAAATCGCTCTAGGCGGCATTCCTCGAAGCTGCTGGCTGCTGTTCGCACTGCTGCACAGTAGGTACAGAAGATTGACAGCGCACACTGGTGGTGATTCAGGATCATCTTCTTCCCATTTGTTATCAGGCTTCCACGCAGCCCTCCCATAAGCTAGGGTACTGTTTGGTTCACTTCTACTCCATTGACGACATTGGACTTTGTCTCGGGAACTGTTGCTTTGCAATGCGCTACAATGCTGAGAACCATATTCTGCCCTCTGTATCTTCCCCTTTACTCTATCTACTGTATACAAATTTGAACTCATTGTATCTAGGTACGATATATCTGATCTGTTTGGATAGCACGCAAAACAAAGGCTTTCTCTGTACCTCAGTACATGTGACATTAATAAACCCCAACCTCAACCTTGCAAGTAATCTTTCTTTTTACTTTCGCCTATTTCCCGTTGTAACGTTGCCTATTTCCTTCGCTCCATAGATGCTGCCGCACCGCTGAGTATTTCCAGCACATTTGTCTACCTTTGATTTTCCAGCATCTGCAGTTCCTTCTTAAACATTTCTTTTTCACTCTCTGTTTTTACGCTGTGAAATGGAATAAAACACAGTTTATGTTGCAATTTGTTGGAAAATTTCAGTATTTTACTGAAAATAAATAGCTGAAATATAAATCATGTCTTGTTTTGTTCATAGAATCCAACATCCAGTGCGGCACTGAAAAAGTATTATATTAGCTCCAAAGACATACAGGTTTGAAGGTTAATTTGCTACTGTAAATTGTAAATTGTCCCTAATGTGCAAGATATCGTTAAGGGCCTGTCCCACTTGGCGATTTTTTCAGCGACACCTTGCGTCATACGACATCACGCCGCGTCACGCGCAAATTTTTCGGTGACCTGATACGCCAGTCAATGATGTCGGCAGTCGCCCAAAAAAAATCGGCAAGTGGGACAGGCCCTTTCGTGTGCGGGCATCACTGGTAGGTGCGGACACGGCGGGCCGAAGGGCCTGCTTCCGTGCTGTATCCCTAAACTAAACTACATTAGCTTCATGCATAACATTGGCTTCCTGCAGATATTCATGGACTATTCCACTCAAAAATACATTAAATAATCATAATGTGTTTTTGAACAACTTATGAACTACACAGTTGTGTTTGATTTAAAATGTCAGGGAATTGAAAGGCTCGATTAATGTTCAAAGGTAAACATAAACTCACATAAATTACTTAGTAAACAGAAAACCATTCTCTTGCAAAGTTTTATGGAGATTCAGAAACAATGTATGATCAAATTAGCTGGGAAATGGAAATCTATATTGGTGTATGTACAAAACTGCTCTTTTTGTGTGCCAGGTTGCATGGTGAGACAGATTTAATATATTTGATTAATAATGCAAGCTGGTGCAATCTGCTTGTTAGGGAAACATGTTATTGTTGGAACCACAAATGAATGCCGAATGCTATTAAATCAGGTTTAATGTAAGTTTCAATTTATACACGGGACCAGGAGACAGAAGCCAACCTACAAATGCTCAGAAGTCAGAAGAAGGGTCTCGACCCGAAACGTCACCTATTCCTTTTCTCCAGAGATGCTGCCTGACCCGCTGAGTTACTCTGGCGTTTGTGTCTATCTTCGGTGTAAATCCTCCCCCCCCCCCACACCCCCCCAGCATCTGCTGTTCCTTCCTACACTACAAATGCTCAGATTTGTTATTGCTACTTCACAATATAGATTCATGTATTCCATGTATTTCAGGACAGGTTGGGGGGAGTTCCCCCCAGCCACGGGTACCATGTAATTCCGTGCTACCTGCTCCATGGTCGGATAGTCGGTGACTAAACCGTCTCCCACACCTGGTTTGCCAGGTGAGGAGGGGGCTGTGGACCCTCAGCAGGACCAAAAACAAGACCTGTCAAAGGGCGGATGAGCTCCTAGCGAGCCAACGGCCATCCACACTTCAGTAGAAGTTGCGATCACTGTCGTACATAGCATTGTAGGGTACCGTGCCCACTGATGATTTTAACGATGATGATGATGAGACTAAGTTGATGGGCTTTGCATCTGACACAGGAGATATGGGAAAATGCAGCACTCGAATAGATACCACCGATTTTCCGGCACCTCCTTTAATCTGGACAAAATTACGTGAAATCGCCTCCGGAAATCCCCCAGAAAATGTGGTGCCCAGGCTGGGTGAGGTGGCCGATCTCGACCTCATTGGGACCGCCGCGCCTATCGGTGGGTCACATTTGCCCCCTGCGGCCAGGGCTCCGTAACATTGGACGAGCCGGAGTTGGCAGATTGAAGTCTTGTGGACACAAGAAACTGCAGATGCTGGTTTACAACAACAAAAAATCACAAAGTGCTGGAGTAACTCAGAGGTTCAGGCACCATCTCTGGAGAACATGAATGCATAAATTTGTAGATTGGGACTGATCTTCACATCCTTCTCCTACAAGTCCGGTGGCATGGTGGCGCAGCGGTAGTGTTACAGCACCAGAGACCAGGGTTCGATCCTGACTACGGGTGCTGTCTGTACGGAGTTTGCACGTTCTCCCTGTGACCCCGTGGGTTTTCCCCAGGTGCTCCGGCTTACACCCACATTCCAAAAACGCACAGGTTTGTAGATTAATAGGCTTTGGTAAAATTGTAAATTGTCCCGAGTGTTAGTAGGGTAGTGTTAGTGCACAGGATGACCATTGGCTGGCGCTGACTCAGTGGGCCGAAGGGCCTGTTTCCGTTCTGTTTCTCCAAAGTCTAAACTCTAAAGTCATTGGATGACTTGGTACCGTGGTGCAGCAGTAGAGTTGCTGCCTTACAGCGCTTGCAGACACAGGTTCGATCCCGACTACGGGTGCTGTCGGGACGGAGTTTGTACGTTCTCCCCATGACCTGCCTGGGATTTCTCCGAGATCTTCGGTTTCCTCCCACACTCCAAAGACGTACAGGTTTGTCGAGTAATCGGCTTGGTATAAATGTAAATTGTCCCTCGAGTGTGTAGGATACTGTTGGTGTGCGGGGACCGCTGGTCGGCACGGACTCGGCAGGCCGAATGGCCTGTTTCCGACGCTGTATCTCTGAACTAAACATGTTTTTCAGGCAGAACTAAGAAGGTCTGATGAATTTAGATATTCTTTTTCAATGTTCATTGTAAAAATAACACCTTCTCTTCTGACATAACCTTCATTCCATTGCACCCATCATGGCTTTCTATACATTTTGTTTTGTTTCTCCAGATGGCACAGGTGTACGGAAAGGCAAAGATGTCGTGTAGATTCTGAATTTCAAAGCTCAACAGTGAAAGATCTGAATCCCATCCAAACGCAGTCGTTTTTTTTTACCCGACAGGTTTTGCTTCAAACAACAGAGACTTTCTGTAGGTCAACGGCTAAACAATTAACTTTTGACCTGTGACAATATCAAGTTTTGTTCATTCTTCCACTAAAGTGACCTGCCTTATAGGGCATAGCCTTTATATTCTGCTTTAAAATGATTAGTTCACTCGGCTTCTAAACTCATATACCTGGGGACTTACAACCTGAGGCAAGCAGACAATAAGGCAGCAGTTTATTACCACTGAATTTTTATGGCATTGCCCTTTACAGCCACGACTAACTTTAATTTAATTTAGTTTAGAGATACAGTGCGGAAACAGGCATTTCGGCCCACCGAGTCCGCGCCGAACAGCGATCCCCGCACATTAACACTATCCTACACACACCAGGGACAATTTTACACATACAACAAGCTAATTAACCAACATACCCTGTACGTCTTTGGAGTGTGGGAGGAAACAGAAGATCTCGGAGAAAACCCACGCAAGTCACGGGCAGAACGTACAAACTCCGTACAGACAGCACCCGTAGTCGGGATCAAACCCAGATCTCTGGCGCTGCAAGTGCTGTAAGGCAGCAACTCTATCGCTGCGCCACCGTGCCGACTATTGGTCAAATGTTATATTTTCCCCTGGAATTATACTTATGACATCACTGAGGCATAAAACTGCCTCTTAGGCAGCTCACAACCCAGCGGTATGACTATTGATTTCTCCAACCAAGTAACCCTTCCTTTCCCTCTCTCTCCGTCCCTCTCCCACACTAGTACTCTGACTAGTTTCATTGTCCTTCCGATTAATTTTACTGTTTGTATGCCCCATTGTCACCTTGCCCTCAGCTAACAATGAACCCATTCTTCATTTCCTTGATCGTCGTCTGCTTGATCTGTCGTTTTCACACCACACCCTTCCATATCTCTAGTCTCCCTCTCCCCTAACCCTCAGCATGGAGAAGGGTCTTGATCCAAAGCGTCCAGAGTTGCTGCCCGTCCCGCTGAGTTACTCCTGCATTTTGTGTCTATCTTCGGTGTAAACCAGTATCTGCAGTTCCTTCCTGCGCATAAAACAGGTGCAGTGGGATGGTGTCCATG
>CM075977.1:10291582-10370202 GCA_038087875.1 Malacoraja senta
AGTGTAGGCAAGTTGGGCCAAAAGGGCATGTTTCCAACCTGTATGCCTCTATGACTCTATGACTCGATAACAAAGGGTGGTGGGTATATGGACCAAGTGGTTAGAGGAAGCTATAGAGGTGGGTACAATTACAATATTTAAAACACATTAAGACTAACCTTGGATGCGAAGGTATGGAGGGAAAGGGATCTAACATAGGCAATTGGACTCAGTGAGGAAGAGATCTTGAAGTGAACTGAAAGTCTGTTTATGTGCTGTGTAACTCTATGACTATAACTTTGACACAATATGTGCCTCCATAGTTGCATCATGATCTACTGATTTCATGCATGGATTTGATTTTTGGTAAATTTTTAAATCTCTTGAAACATCATAATAACAGCAAGTTGAAAATCAGCACCTAAGCAGTAATTAAGTTTAATATTCTTTTATATACCATTAAGCTCCAACTTCACAAGTTCACAGTTCACAATTCAGAGGAGTAGAATTAGGCCATTCGGCCCATCGAGTCTACTCCACCATTCAATCATGGCTGATCTCTGCCTCCTAATCCCATTTTCCTGCCTTCTCCCCCATAACCCTTGACACAAGTTCTAATCAAGAATTTGTCTATCTCTGCCTTATCTGCCTTGTCTATCTCTTAGCAGAGCCTTTGATCGGGGCATTTTAATCCTTATTGACATCATGATCTTCATGTTAAAGTAACTTGTGCTAACATGGCTGACACCAATTCTCACATGATAAACATCCATACATATTTCAGTTGGTACGTAGGAACCGTAAGGTTGGACAGCACGGTGGCGGAGCGGCAGAACTGCTGCCTAACAGCGCGGAGACTTGGGTTCGATCCTGACTACGGCTGCTGTCTATACGGAGTTTGTACGTTCTCCCTGTGACCCGCTTGGGTTTTCTCCGGGTGCTCCGGTTACCTCCCGCTCTCTAAAGACGTATAGGTTTGTAGATTAATTGGCTTTGGTAACAAAAAATTGCAAATTGTTCCTAGTGTGCAGGATAGTGTTATAGTGTAGTAGTGAACGTGGATTGCTGGTCAGCGCAGACTTGGTGGGCCGAAGTGCCTGTTTCTGCGCTGTTTCTCTAAACTAAACTGTACCAAATTAGCAGGACAGGCAGCTTCTCTGGGGAGAAGGAACGGGTGATGTTTTGGGTCGAGACTGAAGAAGGGTCTCAAGCCGAAACTTCACCATTCCTTCTCTCCAGAGATGCTGCCTGTCCCGCTGAGTTACTCCAGCACTTTGCGTCTATCTTCAGTGTAAACCAGCATCTGCAGTTCCTTCTACACATGCACCAAATTAGCACCTTGGTGTCTGAACAATAGGTTGTTGGAGAGCTGATTTATTCCACCAGTTCCTTCCTTCTGACCATTCCCTTAGGCTTTGCAGATAAGGAATCTGTATGCATAGCTTAAAAAATAGTCGCTGAGGTAAAATGCCTTGGAGAGAATGGTAAATCTTTTAGCAGCACTAGCCATATCTAACATGATTAATGTGCTCTGTAAATATCAGCTATTTATCAGTCCCCTTCCTTTGCCTCAGTGACAGAGTAATTTATGTACCAGAAACTGCAAAACTGAAGCTTTAGCTTTCGTCTTTTAATATTTGTAACGGAAGTGAAAAGCTAGTTATTTGCACCTGTACTTTTCTCAGCGCTGACTGAAATAGTTTTTGTAAAGAAATGTAAATTATTGATGTAAAATAATGTACATTTCCATGTTTAGTTTTAGCTTAGTTTAGAGATACAGCGCGGAAACAGGCCCTTCGGCCCATCGAGTCCGTACCGGCCAGAGATCCTTCCTACACTATGTTTACATATCTGTTGTGCTGCTGCAAGTAAGAATTAAATCGTTCTGTTTCGGGACAAATTACAATAAAACATTCTTTAGACTTTAGTCTTGACTCTTGACAGTACCTCATGTGTTTTAATTTCAAGTAAAGTTGTTTTCCTTCATCTGTGTAATGACAATTTCAGTTTAGTTTATTGTCACGTGTACTGAGGTACAGTGAAAAGCTTTTGTTGCGTGCTATTCTCATTTCATGAAAGGCAATACCTGATTACAATCGATCCATTTAAAGTGTATAGATACATGATAAGGGAATAGCGTTTAGTGCAAGGTGAAGCCAGCAAGGTTGGAGGTTGAGCACAGGGCTAACAAACCTGTCTCATAAAAGAAATACATTACGGAAACAGCAACTGAAGGAATCAACACTACTGGGCGTGACAGGAGTTGAGGACCTTCGTTGCTGCCCTACATGCCAGGAGGCATAGTAGACAGTAAGTGAGTGAGTGAATGAGTGAGTGAGTGAGTGAGTGAGTGAGTGAGTGAGTGAGTGAGTGAGTGAGTGAGTGAGTGAGTGAGTGAGTAAGTAAGTAAGTAAGTAAGTAAGGAAGTGAGTAAGGCCAGCAAAGTCCAATCAAGGGGATCTTATAGAGGTGTATACAATTATGAGGGGAATAGAAAGGGTGAAAGCACAAATTATTTTAGCCAGTGTCAAGACCCAAAGTCCAATCAAGGATAGTCCGAGGGTCACGAAGGAGGTAGATAGTAGTTAAACTGCACATTGTCAGATTATTAAAGGCCATTTTTATACATTTTGGTTTCACCATGTAGAAATTACAGCAGTGTTTATACATAGTCAGGGCACCATAATGCTTGGGACATGTGGCTTCACAGGTGTTTGTAATTGCTCAGGTGTGTTTAATTGCCCCCTTAATGCTGGTATAAGAGAGCTCTCAGCATCTAGTCTTTCCACCAGTCTTTCCATCAACTTTGGAAACTTTTATTGGTGTTTATCAACATGAGGACCAAAGTTGTGCCAAAGGAAGTCAAAGAAGACAGATCAGAAACACTCTTCAGGAGTCAGGTGTGGATTTGTCATTGACCACTGTCCACAGAAGACTTCATGAACAGAAATACAGAGGCTACGCTGCAAGATGCAAACCACTGGTTAGCCGCAAAAATAGGATGGCCAGGTTACAGTTTGCCAAGAAGTACTTAAAAGAGCAACCACAGTTCTGGAAAAAGGTCTTGTGGACAGATGAGACGAAGATTAACTTATATCAGAGTGATGGCAAGAGCAAAGTATGGAGGAGAGAAGGAACTGATCCAAAGCATGCCACCTCATCTGTGAAACATTTGGTGGGGGTGTTATGGCCTGGGCGTGTATGGCTGCTGAAGGTACTGGCTCACTTATCTTCATTGATGATACAACTGCTGATGGTAGTAGCATAATGAATTCTGAAGTGTATAGACACATCCTATCTGCTCAAGTTCAAACAAATGCCTCAAAACTCATTGGCGGGCAGTTCATTCTACAGCAAGACAATGATCCCAAACATACTGCTAAAGCAACGAAGGAGTTTTTCAAATGGTCAATTCTTGAGTGGCCAAGTCAATCACCCAATCGGAACCCAATTGAGCATGCCTTTTATATGTTGAAGAGAAAACTGAAGGGGACTAGCCCTCAAAACAAGCATAAGCTAAAGATGGCTGCAATACAGGCCTGGCAGAGCATCACCAGAGAAGACCCCCAGCAACTGGTGATGTCCATGAATCGCAAACTTCAAGCAGTCATTGAATGCAAAGGATATGCAACAAAATACTAAACATGACTACTTTCATTTGCATGACATTGCTGTGTCCCAAATATTATGTTGCCCTGAAATGGGGGACTATATATAAACACTGCTGTAATTTCTACATGGTGAAACCAAAATGTATAAAAATTCTTTTTTTAAATCTGACAATGTGCACTTTAACCACATGTGATTTTTTCTATTAGAAATCTCAAATTGTGGAGTACCGAGGCAAATAAATAAATGATTGGTCTTTGTCCCAAACATTATGGAGAGCACTGTATTTACAGTGTATAGATACATGATAAGGTTTAGTGGACAAAGGACAAAGGACATTTATTTATTTATTTGTCACGTACACCAATTGGTGTAGTGAAATTTGACTTGCCATGCAGCACACAGATAAAGATAAGACACAACATTAAAGAATTTAACAATAAACATAAAAAACATCCCCCCACAATGGTTCCCATTATGTGGGAAGGCACAAAGTCCAGTCCCATCCCCATTGTCCACCCATAGTCGGGCCTATTGAGGCCTCCGCAGTCGCCGCTACGGGGCCCGATGTTTCAGGCCCTTCTTCGCCGGGTGATGGTGCTCCGGCGTCGGGAGAATCCCCTCAGCGGCTTAGGACACCTGGAGCGGCCGCTTCCTAACTGGAGACCGCGGCCTCCGAAGCCAACAAGGCCGCGCTGGATGGAGCTCCACCACTGGTGATCTCGTCGCGAGATCCCAGACTCCCGATGTAAAGTTCAGCGCCGCCGCCCGCAGCTGGCCGCTCCACAGTCCCGCAGCTCCGCGATGTTCACCTGCGGTCTCAGCATTCCGGAGCTCCAGCGCGGCGACCCGGGCAAGGCATCACCCGCTCCGCGGTAGCGCTCCAGCGCTGTGCCGCTGCCGAAGCCGAGGTTCTGGGCGGTCCCCGACAGGAAACGCCACTCCAGGCCCGATGGTAGTGCAAGGTAAAGCCAGCAAAGTCCGATCATGGATAATCCGAGGGTCATCAATGACATAGATAGTAGTTCAGCACTGCTCTCGGGTTGCTGTAGGATAGTTCTGTTGCCTGAGAAAATCTGAGGAGCTTAGGCATCTCTTCATTCTCTGAGCTCTTTGGGCTACCGAGTCCACACCGACCAGCCATTCCCACACATTAACACTACCCTACGCACACCAGGGACAATTTACAGTTATACCAAGCCAATTAGCCTACAAACTTGTACGTCTTTGGAGTGTGGGAGGAAACCGAAGATCTCGGAGAAAACCCATGCAGGTCACGGGGAGAAGATACAAACTCCATACAGACAAGCGCCCGTAGTCAGAATCGAACCAGGTCTCTGCGCTGTAAGGCAGTAGCTCTACTGCTGCGCCACCATGCCGCCCTAATGTATATTCAAGTTTTGAAATGTGAATGGGAGAAGGGATAGTAATCGCACCATCCTTTCATCTCTCTGCCTCAATTTTGAATTCATCCACCATAATGGGATAAAAGTATAATTGTTCTATCTGTAACAATCCTATTTGAAGTAATTTTAGAAATACTTTGTCCAGTTGCTAATGGATACAAGTCCAGAATAAAGTTGCCGAGAGATTCTTATTTAACGGATAATAATATTAATGGGGATTTACAAAATGAATGGTGTGGAATGTGAAGAATTCATAATGAATTTAGGCAATCAATCTCAATCCAATTCTATTTTAATATATTAAAAATATCAGGGGAATAAAATAATTTTAAAAATCAAGTCTGCAATTTATCCCATCAGATAAAGCATAAAAAGAACTTTAATTTGACACCTAATTCACTTTCATATCTTCAGTATTAAAAACGTTATGGCCATTTTCATACTCGGAAATTAGCATTTTGTTCCCTATTGCTTTTCCATTGACTTAACTCAAAAGCTGTGATCGAGGACAAAAGCCCATAACTTTCTTAAAAATTAAGAGAACTGAAAGAAATTTTCAGTTATTATAGATTGAAGTATTCTGAAACAAATATGAAACAATCTTACTTGGATGACCTGAAATTAAAGCATATAATTAGTTAGTTACCTAATTGTAGCTAATTACAAAATTCAATTACTAGATCTAAACATCTATCCATTTCTTAAGAAAAGGTTAACATTTTTAAATAGCCTAAGTGTCCAAATAACATTCACACAAGAATTCACAATATAACATGATTTTTAAATCTCATTGTCATGAATTTATAGGCCAAATGGAAGGAATTTAGTGTTTAATTCCCGTAAATTAATGGCCATTTTAATCATCTTGTGAGTGGGTTTTTGTGGAATGCGATCGATTGGAACGTTGCGGTTTCCAGTGAATTTAAACCCCATAATGGCAGGAAAAACACTGCCGGTTCGTATGGGGCCTTAATCACATTTTCGCAACGTGAAATTTTGATTAAAGTCATCCTAAGAAGCAAGTTTATATGTAAAATAAATGACTTACCATGCTTTGTCCCATACGTGAGATCCGTTCCGTTGCCTGCATTGACGGCGTTAGAAGTCGCTTTTTTATTTTACTCCAGCGCTGAAATTATCCCGCGTTTTTCATTTTTTTATTCCGCGAACGGCAGTCGGAACGAATTTTCAGCATCAGGCAGTAGCCCGAGAAAATATATCTTTTGGACAGGCAGGAGAAAACGACATTTTAATCCCGCCCCCCTCCTCAAAGGCACCAAAGTCGCGCACACAGCCAGTGACAGAACTGCAGCGCCGCTGAAGGTAATTTTTGTAACATACCTAGTATGATACAGCATGGAAACAGGCCCTTTGGCCCACTGAGTCCGCACCAAACAGCGATCCTGTACACCAGCACTAGGGACAATTTACAATTTTTTTAAACCAAAGCCAATTAACCTACAAACCTGTATGCACTGTATGTCTTTGGAGTGAGGGAGGAAACCGGAGCACCTGATGAAATCCCACATGGTCACAGGGAGAACGTACATACTCTGTGGAGGCAGCACCCGTAGTCAGGATCAAACCCGGGTCCCTGGCGCTGTAAGGTAGCAACTCTACCGCTGCTCCACTGTGCCGCCCCAAATGTTACTCTTTATGGCTTTAGAAAATCCAACTGTCTTTCATTGGATTGTATTCTTCAATTGCCCACCCCTCTTCCACACATCCTCACCATTGAATGTTCAGCATTGAATCCAAACCTTGTGAAGTTTCATAGCATCAGGACCATCACTGGTAAGCAAACATCATACTGGATTAATGCGTTCAAGTCTTTAAACGGTTGTTTCGGAGGTGAACACTTGATAGCCACAAAATGCCAGAGTAACTCAGCAGGACAGGCAGCATCTCTGGAGAGAAGGAAGGGGTGGCGTTTTTGGTCCAGACCCTTCTTCAGACTGAGAGTCCGGGGAGAGGGAGACACAGAGATATGGATGGGTAAGGTGTGAAAACGAAGAGATCACTTGATACTGGATCATGTTTATCTGCGCCCTTCATGATCTTGTAAACCTCAATAAGATCAGCCCTCAGCCTCCTATGCTCCATGGAAAAATGTCTCAGCCTATCCAACCTCTCCCTGTGATTCAAGCCCGCAAGCCCAAGTAACCTCCTGGTGAATCTCGTTTGCACTTTCCAATTTAATAGCATCCTTCCTGTAGCTGGGTGATAGAACCACACATCGTCTCAACAATTACTTGTTTTCACCCAGAGAGTTGCGAATTCTGTGGAATTCTCTGCCACAGAAAGCAGTGGAGGCCAATTCACTGGATGTTCTCAAGGGAGAGTTAGATTTAGCTCTTAGGGCTAATGGAATCAAGGGATATGGGGAGAAAGCAGGAACGGGGTACTGATTTTGGATGATCAGCCATAATCATATTGAATGGCGGTGCTGGCTCGAAGGGCCGAATGGCCTACACCTGCACCTATTTCCTATGTTTCTATGTTTTGGAAATGAGGAAGAAAGCCAAGGTTCACCATTGAACAAACCAGCAATAGAACCTTTCATCCTGTGGATGGCAACATGGAGATATTGCGACATGAGTTGAAACTGTGGAGATTGGGCTGTTCATCACAATGGTCAGCAAAAATGGGAAGCATTTATTTAGAGAAATAAGGAACTGCAGATGCTGGTTTACACAAATTGCTGGGGAAACTCACCGGAACAGGCAGCATCCCTATAGAACATGGATAGTTGATGTTTTGGTTCGGAACCCTTCTTCAGACATTTATTTGGAGTATTGTGTTCAGTTTTGGTCACCCTGCTCGAGGAAGGATGATGTCAAGCTGCAAAAGAGTGCACAGAACATTCATGAGGATGTTGCCAAGACTCGAGGGCCTGAGCTGTCGGGAGAGGTTGAGCAGGCTAGGACTTTAGTCCTTGAAGCGCAGGAAGCTGAGGGGTGATCTTTTAGAGGCGTCTTTTAAAGGAACCAGACTGATTCCTGGGATGTCAGGACTTTCATATGAAGAAAGACTGGATAGACTTGGCTTATACTCGCTAGAATTTAGGAGGTTGAGAGGGGATCTTATAGAAACGTACAAAATTCTTATGGGGTTGGACAGGCTAGATGCAGGAAGATTGTTCCCGATGTTGGGGAAGTCCAGGACAAGGGGTCACAGCTTAAGGATAAGGGGGAAATCCTTTAAGACCGAGATGAGGAAAAACTTTTTCACACAGTGGTGAATCTGTGGAACTCTCTGCCACAGAGGGTAGTTGAGGCCAGTTCATTGGCTATATTTAAGAGGGAGTTAGATGTGGCCCTTGTGGCTAAGGGGATCAGGGGGTATGGAGAGAAGGCAGGTCGGGATACTGAGTTGGATGATCAGCCATGATCATATTGAATGGCGGTGCAGGCTCGAAGGGCCGAATGGCCTACTCCTGCACCTATTTTCTATGTATCTATGTATCTATAAGGGAAATAGATACGGTAAAATGCAGTCTTTTACCCAGAGTAGGGGAATCAAGAACCAGAGGACATAAGTTTAAGATGTGTTGGGAAAGATTTAATAGCAACCCGGGGGGGCAACTTTTTCCCTTATGGAGGGTATATGGAAGCAACTGCCAAAGGAGGTAGTTGAGGCAAGTACAATAATAACACTTAAAAGACATTTTGATCGATACATGGACAGGAATGGTTTAGAGGGATGTGAGCCAAAAACAGTCAGGTGGTACTAGTGTAGATGGGTCATCATGGCCAAGTTGGGTCGAATGGCCTGACCCTGTGCTGTATAACTCTACGATTTGATGACTCTAGGGGTAGGATTTTGGAACCTGAAATGAAATATAAGCAGGTTTCAAGGATTCGGATCAATGAAATGGAGAAAGAAGATATCCGGCTCACAAACAACCATCTCAATTTCAGTTTAGTTTATTTCAGACTGAAGAAGGGTCTCGACCCGAAAGGTCACCCATTCCTTCTCTCCAGAGATGTTGCCTGTCCCGCGCGTTACTCCAGCATTTTGTATCTATCTTCTGCATTGTTTATTAATTCAGGCACCAAGCTAATCTGGGATATCTCTGTGAAAGGAAGTTTATCTTATCTTTTTGCTCGATATCTCTGCAGGTGGCCTCCATGATTTACTGGTGCTTCTAAACGAGCCCAAGCATTTTCCCATGCATCTAATTGTTTTTCTAAGCTGACCTGCTTGCTTGCCACATGCTGTTTAGTTTAGTTTAGTTTAGTTTTGAGATACGGATACAAAGATGCTGTTTAGAGAAACCTGTCCTTCGTCCCACCGAGTCCGCGCCAACCAGCGATCACCGCACATTAACACTACCCTACGCCCACCAGGGACAATTTTTCATTGATACCAAGCTAATTAACTTACAAACCTGTACGTCGTTGGAGTGTGGGAGGGAACCGAAAATCTATGAGAAAACCCAGGCAGGTCACGGGGAGGATGTACAAACTCCGTACAGATTCGGGATTGAACCCGGGTCTCTGGCGCTGTAAGGCAACAACTCTACCGCTGCGCCACTGTGCGGTGGTTGTTAGCATATTAGCTGAAAAGCCTGTTTAACTCTTACACGTGACAGAAACTGTACACACTGTCCATAACTGGAGGTAACAGGTGCGAGGCAACACACCACAAGTTAACAACATTACAAAGATGGCATTGCCCAGACGTTCCATTTTAAAATCCTCAGCTTGTGAATTTATATCACACAGCCCTGTCTGGTCCATGTCACATTCTTACAGCATCTTACAAACGTTTGATTGACTTTGATAGACGTCCAAATGGCACACATCTATTCTGCACAAAAAAAGACGCAAATGGCTGGAGTAGCTGGATAATGTGGGCGGCACGGTGGCGCAGCGGTAGAGTTGCTGCTTTAATGTGCTCGCAGCGCCAGAGACCCGGGTTCGATCCCGACCACGGGTGCTGTGCTGTCTGTACAGAGTTTGTACATTTTCCCCGTGACCACCTAGGTTTTCTCCAAGATCTTTGGTTTCCTCCCACACTCCAAAGACACACAGCTTTGTAGGTTAATTGGCTCGGTATAAATATAAAATTGTCCCTAGTGTATGTTAGGTAGTGTTAATCTGTGGGGATCGCTGGTCGGGGTGGACTCGGTGGGCCGAAGGGCCTGTTTCCATGCTGTGTGTCTAAACTAAACTAAACTCAGCAGGAAAGGCAGCATCCCTGGAGAACGTGAATAGATGACCCTTTGGTCTGAAGACGGGTCCTGACCTGAAACGTCACCGATTCACGTTCTCCAGAACCACTGAAGTACTCCAGCACTTTGTGTCTATCTTCGGTATAAGCCAGCATCTACAGTTCCTTACCACTTGGACTTTTGTTCTCAACCAGCATCTGTAGTTCCTTGTCTCTAGGTTTTTGATTCAACTGATTCAAGTAGCACTTAAAAATATTTAGCTAAGGATGAGGATTTTTCAAGCTTTGACCGGCTTCCTTGACTACCTAATCAAAGACCTTGCCTGTAAAAGCATTAAGAAATTATAAGATCGAATTAGCTCAGAAATACTTACGATTTTCCACAGCGGCATTTTTACTTTCTCCCTTCCTTCACATAGGTATGTTACAAAACTTACCTTCAGCGGCGCTGCAGTTCTGTCACTGCCCGTGTGCGCGGCTTTGGCGCCTTTGAGAGGGGGGCGGGTTTAAAATGCGGTATTTCTCCAGCCTATTCAAATCGATTTTGAACAGGCTGTTTAGATGCTGAAGAAAAATCGCTTCGACATCGGTTTTATTAAATTTATTTTAAACTGCACTGGATAATTTAATAGCTGGAGTAAATTAAAAAGCATCTTCTAAAGCCGTCAACGCCGACAACGGGGACGGATTTCACATACGGGACAGGTGAAAAAAAGCCGTTTATTTTACATATAAACTTGCTTCTTAGGATGCCTTTAATCAAAATTTTACGTTGCGAAAATGTGATTATGTAAATATACGAACCGGCAGTATTTTTCCTGCCGATATGGGGTTTAAATTCATCGCAAATGCAACGTTCCAAATGATCGCGTTCCACAAAATCCCACTCGCAAGAAGATTTAAATGGCCATTAATTTACGGGAATTAAACATTAAATTCCTTCCATTAGGCCTATAAATTCATGACAATGAGATTTAAAAATCATGTTAAATTGTGAATTCTTGTGTGAATGTTATTTGGACACTTAGGCTATTTAAAAATGTTAATCTTTTCTTAAGAAATTGATAGATGTTTAGATCTAGTAATTCAATTTTGTAATTAGCTACAATTAGATAACTAACTAATTATATGCTTTAATTTCAGGTCATCCAAGTAAGATTGTTTCATATTTGTTTCAGAATGCTTCAATCTATAATAACTGAAAATGTCATTCAGTTCTGTTAATCTTTAAGAAAGTTATGGGCTTTTGACTGTCCTCGATCACAGCTTTTGAGTTAAGTCAATGGAAAAGCAATAGGGAACAAGATGCTAATTTCCGAGTATGAAAATGGCCATAACGTTTTTAATACTGAAGATATGAAAGTGAATTAGGTATCAAATTAAACTTCTTTTTATGCTTTATCTGATGGGATAAATTGCAGACTTGATTTTTTAAATCTCAAAATTTTGTAACATTGCTACTTCACAATGTTATGCAACCACAGTTCGATGACAGAAATAAAATATTTAAGCCAGTATTATAGAACATAAACATAGGAAAGTACAGCACATGTACATGATATCTGTGACAATCATGATGCCAAGGTAAACTGATAGAAACATAGAAACATAGAAAAATAGGTGCAGGAGTAGGCCATTCGACCCTTCGAGCCTGCACCACCATTCAATATGATCATGACTGATCATACACAATCAGTACCCCGTTCCTGCTTTATTCCCTGCACATGATCCTTATCCCTTCTGTAGATTGTATTTACACCTTCATTCCCAGCATAACCATGTGCTTTTCTAAAAGCCTTGTGTAATATGATCTCTGTTAGAAGATATCTCTCGGAATTAATGCTGTAATATTAGTTGCAGCTACACTTACTTTCTTGTTGTTCTAAGTTCATAGATCATAGGAGCAGAATAAGGCCATTTGGCCCATCGAGCCTACTCTGCCAATCAATCACAAGTTCATGTTCTTAAGTTCTAGGAGTAGAATTAGGCCATTTGGCCCATCAAGTCTACTCTGCCACTCAATTATGGCTGATCTATCTTTCCCTCTCAACCCCATTCTCCTGACTTCTCCCCATAACCCCTGACACCCGTACTAAGGAAGAATCTATCAATCTCCATCTTAAAAATATCCATTGACTTGGCCTCCACAGTCATCTGTGGCAATGAATTCCACAGATTCACCACCTTCTGGCTAAAGAAATTCCTCCGGTGAAGGAACATCCTTTGATTCTGTGGCTGTGGCCTCTGGTCCAAGACTCTCCCACAAGTGGGAACATCCTCTCCACATACACTTCATCCAGACCTTTCACTGTTCGATCACGTTAATCATGGCTGCTCTAACTTTCCCTCTCATGTCCATTCTTCTGCCCTCGCCCTGTAACAATAAAAATTCTATTAGAAATAAAAAGTTATTGCCTCATGGCATTACCAGTGGGTCAGAGAGAGACTGCATTTCACAAGAAAATTATTAAATAACATTAAGAGGAGACCTCCTTTCACCTGAATTGAAAGATATAATTGCTCTTCAGGGAAGGTGTCAGAATAGGTATGTTTTAGAAGAAAACAGTTCAGTAAATGAAACATTAAAATAGAAAGCCCAAACATGTTCACAGTCAGAAAATAACAATGAATAGGAACAGCATGGAATACCAGACTTCATGTTTTATTGCATTTTTAAGCAACATTTCTTTCAATCACAGGAACTGGAGCCTGAAAACTGTAACACCCAGATTTAGGAACAGCTTCTTCACTACAGCCATCAGGCTAATAAACACTACAACCTCAAATAAGCGCTGAACTACGCAGACTTTTTATGTTTAGGTATGTTCACAAGTTATAGGAGTAGAACCAGGCCATTCGGCCCATCGAGTCTACTCTGCAATTGATCTCTGCCTCCCAATCTAATTTTCCTGCCTTCTCCCCATAAACCTTGACATCTGTTCCAATCAAGAATTTGTCTATCTCTGCCTTTAAGAAATCCACTGACTTGTCCTCCCAGCCCTCTGGGCGGCATCCCAGCCCAGGAACCGTTGGTGTGGGAGGAGCGGCGTCCGGGCTGTAAGTATAACCCTCGACCGCGGGGCTTGTTTTACAGAGGCCCATGAACCGTTGATGTGGGAGGAACCCAATTCTGTAACGTTCCACTCGCATTTCACATTTCAAAACAAGTGGGCTTGAGGAAGCTGCTGATTGGTGGAAGCGGACTAGAGGAAGCAGCTGATTGGGTGTCAGATCCCTGCTGATTTCTTCCAGCAGTTTGTATTGTATTGTATTGCACTTTCTAACTTCTTCTTTTCGTGTCTTTGAAGCTGGTTGGCTATATGACAATTTCCCATTCCTTTACACAGTCCTTTGCATTTTTATTGAACACTGCAAGATCCTTTGGGCTGCACTGGTTGGGTAGTAGGGGGCAGACAAGGCAGTGCTGCATTGTGTGGTCCTCTTCTCCACATTCACAGGTGGTTTGGCCAGTTTCATAGCCCCATCTGGCCATGGCATCTTTTGATCGCCCTGTTCCTGTTCTCAGGCGGTTGAGCGTCTTCCACTGGACCCATGGTGCTTCTGAGCCCGGAGGGAGGGCTTCAGAAGGAGGGATACCCATGTCAGTAGGAGGGGGGTCGTCCTCAAGCCTTTTTGTCCATAGTTGGAGTCTGGTTTCTTCCCGTGATGCTATTAGGGGCTGGACATGGCTGAGAAAGCTTCTCCTGGACTTCAGCCGTTGGGCCGAGGGTACACGTCCGTAGAGGAGGTGGCGTTCATCATTGGTGGCCTTGGTCATCTCTACTCGGCTGGCGACTTCCTGTCTCACATCAGCAGGGGCAATGCCAGCGAGGAGGTGCAGGTTGTTTATGTTGGTGGGCTTCAAGCAGCCAGTGATTGAGCGGCAGGTGTTATTCAACGCTGGGTCTAGTTTCTTGGCATGGGATGATCTCTCCCAAACAGGACACGCATACTCCGCAGAGGAGTAGCACAGGGCCAGAGCAGTAGATCTTAATGTGTGAGCTGTGGCTCCCCATTTGGAGTTGGTCAGCTTCCGGAGGATGTTATTCCGGGAGTTTACTTTCAGTTTGGTGTTTTTGACGTGTTCCTTATAGGAGAGAGTGCGATCCAGTGTTACACCGAGGTAGACAGGGTTGGTGCAGTGCTCAAGAGGTGTTCCAGACCATGTGATGTTAAGGGGTCTGTTTGCTTCCCGGTTCCTGAGATGGAACGAGCAGGCTTGGGTCTTCGCAGGGTTTGCGTGTAGGTGGTTGCGCTCATAGTAGAGGTGTAGCTCATCTAGGGCTGAGGTGAGATTCGCTTCTACAGTTTCAAACGTACTCTCTTGGGATGTTACACAGAGGTCGTCGGCGTAGATGAACCGCTCAGTGTTCTGGTCCATTGGCTGGTCATTGGTGTAGATGTTATATAGTAGTGGAGCCAGCATACTACCTTGAGGCAAGCCATTCCGTTGTCGTCGCCAGCGACTTTGCTTGTTGTTAAGGACAACATAGAAGCGCCTATCTTTCAGGAGGGCTCCGATGAGGTCCGTGAGTGCCAGGTCTTTGGTATTCTCCAAGATCTTTTTTAGGAGGAGGCGGTGGTTCACAGTGTCATACGCGGCAGACAGATCAACAAAGACGGCTCCTGTCACCAGTCCTTTCTGGAACCCGTCTTCAATGTGCTGTGTGAGATTCAGAAGTTGACTTGTTGTAGATTTGCCAGGTCGGAATCCAGCTTGTTGAGGGATGATGGCTGGTTCAGCGACTGGGGCAAGCCTGTTGAGGATCAGGCGCTCAAACAGCTTGTACGGGTGGCATAGCAGGGAGATTGGGCGGAAGCTCTTTGCATATGCTGGATCTTTACCGGGTTTTAGAAGAGCGATGATTTTGGTTTTCCTCCAGATCTTTGGGATGTTTCTTGTCAGCATGCAGTTGTTCATCAGCTCAAGGACCCACTTCTGTGTCAGAGGTCGAAACTGCTTGATCTCCTCTGTGAAAATATTGTCCAGGCCGATGGCTTTGCCAGTCTTGAGGGCTTTGATGGTGATATTGAGCTCTTCAAGGGAGAACTGCTCAGTCAGTCCGGTGTTTTGGGAGTGCTGAAGTCGGTCTGCCTTTGGTCTTGGCTGTTTGGTGGTGGATTTCCCGTTGAGCAGCAACTGATACGCAACTTGGTTGGCCGTGGTGGTATACTGTTGATGTGTTGGTGTTGATGGGTCATTGCTGATTTTTCGGATGAGGCTCCATGCCTTTTTGCTGTTTTTTGCCATATCAGTTGTCTCCAGTAGAGTTTGCCATTTCCGCTGGTGGCATTCTGATAGGGAGGTCATGAGTCTCTCACCTACTTCCATGGTGCTTTCAGCAAAGGGGTCAGATTTGTAGAGCTGTTGGTATTGCTCATATAGTTCGCTGCTTGGAGTGTCAAGGCCGGGGATGTATTGAGTACGGCAGCCTCTCGGGATGTTCTTCCGGGCTGCCTGGTGCACTAACCTGGTGAAGGTTTGATAGTTTTTGGGGTCCGCTGGAAGGTGGGAGATCTTCCCTTCAAGATCTTCTTGGAAACCAGGCCAGTTCGATTTCCCAAAGTTGAATCTTCTCTGGAAAGGAACTGTGGCTGGGGTAACTGCAGCATTGACTGTAAAGCCAATGGGGCGGTGTTGGGTTTTTGGCAGTGGCTTCAGTACCAGCTTCTTGCAGAATCCAGAGATGCTATGGCTGACAAACGCGATATCAGGGTTGTAGCCGGCTTTCCATCGCCCGCTATTAAAGGACTTTGGTTGTTTGGCATCATGGATCAGGTAGAGCTGGTTAGTTTCGGCCCATGCTTCCACTGCATCTCCATCAGCGTTGTTTCCGGCGTAACCCCATTGTGAGCTGTGGCTGTTGAAGTCTCCAATCACTATCCTTTGTATCCAGGGAGAGGGGGGAGTATGAGGGCCAGGGCAGTTTACTGTTCTGGATGTCAGATGTGGGAAGTCATGGAGTCTGATAGCCCTCCAGACGTCCACATTTGCGCCAGGTGTATCGAGATGGGGCTCCTAATGGACCGTATTAGGAACCTGGAGTAGCAGCTCGATGACCTCCATCTAGTCAGGGAGAGTGAGGAGGTCATAGAGAGGAGTTACAGGGAGGTGGTCACTCCAAAACCACGGGAGACAGGCAAGTGGGTCACAGTTAGGAGGGGCAAGGGGCAGAGGCAGGGACTAGAGAGTACCCCGGTGGCTGTACACCTTGACAATAAGTACTCCTGTTTGAGCACTGTTGGGGGGGACAGCCTACCTGGAGGTAGCGACTGCGGCCGGGCCTCCGGTACAGAGACCGGCCGTGTTGCTCAGAGGGTTAAGGAAAAGAAGAGGAGGGCAGTAGTAATAGGGGACTCTATAGTTAGGGGGTCAGATAGGCGATTCTGTGGACGCAGTCGGGAGACCCGGATGGTAGTTTGCCTCCCTGGTGCCAGGGTCTGGGATGTGTCTGAACGTGTCCAAGAATATCCTGAAATGGGAGGGAGAGGAGCCCGAGGTCGTGGTACATATAGGTACCAATGACATAGGTAGAAAAAGGGTAGAGGTCCTGAAAGGACAATTCAGGGAGTTAGGAAGAGAGTTAAGGAAAAGGACCGCAAAGGTAACAATCTCAGGATTACTGCCTGTGCCACGCGACAGTGAGAGTAGGAATGGAGCGAGGTGGAGGATAAATGCGTGGCTGAAGGACTGGTGCAGTGGGCAGGGATTCAAGTTTCTGGATCATTGGGACCTCTTTTGGGGAAGGTGTGACCTGTACAAAAAGGATGGATTGCACTTGACGGGGGACCAATATCCTGGCGGGGAGATTTGCAAAGGCTACTGGGGAGACTTTAAACTAGAACGGTTGGGGGGAGGGACTCAAATAGAGGAAGCTTGTAGATAGTGTGTGAGGCAGGAGGCAGAGAAGGAAGCACTCAGACCCAACGTGTAGGGGGGAAAGAAGAAAACAATAATAAACAGAGATTAAGAGGTGGTGGGTTTCATAAATGTGTGAGCAGAGAGACAGAGGGGTGTAAAATGAGGGTAGAAGTAATAGGTAGCAAGGTGAAAAGTAAAAGTAATAGGCAGCAAATCCAGGGCAAAAATCAAAAAGGGCCACATTTCAACATAATTGTATAAGGGGTAAGAATGTTGTAAAAACAAGCCTGAAGGCTTTGTGTCTCAATGCAAGGTGCATTCGTAATAAGGTGGATGAGTTGAATGTGCAGATAGCTATTAATGACTATGATATAGTTGGGATCACGGAGACATGGCTCCAGGTTGACCAAGACTGGGAGCTGAATATCCAGGGATATTCAATATTCAGGAGGGATAGAGAGAAAGGAAAAGGAGGTGGGGTAGCGTTGCTGGTTAGAGAGGAGATTAACGCAATAGAAAGGAAGGACATTAGTTTGGAGGATGTGGAATCGATATGGGTAGAGCTGCGAAACACTAAGGGGCAGAAAACGCTAGTGGGAGTTGTGTACAGGCCACCTAGCAGTAGTAGTGAAGTTGGGGATGGCATCAAACAGGAAATTAGAAATGCGTGCAACAAAGGTAAAACAGTTATAATGGGTGACTTCAATCTACATATAGATTGGGTGAATCAAACTGGCAGGGGTGCTGAGGAAGAGGGTTTCTTGGAATGTATGCGGGATAGTTTTCTAAATCAACATGTAGAGGAACCAATGAGAGAGCAGGCTATTCTAGACTGGGCATTGAGTAATGAGGAAGGGTTAGTTAGCAGTCTTGTTGTGCGTGGCCCCTTGGGCAAGAGTGACCATAATATGGTTGAGTCCTTCATTAGGATGGAGAGTGACATAATTAATTCAGAAACAAGGGTTCTGAACTTAAAGAAAGGTAACTTTGAGGGTATGAGACGTGAATTGGCCAAGATAGACTGGCAATTGATTCTTAAAGGGTTGACGGTGGATATGCAATGGAAGGGATTTAAAGGCTGCATGGATGAACTACAACAATTGTTCACCCCAGTTTGGCAAAAGAATAAATCAGGGAAGGTAGTGCATCCGTGGATAACAAGGGAAATCAGGGATAGTATCAAAACAAAAGATAAAGTATACAAATTAGCCAAAAAAAGCAGCCTACCAGAGGACTGGGAGAAATTCAGTCCATCAGAGGAGGACAAAGGGTTTAATTAGGAAAGGGAAAATAGATTATGAAAGAAAACTGGCAGGGAACATAAAAACTGACTGCAAAAGTTTTTATAGATATGTGAAGAGAAAAAGATTAGTTAAAACAAATGTAGGTCCCTTGCAGTCAGAAACAGGTGAATTGATCATGGGGAACAAGGACATGGCAGACCAATTGAATAACTACTTTGGTTCTGTCTTCTCTAAGGAAGACTTAATTAATCTGCCGGAAATTGCAGGGGACCGGGGGTCAAATGAGATGGAGGAACTAAGTGAAATCCAGGTTAGCCGGGAAGTGGTGTTACGTAAATTGAATGGATTAAAGGCCGATAAATCCCCAAGGCCAGATAGGCTGCATCCCAGAGTACTAAAGGAAGTAGCCCCAGAAATAGTGGATGCATCAGTGATCATTTTTCAAAACTCTTTAGATTCTGGAGTAGTTCCTGAGGATTGGAGGGTAGCTAATGTAACCCCACTTTTTAAAAAAGGAGGGAGAGAGAAAACAGGGAATTACTGACCAGTTAGTCTAACATCGGTAGTGGGGAAACTCTAGAGTCAGTTATTAAAGATGGGATAGCAGCACATTTGGAAAATGGTGAAATCATTGGACAAAGTCAGCATGGATTTATGAAAGGTAAATCATGTCTGACGAATCTTATAGAATTTTTCGAGGATGTATCTAGTAGAGTGGATAAGGGAGAACCAGTGGATGTGTTGTATCTGGACTTTCAGAAGGCTTTCGACAAGGTCCCACATAAGAGATTAATATACAAACTTAAAGCACACGGTATTGGGAGTTGAGTATTGATGTGGATAGAGAACTGGCTGGCAGACAGGAAGCAAAGAGTAGGAGTTAACGGGTCCTTTTCAGAATGGCAGGCAGTGACTAGTGGGGTACCGCAAGGCTCAGTGCTGGGACCCCAGCTATTTACAATATATTAATGATTTGGACGAGGGAATTGAATGCAACATCTCCAAGTTTGCGGATGACACGAAGCTGGGGGGCAGTGTTAGCTATGAGGAGGGTGCTAGGAGGCTGCAGGATGACTTGGATAGGCTGGGTGAGTGGGCAAATGCATGGCAGATGCAGTATAATGTGGATAAATGTGAGGTTATCCACTTTGGAGGCAAAAACAGGAAAGTAGACTATTACCTGAATGGCGGCCGATTAGGAAAAGGGGAGATGCAACGAGACCTGGGTGTCATGGTACACCAGTCATTGAAAATAGGCATGCAGGTGCAGCAGGCAGTGAAGAAAGCGAATGGTATGTTAGCATTCATAGCAAAAGGATTTGAGTATAGGAGCAGGGAGGTTCTACTGCAGTTGTACAGGGTCTTGGTGAGACCACGCCTGGTGTATTACGTACAGTTTTGTTCTCCTAATCTGAGGAAGGACATTCTTGCCATAGAGGGAGTACAGAGAAGGTTCACCAGACTGATTTCTGGGATGTCAGGACTTTCATATGAAGAAAGACTGGATAGACAAAATTCTTAAAGGGTTGGACAGACTAGATGCAGGAAGATTGTTCCCGATTTTGGGGAAGTCCAGAACAAGGGGTCACAGTTTAAGGATAAAGGGGTTATCTTTTAGGACTGACATGAGAAAACATTTTTTACACAGAGAGTGGTGAATCTCTGGAATTCTCTGCCACAGAATGTAGTTGAGGCCAGTTCATTGGCTATATGTAAGAGGGAGTTTGATGTGGCCCTTGTGGCTAAAGGGATCAGGGGGTATGGAGAGAAAGCAGGTACAGGATACTGAGTTGGATGATCAGCCATGATCATATTGAATGGCGGTGCAGGCTCGAAGGGCTGAATGGCCTACTCCTGCACCTATTTTCTATGTTTCTATGTTTCTATGTTTAAAACACAACAAAATTATTTTACATCATAGTCCTTAATAAAAATATCAACAAAACTATTCCATTATATATTTAGAACTGGCTTACAACAGCAATTATCTATAAAAAAATAAGCATTTTTAATCAGTAATTCACTGTCTGTGGGTAATGTGAAACTTATATCAATGTACCAGATTAGTAATATTTGTGACTCCAAAGGCTTCGTTTGTGAGGCAAACGCTTTGGATTTTTTTGAGAAACCCTGAATTTGAAAACATTTATAATTCATCTTTTAGTGTGTTTTGTCACAGGGGAAAATAGTTTAACGTCCAGATCCTTCTCAAAGACCCAGAAAGTGGGTAAGTTAATGTAAACTGGTCACAGTGGTTAGTTTAATTTGGAGTCATGATCAATTTTGTGTCCAGGTGTGGCTTCCCATGCAATGTTTTCAAAAAACAAGTGCAAAGGTTGTTGGAAACTTAACATGTTCTGGATAATTAGAACCTCTTTCCTCATTGGGAGTTTGGTTGAATTTGGGTGAATCAATCAGAAACTCCAGGTCGAAGTGAACTAACTGGTTACCTGATACATTGGTTCTTACCTGGTGATCAGTGCTTGTGTGTTTTGATGCCCCCTACTGGATAATATCAACTGGATTTCTTTTAGTTTAGGAAGGAACTGCAGATGCTGGTTTAAACCAAAGATAGACACCAAAAGCTGGAGTAACTCAGCGGGACAGGCAGCATCTCTGGAGAGAAAGAATGGGTGATGTTTCGGGTCGAGACCCTTCTTCAGGCTCACGTTTCGGGTCACGACCCTTCTTCAGACAGAAACAGGCCCTTTGGCCCAGCGAATCCACACTGACCATTGTTCACCCTTTCATGAAAGTGTTTTTCCCACTTTCATCCAAACTCCCGACACACTAATGGCAATTTATGGTGGCCAATTAACCTACTAACCTGCACATCATTCGGATGTGGGAGGAATGAGCAGCCGTGATCACATTGAATGACGGTGCTGGCTCGAAGGGCCAAATGGCCGCCCACTCCTGCACCGATTGTCTATTGTCTATTGAAAGCCAGTGGAAACCCACGCGGTCGTAGAGAGAATGCGTAAACTTCACACATTCAGCAGCCAAGGTCAAGATCGAACCTGGGTCTCTGACGCTGCTTTACACTCTAGGATGTAAACCATAGAAGGATGTATTTACAGACCAATATTAGGGCTGTAGTTTGACCATGAAAGCTGTAAATTGGGGAATTCTATTGCTCAATTCCTGAACCAAGTTGATGTATGATCTAAAGCTGATCCTGTTTGGTTTAGTTTGGTTTAGAGATACAGAGCAGACACAGGCCGTTCGGCCCACCGTGTCCGCACCGTGCCCGCACACTAACACTATCCTACACACACTAGGGACAATTTACATTTATACCAAGCCAATTAACCTACAAATCTGCACGTTTTTGGAGTGTGGGAGGAAATCGAAGATTTCGGAGAAAACCCATGCAGTCACGGGGAGAACGTACAAACTCCATACAGACAACCCCCCCGTAGACAGGATCGAACCTGGGTCTCTGGTGCAGTCAGGCAGCAACTCATACTGCCAGACTGTCGTAATTTACAGTGTAAAGATGGTTTACGAAGTGAATAAAACAATGATGAAGGGATTAGCTCTCTAGGTTTGGGAATGTTCAATGCACCAGAGAAAACAATGCTTCCGGCTGCATGCTTCCGACAAAGTTCAAAGGACAGGAAGACATTCAAGGAAACTCATGTATGTTAACAAGGAAAATACTACAGTCTTGTCAAAATCCTGACATTTCCTTGGATCAAAGTATATTTGGCTGCATTGAAGTGACAGGAAGGTGATAAGCAAAAATAAAGAAATTCCTTCGGGAGGAAATAGCATTTCATCTTCTGACTCGTACGATTTATAAAATAATGATTCAAAGGGGCAAGAGAATGAGAAAAAGCGAGTGAAAGAAAAAGGGGAGAGAAAGAAATAACGGCACAAACAAATAAGCAAAGAAAATGTACACCGAAGATAGACACAAACATGCTGGAGTAACTCAACGGGACAGGCAGCGTCTCTGGAGAGAAGGAATGGGTGATGTTTTTCAGATTGAGAGTCAGGGGAGAGGGTAACGAGATATGGAAGGGCACAAAGAGCATGTAAGAAAATATGTAGATCTAGCTATGGCACAATCCAAAGTGGTTTAGAATAAATAGGGTGGCACAGTGGCGCAACGGTGGAGTTGCTGCCTTACAGCGCCACAGATTCAGGTTCAATCACGACTACGGGTGCTGTCTATATGGAGTTTGCACGTTCTCCCCGTGACCGCGTGGGTTTTCTTTGGGTGCTCCAGTCTTCTCCCACATTCCAAAGATGTGCAGGTTTGTAGGTTAGTTGGTTTGCATAAGTTGTTCCGAGTGTGTAGGATAAGACTAGTGTAAGGGTGATCTTTGGTCAGCACTGAATCGGTGGGCCGAAGGGCCTGCTTGCTCACTGTGTCTCCAAACTAAAGGAAATAAAGTATTTTCAAAACATTATCTGCAAGGAGATGTGTCAGGCAATTTTGATACGGTGAGTCCTCTTTAAACAGTGCAAGATTATGATCAGATTTTCTATTTTTGATGGTACAGAATAATGGCAGATAAATGAACGTTGGATAAGCTCCAAGGAAAGCTTCACTACTCTTCCTACCATGTAATCATCTGTGAACAAGCTAAATGTAGAAGTTCTCTGTCAATTACACTGTTTGAATGCAGCATGTAAGCTCACCCAGGCACTCCCCGTACATTAATACAAATCAAAAATGTTGGAGATATCAGCAGGTAACGCAACTTCTGTGGAGAGAACCACACAGGAAGGACTGGGTTAACACATAATGAGCGTTTGGAGGCACTGGGCATGTATTCGCTGGAGTTCAGAAGGATGAGAGGGCACCCCATTGAAACTTACCGAATAGTGAAAGGCCAGGATAGAGTGGATGTGCAGAGGATGTTTCCACTGGTGGGAGAATCTAGGACCAGAGGTCATAGCCTCAGAATTAAGGGACGTTCCTTGAGGAAAGAGATGAGGAGGAATTTCTTTAGTCAGAGGGTGGTGAATCTGTGGAATTCATTGCCACAGAAGGCTGTGGAGGTAAAGTCAATGGATATTTTTAAGGCAGAGATACATAGATTCTTGATTAGTACAGGTGTCAGGGGTTATGTGGAGAAGGCAGGAGAATGGGATTGGGAGGGAAAGATTAAGCAGCCATGATTGAATGGTATAGACTTGATGGGCCGAATGGCCTATTCTGCTCCTATCAATTATTAACACGAACATGAATATTTCAGTTCAATGACCTTGACATCAGATCGCAGGTGGGGTCCTTTGAGCTATCTTTAATCGGACTTTACTGGACTTTATCTTGCACTAGACCTTATACCTTTTATCTTGAATCGATACACTTTGAACGGAATAATTATAATCATGTACAGTCTTTTTGCTGACTGGATACTTGCAACAAAAAGCTTTTCATTGTACCTCAGTTCATGTGACATTAATAAACTAAACTGAACTAAAAACTCCCTCCTCTTTGAAGCAGTGGCTGGACATACCACTTCCAGTATGCTGAAAACCCTCCGGAATCCAGAAAATCTGCAGGACAAATCGTTTCTCTGGGTTATGAACTTCCATGAACTGTAAATATTGTCTACCATGCTGACGTGACATGAAAGATCTGCACCAGTCAGTTTTGGAAGAATTATTGCTCTGCATTTTCCTAAACTGTATCGCTTTCTAGTTAACTTTAGCCTTTGTAATTAGCAGTTTATAGTTTAGTTTAGTTTAGGGATACAGCACGGAAACAGGCCCTTCGGCCCACCGGGTCCGTGCCGACCAGCGATCCCAGCCATGATCACAATGAATGGCGGTGCTGGCTCGAAGGGCCGAATGGCCTACTCCTGCACCTATTGTCTACTAGACTAAGTGGGGTCCCATGTTCACATGCGAGGGCTGGTCCCCCAACGCAATATTCCACCTCTCCACCAATTCCAATATTGGTGGCCAGTGGGGGTGGGGAGGGCTTTCTGGAGTGCTAGTATGGGTGTTGTGGGCCAAAGGAACTGGTTTCCAGAGGGCTAGTATGGACATTGTGGGCCGAATGGATTCTTGGGCTGGCAGCTCAGTCAATCAGGCCTAGTGGGCTGGCACCTCAGAAACAGCCAGAAATTCTGCCCAAAACAGGTGAGAGACTATGTGAGAGAGAAGGGGGAGAGGGTGGAGAATCAATTTTAGACATTGTTTATCTTTTTCTGCAGATCACAGCAATGAAGAAGGAAAGTCTATCCTGGCCAGGATCCCACAAGGAGCTAATGAAGGGAGGGAGAAAAATACTGGGGTGAGGTTCAATACTTGCAGGGTGAATACTTACTGATGGGCCGAAGGGACTCCTACTGGACTAGTACAGGCCTGATGGGCCAAAGGGGCTCTTTAAAAAAAATCGGATTGAAATCGCAGTGAAAGGCACTTTTTCTGGACTTTTCATTGCCTGGCACGGGCCTTTTTGGGCCAAAATGCTCTTCCTGGGCTAATATGGGCATTTTGGGCAAAAGGGACTGGTTTCTCGGCTAATAGGGGCCTTGTGGGCCGAAATTAGTGGTTTCAGGCAGGCCAAACAACTCATTTCATTTCATTTCCATTTCAATTTCAAGCACAGGGCAGACCAAACAGCTGATTGCATTTTCATTTCACTTCCATTGCCATTGCAGTTTCAAGCACAGGGCAGGCCAAGCCAAACAGCGCATTGCATTTTCATATCACTTCCATTGCCATTGCAGTTTCAAGCACAGGGCAGGCCAAGCCAAACAGCTCATTGCATTTTCATTTCATTTCCATTGCCATTGCAGTTTCAAGCACAGGGCAGACCAAGCCAAACAGTTCATTGCATTTTCATTTCATTTCCATTGCCATTGCAGTTTCAAGCACAGAGCAGGCCATGCCAAACAGGTCATTGCATTTCCATTTCATTTCCATTGCCATTGCAGTTTCAAGCACAGGGCAGGCCAAGCCAAATAGCTCATTGCATTTTCATTTCATTTCCATTGCCATTGCAGTTTCAAGCACAGGGCAGGCCAAGCCAAACAGCTCATTGCATTTTCATTTCACTTGCATTGCTATTGCAGTTTCAAGCACAGTACAGGTCAAGCCAAACAGCTCATTTCATTTTCATTTCATTTCCATTGCCATTGCAGTTTCAAGCACAGGGCAGGCCAAGCCAAACAGCTCATTGCATTTTAATTTCATTTCCATTGCCCTTGCAGTTTCAAGCACAGGGCAGGCCAAGCCAAACAGCTCATTGCAATTTCATTTCATTTCCATTGCCATTGCAGTTTCAAGCACAGGGCAGGCCAAGCCAAACAGCTCATTGCATTTCATTTCATTTCCATTGCCATTGCAGTTTCAAGCACAGGGCTGGCCAAGCCAAATAGTTGGTTGCATTTTCATTTCATTCCCATTGCCATTGCAGTTTCAAGCACAGGGCAGGCCAAGCCAAGCTGCTCATTGCATTTTAATTTCATTTCCATTGCCAATGCCGTTTCAATCACAGGGCAGGCCAAGCCAAACTGCTCATTGCATTTTCATTTCATTTCCATTGCAGTTTCAAGCACAGGGCAGGCCAAGCCAAACAGCTCATTGCATTTTCATTTCGTTTCCATTGCCTTTGCAGTTTCAAGCACAGGGCAGGCCATGCCAAACAGCTCATTGCATTTTCATTAAAGGCTAACAAATCATTTATTGCAAGTACATTGCAGACTCACAGTTCAGTTGATTCACAGCTTAGAATGAGAGTCGTGGCCTCTCGCGATCTTGCAGAGTGACTGAGTCATGTCCAGGCATCCGGGGTTTTATAGTCCTGCCCCTCCCCCCCCCCCCCGCCCGGAAGGGGCATTACCTTCATTGCGGTGATTGACAGGCGAGAGGATCTCAAGGTTTTTTAAACACTCGTAACTTTTTTATTTCATCGATGGGAAATATCCACTGGGCCTGCTCAGCGGAGGAGGACTGTGAGTAAGGTGGCCAAAAATCATAGCGATATATGGTACCATTTTTTCTGAAATCAATATACAGTGCAGACAGGGAGTGGTCAAGGTGAGACTTTTAATTATATAGATTGTCTATTAACACTATTCCTATACCCACTAGGGACCATTTTTCCATTTACCAAACCAATTAACTTACAAACCTGTACGTCTTTGGAATGTGGGAGGAAACCGAGGATCTCAGAGAAAACCCACACAGGTCACGGGGAGAACGTACAAACTCCGTACAGACAGCACCCATAATCGGGATCGAACCCGGGTCTCCGGCGCTGCATTTGCTGTAAGTCAGCAACTCTACCGCTGCGCCACCGTGACCGCTTCATTTTTATTTTTATTCAAGTTTATTGCTTCATTGAGATAAAATAGTCTGGAAAGGTTAACAGAAGGAATTAATCGACAGGCACAGTGGCACAGCTGGTAGAGCCACTGCCTCACAGCGTCTGTGATGCGGGTTCGATCCTGAACATGCCTGCTGTATTTGTGGAGTTTGCACGCTCTTCCTGTGACCGTATAGGTTTCCGTCAGTAGCTCCAGTTTCCCATCCCAAAGACCTGCGGTACGTTAACTTGTGAGTTGGTCTAGTGTGTAGGGAGTGGATGAGAAAGTGGGATAACATAGGACTAGTGTGAACTGGTGATCGATGGCCGGTGTGGACTCGGTGGTCCAAACAGCCCGTCTCCATGCTGTTCCTCTAAACTAAACAAATTCCATATTTTTCAGGATATAGTAGCCATATAATGTAGCCACCAAATGAGTACAGGTGCGCTACACACCAAAGGGACTGGGAAATCGACAGAAGAATGTGTTTTTTTTCATGTTATTTATTTTAGTTGTTTATCTTAGACTTTTGCTCTAAGAAAATGTGTGCACTGACTGGTTGGCATTTCTAATTCCGTTGTACATGTTTACATGTTATAATGACAATAAACTATTCATTCATTCATTCATTCATATTAGGAAAAGTCATCTTACTACCATCTTTGAAAAGAATACAATATCCGAACCAAATTAAACAGCAATTGAAGCAGTATTTGTTTCATTTTGAATCACCTGCTTCATGTTCATTATCTATCCTGCTTTCTTATCATGAGAGCATTTGTGTTACTTTGTTGGTTATTTCCAAGGATAGAATTTATCACAGAAGGTTAGGAACAGATTTTGCAAAACAAAAGAAAAACAATTAGGGAGTATTGGAGCTAATGGCATGTTCCTTTGGTTAAGGTACATTTTAAGTGTTATTTTCCTCTCTTGGGTAAAATTTAATTGTGCAGGACTGATTTGAGCACAAGGCAAGACTATGCAGACACAGAATAGCTTATGCACTGCTTGCTGAGTTATCTGTCCATATGGATAATGAGTATCTGATTACACCTACATAACGTTCAATTGTTAGCCCAAAGATAATTTGCCTCTCCCTGCAAAAAACAAATTGTTTGTGTATACTAAAATGAGTAAAAACGTTTTTTTTTTAACATGAAGAAAATATAGAAACATAGAAAAATAGGTGCAGGAGTAGGACATTCAGCCCTTCGAACCAGCACCACCATTCAATTTGATCATGGCTGATCATCTAAAATCAGTGCCCTGTTCCTGCTTTTTCACCCATATCCCTTTAGCCCTAAGAGTTAAATCTAAATCTCTCTTGAAAACATCCAGTGAATTGGCCTCCACTGCCTTCTGTGGCAGAGAATTCCACAGATTCATAATTCTTTGGGTGAAAAAATGTTTCCTTATCTCAGTTAATCTCAAATGTTTCCTTATCTCACCCTGCCCCTTATTCCTAAACTGTGACCCCCTGCTTCTGGACTCCTCCAATATCGGGACCATTTTCCCTGTGTCTAGCCTGTCCAATCCTTTAAGAATTTTACATGTTTCTATAAGATACCCTCTCATCCTTCTAAATTCCAATGTAAAATAACATGTATTAGAACAAGTGGAGTCCCAAGAGTTGCTGCCTTACTGCGCCAGGGACCCAAGATTGATCCTGACTACGGGTGCTGTCTGAACAGAGTTTGTACGTTCTCCCCTTGACCTGCGTGGGTTTTCTCCGGGATCTCCAGTATCCTCACACGCTCCAAAGACGTGCAAGTTTGTTGGTTAATTGGCTTGGTATAATGGTAAATTGTTCCTAGTGTGTGTAGGATAGTGTAAATGTGCGGGGTTCGCTGGTCATCATGGAGAGCCAAAGGGCCTGTTTCCACGTTGTATCTCTAAACTAAACTAAACAAAACAAAGAAATTAACATATATTAGGAACAGAAGATGGACACAAAATGCTGGAGTAAATCAATGGGAAAGGCAGCATCTCTGGAGAGAAGGAATAGGTGACGTTTCAGGTCGAGGCCCTTCTTCAGACTGAGAGTCAGACTGAAGAAGGGTCTCGACCCGAAACGTCATCCATTCCTTTTTCCAGAGATGCTGCCTGACCTGCTGAGTTACTCCAGCATTTTGTGTCTAATACACAGAGATTGTTGCCATAATTGTTAATGCATAAGAAATTATTTGGCTCTAAAAGCCCACTCCGTGATATTAATAATAACTTACTTTTAGGGAATTCTTCTGCCTCCTAATTTATTGAAGGGAGGTGTCAGTTTAAAGGAAATCTGATACCGACTTTATTAGCATAGAGCACAGTGACATATGAAAGAGAAGATTTCCATTTATTCCTTGTGTAGAAAGGAACTGCAGATGCTGGTTTAAACCGAAGATAGACACAAAATGCTGGGTCAGAGAGTATCTCTGGAGAGAAGCATCATCATCATTATCATCATCATCGTTGAAAACATCAGCAGGCACGGTGCCTTGCAACACTACGTACGACAGTGATCGCAACTTCTACTGAAGTGCTCATCCGCCCTTTGACACGTCTTGTTTTTGGTCCTGCTGGAGGTCCACAGCCCCCTCCTCACCTGGCAAACCAGGTGGGGGAGACGGTTTAGTCGCCGACTATCCGACCATGGAGCAGGTAGCACGGGATTACATGGTACCCGTGTCGGGGGGAACTCCCCCTCCCGATCTGTGCCATGGTGGGGATAGGTGATATTTCAGGTCGGAAGAAGGGTCTCGACCCGAAACGTCACCTGTTCCTTTTTTCCAGACATGCTGCCTGACCCGCTGAGTTACTCCAGCTTTTTGTGTCTATCTTCCCTTTATTCCTTGGTGTTCCCAGAAATGACCTGTGCCAATCCAATAGCTATCAATGATCACCTGGTCTTTGTCTTCTTTAGTAACATTCTTGGGCACTTATCCACTTACTTCAAACGTAGCGTTCATCTCCGGTAGCAGCTTCCATTTCCCTCGCACTTTCTTTTTCACTATTTCTATGATTAACTGCTTAGTTTAGTTTAGTTTGGAGATAAAGGGCGAAAACAGGCCCTTCGGCCCACTGAGGCCACACCGACCAACCATACCCGTACACTAACTCTAGTCTACACACACTAGGGACGATTTACAATCTTTACCAAAGCCAATGAACCTACATCGTCTTTGGAATGTGAGAGAAAACCGAAGTACCGGTGAAAACCCGCGCAGGTCACGTGGAGACCGCACGGACACCACCGGTAGTCAGGATCGAACTCGGGTCTCTGGCGCGGTAAGGCAGCAACTCTACTGCTGTGGCACCATGCCGCCCCAGTTCTGACAAAAGTCCACTGGTTATTAAACGTTCCTTTGACTTCCAAGCCCTTACGCACTTTAAGGAAGATGGTGAAGTAATTCTGCTGTCCACGAGGCAGCATGGAGTGTAGATGGAGGAGATGGTGGTCGGGGGAGGCTGGTTTTGTGTGATGGGCTGGGCTGCATCCACAATTCTCTGTGATGTTTTGCAGGCTTGGACAGAGCAATTTACTAAACCAAGCTGCGGTGCATGCCGATAGGATGTTTTTTTATGGCGCATCTGTAAAGATTGGTGACATTCATTGGAGACATGCCAAATTTGCTTGGTCTTCTGAGGAAGTAAAGGCGTTACTATGCCTTTTGTGATTTCCTGGTAATCACAAAATATGCCCATATACTTCCAGATTTATGAGTTATTTCTTTTTTCATTGTTCTAGGCTTAAGGATTTCCCTTTTAGTAATATTTACCGAGCCTTTCATTTCCTGACCACTACCTCAATATCTCTGCGTACCAACGTGTCTTTTCCAACTTTAGTTTAGAGGTACAGTGTGGAAACAGGCCCTTCGGCCCACCGAGCCACACCGACCAGCGATCCCCGCACATTAACACTATCCAACACACACTAGGGACAATGTTACATTTATACCAAGCCAATTATCCTAAAAACCTGCATGTCTTTGGAGTGTGGGAGGAAACCGAAGATCTGGGAGAAAACCCACACAGGTCATGGGGAGAAAGTACAATATTCCTTCCTTCTATTACAGGTTGCCCCTCACCTATGTAAATTGATACAAAGTGCTGGAGTAACTCAGCGGGTCAGGCAGCTACCCTTGGAGAATATGGGTAGGTGATGTCTCTCAGAATAAAGGGGAGGTCATTTAAGACTGAGGTGAGTAAAAAGCTTTTCACCCAGGGAGTTGTGAATTTATGGAATTCCCTGCCACAGAGGGCAGTGGAGGCAAAGTCACTGGATGGATTTAAGAGAGAGTTAGATAGAGCTCTAGGGGCTAGTGGAGTCAAGGGATATGGGGAGAAGGCAGGCACGGGTTATCTGTACAGACAGCACCCGTACCCAGGTTTGAACCTGGATCACTGGCGCTGTAAGGCAGTAGCTCTAATGTGGATATATTTAAGGCAGAGATAGGTAGATTCTTGAATAGTACCGGTGTCAGGGGTTATGGGGAGAAGGCAGGAGAATGGGGTTAGGAGGGAGAGATAGATCAGCCATGATTGAATGGCCGAGTAGACTTGATGGGCCGAATGACCTAATTCTACTCCTATCCCTTATGACCTTATGACCTCTACCGCTGCGCCACCTTGCCGCCCCACGGTTCATTTATATACATCTTCCCTTCTTACAAAACTAAAACAAGAATTCCAGCATTTAAACAAATGAAATAAAACTGAATACTTAAATGTAACTGATTGACAAAGATACATGTGATTAACACATGGGAAACTAGTCATGAATTTTGAATCAAAAACAACTACATCAAGGAAGGTCTTGACGTGTAGGAAGGAACTGCAGATGCTGGTTTACACTGAAGATAGACACAAAATGCTGGAGAGAAGGACTGGGTGACGTTTCGGGTTGAAACCCTGCTTCAGACTGAGAGTCTGACAAGGTCTTGAGTCAGGTAGGAGCTTCCTGCCCACAGATTCAACTTCCCGCTGTCATGATTTATGTAATTATTTTCTGTCAGCATTTCCCTTTGTTGAATTGTTGATTCAATATTTCCCATTGTAGGTCAGCTGTCAAGATGACGCTTTAAGAACGATTCTGAACTCTTCGAAAATTGTTCTCATATTGCATCTAACAAGGCAGAAATAAATTTACAGACCAAAGAAAAATGCCTCCTTTATAATCCTTATAAATGCGTTACACCAGTACGAGATATTATAAAATGCCCAAGCAATACTACTGGAAATTCATTATTACAAAATAAATGTTCTCCAGTGTGGGCTTATGTTCGTTTCGCTGAACACCTCCACTCTGTCCGTAGTAACCTATCTGATCTCCCCGTGGTCCAGCACTTCAACTCCCCCTCCCACTCGCAATCTGATCTTTCTGTCCTGGACATCCTCCATTGTCAGAGCAAATATTTCGCTTGGGCAGTGTAAAGATGTTCTAACGACACATCGTTACTTTACTATCTTTATTCATACTGGAGCATTACATATTGCACGAGCTGTACGTGGTCTGTCACAGGAACTAGAGAGCGATCTGTGGGTGGGGAGGTTGTAGTTATACTTGTGATATGGGGAGTGGTTAGTAGTGATGAGGTCACTATATTAAAGGCACATGCATATATCATCTACATCCTCCCCCTTGGAAACGACAGGCAAATACCATAGTGACAGGGTGACCACGGCTCATGCGCTAGGACGGTTAAACAAAATCGCCATAGCGGACAGGCGGTTTGACAACACGTCCCGACCGGGTTCGCATCTCGCCATCCTCCCTTCCGGCAGGAAGAAGAGGCACCGATGGGGACAGACGAACCGGAAAGGGGGAAACGGGAGGAGACGGAGAAGACAGTGGCACAAGAACCGGAGGTGATGCGGGATCAGGAGCGGGCAGAGCGCGGGCAGGCGAGTGAGGACTAGCTGGAGTAGGGTGGGACGGAAGGAGTTGAGGTGGTGTAGACCGTTGCATGTTAGGAATGACGGGCAGAGCATCGCTCGGACGCGGAAAAGGCAGTGGGGGAGCAAAGGGATCCGCGGCAGGCGGACGCGGCTCGTTGACGAGCCGAAGGTGCTGGCGGGACCGTCGGTAAATGGCTCCCGCATGGTCGACGAGATAAGACCTGGGCGACCCCGCAGAGCCGATGATGGTAGCGAGCTTGGAGTGACCGGAAGGGGTCTGCATGCGGACAACTTGACCGGGGAAGAGGCGCGGCAGTGGGTGGCAGGACCTGTCAAGGGAACGCTTCTGGACATCGTGCCTGAAGGCAATGTGTTTCTGAACAGCAGCAGGCATGAGGACAGACGGTATGAGGGAGCGCTGGGCCACAGGGATCGGGAGTCTGGTAGCGCGAGACATGAGTCGCTGAGCAGGGGAACCCATGGCAGGGTCGCAGGAGATGTTGCGGAGGTTGAGGAGGGCCAGATAGAAATCGGAGTTGGATAAGCGACATTGTTGCAGCAAGTTCTTTGCACTGCGGACGGCGCGCTCGGCCAGACTGTTGCTTTGCGGGTACTCCGGGCTGCTGGTGAAATGGTGGAAGTTCCATCTGGATGCAAAAGCTTTAAACTCGGAGCTCGTGAACTGGCTGCCATTGTCCGACTGCAGGCTTGCCGGGGGGCAAAAGTGCAAAAATGATGGCCTAACTTGTCGATGACGGCCGAAGAGGTTAGGGAGTGCAGCTGGTCAACCTCGAACCAGCTGGAGTAGGAGTCAATGACAACCAGGAAGTGTTTGCCTTGCCACTCGAAAATGTCAACGGCAACCGCCATCCAGGGCAGTTCGGGGGCAGGCTGCGTCAAAGTCACGTCTGAAGACATCCCATCGATGGGCAATGTCAGAATCGAAAACGAGCACATCGGGCTTGCGGGCAGAAGTGGCCATGACGAGGAAATGAGAGGGTTGGAGAAACAAAAAACTGGGACAAAATTAAATGATAAACCGATAGACAGGAGGCGCAAGGTAAGAGGTATGACACCATGTAAAGATGTTCTAACGACACATCGTTACTTTACTATCTTTATTCATACTGGAGCATTACATAATGCACTAGCTGTACGTGGTCTGTCACAGGAACTAGAGAGCGATCTGTGGGTGGGGAGGTTGTAGTTATACTTGTGATATGGGGAGTGGTTAGTAGTGATGAGGTCACTATGTTAAAGGCACATGCATATATCATCTACAGGCAGCTTACACCCCAACGTGTATGAACATTGACTTCTCTAACTTCAGATAGCCCTTGCTTTCTCTCTCCTTCCTTCCCCTTCCCCTTTCTAGTTCTCCCACTAATCTTACTGTCTCCGCCTACATTCTATCTCTGTCCCGCCCCCTCCCTGACATCAGTCTGAAGAAGGGTCTCGTCCCGAAAACGTCGCCCATTCCTTCTCTCCATAGATGCTGCCTCATCCGCTGAGTTACTCCAGCATTTTGTGTCTACCTTAGATCAAAGCACACGATGATCAAGGACATGTACAATGGTTCATCGTTGGATGAGGGAAATGTTTTTATAAACATTGTGATAGTACCTGCCTCAACTACCTCCTCCGGCAGCTCGTTCTACATACCTACCACCGTTTGCGAAATAAAAAAGTTGCCACGTAGGTTCCTATTAAATCTTTCCCCCCTCACCTCAAAATTTGTCTTTAAGAACACAGGAAATCTGAAGTAAATGCAAAGTATGCTGCAAATGCACAATGTTATCTGTAAAGTGACGGCTGGAGTAAGTGATGGAGTGCTCATTGCTTTCTCATTAGGACGAAACACTGAAAAAAGAGGGTGACCATTTCTAAAAAAAGAGACCTAGATGTTAATTAAACCTTTGAGAACCAGAGGACATAGGTTTAAGGTGAGGGGGTGGAGGGAGGGGCTTATGGGGAGATGGCAGGAGAATGGGGTTGAGCGGGAGAGATAGGTCAGCAATGATCGAAAGATGGAGCAGACTCGATTAGGCCCGAATGGCCTGATGGGAACCTGAGGGGTATATTTTTTACACAAAGGGTGGTGGGTGTAAGGAACAAGCTGCCGGAGGTGGTAGTTGAGGCAGGTACTATGGCAACGTTTAAGAATCATTTAGACAGGTACGTGGATAGGACAGGTTTAGAGGGGTTTGAAGAAGGGTCTCGACCCGAAACATCACCTATTCCTTTTCTCCAGAGAGGCTGCCTGACCCGCTGAGTTACTCCAGCATTTTGTGTCTCTCTTTGATTGAGAGTGATATGGGATATAAAACAGTCAGGTAGGACTAGTGTAGATGGGGCATGTTGGACAGCATGGGCAAGTTGGGCTGAAGGGCCTGTTTCCACGCTGTATCTCTAAAACAGCGTGTGAAGTTTACCCTGAATTGATTAGAAACATAGAAACATAGAAAATAGGTGCAGGAGGAGGCCATTCGGTCCTTCGAGCCAGCACCAGCATTCATTGTGATCATGGCTGATCGTCCCCTATCAATAACCCGTGCCTGCCTTCTCCCCATATCCCTTGACTCCACTAGCCCCTAGAGCTCTATCTAACTCTCTCTTAAATCCATCCAGTGACTTTGCCTCCACTGCCCACTGTGGCAGGGAATTCCATAAATTCACAACTCCCTGGGTGAAAAACTTTTTTCTCACCTCAGTCTCAAATGACCTCCCCTTTATTCTGAGAGACATCACCTACCCATATTCTCCAAGGGTGGCTGCCTGACCCGCTGAGTTACTCCAGCACTTTGTATCAATTTACATAGGTGAGGGGCAACCTGTAATAGAAGGAAGGAATATTGTTGATTAATTTGTACACCCTGGGAATAAGTTTCTGATTAAATGACTTGCACAATGTGCATTTCTCTTGGTTTTCTAACGTTATTTTAATAGTCCCATTTCAATTCACACAGCAAACATTGTGCTTGGCCTCTCCTTATACAGTGCCCCCCCATAATATTTCGGACAAAGACCCATCATTTATTTATTTGCCTCTGTACTCCACAATTTGAGATTTGTAATAGAAAAAATCACATGTGGTTAAAGTGCACATTGTCAGATTTTATTAAAGGTTTTTTATACATTTTGATTTTCCCATGTAGAAATTACAGCTGTGTATATACATAGTCCCCCCATTTCAGGGCACCATAATGTTTGGGACACATGGCTTCACATGGTTTTTGTAATTGGTCAGGTGTGTTTAAATGCCTCCTTAATGCAGGTATAAGAGAGCTCTCAACACCTAGTCTTTCCTCCAGTCTTTCCATCACATTTGGAAACTTTTATTGCTGTTTATCAACATGAGGCCAAAGTTGTGCCAATGAAAGTCAAAGAAGCCATTATGAGTCTGAGAAACAAGAATAAAACTGTTAGAGACATCAGCCAAACCTTATGCTTACTATAATCAACTGTTTGGAACATCATTAAGGAGAAAGAGAGCACTAGTGAGCTTACTAATCAATCGCAAAGGGGCTGGCAGGCCAAAGAAGAACTCTGCAGCTGATGACAGAAGAATTCTCTCTATAATAAAGAAAAATCCCCAAACACCTGTCTGACAGATCAGAAACACTCTTCAGGAGTCAGGTATGGATTTGTCAATGACCACTGTCCGCAGGAGACTTCATGAACAGAAATACAGAGGCTACACTGCAAGATGCAAACCACTGGCTAGTTGCAAAAATAGGATGACTGGGTTACAGTTTGCCAAGAAATACTTAAAAAAGCAACCACAGTTCTGGAAAAGGGTTTTGTGGCTTCAGATGAGATAAAGATTAACATATCAGAGTGATGGCAAAAGCAAAGTATGGAGGAGGGAAGAAACTGTCCAAGATCCAAAGCATACCACCTCATCTGTGAAACATGGTGTGGGGGTGTTATGGCCTGGGCATGTATGGCTGCTGAAGGTACTGGCTCACTTATCTTCATTGATGATACAACTGCTGATGGTAATAGCATAATGAATTCTGAAGTGTATAGACACATAGTATCTGCTCAAGTTCAAACAAATACCTCAAAACTCATTGGCCAGCGGTTCATTCCACAGCAAGACAATGATCCCAAACATACCGTTAAAGTAACAAAGGAGTTTTTCAAAGCTAAAAAAATTGTTAATTCTTGAGTGGTCAAGTCAATCACCCGATCTGAACCCAATTGTGCAGCCTTTTATATGCTGAGAGAAAACTTAAGGGTCTAGCCCCAAAAACAAGCATGAGCTAAAGATTACTGCAATACAGGCCTGGCAGAGCACCACCAGAGAAGGCACCCAGCAACCGTGAATCGCAGACATGCTAAAGATATGCAACAAAATACTAAACATGACTACTTTAATTTACATGATATTGCTGTGTCCCAAACATTTTGGTGCCCTGAAATGGGGGGGACTATGTATAAACAATGGTGTAATTTCTACATGGTACCTTGCACGTGGTGGTCAATATTTCCGAAGAGTCCACCAGGGACTATACCGGAAGTTGGACAATTTATACTGGACACTTTTTTTACATTTATCAAGCCAATAAACCTACAAAATGTATAGAATGGCCTTTATTAAAATCTGACAATGTGCACTTTAACCACATGTAATTTTTTCTATTACAAATCTCAAATTGTGGAGTACAGAGGCAAATAAATAAATTGTAGCGGCACCTGCTGGTGCTCGTCAATATCGATCCCTGCGGTCGGAAGCCGCGCGCACGTGACTCTGGGAGGGGTCGTGTTTTCGCGCAGTTTCTGGACTCTGCCCGTCAGTCGTTGTGAGACCGTTGTGGTCGGTTGCATTTCAATGACAGAGTGTTTGATCGGTGAATCTAATTCTGAATAAATTTGATTAGAACCTACCGACTATTGTCTTTGTTTCGCCAAATTGGTGACCCCGACGAGTCTAACCGTTGTTAGACGTTGGAACATGCAGGATAATTATTTACCCGCCGGCGCCCAACAGGACACAGTGAGCCTTCGGCTTCCTCCATTTTGGCCTGATCAGTCACAGGTTTGGTTTGCGCACGTCGAGGCGCAATTCCACCTGCACCGCATTGTCGCCGACGAGACGCGGTATTTCCATGTGGTGTGGGCCCTACCACAAGAGACGGCCTCTCGTTTGCTGCCTTACCTGAGGGACCCACCTGCGACGGCCAAGTACGACGGCATCAAGGCCCTGTTGTTGCACACCTTCGGACCGCGCAGAACGAATCCTGCACATGGACGTTATGGGTGATCGAAGACCCAGCGCCCGGATGGCCTGGACGCTGGCCCTGATGGATGGACATCGGCCGTGCCTGCTTTTCGAGCTGGCTTTTCTCGAGCAGATTCCCGATGACGTCCGCCTGATGCTCGTTGGAGCTGATTTCAACTATCCCCAACAGCTCGCGAAGAGGGCCGACGAACAGTGGACCACGAAGTACCAGGAGGTCTGTGCGATCAGCCGCCCGGCTCGACTACCGCCCCGGCAGCTGCACGAGGAAGGCCCGCCACCGACCCCCTCTGAGGATCCGCCGCAACACCCGGAGTCTATTGGTAGACGCCGCTGGTGTTACTACCATCTCCGTTTCGGAGCGGAGACTCGACGCTGCCGAAGTCCCTGTACGTTTCAGGGAAATGCCTCGGCCGATCGCCTGCAGGGGCGACCGCGATCGGTCCAAACAAACGCCTCTACATCAGTGACCACCGCTCTGGCCGCCGTTTTCTTGTGTACTCCGGGGCCAACATCCTTCCACCGACCGGCCGTGATATCCGCGCCGGTAAGATAGGCCCCGTCCTCCTCGGCCGTTGACGGGAGCGACATCCGAACGTACGGTACGCGGACCCTTAACCTCACCTTCGACTCTCACCCATACAGGTGGAAGTTTATCGTTGCTAAAGTCGCCCAGCCGATCTTGGGTGCTGATTTCCTGCGCGCGTTCTCCCTTCTCGTCGATGTGCGAGACGGTCGTATGGTCCTGTTGTCAGACCTCCGCCCCGCCGAACCGCGCAGCTCGCCCCGCCTGAACAGCAACCCGACGCCATCGCGGAAGTTGAAGGCCCTTTTGCTTGCGCGACCACGGCCTGGTGTGGAACCCTGCGAAGTGCCAGTTCGGCCTGCGCTCCATCTCCTTCTTAGGGCATCGGGTTACCCCACAGGGCGTCGAGCCACTGCCTGCGAAGGTTGACGCCATTCGCCAGTTCCCTCGGCTGCTTACTGTCAAGGGTCAGCAGGAGTTCATCGGGATGGTAAATTTTTACCACCGGTTCGTGCCATTGGCCACCGCCGTCATGCGACGTTCGAAGGTGCTAAGGCTGCGCTGGCAAATACCACCATGCTGGTACACCCGAGGGCGTCCGCTCCCACTGCGCTCATGGTCGACGCTTCGGATGTCGCTGTAGGTGCAGTCCTGGAGCAGCGGGTCGGTGACCGCTGGCGTTTTTCAGCCGGCTGCTTCGGGCTCCAGAATGCAAGTACAGCGCATTCGACCGGGAACTCCTCGTGTTCTACCTAGCGATCAGACACTTCCGTTACTTCCTAGCGGGCCGCGCTTTCACTGCTTTCACGGACCACAAACCGCTCACTTTCGCGTTGATTAAAATCGCCGACCGGTGGTCCACCAGGCAACAGGGTTACCTCGCCTACATTTCCGAGTTTGCTAATGACATTCGGCATGTGGCGGGGAAGCTCAACGTCGTGGCCGACGCGTTGTCCCATCCTGTTATCGGATACCTCCGCGGAGTCTTGCACCCGAGCAATGGCATCCAACTGGATAGCCCGTTTTGGGGTGCCCTCTAACATCACCACAGACCGCGGGGCCCAGTTCACCTCTTCTCTGTGGTCTGGCCTGGCGCAGCTGTACGGCACCCACCTGCATCAAACAACCGCCTATTACCCGGAGGCGAATGGGTTGGTAGAGAGATTCCATCGACACCTTAAGTCAGCGTTGAAGGCCAGGCTCACAAGCCCCGATTGGGTGGACCGGTTGCCTTGGGCCCTTCTTGGCATCAGAACAATGCCTAAGGAGGTCCTAGACTCCTCCTCGGCCGAGCTCGTCTACGGCTCGACCTTACGGGTACCTGGGGATTTCCTGCCCACCGCCCACCGTCAGGGGGTTTCGGCTTTGGCGGTGCTAGCTGTGCTTCGTGAACGGGTGCGCGCGTTTGCTCCCGTCCCCACTTCCAGGCACGTGTCGGCCTCAGTGCATGTGCCAGCGTCATTACAGAATTGTGCTTATGTTTTCCTTCGCAGGGACGCTCACCGCTTGCTACTGCAGCTTGTTTATGAGGGGCCGTTTCAGGTGCTTCGAACTGGAGTCGCCACGCTCACATTGGACGTGGGTGGCTGGGAGGAGTTCGTCTCCGTGGACGAGGACAGCCCAGTGGCGTAGAGGTCGTCCACCGGCCGTTCGGTTTTCCCCTGGCCCTACTGTTCCCGGCTCTGTTTTGCCGGCCCCTGTTGTTACACCCGCCCCTTGTTCGTACCGTTCGGCTCCCGGTTCGTTTCCGTACCTCGGTTTCTGGGGGGGGGGGGGTGGCATGTGGGGGGAAGCCGCGCGCATGTGACTCTGGGAGGGGTCGTGTTTTGGCGCGGTTTCTGGGCTCTGCCCGTCAGTCGTTGTGAGACCAACGTTGTGGTCGGTTGCGTTTCAATGACTGAGTGTTTGATTGGTGAATCAGATTCCGAATAAATTTGATTCGAACCTACCGACTATTGTCTTTGATTCGCCAAAAAATAATAAATAATGTCCCAAACATTATGGAGGGCACTGTATATCATAGCTGAGGACTTGGAATCCAATAAAAGGAAGGAGGTGGGGTGGTATTAGACAAATTCGTTTCCAACGAAGAAAATATAATACTGGACTGTGATAACAATGAATTAAGGCTGCCTGTCCCGCTGAGTTACTCCAGCATTTTGTGCCTATCGTCGGTGTTAACAGCCAGCATCTGCAGTTCCTTCCAACACAATGAATTGAGGATTGAGCTTCTAGTTAAAGATCAGTGTCAGTTTAAAAAAAAAAGCTGTTCGGATTTAAGACGTTTTTGTCACTTGGGCGAGAGCTCAGCTTTGCATTTGTTTTAACCAGTGGAAAATAGACCATTCTTTCGCCTCCCGGAGCACTGGGCGAGGCATTCCGAGTAAATCTTCTGCTCAGCTTCCGTCTGCATAATGACCAGAGGACTGAGTGTGTGTCTGTGGCAGACTTTGAGCTCTCGGGGGCGGGGGGGTGGGGGAGTTTCTCTCTCTCTCCCTCTCCCCGCGTAGTGAAAGGGGAGGAGGACTGTGCCAGTTGGACGGGGTAAAAGCTGGTTAGCGAGTGCGCAGGCTCCTCTTGGAGCTGTTACACACAGTAGGATGCGAGAGGTTGCAGAGAGTGGAACCGCTCCCGGGGAATGAACAGCGTCAGTAACAGCAGCAGCAGCAGCAGCAGCAGCTCGGCTCAGCTCCCCGGCTCCAACCCCACACACACACACGCACACACTCCGCCACTCCAGACCCAGCTCAGCTCTCCTTACAAATGACCTCCTCCTTCTCTGAAAGATGGCAAACGGGTTCCCCAAACCTTTAGACACGCTGTACAGAGAGAGGCTACTCGCGGCTGTATATTCCGGGGTTTTCTATTTGCAAACCTTGCTGTGGATTGTTTGTTTCGTCTGTGGCGAAGAACACCCATTCAGCGTGGAGGTAAGTTTGTAAGACTTGATTATTTTTTCCTATGCTGCTAATATCTCGCTGCCTGCACAATGCATTTTGAATCCGCTGACGCTCCTATACCGAACCACACACACACACACACACACACACACAGGCTTCTTGCCCATACATTACTGAATGAAGTAAGTAGGCAAACGTTCTTCCCGATGCATCCATGCCTGGTTTTCATTTGATTGGGGCTATGTTTATTTTTGTTTGTGAATTAGAAGAGCTAAGAACGAAGGCGGCGGTGCCTTCTCGCTGTGTGTGTGTGGAAGGACTTGTATTCCCCTATTCAGCCCATACTATGACTTCGTGAATGCCTCTATCTTGAGCAATTCTGTGCACATGGGAGGTTTCCAACGGATTTATAATTCAATATTCCTCTAATGAGAATAAACCGGATTCGGGAATGGGTCCAATCTATATGAGGAAGACTGTGTAAGAAGGAACTGCAGATGATGCTTTAAACCGAAGACTGGAGTCCAAAGAACGGTCTCGCCCATTCCTTCTCTCCAGAGATGCTGCCTGGCCCGCTGAGTTACTCCAGCGTTTTGTGCCTAACAACTATATGAGGAAGAGTCGCGTTTTTGAACCAACAACTAACTCAACTACAATCGCCCTTGAACCCTCTCCAGAATCTGTGGGGTTTAGGATACACTCCCAAAATCAGTCTCCGTGTGTAACTTCAAACGATTTGGCAAGGGAAACCTACATCAAGAACTAACCGCTTTAAAAAAAAAATCTCCTCGCCCCCACCCCCTAAAAAAACACTTCAAAGATTTCTTTAAAGTTGTCACAGTAAGTGCCTTTGTAACTACCATCCACGTAATGCTAATTGTTCAGTTATTTGGCTCTTCTGTCGAGTTCTTTATTTTTTTAAACTAAAATTACCCATTTGTAGGGTCAAATCTAATTGGCATCAAGTCCTTAATGTTGTCACGTTGTGTCCACGTTGTTTAATCTGACGGTTGATTATATATATATATATACATGGCAAAGTGACGGGTCACACTGAGTTCAATATCTTGGCGTGTCGTTTTTTTGAGACCTCGATAATTGAAGCCAGATGTATCGGTCTTTTTACATCATTACCCCCCCTCCCCCCCCCCCTCCACTTTGGATCTCCCGGCCTTACTACATTGAGTAGGAACAGCATCACTCTTCCCATCAGAACTGCCCCCTCCATCGACTCCTTTAAGTCGAGACTTAAAACTCATCTTTACTCTCAAGCCTTTCTTGACGTCCTCTGAGGGAGGGCTATATATGTATGCATTTATGTATGTACGTAATCTATGAACCAATGTTGTATAACGTTAGTACCTCCACCCATGTAAAGCACTTTGGCCAACGAGAGTTGTTTTTTAAATGTGCTATAGAAATAAAGTGACTTGATTTGATTAGGAAGGAACTGCAGATGTTGTTTGAGACAGACACAACAAACTGGAGTTACTCAGCGGGACAGGCAGCGTCTCTGGGGAAAGGGAACGGGCGACGTTTCGGGTCGAGACCATTCTTCAGTCTGAATCGTCACCTATTCCTTTTGTCCAGAGATGCTGTCTGACCAGCTGAGTTACTCCGGCTTCTTGTGTCTGTCTTGCTGCATTCAGCTCTATCTGTAAGGGAATAATAACAGGCTGCGAGGTGATTCTGACCCTGCCCCGGGGCAACTGAACAGCAGTTTGAACGTTTGCCTCCCAAGTTTCAGCGTACACTCAGGGTTATTATAATACATATTCCAAGCAGCTCGGAGAATCCGCTTTCCGCTTTTATTTATTTTAGTTTAGAGATACAGCATGGAAACTGGCCCTTCAGCTCACCGTGTCCACACCGACCACCGATCACCCATCCACGCTCGTTCTACGTATAGTATCCCACTTTCTCACCCACTCCCTCCAGTACAAGGGGGCAATTTACAGAGGCCAATTAACCTACAAAGGAACTACAAATGCTGGTTTCTACTGAAGGTAGACACAAAACGCTGCAGTAACTCAGCGGGGTCAGGCAGCATCTCTGAAGGAAAGGAATGGGCCACCCTTCTTCAGACGTCTTCGGGATGTGGGAGGAAACCGGAGCACCCGGAGAAAACCCCTTGCGGTCACATGGAGAAGGTGCAACCTCCACAAACAAGATAGCACCCGAGGTTAGGGCTCGAACCCGGGTCTCTGGCGCTGTGGTTGCTGACTCAGCAGTCCCACGGTGCAGACTTAACTACTACAGAACCTAAAAGTTGTCAGAGGCGATCTCAGTGGAGTCTGTGCATAGATCAATATATCTTTATTTATCCGATTTCAGACAAATATGGCTAATTAGTCTTTTGGGGGTTGCTTGAATTTCCATTCACGATAGAATTAGGGTTAGGTAGAAGGGTCTCGACCCGAAACGTCACCCATTCCTTCTCTCCAGAGACGCTGCCGGTCCCGCTGAGTTACTCCAGCATTTTGTGTCTATCTTGGGTTTAAACATAGCATCTGCAGTTCCTTCCTACACAATAGAATTAATGCGACTTCCGTGGTTTACGCGTGAAATGTTACTGGGAGTGCTGGGCATGGGAAAATATATACACCAAGGGTTTTCTATTATGATGAGTGCCACCATCCGTCCCTATGTGTCACTACCGGACCATTGTCCTGTGTATTGCAAAATAAAGGAAGCAAAGTCATCGTGTTTTAAACTAAGCTTCCACCTTCATTATTTTTGGCTGACGAGTGGGCAATTTTTTTCCCCCCAAATTAATTTATAATTGAAATTTAACTTGTCGACAACTTGACAATATCGAATGTCCTCGGGTAAATGGTTAAGAGCTGCCTTCGGAGCTCATGTAGTCAAAGTAATTGGATGGTTCTGCTACTATAGCTCCGTGTGTTCGGAGACTGATTCCCTGTAGACATTGTGTGAGAGGGCAGGAAACTCAGTGGGTCAGGCCGCATCCCTGGGGAACATGGAAAGGTGACATATAACATGCTTAAGGGATCGGACAGGCTAGAGGCTAGATCAAGGTAATGTTCCCCGTGTTGGGGGAGTCCAGAACCAGGGGTCATAGTTTAAGAATAAGCAGGTAGGCCATTTGGGACTGAGATGAGGAACAACTGTTTCAGCCAGAGAATTGTGAATCTGTGGAATTCTCTGCCCCAGAAGGCAGTTGAGGCCAATTCACTGGATGTATTCAAGAGAGAGTTAGATATAGCTCTTATTTGTATGACTGTATGGCAAATGAAATTCCTCGTATGTTTCAAAACATACTTGGCTAGTAAAATATGATTATGATTAGGGCTAAAGGAATCAAGGGATATGGGGAGAAAGCAGGAACAGGTTACTGATTCTGGATGATCTGACATGATCATACTAGATGTTGGTGCTGGCTCGAAGGGCGGAATGGCCTACTCCTGCACATATTTTCTATGTGATGTCTCAGGTCGAGACCTTTATAACAACAGGACAGGCTGCGGAAAACAAAGAAGGTCAACCAGACACAATAGAATTGAATGGAATACTTTATTGTTACATATGACAGGTCACAATGCAAAAAGCAATGATAATCAAGGAATCAATAATAGGCCATTGTGGTCTATGGGGTAGGTGATAAAGAGTAAGCAGAGGAACTCAACAGGACGACAGTAAAACTAGTACAACAATTAGGGTGGGGAGGGACGGAGAGAGAGAGGGGAGGGATGCAAGGCTTAGTTGAAGATTGAGAAATCAATATTCATCAATGGTCTGAAGAATGGTCACCCATTCCTTCTCTCCAGAGATGCTGCCTGAGCCATTGGGTTATTCCAGCACTTTGTGTCTACAATTGTTCTTTCAGCGTTATCATGAAAACCCTTCAGTATTGTTTCCATAATTTATTTAAATGACTTGCGTGTCACTGAAAAAGTAAACCATGCTAACATGTTATTTTAACAACAAATTGCTAGATTGTTTACTTATTCATAATGCATGGTTTAACATTTTCTGTCACAGTTGTATTAAAGTGAGTATCTTTGTTGAGTGTAGCCAAGTAGTATTGAAGATTGCCAACTTTGGCTGGAGGTGGTCAAGGCAGTTTTGACCGTATGCCATTCTGATCATCTAATAACAGACCACATGTAGCCTGACCTGTATGTGTGTATATATAATTTGTGTGTGTGTATATATAAATATACATACATACACACATGTGTGTGGGAGTGTGTGTACTTATATACACACTGAACTTTTTTTCCCCTCTCGTTTATCATATTGTTTACAGTGTACTATGTTTACATATTCTGTTGTGCTGCAGCAAGTAAGAATTTCATTGTTCTACCTGGGACATATGAGAATAAAACACTCTTGACTCTTGACATTTGACTGCCCTTTCACCTCTGAGTTAAAGGTTTTGGGTACCATTGGCTCCAAACATCCTGGCAGCGTAAGTTCACGAGGTTAATTCACGAGGATGGTGGGGCTGACATGATGGGTCGACTGGGCTTATATTCACTGGAGTTTAGAAGGATGAGAGGGGATCTTACAGAAACATATAACATTCTTAATGGGTTGGACAGGCTAGATGCAGGAAAAATGTTCCCCATGTTGGGGGAATCCAGAACCGGGGTCAAAGTTTAAGAATAAGGGGTCAGCCATTTAGGACTGAGATGAGAAACATTCTCACCCAGAGAGTTGTGAATCTGTGGAATTCTCTGCTGCAGAAGGCAGTGGAGGCCAATTCAGTGGACGTTTTCAAGAGAGAGTTAGATTTAGCCCTTGGGGTAAAGAGATGTGGGGGAAAAGCAGGAATGGGGTAGTAATTTTGGATGATCAGCCATGATCATATTGAATGGCTGATCATCCAAGGGTGATCAGCTTTGGCTCGAAGGGCCGAATTGCCTACTCCTGCACTTATTTTCTATGTTTCTATGGAAGAGGTGGCATTTATGGTGCCATTTTACCATCCCAACTAGCCACAAAGGCCCGTTGGCCCACGTCAGCCTGTGTTCACGGAGGGCACCACCCGCAGCCAACCTTGAGGGCACAGAAGGTAACCGCACCCGCCCCCCCCACCAGTCTTGCCTTTGTTCATTCCTACATCATGCTCTGACTATTTCCCCGGGCCTCTTTGCTCCACCAGCCTCTCTTGCCCCCTAATCTCAAAACAATCTTAATTATTGACTATTTTATTTTTTCTTTCCTGTAAAGCACCTTGAATTGCTGTTTGCACGAATGGTGCTATACAAATAAATTTGCCTTGCCTTGCCTTGCAGATAACTCCTCAATACAGAGCCCCCAGAAGACCAGTGACCTGCCAAATGAATACCTAAGCCTCCCCTTTGCTAACTCCCTAGTCTCTCTCTTAACTAGACTCCACATGACCATACCTCTTTGTGGCAATGCTCTAATGATATCACTGAGACTTTGAAGAGAGTTAGATTTAGCTCTTAGGGCTAAGGGAATCAAGGGATGTGGGGTACTGATTTTTGAGGATCAGCCATGGTCATATTGAATGGTGGTGCTGGCTCGAAGGGTCTCTACCAGCAATAATTGGCTGTGTCGATCTGGGGTTAAAGGTTGGGGAAGAGTGGGATGGAGATGGCATGTGGAATGTGATGAAACAATCCAAATTTGGTATAAACCAGCAAAAACAATTCTTTGTGTCCACAATTGTTCTTTTAGCCTTACCAAGAAAACATTTCAGTATTGTTTCCATAAATCACTAATAGGACGTCACTGAAAAATAAACAAAGCTAAAATGTTATTTTAACAACAATTTGCTGGATTGTTTTCATATTTATGAAGCGTGGTTTAACATTTTCTGTCACAGTTGTATAAAAGTGAGTGCCTTGGTAGAGTGCAGCCAAGTAGTATTTAAGATTGCCAACATTGCCTGGAGGTAGTCAATGCACTTTGACCATGTGCCATTCTGATCATCTAATAACAGAGCACATGTGGCCTGACCACATGACATTTGACTGCCCTTTCACCCCTGAGTTAAAAGTTTGGGGCTCCATTTCCAAGAAGCAAGCACGACAAAACATGTCAAAGTCAGAGACCAGTGAAGTAATGAGATGGTATTGGATTGCCAGTGGTCCTGTCTTTTGGATGGAGGGTTAAGTCTATCTCTTGTCCTCTGGCCAATCCTTCAAATGAGAAGATTAACTGTATGTAATCACGTTTCTGCATGTGGACTGTGGTTAAAAAATCAGAATTGCGCACTGCTGGAGGCAGAATTTGGATAAGACATCCTCAACCCAGATGTGCTGGTTATCTCCAAGAGAGTTGGGAGTTCTACGTGCCACGTGGTTTAGTTTAGCTTCGAGATACAGTGCGGAAACAGGCCCTTCGGCCCACCGAGTCCATGCTGACCAGCGACCCCCATACACAAATGCTATTTTACACGCACCAGGGTCAATTTACAATTTTAGCAAGACAATTAGCCTACAAACCTATACATCTTTGGAGTGTGGGAGGAAACTGGAGATCCCGGAGGAAACCCACACGGGTCATGGGGAGAACGTACAAACTCCGTAGAAAACAGCACCCGTAGTCAGGATCGAACCCGGGTCTCTGGAGGTTTAAGGCAGCAACTCTACCGCTGCGCCACCATGCTGCAGCTGATGGTAGGGGGTAACTTGCTGCTGTGCAACAACCAATGCTGAAGGCAGAGTGGTTCATAGCTGCACCTCCTTTTAATTGTCCTCTGCTGTTAGCTTGTGCAAACCAATTTTAGGCTCTTATCCATAACGCATATCAGAATTTCAATGGAGTGAACAATTTGAGCATAGTTTTATTCCTTAATGTTGTAACACACCACGCAACACGAGTGGTGCAGCTGGAGGAGCTGCTGCCTCGCAGCGCCCTAGATTCAGGTTTGATTCTGGCGTTTTGGGTCAAGACCCTTCTTTAGACCCAATCAATATTCAAACTTTAGATTCACTGGCTTGTGATCCAGAAATATCTTAAACTTAAAACAAATCCTAGATTGTTTAGCATTGTATTCTGTGGACAGATATCACCTTACCTCTTTTTATTCTCACTCCCAATAGCAAAAGTCCGTTATGGGCCTGTCCCACTTACGTGATTTTTTTCGGCGACTGCCAGCACCCGTCATAGTCGCAGCAGGTCGCCGAAAATTTTCAACATGTTGAAAATCCAGCGGCGACCAGAAAAAGGTACGACTCTTTGGGCGACCACTCACGACCATACAGGCGACATCGTGGGGTGACGCCTCTATGCTCGTGAGTAGTCGCTCAAAGAGTCGTAACCTTTTCTGGTCACCGCTGGATTTTCAACATGTTTCAAATTTTCGGTGACCTGCTGCGACTATGACGGGTGCCGGCAGTCGCCCAAAAAATCGCGTAAGTGGGACAGGCCCTTTAGTATTTCATTTAACGTGTCTTCCTTTACATGGAAGACATGGAAATGGTGTCGGGCTGCATAATGTCTAAGTTTGTAAACTGTCACATTCAGCATCCTGTATGTGCAGTGAGAGATTAGGATGTCACTGGAAGGTGATTAGAGACAGGAACCGAGAGTTCTGAATACAACACTGAATCAACATGCTTCCTGGCCTAAATTGCTGATTGCAGTGTCTGTTGACAGTACTAATGGGTGACACCCAATAATTCAGGGATTTTGTTTTATTCTACTCCAGGAAGTCAGATGACTACCATGTCATTAACAGACACTTGGTTAATTGCAGACTTCCCACTGAGCTGTATTCTTTGCTTACCATTGCATGACCAGAGAGATAAATCTTTTGACCAGAAGTATAATGCAAACATGTGGAACCCATTAAACGGAGACTATTGTTTTAACAGCAATAGTTGGAGCTGTAACCATTGCTAATTAAACAGAAGATAGACACAGAATGCTGGAGTAACTAGGCCGCATCTCTGGATAGAAGGAATGGGTGACGTTTTCGGTCGAGATCTTTCTTCAGACTGAGAGTCGGGAGAGGTCATGGGAGGCCATGTTGCAGTTATAAAAGACGTTGGTGAGGACGCATTTTTAGAGTATTGTGGTCAGTTCTGGGCACCATGTTATAGGAAAGATGTTGTCAAGCTGGAAAGGGCACAGAGAAGCCTTACGTGGATGCTGCCAGGACTAGAGGGTCTGAGCTATAGAAAGAGGTTGAGTAGGCTGGGTCTCTATTCCTTGGAGGGCAGGAGGATGAGGGGTGATCTTATAGAGGTGTATAAAATCATGAGAGGAATAGATCTGGTAAATGCAGTCTCTTGCCCCGAGTAGGTGAATCGAGGACCAGAGGACATAGTTTCAAGGTGAAGGGGAAAAGATTTAATAGGAATCTGAGGGGTAGTTTTTTTCATACAAATGGTGGTGGGTGTATGGAACAAGCTGCCAGAGGAGGTAGTTGAGGCAGGGACAATCCCAAAGTTTAAGAAACAGTTAGACAGGTACATGGATAGAACAGGTTTGGATGGATATGGACCAAACGCGGGCAGGTGGGACTAGGGTAGCTGGGACATGTTGGCCGGTGTGGGCAAGTTTGGCAGAAGGGCCTGTTTCCACCCTGTATCACTCTATGGCTCTATGAGAGGGAGACACGGAGATAAGGAAGGGTAAGGTGTGAAAATGAGATATCAAAGAGGATATGAATGAAGGAAAATGTTGAATAGATCATTGTTATGGAATCTTTTAGCTTATGAAAAAGTTTATAAAGAAAATGTCTCATTTGTGAAGGTGCTTTGTTTGCCTACATTGGGAAAAATACTGTATATTCAGCACTCCTGCTCATTACTTGAATCAAATTATAGAGGCTTCTTTGTTGGCATAGCTCTTGCCTTTCTGCAGAAACATCGTTAGTTGTATTCAGTTAAGCGTTCATGAAGACCCATTCCAATTAAACTGTATTTATTAGCATAATAGAATTAAGCATGGTGCCATTCGATAGCCAAGCTTTCAAAAGGCCCAATCATCGACATTAATTCAGATATTTGTTATTGTGAAACCAATAACAGCAAGTCTGGTCTAACCTGATTTCTGTATTTTGTTGTTTATCTGATTTGTAATTGCATTAAATAGATGTGGGAAGTAATGCAAAATATACATGTGCTCATTCAATTATAATCCAATTGAACGATTCAATGATATTTTATTATCGCATGTACCTAGGGGTGGTGAAATGCTTTGTCTCGCACGCAACCCGGTAAACTCGTACAACAGGCCTCACCACGTTTCTGGTCCTGACAACGTTACAAAAGTTCATTGAACGTTCCTATCTACTGCCTGTCGCCGCATGTTCATAAGTGATGGGAGCAGAATTTAGACCATTCGGCCCATCAATTCTATTCTACGTGGCAGCAGCCCCTCACAATCCCTGCATTGTCCCCCTTGGATCTCGGCATCCCCTTTGTTCTCAGCAGCCCCAACCCCCCCCCCCCCCCACCCACCCACCGGGTTCTCCTTCGGATCTCGGCGGACCCCGTTACGGGTCCCCCTTCGTTATGGGCGGGCCCCTGCCGAGTCCCCCTTCATTTGTGGCAGCCCCCATTCCAGGACCCCCTTCATTTTCAGTGGCCCCCATTCCGGGTCCTCCCCGTTCTCGATGGCCCTCCTCGTTCTCAGGCCCCTCCTCGCTCTCTGCGACGCGGGTCCTCTCGACGCTGGTGGCTAGGGGCCTAGTTCTGAGTCCGCGGTGGGAGAGCCGGGCCACATGGCGGGTGGGTCCTCCATTGTCGGCCCGTATCGGGCGGGTCCTTCTATAAAATTAACATTGTGGACATTCAATATTTTATATTTCAACGCACTGACTGGAAACTTCACAACTATTACGCAAAATAGAACATTCACATTTCTGGAAATTGAGTTAGAATATGACACTTAGTTTTTCGTTCCACTTAGAGATACAGGGTGGAAACAGGCCCTTCGGCCCACAGAGTCCGCGCCGACCAGCGACGACCCCCGCATATTAACACTATCCTACACACACCAAGGACAATTTACAATTATACAAAGTCAATTAACCTACAAACCCGTACCTTTTAGGATTATAAAGGTGACTGATAGTCAATCAAGTGAGAAGAGAAAGTTCTAGAAGTTATCAGCAGGGCGGTTGGTGGCCGTGGAGAGAGAAACAGCAATAACGTTGTTGTTGTTGTGAAAAGGAAGGGTTTTGGCCCGAAACGTTGCCTATTTCCTTCGCTCCATAGATGCTGCTGCACCCGCTGAGTTTCTCCAGCATTTTTGTGTAACAGCAATAACATGTCAGGTCAATGACCCCTCATCAAAACTAATGATGGGTGTTCTGATATGCAAATGAAAAGTAGTCAGCCTGAATTATTTATGCAGCTATCTCTCCGCAGATGCCGCCTGACTTAGTGTATTTAAGCATTTTCTGATTTTTAAAAAAATATTTAAAACATCATAGATTTTTGTTTGTGTTTCAAATGTTGAAATCCTTCCTGCTGTGTTCCTGCTTTAATTCCCAATAAAAAGCAACTTGCAGTATAGCAATTATATTTCCAACAGATAGCTTATTCATAAAAATAACATTCATCTATACCGAGTGTTATATATGCTGTAAACACATTTAGGATGATGCTGCTCAGGCGTGTTTGAATTAATCGAAACATACAGCTTGGAAACAGGTCCTTTGGCCCACCGAGTCATAGAAACATAGAGACATAGAAAATAGGTGCAGGAGGAGGCCATTCGGCCCTTCGACCCATGATCAATGTGATCATGGCTGATCGTCCCCAATCATGAACCCGTGCCTGCCTTCTCCCCATGTCCCTTGATTCCACCATCCCATGGAGCTCCATCTAACTCTCTCTTAAATCCATCCAATGATTTGGCCTCCACTGCCCTCTGTGGCAGGGAATTCCACAAACTCACAACTCTCTGGGTGAAAATGTTTTTTCTCTCACCTCAGTCTTAAATGGCCTCCCCTTTATTCTAAGACTGTGGCCCCTGGTTCTGGACTCGCCCAACATTGGGAACATTTTTCCTGCATCTAGCTTGTCCAATCCTTTTATAATTTTATATGTTTCTATAAGATTCCTCCTCATCCTTCTAAACTCCAGTGAATACAAGCCTAGTCTTTTCAATCTTTCCTCATCTAGTCCACGCCAACTATCGATCACCTATTCACACTAATACAATGTGGTCCCATTTTCGTATCCACTCACTGCACACTATGGGTAATTGAAACGTACAGCGTGGAAACAGGCCCTTCGGCCCACCGAGTCCGCGCTGACAAGCGATCACCCCTACACTAGTTGCGTCCTACACCCGAGGGACAGTTTGCAGAAGACAATGAACCTACAAACTAACATAATTTTGGGATGAGGGAAGAATCAAGAGCACCCCAAGGAAACTCACCTGGTCACAGGGAGAACGTGCAAACTCCACACAGACAGCACCCGAGGTCAAGATCGAGCCTGGTCTCTGGTGCTGTGAGTTAGCAGATCTACCAGCTGCACCATTGTGCCACCCAAGAATGTTTTGTCCTGATTGTATCACATAGAGTTCATGACTGATGGGAGCAGAATTAGGCTATTTGGTCCATTGAGTCTACTCCCCCATTCTATCTCTCCCTCTCAACCTCATTCTCTTGCCTTCTCCCCATAACCCCTGACACCCATACTAATCGGGAATCTACGCATCTCTGCCTTAAAAATATCCACTGACTTGGCCTCTGCAGCCTTCTGTCGCTATGAATGCCACAGATTCAACACCCTCTGACTAAAGAAATTCCTCCTCATCTCCTTCCTAAAGGAACGTCCTTTAATTCTGAGGCTATGACCTCTGGTCCTAGACTCTCCCACTAGTGGAAACATCCTCTCCACATCCACTCTATCCAGGCATTTACAATTTCAATGAGAACCCCCCCTTCTCCTGCTAAACTCCAGTGAGTACAGGCCCAGTGCCGTCAAACGAGTTGGTTGGGATAAAACTTTCAAATTGATAATGCTAAATAATTTACCATATCTTCAATGGAAAGGCATCACTAGTTTCAACTGCTTTGAGGAAGAAACATGAACCATAGTTAATATTACTCAAATTATTGCTGCTTCTGGTGATAAATTGGATTGGCTGGGGTATTACACAATTGATTCTAAGTGTCATTTCAGTGACATTTTGTTTTGACAATTCTTTTCTAAATTCTTGTTTAATTTGTGGTTACTACATCGCATGGAATGCAAGTCATGAGATATGGGAGTCACAATCCGTCATCTCCAAAATATTATATTAATTAACAGCATTGAGATCTCTTGGCATCTTGTTCAAGATGAACAGTGTGGTCCTAATGACCTGTTCCTGTGATGTACTTTTTAAATGTTCTTAGTTTGAAAGCATATGTCACCAGATTGCACTAAACGTTATTCCCTTATCATGTATCTATACACTGTGAATGCATTGATTGTAATCATGTGTGGCTTTCCGCTGACTGGTTATCACGCCACAAAATCTTTTCACTGTACCACGGCACACGTGACAATAAACTAAGCTGAACTGAAATAAAGAACATATTCCTCCCTGCTGTTATCAGACTTGAAAGGACCTCCCAAATGCTAAAGATATGTTCTCGATCTTCCAGTCAACCTCGTTGCAGCTATTGCACTTTTTTAACCTGCACTTTCTCTACAAAAATTGTTCATGCCAGTTTGGTTCCGTCTTCACTAAGGAAGACATAAATAATCTGCCGGAAATAGCAGGGGACCGCGGGTCAATGGAGTTGGAGGAATTGAGTGAAATCCAGGTTAGTCGGGAAGTGGTGTTGGGTAAATTGAATGGATTAAAGGCCGATAAATCCCCAGGGCCAGATAGGCTGCATCCCAGAGTACTTAAGGAAGTAGCTCCAGAAATAGTGGATGCATTAGTAATAATCTTTCAAAACTCTTTAGATTCTGGAGTAGTTCCTGAGGATTGCGGGTAGCAAACGTAACCCCACTTTTTAAGAAGGGAGGGAGAGAGAAAACGGGGAATTACAGACCAGTTAGTCTAACATCGGTAGTGGAGAAACTGCTAGAGTCAGTTATTAAAGATGGGATAGCAGCACATTTGGAAAGTGGTGAAATCATTGGACAAAGTCAGCATGGATTTACGAAAGGTAAATCATGTCTGACGAATCTTATAGAATTTTTCGAGGATGTAACTAGTAGCGTGGATAGGGGAGAACCAGTGGATGTGGTGTATCTGGACTTCCAGAGGCTTTCGACAAGGTCCCACATAAGAGATTAGTATACAAACTTAAAGCACATGGCATTGGGGGTTCAGTATTGATGTGGATAGAGAACTGGCTGGCAAACAGGAAGCAAAGAGTAGGAGTAAACGGGTCCTTTTCACAATGGCAGGCAGTGACTAGTGGGGTACCGCAAGGCTCAGTGCTGGGACCCCAGCAATTTACAATATATATTAATGATCTGGATGAGGGAATTGAAGGCAATATCTCCAAGTTTGCGGATGACACTAAGCTGGGGGGCAGTGTTAGCTGTGAGGAGGATGCTAGGAGACTGCAAGGTGACTTGGATAGGCTGGGTGAGTGGGCAAATGTTTGGCAGATGCAGTATAATGTGGATAAATGTGAGGTTATCCATTTTGGTGGCAAAAACAGGAAAGCAGACTATTATCTAAATGGTGGCCGACTAGGAAAATGGGAGATGCAGCGAGACCTGGGTGTCATGGTACACCAGTCATTGAAAGTAGGCATGCAGGTGCAGCAGGCAGTGAAGAAAGCGAATGGTATGTTAGCTTTCATAGCAAAAGGATTTGAGTATAGGAGCAGGGAGGTTCTACTGCAGTTGTACAGGGTCTTGGTGAGACCACACCTGGAGTATTGCGTACAGTTTTGGTCTCCAAATCTGAGGAAGGACATTATTGACATAGAGGGAGTGCAGAGAAGGTTCACCAGACTGATTCCTGGGATGTCAGGACTGTCTTATGAAGAAAGACTGGATAGACTTGGTTTATACTCTCTAGAATTTAGGAGATTGAGAAGGGATCTTATAGAAACTTACAAAATTCTTAAGGGGTTGGACAGGCTAGATGCAGGAAGATTGCTCCCGATGTTGGGGAAGTCCAGGACAAGGGGTCACAGCTTAAGGATAAGGGGGAAATCCTTTAAAACCGAGATGAGAAGAACTTTTTTCACACAGAGAGCGGTGAATCTCTGGAACTCTCTGCCACAGAGGGTAGTCGAGGCCAGTTCATTGGCTATATTTAAGAGGGAGTTAGATGTGGCCCTTGTGGCTAAAGGGATCAGAGGGTATGGAGAGAAGGCAGGTACGGGATACTGAGTTGGATGATCAGCCATGATCATATTGAATGGCGGTGCAGGCTCTAAGGGCCGAATGGCCTACTCCTGCACCTAATTTCTATGTTTCTATGTTTCTATGTATAGCTGTAACACTTTATTCTGCACTCTATTTTCTCTTTTGCACTCCCTGTTGTACTTGTGTATGGTATGATTGCACTTGTGTCTGGCATGATCTGTCTGGAGAGCATGCAAAACAAATGTTTTCAATGATTCTCGGTACTCATGACCATAATAAACCAATACCTGGACAATAATATAGCAAAGGTAGGCACAAAATACTGGAGTAACTCAACGGGTCAGGCAGCATCTGTGCAGAGAAGGAATGGGTGACGTTTCGGGTCGTGACCCTTCTTCAGACTTTTCCTACACAATAATCTATCTCTATACTTATAAAATTCTGATCTTGTGTGTGTGTGTGTGTGCGGGGGGGGGGGGGGGTGGGTGTGGAGGGGGGTGCGGGATGGGGAGGTGCGGGGTGGGGTGGGGGGGGAGGTGTGTGATCGTGTGCGTTTCACATCTCCTCGAAAACACAGTAACATTTTTACATATTCCGATAGAGATTTACGCCATGTCAAAAATCACCTTATCTGAAAATTTCATGCATTATTTCTTGAGTTAGTTATGAAAATGTTCTCTATATACTTATAAATCTCTGATCTTATGTGTGTGTGTGTGTGTGGGGGGGGGGGGGGACTTGGAAAAAACTGTGCTTACAATTGTGATGTCACAATGCGATTGTAGCCCTGCTCGCCACATTGTTGCTATCCAAGTACACTATTCTGCTCGCCCTAGCAAGTGCAAATGCATTTTTTAAAGTCACAGTACACTGAGTTCTGCTAGCTAGCAAGTGCAATTGCTTTTCTTTAAAGTTTAAAAATGAGGGAGGAGGCATAAGGCAAAATGAGCAGCCCCTGCGCAGTTGTCGGCTATGGGTGAGTGGTGGAATATTGCGTTGGAGAATGGATTGCGTTGGGGGACCAGGCCTCCCGTGGGGGCTATGGGTGAGTGGTGGAATATTGCGTTGGGGACCAGGCCTCCCGTGTGACAGGGACCCAACGGGTCCCACTTGGTCTAGTATATCAATAAAGCTATTGGTCTCCAGTACCAATACCAATTACTGCTTAATCCAATGAGTTCAATAGTTTATTTTTTAGTCAAGATTCCAGCATCTGCGGTCTCTAAAGCCAATACTAATATACAAATTGAATACAAAGTATAATTTCTTGCACTCTGCATCAACTATTTAAAATGTATGCTAAACTCTTCTCAGAAAAAAGCATTAAAAATATTTTTTTTCTAATAACCAATACTTTATAGAAGGTACACAAAAATGCTGGAGAAACTCAGCGGGTGCAGCAGCATCTATGGAGCGAAGGAAATAGGTCCTTTATAGAATTTACTTTATAGAATTTGATTTAGCAAGGTTCTGCATGGTAGGCTGCTCTGGAAGGTTAGATCCTATGGGATTCAAGGAGAGATAGCTGAATGGATAGAAAATTGGCTTCATGGAAGGAAGCAGTGGGTGATGGTGGAAGGTTGTTTTTCGGACTGGAGTGACTGGTGCTGTGCCTCAGGGTTCAGTGCTGGGCACATTGCCGTTTGTCATCTATATCAATTATTTGGATGAGAAGATACATGGTATCGTTAACAAGTTTGCAGATGACACAAAAGTGGGTGGTATTGTAGGTGGTGAAGATGGTTGTCAAAAATTTCCGCAGGATCTTGATCAGTTGGGCAGGTGGGCTGAGGAATGGTTGATGGAATTTAACACAGAGAAATGTGAGGTGTTGCATTTTGGGAACACTAGTATGGGCAGAACTTACACAGTAAACGGTAGGGCTCTGGGGAGTGTTGTAGAGCAGAGGGATCTATGAGTGCAGGTACATAGTTCTTTGAAAGTGGCATCTCGGGTAGATAGGGTGATGTTCCATTATATCGAGTTTCAGATTGAAATGTTGTTGTCAGAACAAAATTTTATGATCAATTTGAAATAAATAGCCATAGAATCATTGAGTCATCAAGTCATTCAGTGTGGAAACAGGCTCTTCAGCCCAACTTGCCCACACCGACCAACATGTCACATCTACACTAGTCCCACCTGCCTGCATTTGGCCCAAATTCCTCTAAGCCTGTCCTGTCCTTCTACCTGCCCAAATGTTTCCTGAACATTGCAATAGTACCTGCCTTAACTACCTGCTCCGGCAGTTTGTTTCATTCATCCACCACCCTTTCTGTAAAAAAAGTTATCCCACAGATTCCTATTAAATCTTTCCCCCTCACCTTGAACCTATGCCCTCTGTACCCATCTACCTGTCTAAATGTTTCTTAAACATTGCAATAGTACCTGCCTCAAATGTTTCTGAAAGAGCTGGGATCCTCCAGCAGATAAATCAAATCCAATCTATAATATATTATTACATAACAATATCGTAATTTATTTTAAAACATTCAAGTTGAGAACAACCGGTTTTGTTTATTCCTACCCAAATGGATGTATATTGGCAGAAGTGAACTCAATGAGGGCAAAGTAATAGTCAAGTTGCTGCAAATGGCTGTCTGACCCGCTGAGTTACTCCAGCTTTGTGTCAAGTTTCATTGGCTGTAACTCATTTTCACCTAGTCCACAGCTAACAATAGCGGGTTTCGGCCCGAAACGTTACCTATTTCCTTCGCTCCATAGATGCTGCTGCACCCGCTGAGTTTCTCCAGCATTTTTGTGTACCTCCGCTAACAATAGCCTGTTTCCTTTACCACTGTTACCTTTTTACATATCCCTCATTCATTTGTTCTATATCTCTCTACATCACCATCTATATTTCTCACAAAATGCTGACAGAAAATAATTGCATAAATCACGACAGCAGGAAGTTGAATCTGTGGGCAGGAAGTTCCTCCCTGACTCACCTTGTCTGACTCTCAGTCTGAAAAAGGGTCTCAACCCAAAACGTCACCTATTCCTTTTCTCCAGAGATGCTGTCTGACCCGTTGAGTTACTACAGCTTTTTGTGTCTATTTTTGGTGTAAACCAGCATACTAGTTTTAGTTTTAGAGATACAGTGCGGAAATAGGCCCTTCAGCCCATCGACCAGCGTTCCCCGCACATTAACACTACCCTATGCACACTGTGGACAATTTTACATTTATACCAAGCCAATTAGCTTACAAACCTGTATGTCTCTGGAGTGTGGGAGGAAACCAAAGATCTCGGAGAAAACCCATGCAGGTCACGGGGAGAACGTACAAACTCCGTGCAGACAGCACCCGTAGGCAGGTTCGAACCCGGGTCTCTGGGGCTGTAGCTCTACCGCTGCGCCATCATGCCACCCTTCCTGCACATCCAGTACATTGGCAGTAAGATGTGGAGCCTAGACTAAGAGCAGTAGGCTAATAGCTAAATAACATCTTGTTAAATCTTGTTCTTGTGTCTATCTTCAGTTTAAATCAGCATCTGTCGTTCCTTCCTGCACATTTATGAAGCAATCAATGGCAGGCCGTTAGGTTATAGGACTGCTTTAAGGATCAAATGTTGGGGTTAAGTTCAGAGACCATACAATGAAAAAAAATGTTGGAGGAGACGCAATACATAACGCCCAGGTTTAGTAATGAAGGAAATCCAAATCTGACATATCAGCTGTCGTGTTAGGTTTAGCATCATTCACTTTAAAGTTTTTAAAAAAGCACTACCTTATTTTAAGCGCTTTATTATACTTGACTACTGTCACCATGATTAGTACTAACTCTGGATTAACCACAGTTTCTGTCAGATAAATCACTCCATATCGTGGACCCAATGGCCTACATATTGGAGCACAAGATTATTCATTACCATCGGTAGCTCTCTTGTGGTGAAAACTAATTCATTTTAAGTGATTCATATTTTAGCCATTCAGAAATCCAGCCCCAGGGTACAATAAACTATTGTTCTATGAACTAAATGTATGCCAATCATGCCTCAAGAGAGTAGTGGCGATTGTTTGAAGTGTGGCTGAATTTCTGGAGATCTGGAGAGCGTCAGAGACCCGAGTTCAATGTTCAAGAAGGAACTGCAGATGCTGGAGAATCGAAGCTAGACAAAAGTGCTGGAGAAAGTCAGCGGGTGCGGCAGCATCTATGGAGCGAAGGAAATAGGCAACGTTTCGGGCCAAAATCCTTCTTCAGACTGAAGAAGGGTTTCGGCCCAAAACGTTGCCCATTTCCTTCGCTCCATAGATGCTGCCACACCCGCTGAGTTTCTCCAGCACTTTTGTCTACCTGAGTTCAATCCTGACTATGGGTGCTATCTGTACGGAGTTTCCATGTTCTCCCCATGACCTGCGCGAGTTTTCTCCGTGACCTCCGGTTTCCTCCCCACACTCCAGAGACGTAGAGGTTTGTAGGTTAATTGGCTTGATATAATCGTAAGTTGTCCCTAGTGTGTCGGATAGTGTTAGTGTGTGGGGGATCGCTGGCCGGCACGGACTCGATGGGCCAAAGGGCCTGTTTCCGTGCTGTGTCTCTAACCAAACCGAACTAAACTATATTGTATGGAGGTCAAACTAAAAAAAGCAAGATGGTTGTTATTTCACATGGGGTTCAACAATAGTTTGTGGGGACTGTTACAAGATTGAATCATTATGTGGTTAACAGGTTAAATAAATAATGAACTTGAATTCCATGGACTCAAACTAAGTCGTAGTAACAGATTATGTGTATACTGCCAGTTCCAATAGAGGATTGCCTGAAAGATTGATGGACTAGATCTTTAGTCCTGTCCTTCAGCTGGTGGCCTGTGCTCAATTGGGCAAACTACACACAGACACGTCCATTAGTTTTGAGATAATTGCTGCCAAACAGAATAAAGCATTGCCTCTGGTATGATCCACCGAGTGCAGATTAAAAACTATCATTTGTATTAGTGAAAGATCACTTCGAGGGTCAATATTCGTCTGCAAGACTAATCTCCCTTTGGAAAATGCGGTGTTCCTCACAAGATCAACACCCTAAGGAGCACGTGTAAGGTCAACTTGATTATGGATTTGGAAAGAACGATCATTACAGTCAGTACATCAGAAAGATCAAAGCAATAGACTACTAATATGTAGAATGAAGTTATCTTTTGGATCATAAACATTTTCCAGGAATAGTCGTACCTCTTTAGAATATACACTGTGCCTCGTTGCCCAATGATGCTGAGGATACAAGCTCGGAGTGCATCCTATTTATTCACATCACTGCATGTCATTTACATTCAAATTCAAAATTAGAGCCAGGAAAATTTCTGTCAATTTACATATTAAAGATCTCCCCATTGACTTCAGAGATTTGACTTAAAGATGTCTTGCTGAGGTATAAAAAAAAAACAATTCATGGTTTATTTTGGTACTGAAGTCGAGGATGTGTTAAGAATAACCTTAAGTAGTCTGCCCGCTGGTAAGTGTAGGAAGGAACTGCGAATGCTGGTTTAAACCGAACATAGGCACAAAAAGCTGGAGTAACCCAGTCTGAAGAAGGGTCTCGACCTGAAAGATCACCCATTCTTTCTCTCCAGAGATGCTGCCTGTCCCGCTCAGTTACTCCAGCATTTTGTGTCTATCTTCTGCCCACTGGTAAGGTTGCTCACGGAAAATCGAGACCTTGCGTCAGGAGCTCGGGAAACGTTGACCAATGCACTCTTGAGCCAAACACAAGTAACTCAGCGGGTCTGGCAGCATCTCTGAAGGACATGGAAAGGTGACGTTGTCCACCGTTGTATTACAACAGGTGAATACTTCCAAAGTTCCTCTTCGAAGATATATTAATTGGGATTACCTAAAAGATCATATAAATGCAGGGTTTTCTTTCATTTCTTACTAGTACACCCCCAATTTCATTTGTTCAAATATTAGCAATCTAACGTCAGCAACTTTGCCCTTTGTCTCTATAATTCACTAAAACATTATATCCTTTTATCTCATCACCTTATTTTAATATACCTTAAAATAGCAGCACAAAACGTCAAACGTGCCTTTGCTGTCCTAAGAAGTCCTGTTGTGGCTTAATATGTTTTGTTTCTTAAAGATTCTACTAAGAATCTTGGGATTGACATTGGTATTGGTTTAGTGATTAGTTTAGTAGATTGTCACATGTACCAGGGTACAGTGAAAAGCTTTAGTTGTGTGCTATTCCGTCCAGAAAGATAATACATGATTACAATCGAGCCATTTACAGTGTATAGGTACATGATAAGGGAATAACGTTTAGTGCAAGGTAACGCCAGGAAAGTCAGATCAAGGATAGTCCCAGGGTCACCAATGAGGTAGATAGTAGTTCAAGACTACTCTCTGGTGATGGTAGGATGATTCAGTTGCCTGGTAACAGCTGGGAAAAAACAGTCCCTGAATCTGGAGGTGTGCGTTTTCATGCCTGGTTTATTGTTGTCACGTGTATCGAGGTACAGTGCAAAGTTTTTGTTTGCGTACTTAGTTCAGTTTGGAGATACAGAGTGGAAACAGGCCCTTCGGCCCAACGAGTCCACACCGACCAGCGATCCCCGCACATGAACACTAATCTACATACACTAGGGTCAATTTACACTTATACCAAGCCAATTAAGCTACAAACCTGTACGTCTTTGGAGCGTAGGAGGAAACCGAAGATCTCAGTGGAAACCCACGCAGGTCACGGAGAGAACGTACAAACTCCGTCCAGACAACACCCGTAGTCGGGATTGAACCCGGGTCTCTGGCGTTGCAAGCGCTGTAAGGCAGCAACTCTACCGCTACGCCACTGTGCCGTCCTGTCCAATTAAATCTGAACAAACTACACATAAATGCAATCATGCCGTACACAAGAGCGAAAAGAAATAAGGCGACTGCAAGAAAGATGTGGAATAAATCCAAGATATTACTATTTAAACTATTCCTCATTTGTGTGCTAAAGTTATACCATACAAGTTCTTCAATTATACCAGTTTTCACATAAGGAACATTTGAAATAAGAGCCATTCATCAAAGTGATGGCTAATCCCTCCATGTCAGTTTTCTGCACCATTCCTATATTTCTGGATTGCCTTAATATCCAGAAGTCTATCAATCACCTAACTCAATTATTAAGGCTCTGCAGCTCGGGTGGGATGCAGAATTCCAAAGATTCACCGCTCTCTGAATGAGGACACTTTCTCCCCATCTCAGTATACCCTTCATTCTGAGACCAGGAACCCTGGTTCTGGGTTTCTCAACTAAGGGAAACATTTTCGGGACGGTACAGTGATGCAGCGATAGATTTGCTACCGTACAGTGCAGGTGAGCTGGTTTCGATCTTGACGATGTGTGCCGGCTGTGCGGAGTTTGCACGTTCTCCCTGTAACCGCGTGGGCTCTCTCCAGCTGTTTTGTTTAGTTTAGTTTCGAGATACAGCGCAGAAACAGGCCCTTCGGCCCACCGAGTCTGTGCTGACCAGCGGTCCCCGCACACTAACACTATCCTACACACACTACAGACAATTTGCATGTATACCAAGCCAATTAGCCTAAAAACCTATACGTCTTTGAGTGTGGAGGAATTTCGTTTTTAGTACGCAATTCAGGAAAATCTTAACAGTCATGACACGTGATACCATCTTACGGACATTAAGTACAACTTGTGCCGTAGGGCCGAAGGGCCTGTTTTTGCGCTGTATCTCTAAACTAATCTAAACAAAAGGAGGTTATTTGCCCATGGAAGCCATGTTGGCCCCTTGGTAGAGCAATTTCATCAGAGCCTTTCCTCTTTCTGTAACCCTTCAAATTAAACCCTCTCACTTACCTCTCAACTCTCCTTGGATTATTTTGCCACTTCACCACATTAAGGGTTGTTTAGTATAGTTTGGAGATACAGCATGGAATAGGGTTGCCAACTTTCTCACTCCCAAATAAGGGACAAAATGTCAAAATAAGGGACAAATTCCTGACGGCAATTCGTTGACCGACTCGGCCGTGGCTGGGTGAACGATGAGTTGGCCCGGGTGCTGGACTGTACGCAAAGCACAGCCAGTGGGCCAGCTGAGGTGTTTTGGACCCGGGCGCGACATCGCGCGCAAAGTCCGGCACCCCATCCAACTCATAAACCGATGATCGGCCATGAGAAGGAGGGTGGTGGTGGTGTCGGTGGTAAGCGAAGGTCCGAAGGTCGGACAGCTGGCGGGCTGCCGACCGATGGGGCCACGGGCGAGGCGCTGCTGCTGCTGCACTCCATGGGCTGCACTACATCGGGACGGGTGAGGCGGGGCTGGACGCGGCGCTCTGACCCGACCGTCTCCTCGACCCGAGTAGTAGCAGTCAAATACAGGACAAGGGCGGTCCCGTACGGGACAAACCAATTTAGCCCAATATACGGGATGTCCGGGCTAATATGGGACAGTTGGCAACCCAAGTTTGGGAAACAAGCCCTTCGGCCCACCGGGTCCACGCTGACCAGCAAACCCCCCCCCCCCCCCCATTCTAACACTATCCTGCACATAAGGGGTAATTTACAATTAATATCCACGCTCATCTGTTCGGATAGCATGCAAAACGAAGCTACTGTACCACAGAACATGTGACAATAATAAACCTAAATATGCTGACAGCATCCAAGTACGAGAATGGAACCCAGGTTGCTGGAGTCTGAGTCACACATCAAATGAGATCAAGTTCTTGGAAGTTCTCAGGATTAATCATTGTTTCTTCTGTGTTTTTCCATGGAATCAGTGTAGATATGTTCTAGGCACAGGGCAATGAGGATTCCCAGCAGTGAAAACGTCAACAGGCATTGTCAAAGTGGCAGAACAAAAGCTGATGCAAAGCTTTTGTAGATTTTTACCATTTTCCACATATACTTTGTAGCTCAGTTTAGTTTATTGTCACGTGTACTGATGTACAGTGTTGCGTAGTAACCAGTCAGCGGAAAGAGCATACAGTTACGTGATAAAGAGAATAACATTTAGCGCAAGAAAAATCTAGTGAAAATAGTCTGAAGGTCTCCAATGAGATAGATGGTAGGTCAGGATCGCTCACTCGGTGTGGTTCAGTTGCCTGAAAACTGCTGGGAAGAAACTGCCCATGAGTCTGGAGGTGTGTCTTCACACTTCTGTGCCTTATGCCCGATGGGAGAGGGGAGAAGAGGGAGTGGCCAGGGTGCGACTGGTCCTTGATTATGTTGCTGGCCTTGCCGAGGCAGCGTGAGGCATAAATGAAGTCAATGGAAGGGAGGTTGGTTTGCGTGAAGGTCTGGGCCGCGTCCACAATTCCTTGCAATTTCTTACGGTAGTGGATGGAGCTGTTCCCAAACTATGGTGTGATGCATCCCGATAAAATGCTTTCGACGGCGCATCTGTAGAAGGTGGTGAGAGTTGTCGGGGACATGCCGAACTTACTAAGCCTTTCTTGGCCATTGCTTTGATATATGTGGTCCAGGACAAGTTGCTGATGATATTCACTCCTAGGAACTCGAAGCTTTCAACCATCAACAAGAGAGAGTTAGATTTAGCTCTTAGGGCTAACGGAATCAAGGGATGCGGGGAGAAAGCAGGAACGGGGTACTGATTTTGGATGATCAGCCATGATCATATTGAATGGCGGTGCTGGCTCGAAGGGCCCAAATGGCCTACTCCTGCACCTATTTTCTATGTTTCTATCTCTGCTTTGGCACCATCGATGCATACCAGGGTCGATCACCATCTCCTTTGTCTTGCCGACATTGAGAGAGGTTGTTGTGTTGGCACCAGGTCACGAGGTTCTTGAGCGTGTACATGAATATGCCTTTTTGAAATTATGGTGTGATGAGAGAAAAAAAGGTTTTATTATGGTACAGTCAACCAGGCAACCAAATGGAGAAAATACGATCAGTTGGTGAACAGGGCATGTCCCAACAATTAAACAGGATCTATTGAATAAATTTATGTATTCTATTGATTTGGCAGCAATCAGTGAGAATGGTGCATCATATGTCAAGTACTGTGGGAGGTTACTGAAATTTAAACAGGTGTTTTATTTAATCGTGAGATGGACTTTACTTGGAAGTGTCAGGTCTAACAGACACAAAAGAATTTTAAGTAAGTGTGTTTTAAGTCCAATTATAAGAAATGCCTCTCATTTTCTCCTCTCTTTTCCTGAGACTTCCTTTTCCCTGGTACACACCCATTTCTTCCACTATCCAGTCCCTCTTTTTAGGGATAGAGAAAGTGGGTTTAACTGAACTTTATTGCCACTTGCACCTAGGTGGAGGGAATTTTTGTTTTTGCTTATAATTCAGTAAAATCCTACCATATGTGACGTGATACCATCTTGCGGATATCAAGTGCAACTTGTGCCGATGAACTGTTTTGGGCGGCACAGTGATGCAGCGGTAGAGTTGCGGCCTTACAGCACCAGAGACCCGGGTTCGATCCTGACTTCGGGTGCTGTCTGTATGGAGTTTGTACGTTCTCCCCGTGACCCGCGAGGGTTTTCTCCGGGTACTCTGCTTTCCTCCCACACTCCACAGACGTACAGGTTTGTAGGTCAATTGTTAAAATTTATAAATTGTCCTTAGTGTGTAGGATAGTGCTAGTGTACGGGGTGATCGCTGGTCGACACGGACTCAATGGGCCGCAGGGCCTGTTTCCATGCTGTATCTCTAATCTAAACTAAACTACCTGTCAAACAGCATATAGGAGAGAGAGAGAGAAGTGCTTTACGCCAAAGACGTTCAGGTTTGTCGGCTAATTGGTTTGGTAATATTGTAAATTGTCCCTGGTGTGTGTGATAGTGTCCGTGTGCGGGGATCACTGGTTGGCGTGGACACAGTGGGCCGAAGGGCCTGTTTCCGCGCTGTACCTCTAAAGTAAACACCCGGAGAAACCCACGCGGTCACAAAGAGAACGTGCAAACTCCGTACAGCCAGTACCAAAGAGCCTGTTTCTGCACTGTATCTCTAAACTAAACTAAACAACAACAAAAGTAGATCAATCGATCTATGCATAGTATCCCAATTAAGTCTGAAGTGGATTAAGATCGCAAGGAAGGACAAGCCTTTCATTATTTAAAATGACCTTGGCACTGCCTCGTTGCTTTCTATTTTGTCTGTATACAAAGCCGAGGCGCACCGCACTCAATTATTTAAACACATTGTAAGGGGAACAAATCGCATCAGAGATCCAATAAGTAATTGGAGAGAGCTCCAGTATGACGTCAAAAAGACTTAACTGGTGTCAAGTTCTCAACAACCTCATGTGGTTTGGTGGGGTATTGTGGCTCCACTGATGTGATTGTTTTCTGACAGTGAGCACAACAGTTTATGGATTGCCAAGTTGAGTACAAGATACATCTCCTGACGTTCGTCTGCAGTTGTCAATTCAATCGTGTTGTGAAAAACGAAACTGTTTCACATAATGATTTCAGTCTATGAATTTGTATCGGGTTTTCCACAGAGATTAAATGCATGGGAAGATAGTAAATGGGGAACAGTGTTGCACAGTCTACCGCGGCTTGCAACGGAAGGGAGAAGTGTATTGTGAAAATACGAACTCTTCAAAAGAAACACAAAGGTTACCAGTTGATTTTAGCACAGTCAGCACAACATAGAGATACAGTGTAGAAACAGGCCCAGCGAGTCCACGCCGACCAGCAATTCCTGCCCACTAACACTGACCTACACACACTGGGGACAATTTACAATTTTACCAAAGCCAAGTAACCTACAAACCTGTACATCTTTGGAGTGCTGGGAGGAAACCGGAGCACCCGGAGAAAACCCACGCAGGTCACGGGGAGAGCGTACAAACTCCGCACAGACAGCACCCGTGGTCAGGATGAATCCTGGGTCTCTGGTGCTGGAAGGGAGAAACTCTACCGCTGTGCCACCTGACTTTTGTCTTCTGTAATTCAACGTAACTCTTTCACAAACATAATTGTTCAGACAAAGTCGCTCAACAAAAAAAATGTATGGCACTTTATTATGTACCGAAGTACAGTGAGATTCATTTTTGTCCACAGATCAGTTCAAGTATCACTAAACAAAAGCACTGAGATACATATTAAATAAGCATCTCAGATACAGTACAAGTGTATACAGTGCCCTCCATAATGTTTGGGACAAAGACCCACCATTTATTTATTTGCCTCTGTACACAGCAATTTGAGATTTGTAACAGAAAAAAAAATCAGATGTGGTTAAAGTGCACATTGTCAGATTTTATCAAAGGCCATTTTTTTTACATTTTGGTTTCACCATGTAGAAATTACAGATGTGTTTAGACATAGTTCTCCCATTACAGGGCACCATAATGTTTGGGACATATGGCTTCACAGGTGTTTGTAGATGCTCAGGTGTGTTTAATTGCCTCCTTAATGCAGGTATAAGAGAGCTCTCAGCACCTAGTCTTTCCTCCAGTCTTTCCATCACCTTTGGAAACTTTTATTGCTGTTTATCAACATGAGGACCAAAGTTGTGCCAATGAAAGTCAAAGAAGCCATTATGAGACTGAGAAACAAGAATAAAACTGTTAGCGACATCAGCCAAACCTTAGGCTTACCAAATTCAAATGTTTGGAATATCATTAAGAAGAAAGAGAGCACTGGTGAGCTTACTAATCACAAGGGGACTGGCAGGCTAAGGAAGACCTCCACAGCTGATGACAGAAGAATTATCTATAATAAAGAAAAATCCCCAAACACCAGTCCGACAGATCAGAAACACTCTTCAGGAGTCATGTATGAATTTGTCAATGACCACTGATCGCAGAAGACTTCGTGAACAGAAATACAGAGGCTACACTGCAAGATGCAAACCACTGGTTAGCCGCAAAAATAGGATGGCCAGGTTACAGTTTGCCAAGAAGTACTTAAAAGAGCAACCACAGTTCTGGAAAAAGGTCTTGTGGACAGATGAGACGAAGATGTGAGTGATGGCAAGAGCAAAATATGGAGGAGAGAAGGAACTGCCCAAGATCCAAGGCATACCACCTCATCTGTGAACCATGGTGGTGGGGGTGTTATGGCCTGGGCATGTATGGCTACTGAAGGTACTGGCTCACATATCTTCATTGATGCTGATGGTAGTAGCATAATTAATTCTGAAGTGTATAGACACATCCTATCTGCTCAAGTTCAAACAAATGCCTCAAAACTCATTGGCCGGCAGTTCATTCTACAGCAAGACAATAATCCCAAACATACCGCTAAAGCAACAAAGGAGTTTTTCAAAGCTAAAAAATGGTTAATTCTTGATTGGCCATGTCAATCACCCGATCTGAACCCAATTGAGCATGTCTTTTATATGCTGAAGAGAAAACTGAAGGGGACTAGCATGCCTACTATGTTCTGTTGTGCTGAAGCAAAGCAAGAATTTCATTGTCCTATCAGGGACACATGACAATAAACTCTCTTGACTTGACTCTTGAAAAACAAGCATAAACTAAAGATGGCTGCAATACCGGCCTGGCAGAGCATCACCAGAGAAGGTGATGTCCATGAATCGCAGACTTCAAGCAGTCATTGCATGCAAAGGATATGCAACAAAATACTAAACATGACTACTTTCATTTACATGACATCGCTGTGTCCCAAACATTATGGTGCCCTGAAATGCGGGGGAACTATGTATAAACACAGCTGTAATTTCTACATGGTGAAACCAATATGTATAAAAATGGCCTTTATTAAAATCTGACAATTGGCACTTTAACCACATGTGATTTTTTTTCTATTACAGATCTCGGTGGAGTACAGAGGCAAATAAATAAATGATGGGTCTTTGTCCCAAACATTATGGAGGTCACTGTAGCAATAGTACACTGAGACAGTGTACAGAGTCGCCAGCTTAAGGGGTAAAGTGCATGATTTGTACCACGTCTTAACGTCAGGAAAATCGACTGCTTGCATCTCTCCAGTTGCACACTTGAGCTGTGCATTTTCCTGTTGATGTCTGAAGAAGGGTCTTGACCCGAAACGTCACCCATTCCTTCTCTCCAGAGATATTGCCTGTCCCACTGAGTAACTCCAGCTTTTTGAGTCTATCTTTGGTTTAAACCAGCGTCTGCAGTTCCTTCCTACACATTCCTGTTGCAAATGCAGGGCAGATCACCTTTGCTCTCAGTCTTAGCCGATGGGAAAATTCAGTGACTTGTGGGCACTGGCTGTCAGTCTTAATTTCAAGCCACTTCACGAACCTTACATAGTTTTTTTCCCCAAATTTGGATCAAATTACATTTCCAATGCTGGAAGGTTGCGGTTTTCTTTTGATGACCTTTGTCTTCCGCAGAATGAGGGGTGTTTGCAGGTACCTACTAAGGCAGCACAGTGGTAAAATTGCTGCCTTAGAACGCCAGAGACCCAGTTCAATCCTGCTATCTGTACGGAGTTTGTACGTTCTCCCCGTGACCTGTGTGGGTTTTCTCCGGTATCCCCCCACACTCCATAGATGTGCAGGTCAGACGTGTAGGTTAATTGGCTTTGGTAAATTGTTTTAAAAAAAATTGTCTCTCGTGTGTAGGATAGAGTTAGTGTACAGGGGGATCGCTGGTCGGCGTGGACTTGGTGGGCCGAAGGGCCTGTTTCCACGCTGCATCTCTGAAGTCTAAAGTCAGAGCACTTTCGTTTTACAAAGCCCACTGTTGATATTTGAGTCAGTCAGATGCAGAATAAAGCTCTTTTTGTCCCCTCCGCTTAATAGCATCTCTTGGCCTCTTGCCTCAAAAGTGCATCCCTATTACACCCGTATTACAGTTTCAATTTCCCACATCAATGATCCGTCCTCTCCAAGTGAGGCAGCCAATTCTAGGCTACAGGTTCGGAATGTGCTGTTTCTACTGAGCGCCACGATCAAGCGTCACAAAATAACACCCTCGCCTCTGGAGAGTTTACAAATATTAATTGGATGAATGGGAATTGTGGGCCAAGAGTGTGTGATATTTGCTGCAGTGAATGCCCCCAAGCATATCAAGTGGGAAGATTCCTAACTCCTAGATATGGGCACCATATCTCTGGAGAGGGTCCAGAGGAGGCTTACAAGAATGATTCCAGGAATGAGTGGGTTAACCTATGATGAGCGTTTGTCAGCACTGGGCTTGTACTCAGTGTCTGTACTCTATTGTCTATTACTCGCTGGCGTTTAGAAGAATGGGGGGGGGGGGGGGGAACCTCATTGAAACATACAGAATAGTGAAAGGTTTGGATAGAGTGGATGTGGGAGAGATGTTTCCATTGGTCGGAGGGTCTGGAATTAGAGGTCATAACCTCAGAATTAAAGACGTTCTTTTAGGAAGGAGATGAGGGGAAATTTATTTAGTCAGAGGGTGGTGAATCTGTGGAATTCTTTGCCACAGAAGGCTGTGGAGGCTAAGTCAGTGAATATTTTTAAGGCAAAGATAGAAGATGTGTGGGTTGGTATTTTTGCCTCTGTAAATTACCCCTGAAGTGCAGGGAATGGATGGGATATTTGGGAGAACAGAGCAAGTGTGAATGGGTGTCTGATTGTCGGTGTGGACTCAATGAGCCAGAGGAGTTGGTTTCCATGCTCTATCTCTGAAACTGAAACTAAAAACTAAAACTAATGATGGTAGTATTTAATAATTATACCCTGTCCGTCTCATTCACATATATGGGTCTCTGGGAGTGCATTCTGAAAGGGGAGGGAGAACAGCCAGAGGTTGTAATGTAGACCTTGTTGACACTCATGACAAAGTGGAGGCTGCATGGTGGCGCAGCGGTAGAGTTGCTGCCTTACAGCTCCAGAGACCAGGGTTCGATCCTGACTACTGGTGTTGTCTGTACGGAGTTTGTATGTTCTCCCTGTGACCTACGTGGGTTTTCTCCGGTACATTTGAACTCGTCGAGCCTACTCTGCCATTCGATCATGGCTGAAAGAATTGATTTCAAAATACTACTGTTGGTTTACAAAGCACTGAATGGTTTAGGGCCAAAAATACATTTCTGATCTTCTGCTTAGCTACGAACCACCCAGACCTCTCAGATCGTCTGGGACATGTCTGCTCTGTTCCCCAGAGTCAGAACTAAATATGGAGAGGGCAGCATTTAGTTTTTATGCACCACATATCTGGAACAAACTCCCAGAAAACTGCAGGTCTGCTGCAACTCTCAGCTCTTTTAAATCTAGACTGAAGACTTTTCTGTTTGCCGCTGCCTTTCAGTAAACAATACAATTTATTAATTACCTATACTGCACTGTAACTTCTATTCCTGGTTTTATTCTATTTTAAATATTTTATTTGATTGCTTTTAATTTTGTAATTATTATCTGAATAATCTAATAATCATTTTATATCTAAATGTCATTTTATATGTGTTTCTTTCAAATGCTTTAAATGTTTTATGTAAAGCACTTTGAATTACCTTGTGGTTGAAAGGTGCTATACAAATAAACTTGCCTTGCCTTGATCTATCTTTCCCTCTCAACCGCATTCCCCTGCCTTCTCCCAATAACTTTTGACACCCTTGCTAATCAAGAGCCTATCAATCTCCCTTGCAAAAATACCCCAATGACTTGGCCTCCACCGCCTTCTGTGGCAATGAATATCACAGATTCACCACCCTCTGACCAAAGAAATTCCTCCTCAACTCCATTCTAAACGCACGCCCCGTTTGTTCTGAGGCTGTGGCCTCTTTGTCCAAGACTCTCCCACAAGTGGAAACATCCTCTCCGCATTCAATCTATCCAGGCCTTTTACTGTTCGTCAAGTTTCTATGAGGTCCCTCTTCATCCTTCTAACTCCAGCGAGTACAGGCCCAGAGCCAACAAATGCTCCTCCTGCATTAACCCAATCATCCCTGTGATCATTCTCGTGAACCTCTTCTGGACCCTCTCCAAAACCAGCACATCCTTCCTCCGATATGGGGAGTAGTTAATTTTTAAACGATTATTTTTAAATCAATGATGTTGTCAAGCTGGAAAGGTTAAAGAGAAGATTTACATGAATGTTGCCAGGGCTAGAGGGTGTGAGGATGAGGGAGTGATCTTATTGAGGTGTATAAAATCATGAGAGGAATACTGTAGATCGTGTAGATGCACAGAGTCTCTTGCTCAGAGTAGGTGAATGGAGGACCAGAAGTTTAAGGTGAAGGGAAAAATATGTAATAGGAATCCGAGGGGTAACATTTACACACAAAGGGTGGTGGGTGTATGGAACAAGCTGCCAGAGGAGGTAGTTGAGGCTGGGACTTCCCCAACATTTTAGAAACAGTTAGACAGATTCATGGATAGGACAGGTTTGGAGGGATACGGTGGGCAGGTGGGATTGGTGTAGCTGGGACATGTTGGCCGGTATGGGCAAGTTGGAGCCGAAGGGCCTGTTTCCACGCTGCATCATTCTACGACTCTGACTACAATAGTGAAAGCCTCTACGTGTATTTCATCTTCATTTCCATTCATGAGATTGGACGCACTCATCTGGAGCCCTGGAGCTCCTCTGTAACTGTGTCCTTGGCTCCGTTGGAGTGAAGGATAGAAAGTTTATACCCAAGGCTGTTGAGTGCTGCTTGTAATTAAGGTTTTCTTTGCATGAGAATGAGACTAATTAAAATAATGATTCATTTATAGTCCCCTGTTTTTTACTCTCTCCTCAATGGACTCCTTCATTGGAACATTTCAGTTTAGTTATAAATACAGCGTGGAAACAGGCCCTTTGGCCCACCGAGTCCGCGCCGACCAGCCATCCCCGCAAATTAACACTATCAAGGTTTCAAGGTCTGTTTATTGTCACGTGTACCAATGAAGGTACAGTGAAACTCGATTACCATGCAGCCGTATTAAAATAAACAACAAGACACACAACTACATAAAAGTCAACATAAACATCCACCACAGCGGATTCCCTACGTTCCTCTCTGTGATGGAAGGCAATAAAGTCTTCCCTCTTTATTCTCCGCGGTCGGTCCTCCACTAGGGACATTTTCTACATTGATATCAAGCCGATTAACCTACAAACCTGTACGTCTTTGGAGTGCTGGAGGAAAGCAAAGATCTCGGGGGGGAGGGGGGGGAACCCGGGTGTCAAGGGTTATGGGGAGAAGGTAGGAAAATGGGATTAGGAGGCAGAGATAGACAATAGATAATAGGTGCAGGAGTAGGCCATTCGGCCCTTCGAGCCAGCACCGCCATTCAACGTGATCATGGCTGATCATCCCCAATCAGTACCCATTCCCGCCTTCTCCCCATATCCCCTGACTCCGCTATTTTTAAGAGCCCTATCTAGCTCTCTCTTGAAAGCATCCAGAGAACCTGCCTCCACCGCCCTCTGAGGCAGAGAATTCCACAGACTCGCCACTCTCTGTGAGAAAAAGTGTTTCCTCGTCTCCGTTCTAAATGGCTTACCCCTTATTCTTAAACTGTGGCCCCCTGGTTCTGGACTCCCCCAACATCGGGAACATGTTTCCTGCCTCTAGCGTGTCCAAGATCAGTTATGATTGTTTGGTGGAGTGGACTCGATGGGCCGAATGGCCTAATTCTACTCCTATAACTTGTATGTTCTCCCCATGCGCAGGTCATGGGGAGAACGTACAAATTCCGTGCAGACAAGCACCCGTAGCCAGGATCGAACCTGGGTCTACGGGGCTGTTCGGCAGCAACTCTACCACTGCACCACCGTGCCGCTGTTCAGCTCCATCTATACATTCATTCCTTTCTAAGCATCTTGAATCTAACCCAGGTACATTCAGCTGGGTCTGACTGCTTTAAATTGAATTCCATGTGCCCACTCCATTCATCCCGCGTCGTTTTAATCTCATGTCCTTATTGTACACGTTACCTCTCCACCTGCAGTAATGCGTATGTGGCAGACAGGCTGAATTAAATCAATAGCAATGGGGAAATAGGTTTCATTTGTTTGCTTCTGTACAAAGAGCTTGGAAAGGAATGAAAGGATTGTTGTAACTGAAGTGCACCTTCTTTAAATGGTGGCAATGTTGTTTGCAGTTATCAAAAACCATTCATCGGTCATTGGCCCTAATATGTACACAGAGGCAACGGGAGAAGCCATTTACAGAGAATAAACTCAGAGATCTGAGAGGATTTTTAATGGCAGGAAATCTTTTAACCTCATTTTAATAGAGGTGTACAAAATCTCGAGGGGGATAGATGGGGTGGAGGCACTGAGTCTCTCGCCCTGAGTAGGGGAATCTGGAACCAGAGGACATAGGGGTTAATGTGAGGGGGTGGGGGGGAGAAGATTTAATAGGAAACTGAGGGGTAACCTTTTCACACAAAAGGTGGTGGGTGCATGGAACGAGCTGCCAGAGAACCCGGGTTCGAACCTGACCACGGATGCTGTCTGTTTGGAGTTTGCACGTTCTCCCTGCGACCGCGTGGGTTTTCTCCGGGTGCTCCAGATTTCTCCCACACTCCAAAGACGTGCAGGTTTGTAGATTATTTGGCTTCTGTAAATTATCTCTAGTGCGTTAGTTTACCAGGTGACCGCTGGTTGGCGTGGATTCGGTGGGCCGAAGGGCCTGTTTCCACGCTGTATCTCTAAAAAAGGTGGGAAAATTACAATGTTTAAAAGACATTTAGATAGGTATGATAGATAAGAAAGATTTTGAGGGATTTGTGCCAAGTTAGAAGGAACATGACGAAACCTCCTAGTTTGTGACATAAAATGTGAGCATGGTGCCTTGATATTGATGCATTTATCCTGTAAAACTCATCCGATTCCTGGAATCTGTTGCTGAGCAGAGATGATGCTGCTGGGAGATGAGGAACTTCCCCTAATTATCTGTTTCTTGAATTCCCTGTAGCCTGTCTCTCCTTCAGATATAACGACTTTAGACTGTAAGATTATTACTCGTATCCCGTAGGGCTACGGAAGGAGATTCAGGTACCTCGACAATTATTGGATTCCTGCAATATTTACTTACAAAGAGGCTTTTACAGCAGACTTTAGACTTTATGGATACAGTGCGGAAACAGGCCCTTCAGCTCACCGAGTCCGCGCCGGCCAGCGATCACCCCGTACACTAGAACCGTACTACACATTAGCGACAATTTACTATTTGATCGGAGCTCATTAACCTACAAAGTCTAATTATCCTACAAAGCTCCACGACTGTCATATGAGGAAAGATTGGAAAGACTGGGCTTGTATTCACTGGAATTTAGTTGAGAGGGAATCTGATAGAAATGTATAAAATTATAAAAGGAGTGGACAAGCTAGATGCTGGGAAAATGTTCCCAAATGTTGGGGGAGTCTAGAACCAGGGGCCACAGTCTTAGAATTAAGGAGAGGCCATTTAAAACTTAGATGAGAAAAACACCTTTTCACCCAGATAGTTGTCAATCTGTGGAATTCCCTGCCACAGAAGGCAGTGGAGGCCAATTCACTGGATGAATTTAAAAGAGAGTTAGATAGAGCTCCAGGGGCTAGCAGAATCAAGGGATATGGGGAGAAGGCAGGCACGGGTTACTGATTGTGGATTATCAGCCAGGATCGCAATGAATGGTGGTGTAGGCTAGAATGGCCAAATGGCCTCCTCCTGCACGTATTTTCTATGTTTCTATGTCTTTGGAGTGTGGGAGGAAAGCGGAGCACCCGGAGAAAACCCACGCGGTTAAAGGGAGAACGTGCAAACTCCGTACAGACAGCACCCTTGGTCAGGCTCGAAAACCCGGATCCCCGGCACTGTAAGGCAGCAACTCTACCACTGCGCCACTGTGCTGCCAGTCATGTGTTGAAGATGGGTCTCGCCCTGAAACATCACCCATTCCTTCTCTCCAGAGATGCTACCTGTCCCGCTGAGTTACTCCAGCATTTTGTGTCCATCTTTGTTGAATCTTACCCATTATCTTGCAATTGTATTAACATTTTGGCTATGCATAAATCAAAATGATATGATACGATAGATCTTTATTTTGAGCGACTGGTTATGCAGCATATCAAAAATAGTCTACCTGCCGACCTAGACCCACTGCAGTTTGCCTACAGAGCCAACCGATCCACAGAGGACGCAGTCTCAACAACACTGAACCTCGTACTGTCACACCTTGATTGGAAAAATACTTATGCCAGGATCCTCTTCATAGACTTCAGCTCTGCTTTTAATACAATCATTCCGCAGCAGCTGGTGGAGAAGTTGGAGCTATTGGGGGTTGATGCTGGCACATGTAACTGGGTCCTGAACTTTCTATCGCAACGGCAGCAGACAGTCAGGGTGGGCAGTAGGACATCAAAAACTATAGCCGTGAGCACTGGCTCGCCCCAAGGCTGTGTCCTAAGCCCCCTGCTGTTTAGTCTGCTAACACACGACTGTACTGCTAGACTCAACAACAACTTCATCAACAAGTTTGCTGATGACACAACAGTGGTGGGTCTCATCAGTGACAATGATGAGTCGGCGTACAGGATGGAGGTGGAGCTGCTCACAGGATGGTGCAAATCCCACAACCTCATTCTCAACGTGGGAAAAACTAAGGAGATGGTGGTTGACTTCAGGAGGGCGGGAAAACAACACCATACACCTCTGCACATCGATGGAGCTGATGTGGAAAGGGTCAACAGCGTGAAGTTCCTAGGACTCCACCTGTCAGATGACCTGACGTCCACGACCAACACCACAGCACTGGTCAAGAGAGCCCAGCAGCGACTACACCCTCTCCGAAGACTACGTAAAGCAGGTCTCCCCACTACACACCTACAAACTTTTTATAGGGGGACAATCGAGAGCACATTAACCTACGGCAATACTTCCTGGTTCGGGAGCTGCAACGCGTACGAACGGCACCGACTAGACAGGATTGTGAAGACCGCCAGCAGGATTATTGGTGCTCCACTCCCTTTCCTGCTGGACATATACAGGAAGAGATGTATCAGCAGAGCCATCTCCATCATCAAAGACCCCTACCACCCATCGCATCACATATTCTCCATCCTGCCATCTGGGAAGAGGTACCAGAGCATTAGGTGCAAAACCAGCAGGATGCTCCTCAGCTTCTTCCCGCAGGTTATAAGACTGATAAACGGACTTTGCCCCCTGCCAAAGTATCGTGCACCAACCACCAACCTGGACACACTGCAGCAGAGCCACTGTCGTGCCGCTGCCGATCGGAACGCCTGTTGATGTATACTAGAGTAGAGTGTTAATTTGTTCATGATATATGTATTTTTACTTCTATTTATTTTTTACTGCACACTGAAATGGACACTGGTTGAGGAACGTTATTTTGTTTCCTCTGGGTATCCGAATACTCAGGAAATGACAATAAAGATATACAATAAAACAAGCCCTTTGCCCCACCCGTACACGTTATATCCTACAAAGCAAACTCAATGCTAGCATTTATGTCAGTAGGGCTTGTATACAAAAAGAGGGATGAAATGCTGAGGCTCTATAAGGCGCTGGTAAGGCAGCTTTTGGAATATTGGGAGCAATTTTGGGCCCCATATCTGAGGAAGGATGTGTTGGCTCTGGAGAGGGTCCAGAGGAGGTTTACAAGAATGATCCCAGCAATGAGTAGGTTAACCTATGATGAGCGTTTGTTGGCACTGGGCCTGTACTCGCTGAAGTTTAGTAGAATGAGGGGGGGATCTCATTGAAACGTACAGACCAGTGAAAGGCTTGGATAGAGTAGATGTGGAGAGGATGTTTCCACAACTGTGTGTGTCTAAGACTAGAGATCATAGCCTCAGAATTAAAGGATGTTCTTTTAGAAAGGAGATGAGGGAGAAATGTCTTTAGTCAGAGGGTGGTAAATCTGTGGAATTCTTTGCCACAGAAACCTGTAGAGGTCAAGTCTGTGGATATTTTGAAGGCAGAGATACATTCTTGACTAGTGCGGGTGTCAGAGGTTATGGGGAGAAAGCAGGAGAATAGGGTTGGGAGGGAGAGATAGATCAGCCATGATTGAATGGTGGAGTAGACTTGATGGGCCGAATGGCCTAATTCCACTCCTATCACTCTGACCTTACGACAGTAGGGACAATTTAGCAAAGCCAATTAACCTACAAACCTGCAAGTCTAGAGTGTGGGAGGAAACCCACACGGTCACAGGGAGAATGTACAAACTCCACGCAGACGTAGTCAGGAAGGATTGAACCCGGGTATCTGGTGCTGTCAGGCAGCAACTCCACCACTGCGCCACAGTGCCGCCCCTGCAGGTCACGATTGAGTCCAGGTCAATGGAGCTATTGGGCAGTATGTATACTAACGGTCCCACTATCACAGCACAGTGGTGCAGCGGGTAGAGCTGCCGCCCTTCGGTGCGAGGGGGGAGACCCCGGGTTCGATCCGGGCCTAGGATGCTGACTGAGTGGAGTTTGCAAGTTCTCCCTGTGGCCTCGTGGGTTTC
>CM075977.1:10370402-10407471 GCA_038087875.1 Malacoraja senta
TATACGGGATGTCCCGGCTAATACGGACAGTTGGCAAACCCTACTTCCAAGGGTGGTGATGGAGGCAGATACCATTTGAGAGGCTTTTAGATGGGCACATGAATAGGCAGGGAATGAAGGAAAATGGATCACGTGCAGGCAGAGGAGATCAGTTTAACTTGCCATCATGTTCGGCATGAACATCATAGGCTGAAGGGCCTGTTCCTGTCTATGTTCCAAAGAGGATCCTTCAGTTGTGTTTCATGTCAGGGAGGTGAGAAGGAAAGAGAGTTTGCATTATAACCCCTCAAGTTCAATGCTGGCAATTGCTGCTAAATCTTCCCCTTGTAGGTCAAAGCCATCGGAGGGATCTCAGGACGACTGAACGTTGCACATTTTGGACCAACTCCAATCCAGTGGTTCAGGCAATGTTGGGGGAGTCCAGGACCAGGGGTCACAGTTTAAGAATAAGGGGTAGGCCATTTAGGACTGAGATGAGGAAAAACTTTTCACCCAGAGAGTTGTGACTCTGTGGAATTCTCTGCCGCAGAATGCAGTGGAGGCCAATTCACTGGATGTTTTCAAGAGAGAGTTAGATTTAGCTCTTAGGGCTAATGGAATCAAGGGATATGGGTAGAAAGCAGGAACGGGGTACTGATTTTGGATGATCAGCCATGAACATTTTGAATGGTGGTGCTGGCTCGAAGGGCCTACCCCTGCACCTATTTTCTATGTTTCTATGTCACGCAACGTGCTTGCAATCTGATCATCTGTTTAGTTTAGATTAAATTAGAGATACAGTCCCTTTGGCCCACCAGGTCCGTGCCGACCAGCATTCCCGCACAATTACACCGTCCTTAACACACTTGGGGCAATTTTACATTCATACCGAGCCAATTAACCTACAAACATGTACGTCTTTGGAGTGTGGAGGAAACCAAAGATCTCGGAGAGAACTCACGCAGGTCAGGGGGAGAACAGACAGGCACCCGTAGTCAGGATCGAACCTGGGTCTCTGGCGTCGCAAGGCAGCAACTCTACCGCTGCGCCACCGTGCCGCCAAAGTCGCTTCTTCAGCATAACAACCTTTTTTTCCCTTTTCAAGCGCTCTGAAATAGCCTGAAGCTGTCTTTGCAGCTGAAAAGTGCTGACGCTCGGATTTCTCAATGATCCATTGAAGATGATTTGTTCTGAGTTTAAAAAGCGTAGCGTTTAGTGCGATCACACACAGCGGCAGACAGGCTGAAGATTTCATTTGCTTTCTATTGGTAGCACCCACGTAAAGAATGTGTTATTAAAAGTGCCAGTAATGCTGAAGGGAGACTGAATGATCGCTGTAGCAGGGAAATTCCTGCGTTTGCTTTATCTTTTCCTGACACATGTTGGGCACATTTAGGCCTCATTCACAGAAGCAACACCTTCCCTCCTGTCGGAAGTTTTCCATCCGTTTGCCAAAGCCGACAAATACATTGTCAAACTGTCAGCTCTTTAATTAAGCCTCTTGGGTGAGATGAAAAATGAGTGCAAATGTCCGTTGAGATGGTGACAGTTTTTGCAAAATCCCAAACTCTATCAACTAGACGTTGGTGAAAATAACATAGTGTGACACATTGTGGAAACAGGCCCTTCGGCCCAACTTGTCCACATCGGCCAACATGTCCCAGCTACACTAGCCCCACCTGACTGCATTTGGTCCATATCCCTCCAAACCTGTCCAATCCATGAACCTGTCTAACTGTTTCTTAAATGCTGGCATAGTCCCTGCCTCAAGTACTTCCTCTGGCAGCATGTTCCACACACCCACCACCCTTTGTGTGGAAAAAGTTAATCCTCAGATTCCTATTAAATCGTTTCCCCTTCACGATAAACCAATGTCCAAACTACCCGACAACATTCAACAACATAAACCACGCACACACACGCACACGCACACACACACATTAGTTTAGAGATACAGCGTGGAAACAGACCCCTTCGGCCCACCAAGTCCGACCAGCGATCCCTGCACACTAACACTGTGCTACACACAAATTTACATTCATACCAAGCCAATAAACCTACAAACCTGTACATCTTTGGAGTGTGGGAGGAAACCGAATATCTCGTAGAAAACCCACGCAATTCACGGGGAGAATGTACAAACTCCGTAAAGACAGCACCTGTAGTCGGGATCGAACCCGGGTCTCTGCGCTGTATGCCACCGTGCCGCCCAGTTCTGGAGTGAATCAGCCGGGCAGCATCTCGGGTGAACATGGATAGGTGACGTTTTGGGTCGGGACCTTTCTTCAATCCCAACACGCAACATCACTTATCCAAATAATCCCAAAGTATTGCGTCAGGGGTTATGGGGAGAAGGCAAGAGAATGGGGATTGGAGAGAGAGATAGATCAGCCACGATTGAATGGCACAGTGGATATGATGGGCCGAATGGCCAAATTCTGCTCCTATCACTTCTGAACATAAAATAGAACACAAAGAGTTGGAATAAATCAAAGGATGAGGTAGCATCTCCAGAGAACATGGATAGGCAAGTCTCAGGTCGGGTCCTTTTGCAGTCCCAACCCGAACTATCGTCTATTCAAACAATGCCAACCGACATCCACTACAAACTACTGACTCCCATGGCTATCTGGACTACACTTCTTCCCACCCTGCTTCCTGTAACGACCATCCCCACTCCCAATTCCTCCGTCTACGCCGCATCTGCTCCCAGGATGAGGCGTTCACACCAGGGCATCCGAAATGTCCTCATTCTTCAGGGAACGGGGGTTCCCCTCCTCCACCATAGATGAGGCTCGCACCAGGGTCTCTGCCATACCCCGCAACACTGCTCGCTCTCCCCATCCCCCCCACTCACAACAAGGGCAGAGTCCCCCTAGTCCTCACCTTTCACCCCACCAGCCGTCACATACAACAAGTGATCCTCCGTCAGTTTCGCCACCTCCAACGTGACCCCACCACTCGCCACATTTTCCCATCTCCCCCCATGTTGGCCTTCCGCAAAGACCGCTCCCTCCGTAACTCCTTGTCAATTCTTCCCTTCCCCTCCCATACCACCCCCTCCCCAGGTACTTTCCCTTGCAACCGCAAAAGATGCAACACTTGTCCCCTTCATCTCCCCCCTCGACTCCATTCAAGGACCTAAGCAGTCGTTCCAGTGCGACAGAGGTTCACCTGCATCTCCTCCAACCTCATCTATTGCATCCGCTGCTCTAGATGTCAGCTGATCTACATCGGTGAGACCAAGCGGAGGCTTGGCGATCGTTTCGCCGAACACCTCCGGTCGGTCCGCAATAACCAACCTGACCTCCCGGTGGCTCAGCACTTCAACTCCTCCTCCCATTCCGTATCAGATCTCTCTGTCCTGGGTCTCCTCCATGGCCACAGCGAGCAACACCGGAAATTGGAGGAAATGCACCTCATATTCCGCTTGGGCAGTCTACATCCTGGAGGCATGAACATTGAATTCTCCCAATTCTGCTAGCTCTTGCTGTCTCCTCCCCTTCATCAGCCATCTGGTTGTCTCCTCCCATCCCCCAGCCCTCGGGCTCCTCCTCCACCTTTTTTCCTTTTTTCCTTTCTTCTCCCCACCCCCTGTCAGTCTGAAGAAGGGTTTCGGCCCGAAACGTTGCCTATTTCCTTCGCTCCATAGATGCTGCTGCACCCGCTGAGTTTCTCCAGCATTTTTGTGTACCTCCAACATTGTTAAATTGGACACTAAGTGTTGGAATTTATCAAAGGATGAGGCAGCATCTCTGGAGAACGTGGATGGCTGATGTTATGGTTCGGGACCCTTCTACAGTCCCAACCCGAAAAGTAGTATTCCATGCCCTCCCAAGATGCCGAGTTACTTCAGCCCTTCAACTAGATTCCAACAAAACACCCCTGACCCACAAATATACCTCTTCCGTGTCTCTAAAGCACCATAAACTGCAAGAAACTTGGCAAATATTAAATGTAAATTACATTTACAGCGACACTTGCATCTCTTACACGGGCAGCCCAGTGTGGGAGGAAGCCGGACCACCAGGAGAAAACCCATGCAGGTCACGGGGAGATCGTGCAAACTCCGTACAGACAGCACACGTAGACAGGATCGTGCCACCCCAAGCCTTTGGATGAATAAATGTTTGACAGTTTGACAGCACTGGGCCTGTACTCACTGGAGTTTAGAAGGTTAAGGGGGGGACTTCATTGAATCTTACACAATAAGGCATAGATAGAGTGGATGTGGAAAGGATGTTTCCACTGGTGGGAGAGTCTAGGACCAGAGGTCATAGCCTCAGAATTAAAGGGCGCTCTTTTTGAAATGAGGCGAGGAGGAATTTCTTTGGTCGGAGGGTAGTTAATCTGTGGAACTCATTGGCACAGAGGGCTGTGGAGGCCGAGCCAGTGGATATTTTTAAGGCAGAGATAGGCAAATGTTTTATTAAAATGGGTGTCAAGGGTTATGGGGCGAAGGCAGGAAAATGGGATTAGGAGGCAGAGATCAGACATGATTGAATGGCGGAGTAGTCTCGATGGGCCGAATGGCCTAATTCTACGCCTATAACTTGTGAACTTGTGAAATGTGACACCAACAGGGGACGTCTGAAGGACACAAATGCATTAGCGTTGTCCTGTACCCCACCTGCTCACTGCAAGATAACCTCCCTTACAAACAGCACTGCATACGCGCAACCGTACAGCAGAGAATAGTACAGCTCAGGAACAGGCTTTTCGGCCCATCATTTCTGTGCCAAACAGATGCCATGGTAAACAACGTATAGGAAGGAACTGCAGATGCTGGCTTAAACCGAAGGTAGGCACAAAAAAGCTGGAGTAACTCAGTGCCATTTCAAGCTATCAAGCCATTTACAGTGTACAGATACAGGGAATAACGTTTAGTGCAAGGTAAAGCCAGCAAAGTCCGATCAAAGATAGTCTGAGGGGTCACCAAGACAGTCGTTCAGGACTGCTCTCTAGTTCTGGTAGGATGGTTGTATGACAACAGCGCGGAAGAAAGTTCTGGGCTTATGTTATTTCCTGCTTTCTTTGTATTCTTCAAAGGTCCTGCCTGATCTCATGTTCCTAAACCTTACATATGCTTCCTATTATTTTGTTAACTAAATTTACAACCTCTCTTGACATCTGACTTTCCCTTTCCTTGAACCTCCTCCTTAGTAGAACATGCTGATCCTGAACTCTGAACAGCTGCTGCTTTTTAAACAACTCCCACATGTTGGACACAACGAGCTGGAGTAGCTCAGCGGGTCAGGCGGCATCTCTGGAGAGAAGGAATAGGTGACGCCCTATTTTGACGAAGTTTCCAAAATGTTTGGTGAGGGCAAGGCCACAGACATTGTCTATATGGACTTCAGCAAGCCATTTGATGGAGTTCCACATGGTAGGCTGCTCTGGAAGGTTAGATGGTATGATCCATGTCATCGACCAGAAACATCACCTATCCATGTTCTCCAGAGATGCTGCCTCACCCGATGAGTTACTCCAGCACTTTGAGTCTTTTTTTTGTATAAACCAGCATCAGCAGTTCCTTGTAACCCATTATCTTGTACACGTTTTACAGGGTTTTGCATTTAATCCCTTCTTACTGATATTTTTATATTTATTTTGAACATTCTGCGATTAGCAGCCAAATCTGACTAACAAGAAGAATAGTTAAGAGAAGCTCTAATGCACTCCAGCATATTTAACTAAAGCAACAAATGATTATAAAAATTGGGAAAAGGTGTTGCACTCATTGGTGTTTTACTTAAAATAGAGACAAAAAGCTGGAGTAACTCAGCGGGGCAGGCAGCGTCTCTGAAGAGAAGGAATGGGTGACGTTTCGGGTTTAAACCAGCATCTGCAGTTTCTTCCTACACATAATCTGAGGAAAGACATTCTTGCCATAGAGGGAGTACAGAGAAGGTTCACCAGACTGATTCCTGGGATGGCAGGACTTTCATATGAAGAAAGACTGGATAGACTCAGCTTGTACTCGCTGGAATTTAGAAGATTGAGAGGGGATCTTATAGAAACTTACAAAATTCTTAAGGGGTTGGACAGGCTAGATGCAGGAAGATTGTTCCCGATGTTGGGGAAGTCCAGAACAAGGGGTCACAGTTTATGGATAAGGGGGACGTCTTTTAGGACCGAGATGAGAAAATCATATTTTACACAGAGAGTGGTGAATCTGTGGAATTCTCTGCCACAGAAGGTAGTTGAGGCCAGTTCATTGGCTATATTTAAGAGGGAGTTAGATGTGGCCCTTGTGGCTAAAGGGATCAGGGGGTATGGAGAGAAGGCAGGTACAGGATACTGAGTTGGATGATCAGCTATGGTCATATTGAATGGCGGAACAGGCTCGAAGGGCCGAATGGCCTACTCCTGCACCTATTTTCTATGTTTCTATGTTTCTATTTGGTCTTTTACTTGTACTATGACTTGAGTTTAAAACTGGCCTAAATTTGTGGAATTAATATCATTTTACCACTTGAAATATACTTGGGTTTTTCTTGATCTATAATATATAACTGCATCAGAATTAATAAACAGTCTCACAGGACTCATTGTGAAACAAGAAAATGTCACATTCTGCACAACCAGCGATCTATCAGCACTCAAGGAGAAAATACTTTTTTTGTGATGTAAATTTTTGTTCTTGGCTGCCTTGGAAGATTAGATTACATGGGAACTGGGGAGTGCTAGCTGACTGGATAGAGAATTGGCTTCATGGAAAGAAGCAGAGGGTGATGGTGGAAGATAGACGTAAAAAACTGGAGTAACTTAGCAGGTCAGTCAGCATCTCTGGAGAAAAGGAATAGATGACCTTTCGGGTCGAGACCTTTCTTCGGACTGAGAGTCAGTGGAAAGAGTGCAGCGTAAGTTCACAAGGTTAATTCCCGGATTGGCGGGAATGGAGCGGCTGGGCGTGTATACTCTGGAATTTAGACGGATGAGAGGGCACCTTATTGAAACATATAAGATTATTTAGGGTTTGCACAAGCTAGAGGCAGGAAACATGTTCCCGATGTTGGGGGAGTCCAGAACCAGGGGCCACAGTTTAAGAATAAGGGGTAAGCCATTTAGAACGGAGATGAGGAAACATTTTTTCACACAGAGAGTGGTGAGTCTGCCTCAGAGGGCGGTAGAGGCCAGTTCTCTGGATACTTTCAAGAGAGAGCTAGATAGGGCTCTTGAAGATAGCGGAGTCAGGGGATATGGGGAGAAGGCAGGAACGGGGTACTGATTGGGGATGATCAGCCATGATCCCATTGAATGACAGTGCTGGCCTGAAGGACCGAATGACCTACTCCTGCACCTATTGTCTATTGAAAGGGAACCGAGGGATATAGGGCAGTGATAAAGAGAGATATGGAACAAATTAATGGAAGATATGAAAAACAGTAATGATGATCAAGTAAACGGGCCCATTGTGGTTATGGGCTAGGTGATAACGAATTATACAGGGAATGAAACTCAACAGGACGACAGTGAAACTAGTACGACGACTAGGGTGGGGGAGGGATGGAGAGAGAGGGGATGCAAGGGTTACTTGAAGTTAGAGAGATCAATGTTCATGCCACTGGGTTGTAAGCTGCCCAAGCGAAATATGTGGTGATGCTCCTCAAATTTGCGTTTGGCCTCTCTCTGACAGTGGAGGAGGCCCAGGACAGGGAGGGCAGTGTGGGAATGGGAGGGGGAGTTAAAATGTTTGGCAACCAGGAGATCACGTATGCCAAGGCGAACTGTGCGCAGGTTTTCAACAAATCGATTGATGGAAGGTTAGTTTTCGGACTGGAGGCCTGTGACTAGTAATACGCCTTGGGGATCGGTGCTGTGCCCGTTGCTATTTGTCATCTATAATCAACACTTTGGGTGACAATGTGGAAGCCATTGGGTTGGGACTGTTCGTCAGTCTGAGGAAGGGTCCTGGCCTGAAACACCACCTGTGCATGTTCTCCTGAGATGCTGCGTTAGAAACATAGAAAGTAGGTGCAGGAGTAGGCCATTCGGCCCTTCGAGCCAGCACTGCCATTCAATATGATCATGGCTGATCATCCAGAATCAGTACCCTGAGTTACTCCAGCACTTTATATATATATATATATATTTTTTTGTAAACCAGCATCTGTATTTCTTTGTAATCCATTTTGAACTCCGAAAATGAAAGACGAGATCTTTAGTAGGGTTCGCTACTTTAGATCTTTTGCTGACTGGTTAGCATGCAACAAAACGTTTTTCACTGTACCTCGCTACATGTGAGAATGATAAACTCAACTCAACTGACCATCTTCCTGGCATGGTAGCACCTTCACTTCGCAGTCAGGGTCACTCCTATCTAGAGGTGCTGCCAATTACTCTGAGAAGTCACAGCAGTAAAGTAGGATACAAAATGCTGGAGTAACTCAGTGGGACAGGCAGCATCTCTGGAGAGAAGGAGTGGGTGACGTTTCGGTACTCCTCTCCAGAGATGCTGCCTGTCCCGCTGAGTTACTCCAGCATTTTGTGTCTAAATTCGATTTCAACCAGCTTCCGCAGTTCTTTCGTGTGCAGTAAAGTAGGAATTTTCTATGTTTCAATGTAATTCCATTGCTGAGTGAATAACTCAAACTGACCTGAAAAGAGAATAAACAGACTACAAAATCGACACGCTTGTATATCTTCCACACAGTAGAGTTGCTGCCTCGCAGCGCCAGAGACGTGGCTTCGATCCCGACTACGTGTGCTGTCTGTGCGGAGTTTTGTACCTTCTCCCCGTGACCTGCGTGCATTTTCTCCGGAATCTCCGGTTACCTCCCACACTCCAAAGACGTACAGGTTTGTAGGTTAATTGGCGTGGTATAAATGTAAATTGTCCCCAGTGTGTGTAGGATAGTGTGTTAATGTGCGGGGATCGCTGGTCGGCGTGGACTCGGAGGGCTGAGTGATCAGTTTCCCCGCTGAATGTCTAAACTAAACTGATGCATGAACCACCCCCTTTCATCCCTCAATATTCACCGAACTATGCCAAGTTACAAGCATCCCTGAGAATAATAATGAAATAACTAAGGATAGGACAAGGTCAGGTAATGTTTGAGTCAATGTTCAGACCATAGGATTAATTATATACTTGAGTACTCTGCAGAGCCTTGACTTTGTAAACTTTCACATTGCTCCCATTTTGCAAATGCTGCTGAGAACTCAGGAATGCAGCCAACTTGGCTCTAGCCATGTGTGGGATTAATGTTGAATATAACAAACCTGTAGAACTATCTTCTTTGAAGCTTGACATTGCATTTTTGGCAAGGGGAATGCTTTAATGGAAAATACTTTATTTTCCACTACCATCCTATATCATTGACATGTCCTTTAAAACAGCAGAACAGCTCTTAATTGTTGTTTATTATATATTTGACTCATACAAAATGGAAACAGTGCCTTCAGCCCAACTTGTCCATGCTGACCAAGATGTTACCAAATTCTTGGAACCCCATTAATCATATAAACCCTACATTTCCATAATCTACCCAGATCTGTTAACTTTGTCAAACACAATCCAATTTGATTATCGCCAATTTTAATTTTCTCTACTGGAACTCTTAACTACAGTTCCTAAGCCATAGGAACTGGAGTTATGTCCTCAAAACTCCTTATCGCAATCCCTCTCCATCATCGGTTTAGTTCAGTTTAGTTTATTGTCACGTGTACCGAGGTACATTGAAAAGCTTTTTGTTGCCTGTCAGTGGAAAGGCAATACATGATTAAAGTCAATTCATTTACAGTGTATAGATACATGATAAGGGAATAACTTTTAGTGCAAAGTAAAGCCAGCGAAGTCTGGTCAAGGATAGTGTGAGGGACATCAGAGGTAGACAGTAGTTCAGCACTGCTCTCTGGTTGTGGTTGGTTTAGTTTAGAGATACTGTGCGGAAACAGGCCATTCGGCCTGCCGAGTCCGCACTGACCAGCGATCCCCACACATTAACACTATCCTGCACACACTAGGGACAATTTGCACTTACAGCAAGCCAATTAACCAACAAACCTGTACATCTTTGGAGTGTGGGAGGAAACCTAAGATCTCTGAGAAAACCATCGCGGTCACGGGGAGAATGTAAAACTCTGTACACGTAGTCGGCATCGAACGCGGGTCTCTGGCGCTGTAAGGCAGCAACTCTACCGCTGCGCCACCGTGCCGCTCAATGGATTACCGATGGAAATCTTCAATTATGCAATGCAAGAAGTATGAAATAAAGTTAGTTAGTTTAGTTTATTGTCACGTGTACCGAGGTACAGCGAGAAGCTTTTGTTGCGTGCTAACCAGTCAGCGGAAAGACAATACCTTATGACAATTGAGCCGTCTACAGATGCATGATGAAGGGAATAACTTGATTAAGAAATGTTGCTGTCGGAGCAGATGTTTTAAAAGAGTGGAATGATTGTAATGCGTGATTGCAGATACAACTCGGTGACCAGCACACACAGAGTTGCCTGTGTTGGGCGCCATCTTGGATCACTCTGAGATGCAAACTGACAAAGATTTTCTTCAAACAATACATTTTCTGAGTAAGCAGGGAGATCGAAGCTATACTGACATGTAAGCTAGACATGTCATAAACATTAGCCTGGCACTGATAGTGATAATAATGAAAACATTTCCAATATCAGGGTTGCAAAAGAGTAAGACGTCTAAAAGGAATTGTAAATAAAGGTCGATAACATAAAGGAAATAAAGAGAGCTCTTAAAACATAAAATTGAAAAAGAAATTAAAGAGAAGACTGAGTTCATAAAGTGCGGAGGAAGGAATCAAAATAACGAGGACAAAATGAACCCAGTGCTCGGTATAAATGTTTTAACTAATTGTCACATATGGTAGAAGACGCCACAACATCAGAGCACCAAAGGGAAATATGAACCAATTTTCTGACCCCCAATGGATTTTTAGATCTTAAAGGAATTTGGGGGGGTTTTGGGGCTTAGTGCAGAAAAGCAAACTGGATCTGAGGTAAAAATTGAGCCATGGTTTTATTGATTGAGAAAGCCAAAGAGGTCAACAGGTTGTAGTTGTCGCACCACTCAACCAGGCACTCTGTCTCTCTGTGTAGGAAAGAAGTGCAGATGCTGATTTAAATCGAAGGTAGACACAAAATGCTGGAGTAACTCAGCGGGACAGGCAGCATCTCTGGAGAGAAGGAATGGGTGACGTTTCGGGTCGAGACCGTTCTTCAGACTGTCTGACTGCAGAGATTACTCCAGCATTTTCTGTCTACAGTCTACTGTCTACAGCCTATCTCTCTCCTATGCACTGGCTATTGATTAGTTCATAGAAACATAGAAAAATAGGTGCAGGAGTAGGTCATTTGGCCCTTCGAGCCAGCACCGCCATTCAATATGATCGCGGCTGATCATATGGAACCAGTACCCCGTTCCTGCTTTCTCCCCATATCCCTTGATTCCTTTAGCCCAAAGAGCTAAATCTAACTCTCTCTAGAAAACATCCAGTGACTTGGTCTCCACTTGCATTGCCTCCATTGGCAGAGAATTCCACAGATTCACAACTAAGTTTGTCCTCATCTCAGTCCTAAATGGCCTACCTCTTATTCTTAAACTGTGACCCCTGGTTCTGGACTTCCCGTGTGTCAGACGTTATGGGGAGAAGGCAGGAGAATGGGATTAGGAGGGAGAGATAGATCAGCCATTATTGAATGGCGGAGTAGACTTGATGGGCCGACTGGGTTAAGTCTACTCCTGTTCCTTAGGACCTTATCACCTTATGACCCATCATCACCTTGGATTCAACACCGAGGTTACCACGCCATGCACACCTGAGGCAAAATGGCAAATGGCGATGTCTATGATTTCTGCCACCCACTTTGCACCACATCACCTCAGCTGCTGTTTTCCTCTTCTTTTCTTTCCTCCATATTTCAATCCAATGCCTCACCTTTCCTTCTGCTTAACTTATTTAGTGTGAAAGACAGCATTTTTTGTCATTCAAGACTGTACTACCTTGTTAGTTTCCGACATACAAAAAAATCTGATGATCCCTTGAATACAAAAACGAGGATCCACAAACCTGTCTTTGTAAATAGCTCGTTCTAAGCTCCCCCCCCCCCCCCCCCCAGTCTAGTTTCAGTCAATAAAATACTGAGTCAAGCACTTGCACATCTAAACTTTATTTTGGATAAACACAATAACAGTTGCCCACTACTATACCTAACCACCGCGGGTTCGATCCTTTGCTTGTCCAAGCCCTCTTAGCCTCGTTCAAGCAGAGACACTCCTAAAGGTCACGCAGTCCCAAGCGTTCTTCCAGAAGATCGACATCGGACCTCGTGGGAGCTACCTTTTATAGGTCCCCGAACCTTGAGGGGCCAAACCACATGGGGGTGGTCTCTATACAGTCCAATAACAGATATCGATTAACACAGTACATGATAGACATTTCCCTAACCCAATAATACAGTAACTAATACATTGTATTCAAAAGGAGCTTCTGGAAGGAAGCAAACATAGCAACATTTGCCTAGATATTCAAGAAACCCAGACAAGGCTCAACACTTAACCCAATCAACATCTAGCAAAGTAAAGCTTTACAACAATATTTACAATGTGTATGTCTAGTTTGCATTCACCCAATCCGTTTCATGCAATTTACACCTATTTGTTAGAAACTACAGATGTCCCATTCTTTCCCTGCAACTCTTATCTGGGCTCCAGACAAGCTGGCATCATTCTGCAGCTTGTCCCATTTCTGCCGAAGGCTTATTTAAATTGACCAAATGACCTAGCAGCACAGAAGCCTTTACTCAATTTTAGTTTCCTGGCATCTCCAATTTGGCCAGAATTAACATTTTCATCGACAGTGCTGGCTCAAAGGGCCGAATGACTTATTCCTGCACCTATTGTCTATTGACGAGACGATAGTGGAGAGAGTCAAATGCTTCAAATTCCTGGCCGCGCATATCTCTGAAGATCAGTCCTGGACCCAGCACACTGATTCAATCATGAAAAAAGCCCGCCAACACCTCTCGTTCCTTAGAAGATTGAGGAGTTACAGCATGTCAATGAATGCTCTCTTAAACTTCTGCAGGTGTACAGTAGAGAGCCTATTGACTGGTTGGATCACGGTCTGGTTCGGCAACAGGAACAAAGAAGACTGCAAAAAAAATGGTGAACACTGCCCAGTCCATCACGGGTACTGACCTCCCCGCCATCGAAGGGATCTACAGGAGTCTCTGCCTCAAAAAGGCAACCAGCATCATCAGAGACCCGCACCACCCTGGCCATGCTCTCATTTCAGGAGACTGAAAACTGTAATATTCAGGAGCAGCTTCTTCCCTACAACCATTAGGCTATTAAATGCTACAACTGCCAAATAAGCTCCAAACTATATAGACTTGGGAACATTCTTTTTGATTTTGCACTGATATCTTTTTGATTTTTTAATATATCCAGAACTTTTTGTTGTTGTTGATTAAGGGTTTTACAGAGTGCTGTCTTTACTTATCTGTTGTGATGCAAGTAAAACCTTCATTATTCCAATTTGGGACATATAATAATAATAAAACACTCTTGACTCTAATGATCCCAGCAATGAGTAGGTTAACCTATGATGAGCGTTTGTCGGCACTGGGCCTGTACTCGCTGGAGTTTAGAAGAATGAGGGGGGGCCTCATTGAAACATACAGAATAGTGAAAGGCTTGGATAGTGTGGATGTGGGAGTAGTCTAAGACTAGAAATATATATTAAATCAGAATTAAAAATATATATATTTTACGAAGGAGATGAGAAATTTCTCCAGATGGTGGTAAATATGTGAAATTCTGCCACGGGAGGCTGTCAGTGGATATTTCTAAGTCCGAGGTAGATAGATTCTTGATTAGTACAGGTATCAGAGATTATGGGGAGAAGGCAGGAGAATGGGGTTAGAAGGGAGAGAAAGATCAGTCATGATTGAATGGCAGAGTAGACTTGATGGGCCGAATGGCCAAATCTATCCTATCGCTTATGACCCTATGACACTCGGGACTAACTCCACAATTCCCATTGGGAGAGAATTCAAATAATTCCCATGGGTAAAGAATTTATTTTCTCATCTCTGGCTCGAATGTGCGACCTTTATTTTGAGACTGTGATTCCTGTTTCGAAACACTGCAAGTAGGGTATACATTGGATGCATATATCTATCCTTCAAGCCCTAAGGAATTTTGTACGTTTCTCCTCATTATTCTTAACTGAAAAGATGACAGAACTCTTTTGTGTAATCTTCCCTCATCCAACAAAGCTGCCTCGCCACAAATCAATCTGCTCACCCTTCATTCCTTCATTCGTAATAGGAAAAGCCCAAAGGAAAATAATGGCAGTCCCACAATAAATCTCTACCTCTTTTTGTCTGTCATTTGCACCTGAGAAGTGAATAATTAGTGGTGAGAGAACGGAGGAAAACCACTTCTGATTTATTTTCAGCCCTTTGAACTTGTCCAACGTTGAAGCAGACAGATCACCATTGAGTATTTCTTAAGAAACAGAGAAACATAGAGAATAGGTGCAGGGGTAGGCCATTCGGCCCTTCGAGCCAGCACCACCATTCAATATGATCATGGCTGATCATCCAGAATCAGGACCCCGTTCCTGCTTTCTCCCCATATCCCTTGATTCCTAAGAGCTATATCTAACTCTTTTGAATACATCCAGTGAATTGGCCTTCACTGCCTTCTGTGGCAGAGAATTCCACAGATTCACAACTCTCTGGGGGAAAAGGTTTTTCCTTATCTCAGTCCTAAATGGCCTCCCCCTTATTCTTAAACTGTGACCCCTGGTTCTGGACTCCCCCAACTTCGGGAACATTTTCCTGGCCTGTCCAATCCCTTAATAATTTTATATGTTTCTATAAGATCCCCTCTCATCCATCCAAATTCCAGTGAATAAAAGCCCAGTCGATCCATTCTTTCATCATATGTCAGTCCCGCCATCCCGGGAATTAACCTGGTGAACCTACGCTGCACTCCCTTAATAGCAAGAATGTCCTTCCTCAAATTAGCAGACCAAAACTGCACACAATACTCCAGGTGTGGGTGGTCTCACCAGGGCCATGTAGGACCTCCTTGCTCCTATACTCAAATCCTCTCGCTATGAACAGATTGACACAAATGGAGCTACAAATGTTGTTAAGATGCCCTTACAAATAAATTAGATCACTGAATCTTAAAAACCTTGTTGCATATATTGAGCCATGGTTTCAGGGACATAGTCACACAGCACGGGAACGGGCTCTTCTGCCCGACACATCCGTGCCGATCAAGATGCAGCATCTAAAGGGCCTGTCCCACTAACGCGATTTTTCAGCGAATGTCTTCGACCTTCAAGCTCGAGGGCACTCGCCTGAAAAACCTCGAGCTGGATCGACCGTCAGCGATAACCGCGAGCCGGATCGACCGTCACACACACACACAGACAGACACACACCAAAGGCGGGGGCCAGGGAAAGCGGGGGAGCGCTGTCTGAAATTCACACCCACGATGAACTGGAAGGTAAAAGATGGCACAGTTCAGTAAGTCCTTTAGAGAGCGCGAGGGGGGGTGGGGGAGAGAAGTGGGGGAGAAGGAGTGGAGACACTTTTAGGAAGCCAGACAACGTTTAATAAATTTTAGCGGGCATTTAACATTACCGGTCGGTTTACTTACCTTTTTTCTCAACAAGCTTTACCTTCGACTACCTTCGACTACCTTCGATTGACTTTGACTATCTACAAATATACAAATTTCCATGGCGACTTTTTTTTACTCGCGGGCATTTTTCAGCATGTTGATAAATACGCCGAAACCTAGCTGAGGCCTCGAGTACGCGGGTGCTACTCTCGAGCATGAAAGAGAGTTACAAAGACCCCCTAGGACCTCGTGTCGGCCATGCTGCGAGTATGAGTCGAGGGCAAACTTGTCTGAACTCGGGAATTAGGTCACCGCAGTGGGACAGCCCGTTTTGTGTGTGAAAGCGGACACCTCCAGATTCAGGGGCAGTTTCTTCCCCGTTGTTGTCAGGCAACTGAACCATCCAACCGTAACCAGAGAGCAGTCCTGAACTACTATCTACCTCAGAGTGGACCCTCTGATCAGACCTTGCTGGCTTTACCTTGCACTAAACATTATTCCCTTATCATGCGAATGGCTTGATTGCAATCATGTATTGTCTTTCTGCTGGCTGGATCGCATGCAACAAAAACTTTTCACTGTACCCTGGTACATGAGACAATAAAATAAACTGAAAAAAACCCTGAAGTTATTCCCATTTGCCTGAAATTGGCCTATTTCCCTATAAATGTTTCCTATCCATGAACCCATGCAAATGGTGTGAAAAGGCTACCCCTCGGGTTCCTATTACATCTTTCCCCTCTCACCCTGAGGGCGGCATGGTGGCACAGCGGTAGAGTTGCTTCCTTAGAGCGCTTCCAGCTCCAGAAAACTGGGTTCGATCCTGGCTACGGGTGCTTGTCTGGACGGAGTTTGTACATTCTACCTGTGACCTGCGTGGGTTTTCTCAGAGATCTTCGGATTCCTCCCACATGCCAAAGACGTCCAGGTTTGTAGGTTAATTGGCTTGGTATAAATGTAAAAATTGTCCCTAAGTTGTAGGATAGTGTTAATGCGCTTGGATCGCTGGTAGGCATGGACTTGGGGGGCCGAAGGGCCTGTTTCCACGCTGTATCTCTAAACTAAACAGATCCTTTTTCCTCTGGTGCTTGATTTCCCTACTGTGGATAATAGATTTGGTGCACCCACCCTATCTATTCCCCTTGTGAATTTTTACACCTCTATAAGATCACCTCTATAAGATACACCTCTATAAGATCACCTCTCATCCTCCTGCCCTCCAAGGAATAAAGTTTCGTTATTGGATGAACACTTAACATTATATGGAGTAATAATTGGTTGTAATCACAATTGTAGGTTGACCTTAAAGCATGTTGCGTTACATAAGGGTGGAATAAGACTTTTGGTCTGTGAAGCCTGAGATCCATTTTGTTTTCCTGGTATTTAACTTTTAATGCCAATTCCATATACTTTCTCCAAACCTATAACATCTTCCTTAACTAAGTAATTCCATTTTAAACACCTGAGGTGATTTTCTTCGGAATAGGGTGGCACAGTGGCACAGTGGTAGAGTTGCTGCCTTACAGCGCCAGAGACCCGGGTTCGATCCTGAGTGCAGATGCTGTCTATACGGAGTTTGTACGTTCTCCCCGTGACCTGCGTGAGTTTTCTCCAGGTGCGCCAGTTTCCTCCCACACTCCAAAGATGTACAGGTTGGTAGGTTAATTGGCTTTGGTAAAATTGTAAATAGTCCCTAGTGTGTAGCATAGAACTAGTGTACAGGGTGATCACTGGTCGACGTGGGCGAAAGGGCCTGTTTACACTTTTCTTCTTTTTTTTTTGCGCTTGGATCTTGCCTAAAGGATAAGTTTTGGGCTTGAATCTGATTCAAAGATTGGACTGAAACACTCAGCAGCACATGCTTCCAGAGGGGAAGAGACAAACCATCTGATCACTCCATGGATCCTTCTGGGCTTGCTTTTGTGTCATCAATGCTGTTACCTATGATCTCTAGTTTCCACAGCACTCCGTCTCTCTCATCCAACAATGGTTGGTGTTGGACAGGTAGACACAAAATGCTGGAGTAACTCAGCGGGTCAGACAGCATCTCTGGAGAAAAAGAATAGGCGATGCTTCGGCTCCGAAACCCGTCCTAAGAAGGGTTTAGACACGAAACGTCAACTATTCCTTTTCTCCAGAGATGTTGCCTGACCCGCTGAGTTACTCCAGCCTTTTGTGTCAACCTACAAACCTGCACCTCTTTGGAGTGTGGGAGAAAACCGGAGCACCCGGAGGAAACCCACGCGGTCACAGGGAGAAGGTACAAACTCTGCACTGCCAAGCAACCTTACGGTTTAGATTGGCATCATATTTAATAATAATAATAATAATGAATTTTATTTACGGGCGCCTTATACCGAGGTCTCAAGGACACCTTACAGAGATTTATAGGAAACATATAATCAGAATTTAAAAAATAAGTTATAAAGACCAATACACAAATCAGGGACAGAATTCCTTCCAAAAACACAAAAAATAAAATCAGAAACACAATTTGAGGAGAGAGCAGCGCCAGCGTCCACTCTCCCCTCCGACCGCCATCTTGAACACAGACTAACAAATAAAATTACAAACAATTACATACAAAAATCATCCCCCCACAATGATTTCCACTGTGGGGGAAGGCACAATGTCCAGTCCCCAGCCCCAGTTCACCCAAAAAAGTCAGGCCAAATGAAGCCCCCACTATTGCCTCTACGGAGGCCCGATGATCCTGGCCGTTCTCGCCAGGTGATGTAGCCCCGGCGTCGGGAGAGTCCTCCAGCAGCTGGGCCACCTGGAACAGCCGCATCCCTCACCGGAGGCCGTTACTACGACTGGAACGGCCGATTTCCCGCAAGCGTCCGCAGCACCTGAAGCCGACAAGGCCGCGCCGATTTGGAGCTCAAGGCTCCCGATGTTGGAGTCGGCACCGCCGCCTGCGGATGGTCGCTCCACAGTCCCGCAGCCCGGAGGTGTTGAGCTCGGCGGTCCAGCTCACCGGAGCTCCAGCGCGTTGGTCCAGCGCGGCGACCCAGGCAAGGCATCGCCCGCTCCGCTGCGCAATAGCGCTCCAGCGCCGTGCCGCCACCGAAGCTGAAGGTGCTGTGCGGCCCCCGTCGGGAAACGCCGCTCCACGCCGCTCCACACCCGCTGGTAGGCCGCGAGGACGGGTCGACTGGGCAGCTGGAGAGAAGGCTGCCTCACCGACCAGGTAGGGACCAGGAAGTGATTTCTCCTTGATCCCCCCACATCAAAGGCAAATAAAGAAAAAAACAGAGACTTAAAGAAAACTAAAAAAACTTGGAAAAAAAGTACAATTAACGGACGGCTGCTGTTTGGCAGCCGTTCCTCAAGATGGCTCCTTGAGGCATGATGAAGTTATTCCTGTGCTACACCCTTCTATTTAGAGGAGGAATCAGCGTGGGGGTTCTTTGTAACTTTGTCAGCGCCCTTTATGGGCGACTATTTGCATACCTTGGATATGCGAGCAAAGAATTTCACTGTGATTTGTCGCATGTGACAATAAAGTATTCCGTTCAATTGAAATGTATGGGTTTTTGTTTTCAAATGTGATTACGTTGAATGCTTTTTGCTGTGCATGTCATGGGCTGACCAACCTGCATCTCTTATTTCTTCGCAGATATGGTTGCAGAAGTACGGCTACCTTCAAGCTAGTGGACCCAGAATGTCAGTATTGCGTTCTTCACAGTCCATGCACACAGCTGTAGCTGCTATGCAGCAATTCTATGGAATTAAAGTTACGGGGACTTTGGATGAAAACACAATAGAGTAAGGAATGTCTGTTTTCCTCTTCAACCAGCACCAGCTCATAAGTGCTGCACACGTCTGCTTGAAGAAGCCAAACAACTCCTGCTTGTAACTCACAGAGCACCATAGCCGTCATTTTCAATAACGCCAGAAAACATAAGGTTTCTCCGCTCCACATTAAAGGAAAATGCCACCTCTTAACGTGGCGGCTACGGTGTTTGGAGCTTGCATGAAATGTATAATAATCCTTTGTATTCAGAAGGTCTTTCAATTGCATAGATAGATAAACGTACAGAATAGTGAAAGGCATAGATAGAGTGGATGTGGAAAGGACGTTTCCACTGGTGGGAGAGTCTAGGACCAGAGGTCACAGCCTCAGAATTAAAGGGCACTCTTTTTGAAATGAGGTGAGGAGGAACTACTTTAGTCAGAGGGTAGTTAACCTGTGGAACTCATTGCCATAGAAAGCTGTGGAGGCCAAGTCAGTGGATATTTTTAAGGTAGACAAAAGTGCTGGAGAAACTCAGCGGGTGAGGCAGCATCTATGGAGCGAAGGAAATAGGCAACGTTTCGGGCCGAAACCCTTCCTCAGACAGAGGCAGAGATGGACATAAAGTCTTGGTGTCAAGGTTTATGGGGAGAAGTCAGGAAAATGGGATTTGGAGGCAGAGATCAGCCATGATTGAATGGCAGAGTAGACTCGACGGGCCGAATGGCCTGATTCTACTCCAATAACTTGTGAATTTGTGAATGGTCTCTGCGCTTCTGATGCATGGTTCTGTACAGCCATCCTCTAGATGGGTCTAAATGTTGATAAAAAAAACATAAGAGATGAGGTGTAAATGCATGCAATTCAAAGACGTTTTGACTTTGTTGAATCTGCAGAGCGTGCAGTTGATAACGAGTGAGAACAAGCATAGCGTCGGAGAGAGTCCAGACACGGTTGACGAGAATGATCCCGGGGATGATTGGGTTAACGTATGATGAGCGTTTGACGGCACTGGGCCTGTGCTCACTGGAGTTTAGAAGGATGAGGGGGAACCTCATTGAAACTTACCGAATCGTGAAAGGCCTGGATAGAGTGGATGTGGAGAGGATGTTTCCACTAGTGGGGAAGTCTAGGACCAGAGGCTACAGACTCAGAATAAAAGGACGTACCTTTAAGAAGAAGATGAGGAGGAATTTCTTTAGTCAGTGGGTGGTGAATCTGTGGAATTAATTGCCACAGAAGGCTGTGGAGGTCTAGTCAATGGATATTTTAAAGGCGGAGATTGACAGATTCTTGATGAGTATGGGTGTCAGAGGTTATGGGGAGAAAGGAGAAAGATAGATCAGGCATGATTGAATGGCAGAGTAGACTCGATGGGCTGAATGGCCTAATTCTGCTCCTCTGTCTGATGAACTGTAGAATGCTCTTTTGGACCAAGGCTGTTTCCAGTCAACAAGTAAGAATCGCTGACAGTGGTGTGGGAAATAATGAACAAGGTCATATTTTTGGCAAACAGCTCAGTGTCCTAAAAGGCAACATAATCAGCGGTATTCATTTATATTTATTCCAGAAGGGTACTGAAAAAAATCCTACACGGATCCCAGTTGTTGAAACAGCTCTTGCAATTAGAGAAGTGTTTGTTCTTGGTGCTTCTTTCCATTTGGCACATGGGCCACAGGTCGTGTGAAGCAGCATTGTGAAAACTACATTTAGATATATGCACTGGGAACCTTGCCAAAACCACCATTAAGGTAATCTCCCAGCGTGGATTAATGCTGTCTTTTAATAAAGTTGATGGACTAAGGATTGGAAATGTACCTGCCTGGAGCTGAGTCAACGTTATTGCGGCGATACGGTACACAAGAGCCCAAATGTGCTGCATAACAAGGTGATAGAACGTAGTTCTTTGCATTCACTGATCGGCCCATCTCATCAACAGGGAATTACCGACCACAGTTCATAGAGAAGGAGGGAAATCAGGTTTTAATCAATCTCAAGTGTTGCTTACAACTTATTTTGTGGGCTGGCACGGTGGCGCAGCGGTAGAATTGCTGCCTTACAGCGCTTGCAACGCCGGAGACCCGGGTTCGACCCTGACTACGGGCGCTGTCTGTACGAAGTTTGTACGTTCTCCCCGTAACCGCGTGGGTTTTCTCCGATATCTTCGGTTTCCTCCCACACTCCAAAGACGTACAGGAATGCAGGTAAATTGGCTTGGTACTTATACATTGTCCCTCGGATAGTGTTAATTTGCAGGGATCGCTGATCGGCGCTGACTCGGTTGGCCAAAGGGCCTGTCTCCGCGTTGTTTCTCTAAACTAAATTTCACTGCCAGCCTTACTCTACAGCATATTAAGAGTAAATACAAAATAATTGCAAAGAAATTAGATCAATGATAGCTTCTTGTGCTTTCTAACATTGCTCATTTAATTTAAGAGCAGCACGGTGGCGCAGCGGTAGAGTTGCTGCCTTACAGTGCCAGAGACCCGGGTTCGATCCTGACTCTGGGTGTACAGAGTTTGCATGTTCTCCCTGTGACCGCGTGGTTTTTCTCCGGGTGCTCCCGTTTCCTCCCACACTTAATTGGCTTTTGTAAATTGTAAATCGTCCCGCGTGTGTGGGACAGTGCTAGTGTGTGGGGTGATCGCTGGTTGGCATGGACTCAGTGGGCTGAATGGCCTGTTTCCACGGTGTAGCTCTAAAGTGTTTGAGCAGATTAATTTCACTCTGATGGCCCAAATTTTTATCGATAAACGCTGTTGAATGCATCCACTGACATCTACCTTATTAAATGCATGCAACTCCTTGCATGTAGAGTCCAAAACTGCAATGGACAATAGACAATAGGTGCAGGAGTCAGCACCGCCATTCTACATCCACTGGTTCTCCCTTGTCCATTTTCCTTGTTGCGTCCTCAAAAAATTCCAGGAGATTAGTCAAGCATGATTTCTCCTTCGTAAATCCATGGTGATTCGGACCGATCCTGTTACTGCTACACAAATGTATGGCTATTTCATCTTTTATAATTGACTCCAGCATCTTCCCCACCACCGATGTCAGGCTAACTGGTCTATAATTCCCTGTTTTCTCTCTCCCGCCTTTCTTAAAAAGTGGGATAACATTAGCTACCCTCCAATCCACAGGAACTGATCCTGTCTATAGAACATTGGAAAATTATCACCAATGCATCCATGATTTCAAGAGCCACTTCCTTAAGTACCCTGGGATGCAGACCATCAGGCCCTGGGGATTTATAAGCCTTCAGTCCCATCAGTCTACCCAACACCATTTCCTGCCTAATGTGGATTTCCTTCAGTTCCTCCGTCACCCCAGATCCTCTGGCCACGACTATATCAGGAAGTTTGTTTGTGTCCTCCTTAGTGAAGACGGATCCAAAGTACCTGTTCAACTCGTCTGCCATTTCCTTTTTTCCCATAATAAATTCACCTTTTTCGGTCTTCAAGGGTCCAACTTTGGTCTTCACTAATTTTTTCCTCTTCACATACCTAAAGAAGCTTTTACTATCCTCCTTTATATTCTTGACTAGCTTACCTTCGTACCTCATCTTTTCTCCCCGTATTGTCTTTTTGGTCATCTTCTGTTGCTCTTTAAACATTACCCAATCCTCTTGCTTCCCGCTCATCTTTGCTACGTTGTACTTCTTTTCCTTTATTTTTATACTGTCCCCGACGTCCCTTGTCTGCCACGGTCGCCCCTTACTCCCCTTGGAATCTCTCTTCCTCCTAGGAATGAACTGATCCTGCATCTTCTGTATTATTCCTAGAAATATCTGCCATTGTTGTTCCACTGTCATCCCTGCTAGGGTATCTTTCCAGTCAACTTTGGCCAGCTCCTCCCTCATGGCCCCATAGTCCCCTTTATTCAACTGTAACACTTATGACACCTCCGATCTACCCTTCTCCCTCTCCAATTGTAGATTAAACCTGACCATATTATGGTCACTATCTCCTAATGGCTCATTAACCTCGTTCCTTCATGCAATCCCAAACGTACTAGAAACAAGGAGCTACAAATGCAAAAGAAGACTCAAAGTGCTGGAGTAACTCAGCAGGTCAGGCAGCACCTCTGGAGGTTGAATGTCGACACAAGGAACTGCAACTAGGAAAACAAGGGAGAGTCTAGGACTAGTGTTCATAGTCTCAGAATTAAAGGTCGTTCCTTTAGGAAGGAGATGAGGTTGATAGCACCCCCCCCCCCCCCGGGTCATGACACCATGGGTGATGCATCCTAGTTGTTGGCTGCTTGCTCCAAACCTCGGCTGGAGCAGCGTCGCTTGTGGCTGAAGAGACCAATGCGGGAGTGACAGTCTCTGTCGCAAAGGTCACATTTGTGTCTGGTCTCTGGTTTGTTGAAGTTTCTGCGCTCCTTTCTGCGTGCCCGCTTGTCTGCCGCTGCGTTCATCAGTTTCTCTTCCCCCGTTTTGAATTTTTGGTTCAGGGAGGGATTTCTTTATAATCAGAGGTTGGTAAATCTGGAATTCTTTGCCACAGAAGGGTATGGAGCCCAAGTCAATGGATATTTTTAAGGCAGAGGTAGATAGATTCTTGATAGGTACGGGTGTCAGGGGTTATGGGAAGAAGGCAGGAGAATGGGGTTGGGACAATAGACAATAGGTGCAGGAGTAGGCCATTCGGCCCTTCGAGCCAGCACTGCCATTCAATGTGATCATGGCTGATCATCCCCAATCAGTACCCCGTTCCTGCCTTCTCCCCATATCCCCTGACTCCGCTATTTTTAAGAGCCCTATCTAGCTCTCTCTTGAAAGCATCCAGAGAACCTGCTTCCACCGCCCTCTGAGACAGAGAATTCCACAGACTCTTCACTCTTTGTGAAAAAAGGTGTTTCCTCGTCTCTGTTCTAAATGGCTTACTCCTTATTCTTAAACTGTGGCCCCTGGTTCTGGACTCCCCCAACATTGGGAACATGTTTCCTGCCTCTAGCGTGTCCAAACCCTTAACAATCTTATATGTTTCAATGAGATCCCCTCTCATTGCCCAGCTGCTCCATTCTCTCAGCATATGAAAGTCCCGCCATCCCGGGAATTAACCTTGTAAACCTATGCTGCACTCCCTCAATAGCAAGAATGTCCTTCCTCAAATTAGGGGACCAAAACTGCACACAATGCTCCAGGTGTGGTCTCACTAGGGCTCTGTACAACTGCAGAAGGACCTCTTTGCTCCTATACTCGACTCCGCTTGTTATAAAGGCCAACATGCCATTCGCTTTCTTCACTGCCTGCTGTACCTGCATGCTTACTTTCATAGACTGATGTACAAGGACCCCCAGATCCCGTTGTACTTCCCCTTTTCCCAACTTGACGCCATTTAGATAGTAATCTGCCTTCCTGTTTTTGCTACCAAAGTGGATAACCTCACATTTAACCGCATTAAACTTCATCTGCCATGCATCTGCCCACTCCCCAAACCTGTCCAAGTCACCCTGCATTCTCACAGCATCCTCCTCACAGTTCACACTGCCACACAGCTTTGTGTCATCTGCAAATTTGCTAATGTTACTTTGAATCCCTTCATCCAAATCATTGATGTATATTGTAAATAGCTGCGTTCCCAGCACCGAGCCTTGCGGTACCCCACTAGTCACTGCCTGCCATTCTGAAAGGGACCCGTTAATCCCTACTCTTTGTTTCCTGTCTGCCAACCACTTCTCTATCCATGTCAGCACTCTACCCCCAATACCATGTGCCCTAATTTTGCCCACTAATCTCCTATGTGGGACCGTATCAAATGCTTTGTGAAAGTCCAGGTACACTACATCCACTGGCTCTCCCTTGTCCATTTTCCTAGTTACATCCTCAAAAAAGGGAGAGATAGATCAGCCACGATTGAATGGCTGAGTAGATTTGATGGGCTGAATGGCCTAATTCTGCTCCTATCACTTTTGAAATAATGAACATGAACTTTGTATCTGTGCCATTTCCGTTGGAACAATCAAAACTAAATCTTGCTATCACATTCTGTGGCTTGATTTGGTTGCGAAATTTTGGATGTTAAAAATTGTAGCAGGATCTTGATCACCTGGCCAGGTGGGCTGAGGAACGGTCGACGGAATTTAATACAGAGAAATACCGGGCGGCCCTATGGTGTAGCGGTAGAGTTGCTGCCTTACAGCGCCAGCCACCCGGGTTCGATCCTGACTATGGGTGCTGTCTGTCTGGAGTTTGTACGTTCTCCCCGTGACCTGTGTGGGTTTTCTCCGAGATCTTCGGTTTCCTCTCACACTCCAGAGACGCATAGATTTGTAGGTTAATTGGCTTGGTAACGATGTAAAATTGTCCCTAGTGTGTGTAGGGTAGTGTAAAGGGCCTGTCCCACTTTCACGGCCTAATTCACGTCCTCTGCCGAGTTTGCCCTTGACTCATACTCGCAGCATGGTCGTCACGAGGTCGTAGGAGGTCTTAGGTAGGTCGTAGCAGGCCGTGATGCTAATCGTAGGTACTCGTGGCATCAAGTAGGTCGGGGCTTTTTTTCTAGCCTGATGAAAAATGTCCACGAGTAAAATAGGTCGTGAATTAGGTCGTGAAAGTGGGACAGGCCCTTTAGTGCGCAGGGATCTCTGGTCGGCGCTGTGAACCGGTGAACCGAAGGTCCTGTTTCCGTGCTGTATCTCTAAACTAAACTAAAAGCAGACTCTTTCATCAGGCAAGCAATACAAAAACCTGTTAGCGCATACCACCAGATTCAGGATCAGCTTCTTCCCCGTTGTTGTCAGGCTACTGAACGGACCTCTCTTAAGCGGAGATAGACACACAAAGCTGGAGTAACTCAGCGGGACTGGCAGCATCTTTGGAGGGAAGGAACGGATGACGTTGCTGGTCGAGACCCTTCCGACGCTCTCATAAGCTAATGGCGTGGTCCCGATCTCCCAACCTGATCTCATTAAGGCTCTTGCAATTTTCTATTGGCACTTTCTTTGCACCTGTAACCCTGTACTGCTATAACATGTTGTGCATGCTGGTCATTTATCCCATTACACTACCTGTTGTATGTGCATGGTTCCAATGTACTCGTGTATTGTATGATTTGATTAGATAGCATGCAAACAAAGTTTTTCACTACATCTGGGTACATGTGACAATTATATAACCATATGACCATATAACCATATAACAATTACAGCATGGAAACAGGCCATCTCGGCCCTTCTAGTCCGTGCCGAACACTTATTCTCCCCTAGTCCCATCTACCTGCACTCAGACCATAACCCTCCATTCCTTTCCCATCCATATACCTATCCAATTTATTTTTAAATGATAAAATTGAACCTGCCTCCACCACTTCCACTGGAAGCTCATTCCACACAGCTACCACTCTCTGAGTAAAGAAGTTCCACCTCATGTTACCCCTAAACTTCTGTCCCTTAATTCTCAAATCATGTCCTCTTGTTTGAATCTTCCCTACTCTCAATGGGAAAAGCTTATCCACGTCAACTCTGTCTATCCCTCTCATCATTTTAAAGACCTCATTATAAACCAATTCTAACCTCACAAAGTAAGACACGTTGTTCCCCTCAATGACGAGTGCTGAAGGATATCAGCGGGTCAGGTAGCATCTCTGGAGAATATGGACAGGTGACATTTTGGGTTCCCTTCTTCATACTGATTCAAGAGTCCCGATTCAAAACCTCACCTCTCCATGTTCTCCTGCGATGCTGCCTGACCCGCTGAGTTACTCCTGCACTTTGCGTTAATATCTGTGGAAAGGGTTTTGACATGAAACATTAACTCTGTTTCTCTTTCCGCAGATACGGGCTGACCTGCTGAGTGTTTCCAGCAGTTTCTGTTTTAATTTCACTCTCAGTATCTGCACTTTTTGCTCTTTATCGTCTTTGAACATTCATGAGTGAAGCAGGCGGGAATATAACTGATCACAAGGTTAGGATTTGTAGCAAAATACAATTCTACTACTGCTGATTAGTGATTTCATTGTAGAATGACTGTGTTGTGGTCACAACTACCAATGCAATCATGGACAGTGTATTGGAATAGATTAGTTTAGTTTAGAGATGCAGCAGGGTCCACACCGACTGGCGATTCCCGTACACCGGCACTATCCTACACACTGATGACAATTTACAATTTTTACTGAAACCAATTAACCTACAAACTTGTACGTTTGTGGAGTGTGGGAGGAAACTGGAGCACCCGGGGAAAACACATGTGGTCACGGGGAGAACGTACAAACTCTGTATGGACAACACCCATAGTCAGGATCGACCCGGGTCTCTGGCGCTATAAGGTGGCAACTCTACCACCGCTCCACCATGCCACCTCAATCATGGAATGGTGAGAGGAAGTTTAAAGCTTACCCTCTATGTTGGTAGACAAAAATGCTAGAGAAACTCAGCGGGTGAGGCAGCATCTATGGAGCGAGGCAATAGGCGACGTTTCGGGTCGAGGCCCTTCTTCAGACTGATGTCAGGGGGGAGGGGGGGGGAAGGGAAGGAAGAGGCAGAGACAGTCGCTTGTGGGGGGGGGAGCTGGGAAGGGAGAGGTGAAGGAGGGAGAAAGCAAGGACTACCTGAAATTGGAGAAGTCAATGTTCATACCGCTGGGGTGTAAACTACCTACGCAAAATATGAGGTGCTGTTCCTCCAATTTGGCCATGGAGGAGGCCCAGGACAGAAAGGTCGGATTCGGAATGGGAGGGGCAGTTGAAGTACTGAGCCACCGGGAGATCAGGTTGGTTATTGCGAACTGAGCGGAGGTGTTGGGCGAAGTGATCGCCAAGCCTACGCTTGGTCTCACCGATGTAGAGAAGTTGACACCCGGAACAGCAGATGCAGTAGATGAGGGTGGAGGAGGTGCAGGTGAACCTCTGCCTCAACTGGAAAGACTGCTTGGGCCCCTCCTTCCCCTCCCCCAAGCCTCTTCCTTTCTTCCCCCCCCCGACATCAGTCTGAAGAAGGGTCTCGACCCGAAACGTCGCCTATTCCTTCATTCCGTAGAAGCTGCTTCACCCGCTGCCTTTCTCCAGCATTTTGTCTACCTTCGATTTTTCCAGCATCTGCAGTTCTTTCTTAAACTCTGTGTTGTTTTGCTCAGTAACCTGCTGCAAATTCAGTGTGGCAATTATGTCCTTCCCAACTTTTAGAATAAGAAGTAAGCCATTTAGAACGGAGACGAGGAAACACTTTTTCTCACAGAGAGTGGTGAGTCTGTGGAATTCTCTGCCTCAGAGGGCAGTGGACGAAGGTTCTCTGGATACTTTCAAGAGAGAGCTCGATAGGGCTCTTAAAAATAGTGGAGTCAGGGGATATGGGGAGAAGGCAGGGACGGGGTACTGATTGGGGATGATCAGCCATGATCACATTGAATGGCGGTGCTGGCTCGAAGAGCCAAATGGCCTACTCCTGCACCCATTGTCTATTGTCTATTGTCTATTCCACTCAGTCAGGGATTTGAACACCCTCCCATTATCAGTGGTGAGCATCAAAGATTCCACTAGAGCATAGGCTGTGCCTTTGCTATTCTCAGTGTGTCTTATGGGTGCCGATCAATGTGGAAGAGTACTGATTCACCAGTTTGAAGAAGGGTGTAGAGGGGAGGATGACTGCTTATGCTCTTTGTGATTTAATAAAGTAATCATTACTGAAACACTGCTTCTGAAACTATCGGAACGAACGATGAGCTTGGGCGGCACGGAGGCGCAGCGGTAGAGCTGCTGCCTCACAGCACCAGAGACCCAGGTTTGATCCTGACTACGGATGCTGTCTGTACAGAGTTTGCACGTTCTTCCCGTCACCTACATGGGTTTTCTCCGGGTCCCCCCACACTCCAAAGACGTACAGGTCTCTCGGCTAATTGGCTTGGTATAATTGTAATTTGCCCCTCGTGTGTGTAGGATAGTGTTAGTGTAAGGGGATCGCTGATCAGTGCAGATCGGGTGGGCCGAAGGGCCTGTTTCTGTACTGTATCTCTAAAAACTAAAAAGCTAAATCTAAGAACACCATACATTAACTGAGTGTGTGACCTACAGCACCAGAGACCCAGGTTCGATCCTGACTAAGGGTGCAGTGGTTAATGGGAGAAGGCAGGAGAATGGTGTTAGGAGGGAGAGATAGATCAGCCATATTCAGTGCAGGTCATAAGGAATTGGGCCGGATGGCCTAATTCTACTCCTATTCCTTATGACCTGCACTGGGATGGATGAATTGAATGTTTACATGGTCCCAGGTCATACTTAACAGTGTAATCCAGCATATAACCATATAACCATATAAACATAACAGCACGGAAACAGGCCATCTCGGCCCTTCAAGTCCGTGCCGAACATTAAAAAAATAAATACTTCCCCCTAGTCCCATCTACCTGCACTCAGACCATAACCCTCCATTCCTTTCCCGTCCATATACCCATCCAATCTATTTTTAAAGGATAACATCGAACCTGCCTCCACCACTTCCACTGGAAGCTCATTCCACACAGCTACCACTCTCTGAGTAAAGAAGTTCCCCCTAATGTTCCCCCTAAACTTCTGTCCCTTAATTCTCAAGTCATGTCCCCTTGTTTGAATCTTCCCTACTCTCAATGGGAAAAGCTTATCCACGTCCACTCTGTCTAACCCGCTCATAATTTTAAAGACCTCTACCAAGTCCCCTCTTAACCTTCTGCGCTCCAAAGAATAAAGACCTAACTTGTTCAACCTTTCTCTGTAACTTAGTTGCTGAAACCCAGGCAACATTCTAGTAAATCTCCTCTGTACTCTCTCTATTTTATTGACATCCTTCCTATAATTAGGCGACCAAAATTGTACTCCATACTCCAGAATTGGCCTCACCAATGCCTTGTACAATTTTAACATTACATCCCAACTTCTATATTCAATGCTCTGATTTATAAAGGCCAGCACACCAAAAGCTTTCTTTACCACCCTATCTACATGAGATTCCACCTTCAGGGAACTATGCACAGTTATTCCTAGATCCCTCTGTTCAACTGCATTCCTCAATTCGCTACCATTTACCGTGTACGTCCTATTTTGATTTGTCCTGCCGAGATGTAGCACCTCACATTTGTCAGCATTAAACTCCATCTGCCATCTTTCAGCCCACTCTTCCAAATGGCCTAAATCTCTCTGTAGACTTTGAAAATCTACTTCATTATCCACAACACCACCTATCTTAGTATCATCTGCATACTTACTAATCCAATTTTCCACACCATCATCCAGATCATTGATGTACATGACAAACAACAGTGGACCCAACACAGACCCCTGAGGCACCCCACTAGTCACCGGCCTCCAACCTGACAAACAGCCATCCACCATTACTCTCTGGCATCTCCCATTCAGCCACTGTTGAATCCATCTTGCTACTCCACCATTAATACCCAACAATTGAATCTTCTTAACCAACCTTCCATGAGGAACCTTGTCAAAGGCCTTACTGAAGTCCATATAGACAACATCCACTGCTTTACCCTCATCAATTTACCTAGTAACCTCTTCGAAAAATTCAAGAAGATTAGTCAAGCATGACCTTCCAGGCACAAATCCATGTTGACTGTTCCTAATCAGACCCTGCTTATCCAGATGCTTATATATATTATCTTTAAGTATCCTTTCCATTAATTTGCCCACCACTGACGTCAAACTAACAGGTCTATAATTGCTAGGTTTACTCTTCGAACCCTTTTTAAACAACGGAACAACATGCGCAGTACGCCAATCCTCCGGCACTATTCCCGTTTCTAATGACGTTTGAAATATTTCTGTCATAGCCCCTGCTATTTCTACACTAACTTCCCTCAATGTCCTAGGGAATATCCTGTCAGGACCTGGAGACTTATCCGTTTTCATATTTTTCAAAAGTGTCCGCACCTCCACTTCTTTGAATCTCACAGTTTCCATTGCTACTCTGCTCGTTTCCCTTACCTCACATAATTCCATATCCTTCTCCTTGGTGAATACCGAAGAAAAGAAATTGTTCAATATCTCCCCCATCTCTTTTGGCTCTGCAGATAGCTGTCCACTCTGACTCTCTAATGGACCAATTTTATTCCTTGTTATCCTTTTGCTATTAATATAGCTGTAGAAACCCTTTGGATTTCTACAGCTATATCTCATCTATATTTGTGTGGATGTTTTAACCATCAGGGCTAGGAATTTGAGTACAGGAATTAATCTTACTGAAAATCGTGAGGTAAATGGTTCATTTTTTGGCTCTTTGTCCAATATTAGTTAGACCTAAAATTGACAGTGGTGAAGTAACTCGGCAGATCAGGCAGCATCCCTGGAGAACATGGATAGGTGAAATCTTGGGTTGGGACACTTCTCAATGCTGTCTGACCCGCTGAGTTACTCCAGCACTTGTGTCTCTTTTGTAACGGAGACGAGGAAACACTTTTTCTCACAGAGAGTAGTGAGTCTATGGAATTCTCTGCCTCAGAGGGTGGTGGAAGCAGGTTCTCTGGATGCTTTCAAGAGAGAGTTAGATAGGGCTCTTAAAAATAGCGGTCAGGGGATATGGGGAGAAGGCAGGAACGGGGTACTGATTGGGGATGATCAGCCATGATCACAGTGCTGGCTCAAAGGGCCGAATGGCCTACTCCTGCACCTATTGTCTATTGTCTATTGTAAACCAGCATCTGCAGTTTCTTGTTTCTACATTAGACAAACGATCATAAGTGATAGCAGTAGAATTCGGCTCATCATGTCTACTCCTGCCTTCTTCCCATAACTTCCGACACCTGTACTAATCAAGTGACAAAGAATTCCACAGATTCACCACCCTGACTAAATACATTTCTGCTCATCTCCTTCCTAAAAGAACGTCCTTTAATTCTGAGGCTATGTCCTAGACTCTCCCACTAGTGGAAACATCCTCTCCACATCCACTCTATCCAAGCCCTTCACTATTCTGTACGTCTCAATGAGGTCCCCCCTCATTCTTCTAAACTCCATCGTGTACAGGCCCAGTGCCCACAAATGCTCATCCTGGGAATGCTTAACCTACTCATTCCTAGGATCATTCTTGTAAACAGCAAGAAGTAGCGAAAAAGTGGTTTGGCTGCTGAGTTGTTGAATGCAAAACTAATAACTTTATACGGAGGTGATATTGGAATGGACAAAACTGCTTCCTAATCAATCAGTGAGAATTAATTGATGCAAGGACTTAGAATGTGGCTTTATTCAATGGTTAATCAAGTGCTGAAAATGAGATAAAGAAAGGGAAATAAATTTTGGCTTGAAAGGAACCAGAAAGGAAAGGCAAAAATGTATTTACATTTTAAATTTTTTTAAGAGAATTTCTAAATTATTGCGCCTCCATGCCTGTTAAAGTTAATTTCAGTGTCAGACTGCATGACAATAAGAAATAGCTATCATATTAATAAAGTTCTTCCAATTGACTTGACAGGAATTAATGTTCCGTCAGTTAATCAATTTCCGGACCTCCAGTGTATGTCAAAAATGAGGCAGATAACAAATTGCCTTTTTGTAAGGCTACTGAGAAAGTTGGGCAACTCAGCAATTTTTGAAAATTGGCAAAGAACACGCATCCGTTCCTTTACTTAAAGTTACTCTCCTCTTTCTCCCCGAGTAAAATTGAGCACTTTTAGCCTTTCAATAGCAGGGTTAAGGGGCTGTCCCACTGCGGCGACCTAATCCGCGAGTTCAGAAGAGTGTCTTCGACCTTCAAGCTCGAGGGCACTTGCCTGGGAAAACCTCGAGCTGGATCGACTGTCTGCGATGAAACCGCGGGCTGGATCGACCAACCGCGCGCGCACACACAAACGCATCGCAAAGGCGGGGCTAGGGAAAAATGGGGGATCGCTGTCTGAAATTCACACCCGCGATGAAGAGGAAGGTAAAAGACGGCTGCAAAGTAAGCCTTTAGAGAGCGTGGTGGGGGGTGGGGGGGGGGGGGGGGTGGAGACACTTTAAAGAAGTCAGACAACATTTAATAAAGTTTAACCTAGTCGGTTTTCCTGGGTCCTGAAAACTCCAATGAGCCAATTAAAATGCCCGGTCAGCGAAGGAGATTGCCTACGGCTGCGCTCGACTGCCTATAACTACATAGCGACCCCACTCCACTGCACTGCAAGTTCAAAAGAACCATGCCGACCATTTTACTCGTGGAAAATGTTTCACATGCTGAAAAGTTTCCGCGACCAAACTGAGGCCGCGAGTATTCGGTAACTTCCCTCGAGCATGAAGGAGAGTTCCAATGACATCATAGGACCTCCTAGGGACCACGTATCGACCATGCTGTGAGTTTGAGTCGAGGGCAAACTCGTCTAAACTTGTAGATTATGTCGCTGCAGTGGGACAGCCCCATAAGGTTCAATGAGGATTTCTGACTCTCACCTGGAGGGGGGTGGGTATCTGGCCCGAGCTGCCAAAGGAGGTAGTTGAGGCAGGTAATATAATGGCATTTAAAAGACACTTGGACTGCACATGGATAGGATATGTTTCGAGGGATTTGGGCCAATGGCATTAGCTTAGATGGGGCATCCTGGTCAGCATGGACAATTTGAGCCGAATGTCCTGTTACCGTGCTTGTGACTTTAGGGCGGCACTGTGGCACAACGGTATAGTTGCTGCCTTGCAGCGCCAGAGACCCGGGTTCGATCCTGACGAAGGGTGCTATTCAGTATGGAGTTTGTACGTTCTCCCTATGATCTTGTGGGTTTTTCTGGGTGCTCCGGTTTCCTTTCCCACACTCCAAAGACAGACAGGTTTGTAGGTTAATTGGCTTCTGAAAAATTGCATATTGTCCCTAGTGTGTAGGGGTAGTGCTAGTGTACAGGGTAATTGCTGGTCGGCCCTGACGCAGAGGCCGAAGGGCCTGTTCCCACGCTGTATGTCTAAACTAAGTTGTGCTGACTGTGCTTAAATCAATGATAACCTTTGTGTTTATTTTTCCCAGCTTGGGAAAATAATGGATGATCAGCCATGATCACAATGAATGGCGGTGTAGACTCGAAGGCCCAAATGGCCTCCTCCTGCACCTATTTTCTATGTTTCTATGTTTGTGACATCTTTGTATCCTGGAAACGTTGTAACATCTTAGCAACTTAGTAAAGTTAAAGGCCTGTCTCACGGGTATGCGGTTACTGGCAGTGAAGCAGGAAGTTGGGACTGCTCGTGGACCGCCAGAGACCGCGCATGGCCCGCGGGGTCGGTCCCACGCACACCGCCGGGACCGTGCGGTGTTGGTCCCAACACCGCTCGGTGCTCACAAAAAGTCGACAACGTTCAAAAATGTTGTCCCACCGCCACAGCCGCCGCCAGTGCGGCACGAGCACCACCACAGCCGCCGCCAGTGCGGCACGAGCACCGCCACAGCCGCCGCCACAGCGCCGTGAGCACCACTAGCACCGCCACAGCGCCGCGAGCCGAATTGTCGTCATCGCATAGCGCGTTGCGTTGCGCGATGTCATCATCACCCGACGCCGCGCTCGTGGGACAGGCCGTGCGGTGATCACCCGGCATACGCGCGGCAACAGCTTCCGGTAAGGTTTAATTTTTTTTTACTTACCGTAAGCTCGTGGGACCGGCCGTACGGAGATCACTCGGCCCCCGCGCGGCATCCGTGCGGCGCCCCGCGGCATACGCACGGCGCTCTCGTGATAGCCGCGCGGACCCCGCTTCCGGCGACGCCGCGCTTCACCGCCAGTAACCGCCTGCCCGTGGGACAGGGCCATTATAGATATCTTCTATCTTAGTGATGAATTCAGCTGTACACTTGTGCTACAAGATTTTTTTTTGCGATTTCAATGCATGTCTCACAGGGGAGGGAACCATATGCTCCATAGATCTGACAAATGACACTGACAAATATCAAATACTTAATCAAGCCCTCTGTTCTGCTATGGATGGTGTTGGCCCAAAACATTTTTAGAACATCAATATGATCTTATGAATTAACTATTCCCATCTTTGCACCCTGAATGGCTTCAATATTTTCAGCTGTTAAACAGCTGTTTTGCCATTATTGCATTGGACGTATCAAGGCTATTTTCCCACTTTTAAAGACTTTTACTTTGTTACTGCTTTAAATCTCTACAATTGTTTTTAAGTTATTAAGTTAGTAAGACATAGGAGCAGAATGAGGCCATTCGGCCCATCAAGTCTATTCCTCCACTCAGTCATGGCTGGCAAGTCATATCTTTCCCTCTCAATCCGATTAAATGAATGAATGAATTAAAAAGTCTATTGGCCAAGTATTCACATTCAAGGAATTTGCCTTGATGCTTCACCCACAAGTGACAACATGACATACAGTGACAGTTAGGAATGACACATTAAATAGTAATAATAAAACATTATTGATTAAACATGTGAATCAAATAAAATACCAGAGCAAAAGGAGGCTACAGATTTTTGGTTATTGAGCAGAGCTACTACTCGTGGGACAAAAGCTGTTTTTATGTCTGGCTGTGGCAGCTTTGACAGTCCGGAGTCGCCTTCCAGAGGGAAGTGATTCAAAGAGTTTGTGGCCAGGGTGAGAGGGGTCAGAGATGATCTTACCCACTCGCTTCCTGGCCCTTGCAGTGTACAGTTCGTCAATGGAGGGAAGGTTGCAGCCAATAGCCTTCTCAGCTGATCGGACGATTCGCTGCAGCCTCCGGATGTCGTGCTTGGTGGCTGACCAAACCAGACCATGATGGAGAAGGTGAGGACAGACTCTACGATGGCCGTGTAGAATTGGACCATCATTGCCTGTGGCAGATTATGCTTCCTCAGCTGCCGCAGGAAGTACATCCTGTGTTGTGCCTTTTTGACTGTGGAGTCGATGGTAGCCCCCAACTTAAGCTCCTTGGAGATGATGGTTCCAGGAACTTAAAAGACTCCACAGATTCTCCTACCTTCTCCCATAATAAGGTCATGTGATAGGAGCAGAATTAGGCCCTGCGGCACATCAAGTCAACTCCACCATTCAATCATGGCACATCTATCTTTTCCTCTTAACCCCATTCTCCTGCCTTCTCCCCATAACCCATGATACCCGTATGCCCAAGGACCTCAATGTCCCTTAAGATCCTCTGAAATCTCTCCCCTCTCAAATTAAACCCATGGCATGTACATAGATACATAGAAAATAGGTGCAGGAGTAGGCCATTTGGCCCTTCGAGCCTGCACCGCGATTCAATATGATCATGGCTGATCATCCAACTCAGCATCCCGTACCTGCCTTCTCTCCATACCCCCTGATCCCTTTAGCCACAAGGGCCACATCATGTAGTTCTTGATCCTCCTACTCTGGGGAAATAAGGAAGCTGTGCATTCACCCTATCAATTCCTCTCATGATCCATAATCTTAGACACCGTTACTAACCCCCAATAAAGTACCATGATGCAAGTTCTATGCCCTTAAAGGTCTTGGTGGGATGATTTTCTTGGATGCAATGTTGAAATGCAAAATAGTTTCCCGAGTTCACATCACATCTTCAAGTATTTTATGAAAACAAAAGGAAATAAGGCGGTGAGTCTGTTACTGTCTGGTTTACAGGCAAGACCACCCGCCTTTATACCGGCGCTTGCCCCTTTATACCAGAGGGGAAAACTGCTTACATTTGCTGGCGACACAAGGAACTGCAGAGGCTGGAATCATGAACAGAACACAAAGTGCTGGAGGATGTGCAGGGACTTGAGGAATATGGACCATGTGCAGGCAGATGAGATCGGTTTATCTTGGCATCATGTTCAGTTCAGCCACAGCCAAAGAGCCTGTGCTAGTGCTGAACTTT
>CM075977.1:10407671-10463043 GCA_038087875.1 Malacoraja senta
CCGTGTTGTATTAAAAAAAAAGAAAACAAAACTGTCAATAAATGGGAACCCAGACGGAAATGTTGGTCAAATTCATTTGCGAAATTGTCACGAGAAACTTCGTTTATGTGTGTTTCTAATTCATTAAACGATTGAATCCTTGAAACTTCTGACTGTCTCTGAACTCAAAAGATGAGCAGACTTGGACATAGTTAAATTCATAAGTTATAAATGCAGAATTAGGCCATTTGTTGGCACCGGGCCTGTACTCACTGGAGGGGGGACCTCATTGAAACATACAGAATAGTGAAAGGCCTGGAAAGAGTGGGTGTGGAGAAGATGTTTTCACTCGTGGGAGAGTCTAGGACTAGCGGTCATAGCCTCAGAATTAAAGGACATTCTTTTAGGAAGGTGATGAGGAGAAATTTCTTTAGTCAGAGGGTGGTGAATCTGTGGAATTCTTTGCCACAGAAAGCTGTGGAGGACATATCATGGGATAATTTTAAGGCAGAGATGGGTAGATTCTTGATTAGTACGGATGTCAGGGGTTATGAGGAGAAGGCAGGAGGATGGGGTTAGGAGGGAGAGATAGATCAGCCATGATTGAATGGCGGAGTAGACTTGATTGGCCAAATGGCCTAATTCTACTCCTATCACTTATGACCTTATGAAAAAAGTCCAACCGCTCGCTGTAGCTAATACTGCCTGATCCAACATCATTCTGGCAAATTTCCTCTGCACCCCTTCCAAAGCTTCCACACCTTTCCTGTATTGGGAGACCAGAAGTGTAAGCAATACTCTTATGTGGCCGTACCAGCTGTCTGAAGAAGGGTCTTGACCCAAAACATCACCTATTCCTTTTCTCCAGTGATGCTGCTTGTCCCGCTCAGTTACTCCAGCTTTTTGTGTCCATCAAAGTTCCATAAAGTTGCGTCATGACTTCCTGACACTAATACTCAATTCCCCAACCAATGAAGACATTCAGATTCAGATTCAGATTCAACTTTATTGTCATTGTGCAGTGTACAGTACAGAGACAACAAAATGCAGTTAGCATCTCCCTAGAACAGCGACATAAATATGAGCAATAAATAAATCTAATAAATCCTGGTGGGAGGAGTGTCGGGGGGGGGGGTGTGATTGGCAGTCACCGAGGTACAGTGTTGAGTAGTGTAACCGCCGCAGGGAACAAGCTGTTCCTGGACCTGCTGGTCCGGCAACGGAGAGACCTGTAGCGCCTCCCGGATGTTAGGAGGGTAAACAGTCTGTGGTTGGGGTGAGAGCAGTCCTTGGCGATGCTGAGCGCCCTTCGCAGACAACGCTTGCTTTGGACAGACTAAATGGAGGGGAGTGAGGAACCGGTGATGCGTTGGGCAATTTTCACCACCCTCTGCAGTGCTTTCCGGTCGGAGACAGAGCAGTTGCCATACCATACTGTGATGCAGTTGGTAAGGATGCTCTCGATGGTGCAGCGGTAGAAGTTCACCAGAATCTGAGGAGACAGATGGACCTTCTTTAGTCTCCTCAGGAAGAAGAGACGCTGGTGAGCCTTCTTGACCAGAGTTGAGGTATTGTGGGTCCAAGAGAGGTCATCGGAGATGTTGACCCCCAGGAACCTGAAGCTGGAAACACGTTCCACCTCCGTCCCGTTAATGTGGATGGGGGTGTGCGTGCCGCCCCTAGACTTCCTGAAGTCTACAATGAGCTCCTTGGTCTTCTTGGAGTTAAGGGCCAGGTTGTTGTCAGCGCACCATGCTGCTAGGAGCTGGACCTCCTCCCTATAGGCCGACTCATCGTTGTTGCTGATGAGGCCAATCACCGTTGTATCATCTGCATACTTGATGATGGTGTTAGTACCATGTACAGGTGTGCAGTCGTAGGTGAAGAGGGAGTAGAGGAGGGTGCTCAGCACACAGCCCTGTGGAACGCCGGTGTTCAGGGTGAGGGTTGAAGAGGTGTGCTTGTCTAACCTAACAGACTGGGGTCTGTTGGTTAGAAAGTCCAGTATCCAGTTGCAGAGGGAGGGGTCGATGCCCAGGTCACTGAGTTTGGTGATCAGTTTAGAGGGTATGATGGTGTTGAATGCTGCGCTGTAATCGATGAACAGCATTCTTACGTAAGTGTCTCTGTTGTCGAGGTGGGAGAGGGCGGAGTGAAGTGCCGTTGAGATGGCATCCTCCGTACTCCTGTTCTTGCGGTAGGCAAACTGATAGGGATCCAATGTGGGGGGTAGGCAGCCTTTGAGGTGTGCCAGGACCAGCCTCTCGAAGCACTTGACGATGATGGGAGTAAGTGCAACTGGGCGGAAGTCGTTGAGGCTTGCCACAGTGGAGTGTTTTGGCACCGGCACGATGGAGGTGGATTTAAGGCACGTGGGCACAACTGCTTGGGCAAGTGACAGGTTGAAGATTTCAGTCCAGACGTCTGTCAACTGCGCAGCACAGGCCCTGAGGACGCGCCCGGGGATGCCGTCAGGGCCAGCAGCCTTACGTGCATTAGTCCTACTCAGTGCCATGTACACGTCATAGGGGGTGAGTGTCAGGGGCTGGTGATCGGCAGGGAGCACCGCCTTGATGGGCATCTCTAGATTGTCCCTGTCAAAGCGGCTATAGAAGTGGTTAAGCTCCTCAAGGAAGGAGGCGTAGCTGGATGTGGGGGTGGTGTTGGTGGGTCTAAAGTCCGTGATGGCCTGGATGCCTTGCCACATGCGTCGGGGGTCGGAGTTGTTGTTGAAGTGCTCCTCAATCCTGAGCTTATGGCAGTGCTTGGCCTTCTTGATGCCCCTCTTCAGGTTAGCCCTGGATGAACTGTAGGCTCGGGCATCGCCTGACCTGAAAGCGGTGTCCCGTGCTTTCAGCAGTAGCCTGACCTCGCTGTTCATCCATGGCTTCTGATTTGGGAATATGGTCACCCGTTTGAGGGAGGTGACACTGTTGATGGTGGAGTTTATAAAGTCCAGAACAGAGGATGTATAGGAGTCAATGTCCGTGTGGGAGTCAAGGGTGGCCTGGGCTGCAAACGCCTTCCAGTCAGTGTTTCCAAAACACTGCTGAAGTGTGGAGTCCGCCTCCTCTGACTAGACTTTAACTGTCCTCACAGTGAGTTTAACCCGTCTGATGAGTGGGGAGTACTTTGGGAGCAGGAACAATGAGAGGTGATCAGACTGTCCAAGGTGGGGGAGGGGGACGGCTTTGTAAGCTTCAGCCATGTTGGTGTAGACTTTGTCCAGTGTCTTGGCTTCTCTAGTGGCGAAGGAGACATGTTGGTGGAATTTGGGAGTACAGTCTTCAGGTTGGAGTGCATGCAATATGCCTCATATACATATTAAGAGAGTCAAGAGTGTTTAATCCTCATACATACCGAAACGGAACAGTGAAATTCTTATTTGCAGCAGCCTGGTAAACAACATGTTTAAGTAATATGGGCGGCCACGGAGGCGCAGCGGTAGAGTTACAGCCCCGGAGACCCGGGTTCGATCCCGACTACGGGTGCTGTCTGTACGGAGTTTGTACGTTTTCCCCGTGACCGCGTGGGTTTTCTCCAAGATCTTTGGTTTCCTCCCACACTCCAAAGGCGTTCACGTTTGTAAGTTACGTAATTGGCTTGGTGTATGTGGAAATTGTCCCTAGTGTGTGCAGGGCGGTGATAATGTGCGGGGATCGCTGGTCGGCCCGGACTCGCTGGGCCGAAGGGTCTGTTTCCGCGCTGTATCTCTAAAGTACACTAAAGGTAAAGTTACATTTGGTGAGATATAAAGCAGACGACAGATCTGCCTCTTTGCTATTGATTCATTGCACTCTAATTCTGTAATTAATTGGCTGCATTATAATCCTACACCATGGACCATCCTTTTGGGTACATAGAAACATAGGAAATAGGTGCAGGAGGAGACCATTCGGCCCTTCGAGCCAGCACCGTCATTCATTGTGATCATGGCTGATCGTCCCCAATCAATAACCCGTGCCTGCCTTCTCCCCATATCCCTTGACTCCACTAGCCCCTAGAGCTCTATCTAACTCTCTCTTAAATCCATCCAGTGATTTGGCCTCTACAGCCCTCTGTCTTAAATGGCCTCCCCATTATTCTCCCAATTCTGCTAGCCCTTGAATTCTCCCAATTCTGCTAGCCCTTGCTGTCCCCTCCCCTTCATCAGCCATCCGGTTGTCTCCTTCCCTCCCCCAGCCCTCGGGCTCCTCCTCCGCCTTTTTCCTTTTTTCCTTTCTTCTCCCCAACCCCTATCAGTCTGAAGAAGGGTTTCGGCCCGAAACGTTACCTATTTCCTTCGCTCCATAGATGCTGCTGCACCCGCTGAGTTTCTCCAGCATTTTTGTGTACCTTCCCCATTATTCTAATTGTTTCACCTGAATTCCACCTGAATGGTTTCATATAACATGTCACATCCAGAGAATTGGCCTCCACTGCCTTCTGTGGCAGAGAATTCCACAGATTCACAACTCTCTGGGTACAGGTTATTGAAATTTTAAAACAAGACCCATGGAAAGATAAGAATGACCGACCGGGTGAGCGTTGAGAAGGAAACTCAGGAACCGTAAGCAAGGCTGAAGTAACAAGATATCAAAAGACACAAAGTAACTATGAAAGTAGTAGAGATCGCAACTCTAAAACTGATCAACACCATCGCAAAGTTCAAAATACAATGTGCTGGAGTAACTCAGAGGGTCAGCCGGCATCTGTGGAGGGAATGAGTGGGCGATGTTTTGGATCAGAACCCTTCTTCAGGCTGAAGAGATGTCAAGTTTTTAGGAGTAAATAGAAACATAAAAAATAGGTGCAGGAGTAGGCCATTCGGCCGTTCGAGGCATCAATATGATCATGGCTGATCATCCAAAATCAGTACCCCGTTCCTGCTCTTTCCCCATATCCCTTGATTTTGTTCGCCCAAAGAGCTAAATCTAACTCTCTTGAAAACATCCAGTGAATTGGCCTCCACTGCCTTCTGTGTTCCACACATTCACAACTCTCTGGGTGAAGATGTTTTTCCTCATCTCAGACCTAAATAGAAACATAGAAAACAGGTGCAGGAGGAGGCCATTCTGCCCTTCGAGCCTACCCCCTTATTCTTAAATTTTGACCCCTGGTTCTGGACTCCCCCGACATCGGGAACATTTTTCCTGCATCTAGCCTGTCCAATTCCTTAAAAATTGTTTATGTTTTCTACAAGCTCCCCTAACATCCTTCTAAATTCCAATGAATATAAGCCCAATCAACCCATTCTTCCATCTTGTATCACTGTTAAAATATTCATATTGCAATCCTCGTAAACAAATTCTGGACCTGACTTTTCTTATTCAGATTTTGTGCATTCTTTTCTCTAACATTATTACCAGCTACAGTAGCTTCAATAGCTTCTTCAAGCAAGTTTGGTGGCCTGAGAGAAAAGACAGCCGATGAAGTTGATCAACAAAAGTGTCCCTCTCCCTGAATTGTTTCATATAACATGTCATATTGTAATTGGATGCTTTTGAGCAGCCCTCAATTTGCAATTAGATACATTTTACACCATGTGTTTTGAGTTTGTACGCCAAGGTGCACTCGATATTAGTTATTAATAAATTATGAAGTGCTCTGCTTTCAATACAAGGGTTTCAGTTACAGGATATAGATGACAATAGACAATAGATGCAGGAGAAGGCCATTCGGCCCTTCAAGCCAGCTCCGCCATTCAATGTGTTCATGGCTGATCATCCCCAATCAGTTACCCGTTCCTGCCTTCTCCCCATATCCCCTGACTCCGCTAGCTGACAGATGATCAGCCATGATCACATTGAATGGTGGTGCTGGCTCAAAGGGCTGAATGGCCTACTCCTGCACCTATTGTCTATTGTCTATCTTTAAGAGCCCTGTCTAGCTCTCTTTTGAAAGTATCCAGAGAACCGGCCTCCACCGCCCTCTGAGGCAGAGAATTCCACAGACTCACAACTCTCTGTATGAAAAAGTGTTTCCTCAACTCCGTTCGAAATGGCTTACTCCTTATTCTTAAACTGTGGCCCCCTGGTTCTGGACTCCCCCAATATCGTGAACATGTTACTTGACTCTAGCGTGTCCAAACCCTTAATAATCCTATATGTTTCAATAAGATACCCTTCTAAATTCCAGAGTATACAAGCCCAGCCGCTCCTTTCTCTCAGCATATGACAGTCCCGCCATCCCGGGAATTAACCTTGCAAACCTATGCTGCACTCCCTCAATAGCAAGAATGTCCTTCCTCAAATTAGGCGACCAAAACTGCACACAATACTCCAGGTGTGGTCTCACTAGCGCCCTGTACAACTGCAGAAGGACCTCTTTGCCATTCGCTTTCTTCACTTCCTGCTATACCTCCATGCTTACTTTCATTGACTAATGAACAAGGACCCCCCAGATCCCGTTGTACTTCCCCTTTTCCCAACTTGACACCATTTGGATAATAATCTGCCTTCCTGTTTTTGCTAACAAAGTGGATAACCTCACATTTATCCACATTAAACTGCATCTGCCATGCATCTGCCCACTCACCCAACCTGTCCAAGTCACCCTGCATTCTCATAGCATCCTCCTCACAGTTCACACTGCCACCCAGCTTTGTGTCATCTGCAAATTTGCTAATGTTACTTTGAATCCCTTCATCTAAATCATTGATGTATATTGTAAATAGCTGCTGTCCCGGCATCGAGACTTGCGATACCCCACTTGTCACTGCCTGCCATTCTGAAAGAGACCTGTTAATCCCTACTCTTTGTTTCCGGTCTGCCAACCACTTTTCTATCCATGTCAGCACTCTACCCCCAATACCATGTGCCCTAATTTTTCCCACTAATCTCCTATGTGGACCTTATCAAATGCCTTTTGAAAGTCCAGCTACACTACATCCACTGGCTCTCCCTTGTCCATTTTCCTAGTTACATCCTCAAAAAATTCCAGAAGATTAGTCAAGCATGATTTCCCCTTCGTAAATCCATGCTGACTCGGACCGATCCTGTCATTGCTATCCAAATGTACGGCTATCTCATCTTTTATAATTGACCATTCAATTCAACTTTATTGTCATTGCACAGATACAAGTATGGGTACAACGAAATGCAGTTTAGCGTCTGTTCGTAGTAATAGTGCAATATAGAAATAAAAATACAGAATAAGAATAATATACAGAATAAAAATACAGAATAAGCAAACAATGTGGACGGAGAGACTGGAGAAATCTATCGGCGGGACTCCGAGTTCAGCAATGTGATAGTGTTGTTGAAGAAGCTGTTCCTCATCCTACTTGTACGAGACCTGAGGCTTCTGTACCACCTCCCTGATGGGAGGAGGGGTCCTTGATGATCTTCCCGGCCCGTCTCAGACACCGTTTTCGGTGGAAGGCATCCATTGCAGGGAGCGGGACACCGATGATGTACTGAGCGGTTTTCACCACCCGTTGTAGTGCCTTCCTGTCAGCTACCTTGCAACTGCTGTACCATACCGTGATGCAGGTGGTCAGGATGCTTTCGATGGTACAGCGGTAAAAGTTGGTCAGGATCTGGGGGGACAGGTGAGCTTTCTTGAGCCTCCTCAGGAAGTAAAGGCGCTGCTGCGCCTTCTTGATCAGTTTGGAGGTATTGAGGGACCAGGACAGATCCTCCGAGATGTGTACCCTGAGGAATTTGTAGTTGGAGACGCGCTCCACCTCAGTCCCGTTTATATGGATGGGGGTATGTCTGCCTCCTCTGTTCTTCCTGAAGTCAACAATAATTTCCTTCGTCTTCTTGGAGTTGAGGACGAGGTTATTGTTGGCAGACCAGGCTGCCAGGTGCTGGACCTCCTCCCTGTAGGCTGACTCGTCATTGTCACTGATCAGTCCTACCACCGTGGTGTCGTCAGCAAATTTAATGATGGCGTTGGAGCCATTCTTAGGGATGCAGTCATGGGTGAAGAGGGAGTAGAGGAGAGGGCTGAGCACACAGCCCTGTGGCTCAGTGTTATAGTGGAGGAGGTGAGGTTGTTCACCCTAACAGACTGTGGTCTGTTGGTGAGGAAATCCAGTGTCCAATTGCAGAGGGAGGTGGAGATGCCAAGTCTGCTGAGTTTGGTGATCAAGCTAGCGGGGAAGACAGTGTTAAAGGCGGAGCTGAAATCAATGAACAGCAACCTGATGTAGGTGTTATTACTGTCCAGGTGGGTCAGGGCAGAGTGTAGGGCCACCGATATGGCATCCTCTGTAGACCTGTTGGCCCGGTAGGCAAACTGATGGGGGTCCAGTGTGGGGGGAGGCTGGCTTTGAGGTGAGCCAAGATCAGCCGCTCAAAGCACTTTGCAATGACAGGGGTGAGTGCCACTGGGCGGAAGTCGTTGAGACTCCCTGTAGCTGATTGTTTGGGCACTGGCACAATGGTTGATGTCTTGAGGCAAGTGGGGACGACACCCTGGGCCAGTGACAGATTGAAAATGTCAGTGAAGACCAGGGATAGTTGTCCAGCACATGCCCTGAGCACCCGCCCGGGGATGCCATCGGGGCCGGCAGCTTTGTGCTCATTCACCTTGCTCAGTGCATCTTGTACAGCAGAGGTGGAGAGACTGAGGGGTTGTTCGTTCGGGGGTGGAGCAACTTTGATGGCTGGAGTTTTGTTGTCCCGGTCAAAGCGAGCATAGAAGTGGTTTAGCTCGTCAGGAAGGGAGGCGTTATCTGGGGGGGGGGGTGTTAACTTTATGGTAATCGGCAAGGGATTTGATTCCTTGCCACATGCGCCTAGGGTCGGAGTTGTTTTGGAAATGCTCCTCGATCCGCTGTTTGTGATTGAGTTTAGCATTCCTAATTCCCTTTTTCAGATTGGCCCTGGATGAGCTGTATCCCTCAGCGTTGCCAGATCTGAAAGCGGCATCGCGAGCTTTCAGCAGGAGTCTGACCTCCCTGCTCATCCACGGCTTCAGGTTAGGGAAGGTATTTATCTCTTTGTGGGTAGTGACGTTGTCAGTGCAGAATTTTATATAGTCCAAAACTGTTGAGGTGTATGAGTTGATGTCCACTTGGGAGTTAAAGGTGGCCTGGGTGGCAAACAGACTCCAGTCTGTTTGCTGAAACTGTTCCTGTAAACCAGAGACAGCCCCCTCAGGCAAACCTTCACTGTCCTAGGTTTCACCGTAGGTTTCACACGTCTGATCCGAGGTGTGTATTTGGGGAGCAGGAACGGAGAGAGGTGGTCAGACTGTCCCAGGTGGGGGAAGGGGAGGGCTTTGTAGGCCTCAGTGATATTAGTATATACTAAGTCCAGAATATTGTTTCCTCTGGTTGGACAGGAGACATGCTGGTGGAATCTGGGGAGTACAGCTTTAAGGTTGGAGTGGTTAAAATCACCCGCAACAATAAAAAGCCCCCTCTGGGTGTGCAGTTAGTTGTTTGCTGATAGCAGCTTGCAGCTCTTCCATTGCTAGCCTGGCATTAGCGTCCGGGGGTACATAGACTGCAGTGATGACAATCGATGTAAATTCCCTGGGCAGATAGAAGGGCCTGCACTTTATCCTCAGGTATTCCAGGTCAGCAGAGCAGTGACTCCCAATCCTAACAGCGTCCGTACACCATGAGTTGTTCACATAAATGCACAGTCCGCCGCCCTTGGTCTTACCGGAGTCCTCCGCTGTTCTGTCGGCCCTGAAGACAGTGCGCCCCTCCAGCTCGATGGGGTTGTCCGAGATGTTGTCGTTGAGCCATGTTTCGGTGAAGACCATGGCGTTGCAGTGTGTGGTGATCCGCAGCCGTAGCTCGTCGATTTTACTCACCAGGGACCGGACATTGGCGAGGAAAATGCTTGGCAGAGCTGGCTGGTGCGGGTTCGATTTCAGCCTAGCTCGATAGCCTCCCCGCTTCCCACGCCTTTGTTTGCGGTCCCTGCGCCGCCTCCGGGCACTTCCTGTCGGGGGAGCTGGCCCGCTAGACCACGGTGTCCTGGTGATCTCCGGCGGCAGTTGAAGCAGTTGAAAGTCGCTTCTGGGGTTCGTTGCGTAGAGACGGCCGAGCTCCAGTAGCTCCTGACGGCCGTACAGAGTATTCGCTCGAGTGCTCCGGGCGAAAACCAAGGTAATTATTAACAGAATAAAAACTAAATTGCAAAAACTACGCAGACGCAGAGCCTCGCGTTGTGCACGCGATGCCATCTTGGACAAGCATCTTCCCCACCACCAATGTCAGGCTAACTGGTCTATAATTCCGTTTTCTCTCAACCACCTTTCTTAAAAAGTGAGAGGACATTAGCTACCCTCCAATCCACAGGAACTGATCCTGATTCTATAGAACATTGGAAAATTTTCGCCAATGCATCCAGTGGTCTATAAATCTAAATCCTTGCTCCCTGCACCAGCCCCTCAGCCACACATTCAGATCACCCTCTGTGTGAAAAAGTTACCCCTCTGATTCCTATTAAATCTTTTCTCCTTCAACTTGAACCTATGTCCTCTGGTCCTTGATTCCCCTACTCTGGGCAGAAGACTCCGATCTATTCCTCTCATGATTTTGTATACCTCTATAAGATCTCCCCTCATCCTCCTGCGCTCCATGGAATAGAGACCCAGCCTCCTCAACCTCTCCCTATAGCTCAAGCCCTCTAGTCCTGGCAACATCCTCGTAAATCTTTTCTGAACCCTTTCAAGCTTGACAATATCTTTCCTAGAACATGGTGCACAGAAGCTGTTGCTTTTCTCTTAATCGGGTCTCAGTGAATATTTTCACCAACACAGATTTGGAGGGATATGGACCAAGCACAGGCAGGTGGGACCAGTGTAGCTGGGACATGTTGGCCGGTGTTGGCAAGTTAGGCCGAAGGGCCTGTTTCCACACTGTATCACTCTATGACTCTCTGACTCTTGACAAACTCATAAATAATTTCGACTCTCGTAAACTATGCTAGAATCAAATTTTGAAAGTTGATGGTTTGGGTTTGGGTTTAGATTTATTATTGTCACGCTTTCACATAAAGGCTGGTAGGTGCATGGAACGAGCTGCTGGAGGAGGTAGTCGAGGCAGATACTATCGCAACCTTCCAGAAACATTAGACAGGTACATGGATAGGATAGATTCAGAAGGATACGGGTCAAACGGAGGCTAGTGGGACTAGTGTAGATGGGACATGGTGAGCGTTGTGGGCAAGTTGGGCCGATGGGCCTGTTTCCCCACTGTATGACATTGTTATCCAAACAGATCAGATTACTATACAATAAATGCAATCATGTCAAACTCAAGTACAATAGGTAGAGCAAAGGAAATGAGTGCAGAATATAGTTTTCAGCATTGAAGTGCATTAGTTCCAGAAACAAATTCCAATGTCCAAATGGTGCAGAGGTGAATAGGACAGTACCCCAGTTTATGGAAGGACCGTTCAGCAGCCTGATAACAAAGGGGAAGAATTTGTACTTGAGTCTGGAATTTTTCACTTTCAAGCTTCTGTACCTTTTAGGGTTCGGCCATTTGGCCCTTTGAGCCAGCACCACCATTCAATATGATCATGGCTGATCATCCACAATCAGTACCCCGTTCCTGCTTTCTCCGCATATCCCTTGATTCCGTTAGCCCCAAGAACTAAATCAAACTCTCTCTTGAATACATCCAGTGAAATGGCTTCCACTGCCTTCAGTGGCAGATTATTCCACAGATTCACAACTCTCTGGGTGAAAAGGTTTTTCCTCATCGCCTGTCCCGCTGAGTCAATCCAGCTCTTTGTGTCTATCTTCGGTTTAAGCCAGCATCTGCAGTTCCTTCTTACACCATGTTACTAGGTTCTCTATCTCCTCCCTGTACTCTGTCCCATCATTGTACATGATTCTGCCTGCCATTGATGCGAATTGGGCCATGTGTTTGGTAAGTACTTAAATTTCCCTCAGACTGGTATGAGCTCAAAGAATGCACTGAATGGACTCTATAGATTTCTTCTTTCAACTTGAGTTTGAATGGAGTATACTGCATGGGTTTTCTCCAGGTGCTCCGTTTCCGCCCTCACTCCAAAGACATGCGGGTTTGTAGGTTAATTGGCTTCAGCAAAATTGTAAATTGTCCCTAGGGTGTCGGATAGTGCTAATGTACAGGGGTGATCGCTGGTCGGCGCGGACTCGGTCAGCCGAAGGGCCTGTTTCCGCTCTGTATCTTTGAAGTGAAAAGTGAAAAGTAAACTCCTGACATCAATCCGTGTTGCTGTCAAACTCAAAGTCAAATGTGTGGCTACCATGAAGATAGACACAAAAAGCTGGAGTAACTCAGCGGGTCAGGCAGCATCTCTGGAGAAAAGGAATAGGTGACGTTTCGGGTCGAGACACTTCATCAGGCTACCATCATCTGTCAAGCATGTACCAAAGATACAACTTTTATCAGCAACGAGGGTACATCATAGAAACATAGAAACATTGAAAATAGGTGCATGTGTAGGCCATTTGGCCCCTCAAGCCAGCACCACCATTCAATATGATCATGGCTGATCATCCAGAATCAGTACCCCGTTCCTGCTTTCTCCCCATATCCCGAGATTCCATTTGCCCTAAGAGCTAAATCTAACTCTCTTTAAAACATCCAGTGAATTGGCCTCCACTGCTTATGTGGCAGGGAATTCCACAGTTGCACAACTCTCTGGGTGAAAATGTTGTTCCTCAACTCTCTGGGTGAAAACGTTTTACCTCCCATCAGCACCCATTGCACCTCACATGTACTATTTAAAGAGGTCGTCACTCTTTACAGCTGCCTTGCTAAATGATTGCTAAGGTGTTCTTTAATGGAAGGTAGTTTGTAAGGACAAATGAGTCAAGGCTGGGCTGATGAGGACGAATTTAAAGAAGAAGGAGTCATCTTCCTCCCTAAGTAAGAGCCAGCACCTACCTCTTTTCTCTTATTAATTATTTCAAGGTTATGCAACAATTTGTTTGATATCTCTCTATATCACCATCTACATCTCTCGTTTCCCTGTCCCCTGACTCTCAGTCTAAAGAAGGGTCTCGACCCAAAACGTCACCTATTCCTTTTCTCCAGCGATGTTGTTGGACCCGTTGAGTTACTCCAGCATTTTGTGTCCATCTTCTGTTGTAAAAAGAACATCTCTGTAAAAAGAACACTAAACCACCGTACTGAAGTATTAACATCAGTGCAGGTAATTAATAATAAGATCAAAACATATAAACTCAGTGGAAACATTAACCATATCATTATTGCCAGCTGCTAATTATTAAAACAATTACCTTCCAACTGCACAGTAGACTCAATTTTTTATTGCTTTGCTGTAACTATCTTATACCGGAGATAGGATTCATTTTAAGCTGTATCTTAATGACTTTCACTCTGAGAATTTCTCACATTCGAACACCGCAACTAGATAGTCACAGAGTTTGGGAACAGAGTAGGGCAGCACGGTGGTGTAGCAGTAGAGTTGCTGCCTAAAAGCCCTGTCCCACGGTACGAGTTCATTCCAAGAGTTCTCCCGAGTTTGCCCTGATTCGAACTCGGAGATTTACGGTAGTGGCCACTCGTCGGTACTCGGGGCTCTGGTGGACATTTTTCATCATGTTGAAAAATCTTCACGAGTCTTCCCGTGCTTACCTGCCGTTAGCGAGTCTTCCCGAGTACCTGCCGTTAGCGCTAAGAGACGTCCCCGAGCTCCGACGTACCCACTATGTTCATTCTTCGTGCTTACCAAGTGTTTGATTTTTTTAAAACTCGGGAGAGCTCTTGGAATGAACTCGTACCGTGGGACAGGGCTATTACAGCGATTGCAGTGCCGGAGACCCGTGTTCTATCCCGACAGCGGGCGCTACCTGTACGGAGTTTGTAGTGACATGCATGGGTTTTCTCCGAGATCTTTGGTTTCCTCCCACACTCCAAAGACATACAGGTATGTAGGTAAAATTGGCCTGGTAAATGTAAAAATTGCTCCAAGTGTGTCTAGGATAGTGTTAATATGCGGGGATCGCTGGTCGGCGCGGACTCGGTGGGCTGTATTTCTAAGAAAGAAAGAAAACAAGGAATCGCAGGGAATTGGGGACGCAAACCATCACACAAACCAACCTCCCTTCCATTGACTCCATTTACACTTCACGCTGCCTCGGCAAAGCCAGCGGCATAATCAAGGATGAGTCTCACCCTGGCCGCTCCCATCTGGTAAAAGGTACAGAAGTGTGAAAACGCACACCTCCAGATTCAGGGACAGTTTCGTCCCAGCTATGATCAGGCAACTGATCCATCCTGACCCATCCTACCACAACTAGAGAGCAGTCCTGAGCCACTATGTACATCATTGGAGGGCCTCAGACTATCTGTAATTTGACATTACTGGACTTTTCCCTTTATCATGTATCTACACCCTGTGGATGTTTCAATTGTAATCATGTTTAGTCTTTCCGCTGATTGGTTAGCACGCAACAAAAAGCTTTTCATTGTAACTCATTACACGTGACAATAAACTAAACTAAGAATTTAAGTTAGATTTGATCAAAAGATAAGGAAATCTGCTGTTCTTATCCCAGAACCAACAGTGTGATAACTCAACTACCTCCTCAGTTAAGCACGGACCACCAGACTCAGGAACAGCTTCTTCCCTTCTGTTCTCTGTTGTCTGAACCATCTTTCCATAAAGTAGGGTATCATCCAATTCACCTCGACCCCATTATGGACGTTACACTTTGTCCATGGAACTGGAACGCTGCAATGTTGAGGGTCTGAAGAAGGGTCTCGTCCTGAAACATCACCCATTCCTACTCTCCATCGCAGGTGATAGACTTCTTACCGACATCCACTACAAACCTACCGACTCTCATGGCTATCTGGACTACACTTCTTCCCACCCTGCTTCCTGTAAGGACTCCATCCCCCACTCCCAATTCCTCCGTCTACACCGCATCTGCTCCCAGGATGAGGCGTTCCACACCAGGGCATCCGAAATGTCCTCATTTTTCAGGGAACGGGGGTTCCCCTCCTCCACCATAGATGAGGCTCGCACCAGGGTCTCTGCCATACCCCGCAACACTGCTCTCTCTCCCCACCCCCCACTCACAACAAGGGCAGAGTCCCCCTAGTCCTCACCTTTCACCCCACCAGCCGTCACATACAACAAGTGATCCTCCGTCAGTTTCGCCACCTCCAACGTGACCCCACCACTCGCCACATCTTCCCATCTCCCCCCATGTCTGCCTTCCGCAAAGACCGCTCCCTTCGTAACTCCCTTGTCAATTCTTCCCTTCCCTCCCGTACCACCCCTCCCCGGGTACTTTCCCTTGCAACCGCAAGAGATGCAACACTTGTCCCTTCACCTCCCCCCTCGACTCCATTCAAGGACCTAAGCAGTCGTTCCAGGTGCGACAGAGGTTCACCTGCATCTCCTCCAACCTCATCTATTGCATCCGCTGCTCTAGATGCCAGCTGATCTACATCGGTGAGACCAAGCGGAGGCTTGGCGATCGTTTCGCCGAACACCTCCGGTCGGTCCGCAATAACCAACCTGACCTCCCGGTAGCTCAGTACTTCAACTCCCCCTCCCATTCCGTATCTGACCTCTCTGTCCTGGGTCTCCTCCATGGCCACAGCGAGCAACACCGGAAATTGGAGGAAATGCACCTCATATTCCGCTTGGGCAGTCTACATCCTGGGGTCTTGAACATTGAATTCTCCCTATTCTGCTAGCCCTTGCTGTCCCCTCCCCTTCATTGGCCCTCTGGTTGTCTCCTCCCCTCCCCCAGCCCTCGGGCTCCTCCTCCGTCTTTTTCCTTTCTTCTCCCCACCCCCTATCAGTCTGAAGAAGGGTTTCGGCCCGAAACGTTGCCTGTTTCCTTCGCTCCATAGATGCTGCTGCACCCGCTGAGTTTCTCCAGCATTTTTGTGTACCTACTCTCCAGAGATGCTGCCTGTCCTGTTGAGTTACTCCAGCATTTTGTATCTATCTTCGATGTAAACCAGCATCTGCAGTTCCTTCCTAAACTATATTCTGCAGTCTGTATCTTCCCCTTTGCTCTACCTGTTGCACTTGAGCTTGACTTGATTGTATTTATGATTGGTATATCTGATCTGTTTGGATAGCATGCAAAACAACGTTTGTTGCTGTACATCGATACACATGACAATAACAAGTCAAGTCAAGTCACTTTTATTTCTATAGCACATTTAAAAAACAACTCTCGTTGACCAAAGTGCTTTACATGGGTGGAGGTACTAACGTTATACAACATTGGTTCATAGATTAAGTACATACATAAATACATACATATAGCCCTCCCTCAGAGGACGTCAAGAAAGGCTTGAGAATAAAGATGAGTTTTAAGTCTCAAACCTAAAACTTTTCCTTTGCTCTACCTATTGTGCTTCAGTTTGCTTTATAATATTATCTGGTTTAATTGGATGGCATGCAAAAAAAGTTTTTCACTCTATCTCGGTGCACATGACAATAATAAACCTATTTCATTAGCAGTTAGCGATGGTCAATAAATTGATCTAGCCAGTGGTGACGCAGCCCATGAATTAATACATTTGGAAAAACATGTGAAGGATTTAATAAATTGTTGGCAAGTCTTTTCTTGACATAAAATGTAGACTTTACTTTACTTTGGACTTTAGTCTTTCGAGATACAGCATGGAAACAGGCCCTTCGGCCCACCGAGTCCGTGCTGACCAGCGATTCCCCCCCCCCCCCCCCCCCCCCCCATGCACTCGCACTGCCCTACATACTTGGGACAATTTTACAACTTACCAATGGCAATTTGGGACAATTCACACTGTAAATGTATACTGTTCATACCAAGCCAATTAACCTGCAAACTGTTTGTCTTTGGAGTGCGGCAGGAAACCAGAGGACCCGGAGGAAACCCACACGGTCACAGGGAGAACATGCAAACTGCACACAGAGAGTACCCGTAGTCAGGATCGAACCCGGTCTCGGAGCTGTGAGGCAGTAACTCTATCGCTGCGCCACCATGCCTCCACCCCTTTTAATGCTGATTGATGCTGAGAGATCTCTTAGCTGAGAAATCTAAAGTTTAATAATAATCAGCCCTCAATATCTATTGTTCATGCAGAATTCCTTTCTATCCCAACTGACATGTGCTTTTGTTCTGTGATTAATGCTCAGTTTTGATTACAGTAAGTCCAAAGTGTCAATTGTCAAGTGAATTAGATTTTAGTTCACATTTTAACAGCTTATTAATAAGCCTTCGATTCAACAGGGCAAGGTAATGTACATATTAAATTACAGAAAAATTAATCCAATTGTATTCGAGTTTTATTGTGTTGATGAACCTGTCGGAATTTACCACATTGAAGTGATCGTGTGGGATTCACTTCCCTCTGTTCAAATCTCAGTGGCTTCAAGCTGAGGATGCAGTTATGGAAACAGGAAAATGCTGACCTAGATCTCCTCAAACTTATTTTTTCGCTGTATAAGATTTTTCTGTTAACAAAATGCATTACCGTTACTATTGTGTCAATGTGGCATTTTACACGGTTGGCAAAAATGCAAGTGCTCTTCCCATCTGCTCTTCGTGTTAGAGATTGATCACTATTCCTTAAGATCTGTAAATGTCATCGGATAGGATAATGTGAAATTTGCAGATCTAAAGTGTTAACGAAACATTTAATTCTATTTGATTGTGCTTCACATTTGGATGCATTGTCAGCATGGGAATTAATTCACCATAATTCATGCCGAGGAATAAAGATTCTATTCTCAAGAAACCAGAAGATTGTCCATTTTTCAGCTGAAGAAGGGTCTCGACCCGAAACGTCATCCATTCCTTCTCTCCAGAGATGCTGCCTGTCCCGCTGAGTTACTCCAGCATTTTGTGTCTACCTTCATCCGTAACACATTGCAATATTTGGAGAAGAAATGGCCTGCTTGTATTGTATCTCCAGTCAGGTTAAGTACTTCATCACATTGGGGCGGCACAGTGGCACAGCTGTTGGAGTTGTTGCTTCACACCACCGGAGACCCGGTTTCGATCCTGACCTCGAGTGCTGTCTGTACGAATTCTGCACATTCTCCCGGTGACCGTTTGATTTTCCTCTGGTGCTCTGGTCTCTCCCCACATCCTAAAGATGTACGGGAAGAAGGGTCTCGACCTGAAAAGTCACCCATTCCTTCTCTCCAGCGATGCTGCCTGTCCTGCTGAGTTACTCCAGCATTTTGTGTCTGTCCTCAATGATGTTGAAGCCCAGATTACAAATCTATCATCGTTCAGAGAGAGGCGTTAAATGTCTCAGATAATCACCAGTTTCACTGCTCACAATGTTGTACAAATAGTGAATATTATTTCCTTATGACATTATTAGTCACCTGGATAGGGAACCAATTTCCACCTTTCTATGTGACCCAATTTTTCTTACACCACAGGATTTTACCTGATAAAAATAGTGTATAATAAAATGCTAATTCTGTCTTTTCTCATTAAGTTTAGTTTAGTTTAGAAATATAGTGTGGAAACAGGCCCTTCGGCCCACCGAGTCCGCACCAACCAGCGATCCCCACACATTAAAACTGCACACATTAGGGACAATTTAAATTACATTTATACCAAGTCAATTAACTTGCAAACCTGTACGTCTTTGGAGTGTGGGAGGAAACCAAAGTTCTCGGAGAAAACCCATGCAGGTCATGGGAAGAATGTACAAACTCCGTACAGACAATTTGGACGAGGGGATTGAAGGCATTTTGGCCAAATTTGTGGCTGATAAGAAAATAGGTGAAGGGGCAGGTAATGCACATAAAGCAGGGACTCTCCAAAAGGACTTGGACAGTTTGGGAGGTTGGGCAGAGAAGTAGCAGATGGAATATAATGTAACAAAGTGTGGAGTCATGCATTTTGGTAGTAGGCATAAAGTAGTAGACTATTCGGCTGGCAACCGGAAGGTAGCCGGTTCGAATCCCGCTTGGAGTGCATACTGTCGTTGTGTCCTTGGGCAAGACACTTCACCCACCTTTGCCTGCGTGTGAATGTGTGTGAATGTGTGTGAGTGATTGGTGGTGGTCGGAGGGGCCGTAGGCGCAGATTAGCAGCCACGCTTCCGTCAGTCTGCCCCAGGGCAGCTGTGGCTACAGAAGTAGCTCACCACCACCGAGTGTGACTGAGGAGTGAATGAATAATGCGATGTAAAGCGCCTTGGGTATTAGAAAGGCGCTATATAAATCCAATCCATTATTATTATTATTATTATTTTCCAAATGATGAGATAATCCAAAAATCGGAGGTGTAAAGGGTCTTGGGAGTGCAGGTGCAGGATTCCCAAAAAGTTAATTTGCAAGTCAAATCAGTAGTAAAGAAAGCAAACTCAATGCTAGCATTTATTTGAAGAGGGTTTGCAAAGAATTCCACAGATTCACTACCCTCTGACTGAATAAATTTCTCCTCATCTCCTTCCAAAAAGAACGTCCTTTAATTCTGAGGCTATGACCTCTAGTACTTGATTCTCCCACTACTGGAAACATCCCTTCCACATCCACTCTATGCAAGCCTTTCACTGTTCTATATATTTCAATTAGGTCCTCCCTCATTCTTCTAAACTCCAGCCGACAAATGCTCATCATAGGTTAACCTACTCATTCCTGGGATCATTCTTGTAAACCTCCTCTGGACCCTCTCCAGAGCCAGCACATCCTTCTTCAGATATGGTGCCCAAAATTGCTCACATTACCAGCGCTTTACTGAGCCTCAACATTACATCCCTGTTTTTGTATACAAGCCCTCTTGACCTAGGCACAAAATGCTGGAGTAACGTCGCCTATTCCTTCTCCCCAGATACGCTGCTCACCTGCTGAGTTACTCCAGCATTTTGTGTCTACCTTCGATTTAAACCAGCATCTGCAGTTCTTTCTCATACACGGCCCTAATGACTTCATGAGTCAAGCACCCGTAGCAGGCCCATACGAAGCTTTTCAAAAAGGGGGGGTGGCATGACAGGATTACCAAAATGTTATGTGAAATAATGTGCGCAGAGCAACACATCACGAGCTGGAAGTCCCTCGCGGTTGGGGTTTTAGATGCTCTCTGGTGCATTCAGAGCCTTATTTTGGAGCATTTTTGCACCAAATCTATGACCAATATTTCAGAAATAATTTTGGTTGAGCCAAGAGTAATGAGTGGGTGGAATGGGATGATTGGGGTCATTGTTGGATACATTTTTTTAAATCAAGAATTGAAGTTGTCCTTGTTTTAATCAAGTTGTACTGTTGTAATATGTTATGTAAAATGTTATAAGGGAGCATGCAAAAACTGCAAATAAAATACTGTGTTTTTGCAGTAAAGAAAACCTTTTTTTAGAAAATGTTTTGTGTGTTGATTTTATTGCCTGTTACTGTTAGACTGTGTTAATGTGTGCAGTGCACCTTTAATGGTCCTCCTGACCTAACAACTTCACATCACATCAATTTCAACATGGAATAGTGATGTGAATACAACATTTAGTTCTGAAGAAGGGTTTCGACCCGAAACGTTGCCTATTTCCTTTGCTCCATAGATGCTGCCTCACCCGCTGAATTTCTCCAGCATTTTTGTCTATCTTTGATTTTCCAGCATCTGCAGTTCCTTCTTTAACATTTAGTTCTTGAAACTTGAAGACAAACTAAATGGTGCATTTACAGTACTATAATCACTTTCAAACTAACCTATTTTACTGTCATACTATTGTAACAAATTCTAGTTCCATGATGACTCATAAACAAGATCACAAATCACATTTTGAATTCTCAAACACAATGTGATTTTGAATAATTGCAGAGCTGCGAAGTTTCACCGAGCATTTCCACATTTTGATGGCTGAAAATCAGTACTTTGTTGGTGAAATCTGTATTTCTCACATAAATGCAATAGAACGTACCACACAGAAACACACAGAATACACGAGGCCTGCAACCTCATGTATTCTCAAATATCAGTATGGAATACTGAAAATCAGTACTACTGAATTGTGAAACCAATTTTGAAATGTGCATTTATAGTTCTTGATCTTGATCCAATCATATACTTATAACTATAAAACCCTGATATTGTGTGTGTGTGTGTGTGTGTGTGTGTGTGTGTGTGTGTGTGTGTGTGTGTGTGTGTGTGTGTGTGTGTGTGTGTGTGTGTGTGTGTGTGTGTGTGTGTGTGTGCGTGCGTGCGTGCGTGCGTGCGTGAGTGCGTGCGTGCGTGTGTGTGTGTGTTTATTTATTTTTGTTTTTTAATATTTTTATTTTATTAGAAGTAAGTACAATCATATGGCACCAAAGTGCCTAATATATATTGACATAATACATTTTATGTACAGCTTCTTATTTTTTTTATTATGATAAAGAAGAATAAGAAAAAGAAAGTAGATAGTAAAAGATAGAAAAACGTGAGATATATAGTGTGTGAAAAAGAGAAAAAAAAGAGTGAAAGAATAAAATTGAAGAAAAGAAAATAGAAAAAAGAGAGTAGAAAATAAAAAGAGAAAAGTAAGGAGATCATTATTTATAATCTTGACCATCCCTCACCCAGTCCTGGAACAGTTAGCTTCACAATTGTGTTGCACCATATGATTCCAAAAAGATGACAAATGGAGACCAACTCGTTAAGAATTGGTCTGATTTATCTATTAGGATGAATCGCATTTCCTCAAGATGTGCGGTGTCCAACATGCTTGAAATCCACATTTTAAGCGTTGGTATTGGTGTATTTTTCCAGAATTTAAGTATTAGTTTTTTTGCTATTATTAAACCACAATTTAAAAATAAATTTTGAGATGAGTTCAATTTATTCCCATCTTCCATTACTCCAAATATAATCATTTCAGTATTAGGTTCCATTCTTTTCTTGAATAATTTTGTAAATATTTCAAAAATATCACTCCAAAATTTATAAAGTTTTATGCAGGAAACGAAAGAGTGTGTTATAGTTGCTTTTGGGATAGACATTTATCACAAATGGGGGATATATTTGGATAACATTTATTCAATTTAGTTTTTGAATAATATAATCTATGTAAAATTTTAAATTCAATTAAATTATCTTGCATTAATCGAACATTTGTGTATATATATCAAATACTTTTCCCATGTAACCTTCGTAATTTTTATCATTAATTCCCGTTCCCACTCTTCTCTAAGTACCTCTATCGATGGTAGGTCTAGATTTAAAATACTATTATATAAATATGATATTAATTTCTGTGAGTCAGCCTTAATATTCATTGCTTCTTCCAGTAAATGAAAAGTTTTTTTTATATCCTTGTATGTATTTCTTCATGAAATCGCAAATCTGAAGATATTTAAAATATTGGTTATTTTTCAGTTTAAATTTTAATTGTAATTGTTGGATTGATAATAGATTTCCCATTTCATACATATCACCGATCCTTTTAATTCCCATTCTTTCCCATTGGTTATATGTTTTATCAATGAGATGGTTTAAATAAAGGATTATTCGCTATTGGCATTAACAATGATAAATTTCTTAATTTTAGAGATAATTTTATTTGTTTCCAAATTCTTATTGTGTTGTGTATAATTGGGTTCTTCTTATATATTGTGTTGTTCCGTTTTTTCGGGGAGAAGAGGATCGTTCCTATCTTACAAGGAAAACAATCCTCTTTCTCCATTCTTATCCATTCTGCCTGTTGGGTAGAGCTGTCCAACCAGTAAATTATATTCTTATAATTTACTGGTTGGATGCACTGCCCAATAGTAATACAAAAAATTCAGGAGTGAAAGTCCCCCGACATCTTTTGGTTTACATAAGTGTTTTTTTTTAATTCTGTGTGATCTATAATCCCAAATAAAATTAGTAATATTAGAGTCTAATTTAAAAAAATATATATTTTGGTATATATAATGGTATAGATTGAAATAGGTATAATAATTGTGGTAGAAAAATCATTTTTATAGCGTTTATTCTACCTATTAATGATAAAGGAAGTGTTTTCCAAAATTTAATCAACGTATTGTGTTTATTTGTTTGTGTGTTTTCACACCTTCTCGAAAAATCGACGCGCTAACGGAAATTGTTTTACATATTCCGGTAGAGATTTCCCCCCTGGAGTCCAAATCGCCTTATCTGAAAATTTCATGCTTTATTTCTCGAGTTATTAATGCAAATCTTAAAAAACTTGACAAACTTTGAAGTCTACGCCGTCTTGCTCATGCTGCGAGTGTCATCACCCCCCCACCCCTCCCTCCTCCTTTGGTTGGTTCTCGCTGCCCGATCCCCGCTGCCGCTCCCTGCTCCCCGCTGCTCCCCCCTCCCCTCCCTCCTCTCCCCCCTCCTCTCCTCTCCCTCCTCTGCTTTCCCCCCATCCTTTCACCCTTTTTTATTTTTATTTTTAGTCCTGTCAAAAAACAAATGTTAGTTGGAGTTCTTTTATGTGGTGGGTGGGTGGAGGGGAAGGGGGAAACTTTATTTCTTAGTCCCCTACCTGGTTGGAGAGGCGGCTTCCCTCCGAGCTGATTCTTCGCCCCTTCCTCACGGCCTACCATCGGAATGGAGCGGCGTTTCCTGTCGGGACCGGCTGGGACTACACCTTCGGCAGCGGCCCAGCGCTGGGATACCAACACGGAGCGGGCGATGCCTTACCGGGTTGCCGTGCGGTAAGCTCCGGAGTGCGGTGACCGCCGACTCCAACATCGAGGAGCTGTGGCTGCGGTGGCGCTGGATTTGGAACACAGCGGAGCCTGGGATCCGAGATCGCCAGAGTCAGAGCTCCAGCCAACGCGGCCTGAGGACTACGGGTGCCGCAGTCTCCGGGGAGGGAGCGGCCGCTGAGGAGTGTTCCCCCGACGCCGGAGTTCCAGCTTTCCGGCAAAGAGGGCCTGAAAACATCGGACTGGCTGCGGAGGCCACAAATAGGCCCCGACCTCAGGTGTTTCACAGAGGAAGAGGACTTAACTTTTTGTTGCCTTTCCCCACAGTGGAAAATTTTGATTCTGTTGTGGGGGGACGTTCTTGTTGAATTCTATAATGTGTTATGTTATTTTTCTGATTCTTAATTTTTCTATGGATGTACGGAAACTTAATTATTTATTTTATGTAAAGCACTTTGGTTTCAACGCAAGGTGATTTAAACATGCTATATAAATAAAATGTACTTACTTACTTACTTCTCCTCTCCCCCCTCCTCCCCCTCCTCTTCCCCCCCCTCCTCTCCCACCTCTCCCTCCACCTCTCCCTCCTGCCCCCATTATTCAAAAGCCACTCGCCACTCCCTGCTCCCTCGTTCAAGACTCCGCCAGAGATGAACCCGCCTCCCTGTCCCCCCTCTCACCCCCTTTCCTCCCCCCTCTCCTCCCGCCTCTCCCCATCCTCTCCCCCTCCTCGCCCCCCCTCCCACCCCCTTCTCCCCCTCCCACCCCCTTCTCCCCCTCTCTCCCCACTCTCCCCATCCTCTCCCAATGGGTCCCACTTGGTCCAGTAACTATTAAAAGTCTGATCTTGGATGTGTGTGTGTTTGTTCATGTGTGTGTTTGTTCATGTGTGTGTTTGTTCGTGTGTGTGTTTGTTTGTGTATAATCACATCTTCTCGAAAAAATGACGTGCTCAGGGTAAAAAATTTACATATTCCGGCAGAGATGTTTCCCCTGGAGTCCAAATTCACCTTATCTGAAATTTCCATGCTTTATTTCACAAATTATTAATGACAATCTTCAAAAATCTGTCAAAATTTGAAGTCTGCGCCATCTTGCTCGCGCTACGAATGTCATCAACCCCCCACCCCTCCCTCCTCCTTTGGTTGACGCCCGCTGCCCGCTCCCCACTGCCTGATCCCTGCTGCTCCCCGCTCCCCCTCCTCTTCTTCCCCTCCTCTCCCCCCTCCCCTCCCCCCTCCTCTCCCCTCCACTCCTCTCCCCTCCCCTGGCCTCTCTCATCTGGCCAGACTCGGAGAGCGAGTCGTCCCGGTACAGCAGCAGCGATAACGGCAATGAGCCGCACCGGGGGAAGAACAAGCCCCCGCCCTCTGCCCTCTCGGTCATCGAGCGCAACGGTAGGGTCATCCAGTGGTTGTACGGCTGCAAGAGGGCCAAGGAGCCCAAAGGCAAGGCTCCCTCTGTCCTGGTGTAAAATAAAAAAAATATTGCGCCCCAATTTGTTTTTTACACTGGAGTTTTTTTAACTCTGAAAAAAGGGGGGGGGGTTCTAGAATTAAAAAAAATTGGGGCGCAATATTTTCTTGGACGGCCATGCGTAGTCAGGATTGAACCTAGGTCTCTGGTGCTGCAAGGCAGTAGCTCTACCGCTGCACCACTGTGCCGCTCTTACAACTACTCAAATTCCTTCCCAGGTAAGCTAGGGGAAGGTTGCTTTCACCTGTCTTCTCCAATATAGGTACAGGCAGTGCTATATCTGTGACGGAATGTGTCAACGGCAAGGCATTTTGGCACCTCAAAAGTCAGATTTTCAATTGTTTATAATTTTCATTTTTCCAGACATAATGTCATACAGCATGGGAACAGTTCCTTAGTCCAACTCGTCCATACCGAGTAAGATGCCGCATCTAAGCTAGCCTCGTTCATCTGTGTTTGGCCCATATCCCACTAAACCCTTCCTATTCATTTACCAAATATCTTTTTCATATCTTTTTCATGTAAAAAAGAAGACACAATGCCGGAGTAACTCAGAAAGTCAGGCAGCATCTACAGTTCCTTGTGTCTCCATTCTACATTTTAAATGCTGTTATAATACCAGCCCCAACTGCTTCCTCTGGCAGCTGATTCCATACACCCGCCACCCTCTGTGTGAAAAAGTTGCCCCTCAGGTTCTTATTAAATCTTTCTCCTCTCACCTTAAACCTTTGACCTCTAGTTCTTGATCACTCTACCCTGGGAAAAGATTCTGCGCGTTCACCCTGTGGCTTTATACACCTCCGTAAAATCACCCCTCAGCCTCCTGCACTCAAAGGAAAGATTATTACAGTTGAAAAAATAAAATGTATTAATCAAATTAGGTGGCAGGGCCTTAAACAGCTTAAGCAGATGATAGTTGGTCACAGCAGCAGCTGGATATGATTATTTGATGTAGAGCAGTCAACAGTTATGCCTGAACTGTTATATTGAAATCTGTAAGTAGCAACATCATTATTTTGTTTTCCGGCAATGTGAACCAACAGCAGCGGTAGAGTTGATACCTTACAGCGCCAAAGACCCGGGTTCGACCCCGATTACGGGTGCTGTCCGTGCGGAGTTTGTACGTTCTCCCAGCATGGGTTTACTCCGGTTGCTCCGATTTCCTCCCACACTCCAAAGACGTGCAGGTTTGTAGGTTAATTGGCTTCGGTAAAGCATCCCTAGGGTGTAGAATAGAATAGTGTATGGGTGATGGCTGGTCGGCGCGGACTCGGTGGGCCGAAGGGCCTGTTTTCACGCTGTAAAGCCTGAAGTCTAAAGTCAAGTCTAAATGACTTTTTAACATCCACGCCAATCGCAATTAAATACTGATGCTCAGTAATACTGGGGAACTGCAATTCTCTACACAACACAATCTCCCACGTGTGACCTCTGCAGGCAAGTGAATATAGCGGTCGGCAACGTAAGCATCTCAAAACTAAACTAAGCTAAAAGTATGTTTGGTAAGTTCTTAAATGTATATACTTGTAATAATATGATTCATTTCTAACATGCATTAATTTTATACTTTTTAGTTATTTGTTTATAGGTTGATTGGTCACAAAATTAAAATGTGTATAACAATGGAGAAAATGGTTCATTGTTGAAAATTGTTGAATGCATTTTTAGTTGATACCTTTTTGTCAAACAAAAAAGCCACAAGGTAGAAGTATTATTTAACACTAAATAATAAACTCCGAGCAGCTTTCCAAGATGTAATTCCTGTGGCATTAGTTAATTGAACTGCCATTACAGGGAGAACAGGTAGACAAAAAGCTGGAGAAACTCAGCGGGTGAGGCAGCATCGATGGAGCGAAGGAATGGGTGACGTTTCGGGTCGAGACCCTTCTTCAGACTGATACAGGGGCAGGAAGAAGAAAGGAAGAGGCGGAGGCAGTAGGCTGTGGGAGAGCTGGGAAGGGGAGGGGAAGGAGGGAGAAAGCAAGGACTACCTGAGGTAGACAAAAGTGCTGGAGAAATTCAGCGGGTGCAGCAGCATCTATGGAGCGAAGGCAACAGGCAACGTTTCGGGCCGAAACCCTTCTTCAGACTTCCTGACTACCTGAAATTGGAGAAGTCAATGTTCATACCGCTGGGGTGTAAACTACCCAAGCAAAATATGAGGTGTTGCTCCTCCACTTTGCGGTGAGACTCACGCTGGCCATGGAGGAGGCCCAGGACAGAAAGGTCAGATTCGGAACGGGAGGGGAGTTGAAGTCCTGAGCCATCGGGAGATCAGGTTGGTTAATGCGAACTGAGCAGAGAGCAAATCTGCATCTTCAGTGTCATACCAATCAATATAAAATATTGCATCAGTTGATAATAGCTTCAGGCTATTTGCAGTGGAATTGGTAATTAAGACTGCACTTTTAATTTAATACGCTCCATAATAGAACCAAAATAGTAATATATGGCTTTGAGGATTAAAAATGAGCTGAACGCTGACCTATATTACACCTCTGTAAACCAGTTCATCCCTATTTTTTGGAGACCAATACCTACTTGAATCATGTGCTGTGGTTTAGAAACATAGAAACATAGAAAATAGGTGCAGGAGTAGGCCATTCGGCCCTTCGAGCCTGCACCGCCATTCAATATGATCATGGCTGAGCATCCAAAGTTAATACACCGTTCCTGCTTTCTCCCCCCATACCTTGATTCCGTCAGCCCTGAGAGCTAAATCTAACTCTCTCTTGAAAACGTCCAGTGAATTGGCCTCCACTGCCTTCTGTGGCAGAGAATTTCACAGATTCACAACTTTCTGGGTGAAAACGTTTTTTTCTCATTTCTGTCCTAAATGGCCTACTTCTTAAACTGTGACCCCTGGTTCAGGACTCTCCCAACATCGGGAACTTTTTTCCTGCATCGAGCCTGTCCAATCCCTTAAGAATGTTATATGTTTCTATAAGATACCCTCTCATCCTTTTAAACTCCAGTGAATACAAGCCCTCACCAAGTCCTTTTGTTTAGACTTCTCCAACAAAAACTCATTTGAAACCAAGTCCAGCGCTGCTTAAAAAGTTCAAACATGGAGCAGCCTTGACGGTACACTGTATTACACAGTTGAATGATACTGGTAGCCAGTATCGTGTTGGGGTTTAGGTTCATAGCTTTGATTCTGAATGCTGTTGGAAGCATTTTTTAGTTTTAGAACGTCTATATATTGTGGCATGTTTAACACTACGTTGTTCCTATACATCGACACAAAATGCTGGAGTAACAACGGGACAGGCAGCATCTGCAGGCTTGCGGTTGGAGCACCAAGGCAAATTCCTTGTATGTGAATACTTGGCCAATAAATGTATTCATTCATTCATCTCTGGAGAGAAGAAATGGGTGATGTTTCGTGTTGAGACCCTTCTTCAGTCTATCTTCAGTTTAAACCAGCATCTGCAGTTCCTTCCAGCACATTGTTCCTATATATGTTCTCCACAGATGGTACCTAACCCACTGAGTTACTCCAGCACTGTGTCTTTTTTTGTAAACCAGCATCTGCAGTTCTTGTATCTCCAGACTAAACTAGTTGTTTACTATGTTTCCAGATGGCGATCTTGTCCTCACCTTTTCAGGTATATTTCCTTTGTCCTTTACACTCCCTCCATAAATGATGTCTGACATGCGTTACTTGAACAGGTAACATGGATAGAAAGGTTTAGAGGGATATGGGCCAAACACAGGCAAATGGGACTAGCTTAGATGGAGTATCTAGGTCGGCATGGATGAGTTGGTCCATCACCCTGGTTCCGTGCTGAATGACTCTATGACACGCTGAGTTTCTCCATCACTTTGTGTTTTGCCTACACCATACTAATTGTTTTACTTCTGAGTCACGTGAGTGACTACGTGAATAGAAGGCCGTCAGCCCGCATGCGCGTCATTACGTCTAGCGCATTGCGCAACGCGCTGACTGCCAGGCGCGCTGCTCCTGCCAGCGGTAAGTTTAAACTTGCAGGTAAGTTTTAAACTTTCCAGGTTATGTTTTCTATTACAGGAATCTCTTCTCACAGACTTTTCCTGCTGGATTTCGGGGCGAAGTCGGGACGGGCCGCGGGAAAACTTTATGGACCGCGGGGTAATCCCAGTCACGGACCGCGGGGAATCCCGGTCACGACTTCGAGGAATCACGGCCACGGACCGCGGGGAACCGGCTACGCGGAAGTGCGGGTAGCGGGCGGCGGTCAAAATTCGCCTTCCGAGTTGCTGGCGGTGGAGCCAGCGGCTTCAGACTGGTGCCGGTAGCACCTTGGCAAACCCGCTTGGAGGGTAAGCCACGAAGAAAGTCTGTACGGCCCGTTGACTCAAACGAGTCGGGCCAGGAGGATTCCTGATGGAGAGGATCCCCTCCTTCAATGGGTAGCGTCTTCGGACGTCTAACCCATATGGAGCACCTGATGGAGAGGTGCTCCACAATGGTATGCTCCAAGGAGGGAGTTATATCACTGCGGGTCTCCTCGGGGCCCACGGCAGCGGCAGCGGCACCTGTTTACAGGGCTGCACAGTGTCTCCCTCTCTGAGGAGGGGAGCAGTCAGTGTCAGTTCTGTCTGACTCGGAGTTCGGTACCACGAGGCACGAAGGGTATGGTCCGTGGAGGGGCCATATCAGCGCAGGTCTCCTCGGGGGCCTGCGGCAGCACCTGTTTCGGGGCTGCTTACTATCGCCCTCGCTATGGAGAGGGGTGCGAGGGGTCAGTGTGTAACTGACTCCAAACTGGGAAGTATGTCCGTGGAACATACTGGAGTACGTGTGTGAGGTACAAGAAATATCTGTCATGACATCCAGGTTTGCGACATCCTCGCAAGCGAAGGAGTGCTGCAGGAAGAGTGGTTCCAGCCGTTGGCAGCAAAACCTCACGTCACGTCATAACAGGAACAGGTGACGGCTGTGAGATACCATGCACCTGTAAATTGTTCCTGAAAGTGCCGGCAGTGAACAGCGCTATCAGGGGTGACTTTGGAGGGGCATGGAACCCCAGGAAACCAGCCGCCGAATCTTCTCTTCAGGTAAGCCTATTCAACAGGTGGACCTGCATGAGGGAGCTAAAGCTGTCGAACTACGAGTACAGCTTCATTGTTTCGGCAACAACACACCCCACGCCTCCATCGGCAGTAAGCGGTTCACTGAAGCTGGTGGCAGCCAGCAAGCTGGGCAGAGGTGTTTTAGGCCAAGGCCCAAGCCGGTCTCAGGAAAAATATGGACTCCACGTACCCTACCAGTCCTACTCTCCGATCAAGGACGGAAATAGAACCCGCATCAGGGGCCTTTGGGCTTACCACAGACCACCGGTAACCATGAAGGTAGGTGGGTCTGGTTCTTTCCGAAACATGGGGTATGTGGACCATTTACAAGTTGGTAATATTTACACTTATTTTTTGTACAAATGACAAAGTGAACATGTGATTAGTTTATACTGCACAATATACAAGGATTCCAAGCAGGCTTGGAATTGTGGCCAGAGTTGTCTTTCGAAACAGCCTCAGTATTATGGCCAGGTTTGCCTTTTGAGAAAGGCTCGGAAAGATGGGCAGGCATAGAATGATGGCCAGAGTTGTCATTCAAGGCAGACTCAGTATTATGGCCAGGATTGCCTTTCGACACAGGCTTGGAAATATGACCAGAGTGTTTTTTCAAGGCATTCTTGGAACTATGGCAGGCATGGCCTGATCATTGTGTAAGATGCAGGATGTCAGTTCATCCTTGATTAACTCGCATGTGCAGTATAGACATTACAGCATAGCAAACTTCGTTACTGTCTAAGAACTGATTTTGATAGGATCTTTATGGCATGCATTGATCTCAAGGATGTATACTGCTCAGTTCTCATTCACAGGGATCACCGGAGATATTTGAAATTTTAAAACAGTTAAAGCGTTGCAAAATATGCTAACTTCAGTTCCCAGGCTATTTACCAAATTACTAAAACCGGTGCTTGGGCTGCTTAGAGCTCAAAAACATTTGTTATGGCCTATGTACATGATATTCTAAATGCTGTATTTTGCTAAAATGAACTGTTTCGGCCGCACACTATATTTGAGAAATTGGGGTTTCTCATCCATCCAGTTAAATTTAAGTTGATACCAACTAGAGTTATTGATTATTGGGATCTATCTTTAACTCTATTAATTTACTGTGACTCCGCCCTGCGGCAAGAGATTGGAATTAATAAAAGCCTGTAACAACCTTGTTGTTATGAAGCAGCCACTATTCATCAAGTGTAATTGGCAATATAGTGGCTGTGTTTTCAGCTATGCATTTGGACCTTTGCATTATCAGAACTTACAACGTGCAAAGGAGTAACTTCTTCAGTGCCATATAGGTCATTATTAACAAACCTATGCTATTGCCAGCTGAAGCTATCAAAGTCACAATGGTGGACGAACAGTATTCAACATTGCTCCTGTAACGTTTTGTTCAGTAACTCTTCAGTTATATTACAAACTGATGCTAGTACTCAAAGATGAAAAATTATGAATACCATCTCTAGTTACGCAGGTGGATGGGCTTTGCATGAGTTACCATTTTTCAGTTATATGGTATCAACTACCTATAAGACACCAGGTGTATTCTATGGGTTAAAAGTTTATTGTGCGAATATGCATAATCTGCATGCTCAACTCCAAGTTGATACACTATGGTGGTGGCATATGTTAATCACATGGGTGCAGTCAAGTTAAATATCCTGTGATAATTTACCTAACCTCATTGGCACTGGTATATCATCACGTAAAAATCTATGACAACACAGAATGGTTATTGTATCACAAAGTATTTAATGACATTGTGGTTCGATGGAACACCGAATATCAATATGTTTACATCCAGGCTCAATCACCATTGTAAAAATATGTGGCACAGTGGCAATAGATGTATTCTCGCTACACTGAGGAGGAATGTTCTTTATGTCTTTCCTCCATTTTGCCTCATCAGCCGGGTCTTGCACAAAATCCAGCAAGATTTCGCCTCAGGCATTACGTACTGCCTGACTGGCCTACGCAGCCATGGTTCCCGCTAAATGTTGGGAATAATATAGGACCTTATATGGTTATCCTAAACACAAAAATCTGGTGGTTCAACCCCGTGACTCGGGAAACCATCCTCTGCATGATAAAATCAATTTATAGACTTGCAGACTCTGAGAGACCATTCCGGCGGCTCGGGTTGCCAGACCGATCTATGTACGTGCTCACTGCAGAGTGCAGGGATAGCACCGAAAAAGCAGCACATTTTTCCTCATCAGGAGATGGGAAGTGTTTTGTTTGAATGCCAATGTTACATTTAATACGGCACGGATAACTAACGTCTCCGAGTTCATTTTCAGATGGGTCTTTGACAATTAATTAAGTTACAGTACCATTAACTGTGCCAACGTGCTTACTCATCATAGTTGCTGCAGCGATCGGGACCCACTCTGTCGGGTCTCACCCTCTGATATCCAGATTTCTAAAGGATATCTTTAACGCAAATTCTCCCAGGCCCAGGTACTCGGAGATATGGGATGTTAGTAATTGTTCTAAAACTGCTTCACCAGTAGGGCCCAGCTACATCTCTATCCCTGGTCAAACTCACTTTCAAAGTGGTTATGCTCATGGTGCCAGTCTCAGCGCTACGGGTCCAGCCACTACTTAAATTGTGACAGGACAGGATGGTTACATCTGCTAATAATATAATATTTTATGTTTATGATGTAGTTAAGCAGAGCAGACCAGGGGCGTCAGGTCCTAAACAATTTTTCATGGCATACCCCATGGACCTTTGGTTGTCTGTGGTCACACATTTACAACAATACATCAAGGTCACCAAGAGCCTTAGAGGCTCTGCACTAGCAATGTTTGTTAGTTACTAAAAACCTCATGAAGGTATCAATCCAGACCATCACCAGGTGGTCAAACGGGTTTTGGCTTATGCAGCAGTAGTTACTAATATTTTCTATCTCACTCCACTAGGGCTGCTACAATATTAGCAGCTAGGGTTATGTACGTTCCACTGGACCACATCCTAGCGGCTGCAGGATGGTCAAACGAATGAACTTTCCAACATTTTATAATAACCCATTGCCAGACCTTTTTTTTTTTGCCAAATTCCATTTATGTTTTGTTTCATAGTTTCCCCCAGGATGGTAGGGGTCACTATTATTTTCCTTTGATGATTAAAGCATCAGCATTTTTAACAAACTATGTCATGGCTGAATGCATTAATCTTTTTCACTCATCCATGGTCAATTGATGCAGTGTGTGACGCCTGGACTCGTATCCGGCATGAAATCACAGAGCTTCGAAGTCTTCACGTAGTCACTCACGTGATTCCGAAGTAAAATAGTAAGATTAAACGAGAACTTACCAGTTTGAAATTTGATCTTTATTTTATGAGGAGTTACGATGAGCGATTACGTGCCCTCCGCTCCCAACCCTCGTATCATAAAGATCATCTGGTAGTTCTTGTCATCACTAATCTTACTATGTTAGTTCAACAACTGTTATCTGTGATTTCACACCGCTGCTTTGAAGATTGACGCGCATGCGGGCTGACGGCCTTCTATTCACGTAATCGCTCATCGTAACTCCTCACAAAATAAAGATTAAACTTCAAACTGGTAAGTTCTCGTTTAATCTTACTATTTCCCTTAATATCCAAAAGTTTATTAACCTTTGTCTTAAAACATACTCAGCAACTGAGCCTCTATATCCCTCTTTGGCAGAAAATTCTGGGTGAATAAATTGCTTTCTCATCTCAATCCTGACCTTTTGTTTTCCTTTGACCCCAAGTCAAGGTCATAAGGTCAGAAGGTCAGAAGGAATTAGGCCATTCGGCCTATCAAGTCTACTCCACCATTCAATCATGGCTGCTATATCTCTCCTTCCTAACCTGATTCTCCTGTCTTCTCCACATAAACTCTGACACCCGTACTAAAGGGATCAGGGGGTATGGAGAGAAGGCAGGTACGGGATACTGAGTTGGATGATCAGCCATGATCATATTGAATGGCGGTGCAGGCTCGAAGGGCCGAATGGCCTACTCCTGCACCTATTTTCTATGTTTCTATGTAATCAAGAATCTATCTATCTCTGCCTTAAATATATCCACTAACTTTGCCTCCACAGCCTTCTGTGGCAAATCATTCCACAGATTTACCACCCTCTGACTAAAGAAATTCGTCCTCATTTCCATCCTAAAAGAACGTCCTTTAATTCTGAGGCTATGACTTCTAGTCCTAGACTCTCCCACTAGTGGAAACATCCTCTCCAAGTCCATTCTATCCAAGCCTTTCACTATTCTGTATGTTTCAATGAGGTCCCCCCTCATTCTTCTAAACTCCAGCGAATATTGGCCCAGTGCCGTCAAAAGTCCCAGGATTTTGACCTGGCTACTTTGAAGTAACAATTTTTTATGTCTTTAACTTTTAGGAAAATTTTCATCTTGTCTTTAGAGAATTGGGCACCATGCATATAAATGTTGCTATCAGTGGAAAGCACGTCAGATAGCATTAGTCACAATGTCGCACCATTAATTGGCACTAATAAATAATGACTGCTCAACTAATGCCAGATAGTTAAAATGAATAGCTGAAATTTTCCTGGAGATTGAGCTGATGTCCTGCCTTCATTTCACAGAAGTCAATGGAAACGATAGAGAAACAGTGAAAATAGCAATTCCTGTTCTGGGTTTACAGCAAGTTTCCGATCACTCTTACAAAATTCTACTGGTGCACCATGAAAGTATGCTGTTGGGTTGCATCGCAGCTTGGTTTGGGAACAGCTCTGTTCAAGACCACAAGTGGAAATGTCATAGAGGGCACAGCTTTAGGAAGCGAGGGGCACAATTTAACCCCCGCTTATCAGCACCAATGTTACAAAATTATGAGATTTTAAAAATCAAGTCTGCAATTTACCCCATCAGATAAAGCATAAAAAAAGATTAATTTGACACCTAATTCACTTTCATATCTTCAGTATTAAAAAAGTTATGGCCATTTTCATACTCGGAAATTAGCATCTTGTTCCCTTTTGGTTTTCCATTGACTTAACACAAAAGCTGTGATCGAGGGCAGTCAAAAGCCCATAACTTTCTTATATTTGTTTCAGAATGCTTCAATCTATAATAACTGAAAATTTCATTCAGTTCTCTTAATTTTTAAGAAAGTTATGGGCTTTTGACTGTCCTCGATCACAGCTTTGTGTTAAGTCAATGGAAAACCAAAAGGGAACAAGATGCTAATTTCCGAGTATGAAAATGGCCATAACTTTTTTAATACTGAAGTTATGAAGGTGACTTAGGTGTCAAATTAAACTTCTTGTTATGCTTTATCTGATGGGATAAATTGCAGACTTGATTTTTTAAATCCCAAATTTTGTAACATTGCCAGGAGATGTGCGGGGCATTTCTTATATAGAGAGAATGGTGGGAGCCTGGAACGCCCTGGCAAGGAATGTGGTGGAGGTAGACATAATGGTGGCATTTAAGAGGCTTTTAAATAGGTACATGGATGTGCAGGGAATGGAGGGATATGGATCACGTGCAGGCAGAGGAGATTAGGCATGGGCACTGTGTTTGAAGCTGTTTCTGTGCTGTGGTGTTCAACGTTCTATATCCCATTGTGCCAACACCACTGCTGCTGGTACAGATAACCTTGGGAAGCATCAGCCAAGTGCTGAGAGACCTTCAACCAGATGGTCATCCTTCTATTGTGCTAAAATAAAGACACCAAGCGCTGGAGTAACTATGCGGGTCAGGCAGCATCTCAGGAGAACATGGATAGGTAAAGCTTGTGGTTGGGACCCTTCTTCAGACCTGACCCGAAGCATCACCTATCCATGTTCTCCAGAGATGCTGCCTGACCTGTTGAGTTACTCCAGCAGGTTGGACAGGTACATGGATAGGGCATAGACAGGCACATGGATAGGACAGGTTTGGAGGGATATGGACCAAGCGCAGGCAAGTGGGACTAGTGTAGCTGGGACATTGTTGACCGGTGTGGGTGAGTTGGGTCGAAGGGCCTGTTTCCACACTGTATCACTCTATGACTCTATGACTCCAGCACTTTGTCTTTGTTTGCAAACCAGCATCTGCAATTCCTTGTGTCGGAATCGTTGCATTTGACGGGCCTGGGCCTCTACTCGCTGGAGTTTTGAAGGATGAGGGGAAGACCTCATTGAAACTTACTGAATAGTGAAAGGCCTGGATAGAGTGGATGTGGAGAGGATGTTTCCAATTGTGGGAGAGTTGGAGGACCTCTATAGCCTCAGAATAAAAGGACAGACCTTTTTGGAAAGGAGGAATATTCTTTAGTCAGAGGTTGGTCAATCTGTGGATTCTTTGCCACAGAAGGCTGTGGAGGCCAAGTCAATGGATATTTTTAAGGTGGAGATTGATAGGTTCTTGATTAGTACAGGTGTCAGGGGTTATGGGGAGAAGGCATGAGAATGGGGTTGAGAGGGAAAGATAGATCAGCCATGGTTGAATGGCAGTGATGAGCTGAATGGCAGTGATGAGCTGAATGGCCTAATTCTGCTCCTTTGACTTATGAACTTGTGAACTTATGAACATATGGACCTATGAATCTTCGTGCTGTTTACGATGTTCCTTGACACATTCTGCAGGATGACTGTTGGCAAGAATTGCTCGTAGTTCTTGCAACTCGTGAGTGAATTGCATGAGTGCTTGATTTTGCAGCAACAGTCATTCTGTAAACCAGATAATTATAATGTCACGCTGGATTGACGGCTGAAAAATCCCAAGTGCATTTTGAATCAATTAATTATTTTGCACATTAACATATTGCACTGCAAGGTTTTGAGAGAGCATGTTCTGACTTTGCAGATATCAATTCTAGATCTATGCTGAAGATGAGTGCAAACACTGAATTTGGAAATTTGCCACCACAGCTAAAAATTGTTGCAAGCCACCAAGCGCCGCATCCTCTAATCTGGGAGCAGCTAAACAGAAGCATTTCATCCAAAACTCGCTGTTAAACATAAATACATAAACTACATTTCCATCTGACAAAGAAGTAATCTCACTGAGTGTCACTTCTAATGTGCAGCATTCCCCCCCTTGAATGCACATGGGTATTGCCAGGAAATTGAAGGTCTGAGCTACAGGGAGGGGTTGGGCAGGCTAGGCCTTCATTCCTTAGAGCGCAGAAGGATGAGGGGTGATCTTAGAGTCATAGAGTCATAGAGCGATACAGTGTGGAAACAGGCCCTTTGACCCAACTCGCCCACACCGGCCAACAATGTCCCAGCTACACTAGTCCCACTTGCCTGCGCTTGGTTCATAACCCTTCAAACCTGTCCTATCCAAGTACCTGTCCAACTGTTTCTTAAACGATGGGATAGTCCCAGCCTCAACTACCTCCTCCGGCAGCTTGTTCCATACACCCACCACCCTCTGTGTGAAAATGTTACCTCTCTGACTCCTATTCAATCTTTTCCCCTTCACCTTGAACCTATGTCCTCTGATCCTCGATTCACCTACTCTGGGTAAAAGACTGCGCATTTACCCGATCTATGCCTCTGATGAATTTATACACCTCTATAAGATCTCCCCTCATCCTCCTGCGCTCCATGGAATAGAGACCCAGCCTACTCAACCTCTCCCTATAGCTCACACCCTTTAGTCCTGGCAACATCCTCATAAATCTTTTCTGAAAGCTTTCAAGCTTGACAATATCATTCCTATAACATGGTGCCCAGAACTGAAGACAATACTCTAAATGCGGTCTCACCAACGTCTTATACAACTGCAACATGGCATCCCAACCTCTATACTCACTACTCTGACTGATGAAGGCCAAAGTGCCAAAAGCCTTTTTGACCACCTTATCTACCTGCGACTTGAGGTATATAGAGGTGTACTCGAGGTTATAGCGGTGTACAAAATAATGATGGGAATAGAAAGGGTGAATGCACAGGGTCTTTTACCCAGAGTAGGGGAATCAAGAACCAAAAGACATACTGTAGGTTTAAGGTGAGAAGGGAAAGATTTAATAGGGTCTGAGGGGCAACGTATTCACATGGAGGGTGGTGGGTATCTGGAACGAGCTGCCAGATGAGGTAGTTGAGGCAGATACTATAACAACATTTAAAAGACATGTGGCCAGGTACATGGGTAGGAAAGGTTTAGAGTGATATGGGCCAAACTCGGGCTGGTTGGACTCGCATAGATGGGGCATCTTGGTCAGCATGGGCAAGTTGGGCCGAAGGGTGTGTTTCCATGTTGTGTGACTCTATGACTAATTGCTCACTTCTTTTTCTTGCGTATGGTGTGCACAGCCTAAAGTTGTAGGACAACTTGTTCTATTTGATCTTATTTGATTGTGCACGCCAGGTTGATTGCATTCATCGAAACAGGGCGGACCTCGTGAAGGTTGCAATCTCCCACCCCATTGCGCACTGAGACCATGGAGAAGCCTCTGGGCTAAGAGGAAAGAGCCCGGCTATTGAGCAGTGTCTGACACAGAAGCTCCTAATGGACTAAGCGCTTGCCCTGAAATTCTGCTACCATTTTATTCATCTCCCGTTGTAACTGCTAAAGATGATCCTACTTTTGAAAAAATATATTTAACTTTCACTAGCTTCTTTCAGGCTTCTGCCAGCCTCCTACTAATTCTGGCAGGAATCCGGAACCAGTATTAGGGTGAATCCCAGGCCTTTCTTTCTAATCCAGGAAATGCAATTTGTTGACACAAGGAACGGCAGATGCTGGTTTACAAATAAAAACCACAAAGTGCTGGAGTAATTCAACGGGTCAGGCATCATCTCCTGACAACATAGACAGGTGACATTTCAGATCTTGACCCTTCTCCAGACTTATTTTAAAAACATTTAGACAGGGATATGGATAGGAAAGGTTTAGAAAGATAAGGGCCAAACACATGCAGGTGGAACTAGTGTAAATGGGTCCCATTGGTCGGCATGGGCAAGTTGGACTGAAGGCCCCGTTTCCATGCTGTACAGTATGTCTCTATGATTTTATGACGATGATTGTGTTAGTGGGTTGAAAGCGAGAAGAGAGGCGGGACAAATGCTATTTCTTGATGACTTCTCATTGATTCTGTCACAGTGAGGTAAAGAGGATTGGATTTGCATGGGTTTGGCTAGAAGAAGATGCTGGTCAGTAACAAATAGAAACTCGTATTAGGTGGCACCTTCGTTTAGTCTTTCAAATAGCTACACCTGGGGCAGGAACATTGTTGCTGTTATTCCACCGATGGATGTGGATGTCAAGATATCGGATATTTTTAAAGGGGAGATTGATAGATTCTTGATTAACCATATATCCATATAACCATTACAGCACGGAAACAGGCCATCTCGGCCCTTCAAGTCCGTGACGAACATTTTTTTTTTTTTTTTCCTTAAATAAAAAAATAAAAAAATACTTCCCCCTAGTCCCATCTACCTGCACTCAGACCATAACCCTCCATTCCTTTCTCGTCCATATACCCATCCAATCTATTTTTAAAGGATAAAATCGAACCAGCCTCCACCACTTCCACTGGAAGCTCATTCGTACGGGTTAGTACGGGTATCAAAGGCTATGGGGAGAAGGCAGGAGAATGGGAGTGAGAGGGAAAAATAGTTCAGCCTTAATGGAATGGTGGAGTAGACTCGATGGATGTGAATGGCCTAATTCTGCTTCGAGAACATGAACTTGTGGGGGGTTATCAAACATCCTCCCCGATGTTAAAATGCAATGAATATTCTCTTCTAGTCTCTCCTATGTCTTATGGCCTCATGGGTTTGTTCTGATTATCTGCTGCACCTTCAGCTGCAGATCTAAGGAATGGAGATCTTCGGGGGCTCCTTGGAATTTCCATCAATGTTCTGAAAGATGAACAGGACAATCTCTGCCAAAATCAACTCCACAGATAGTTGTTGGGCTGGTGCCAATTATATGGTCCTTTGTTCATAAGTTCATAATAATATAATAATAACTATTTATTTGTCATTCGAACATATGTATACATGTGAACAAAATGTCTGGAGTGATTGGAGCAGAATTAGGCCATTCGGCCCATCAAGACTACTCCGCTATTCAATCATGGCTTATCTATCTTTCCCTCTCAATCCCATTCTCATGCCTTCCCCCCCATAACCCCTGACACGCGTTCTAATCAAGAATCTATCTATCACTGCCTTAAAAATATCCATTGACTTGGCCTCCACAGCCATCTGTGGCAAAGAATTCCACAAATTTACCACCCTCTAACTAAAGAAATTCCTCCTCATCTTTCTAACGGAACGTCCTTTAATTCTGAAGCTATGTCCCCCTGTCCTAGTGGAAACATCCTCTCCACATCCATTCTATCCAAGCTTTTCACTATTTGGTAAGTTTCAATGAGGTCCCCCTCATCCTTCTTAACTCCAGCGAGTACAGGCCCAGTGCCATCAAACGCTCATCATATGTTGACCCACTCATTCCTGGGATCATTCTTGTAAACCTCCTGTGGACCTGCTCCAGAGGCAGCACATCCTTCCTCAGATATGGTGCCCACAATTGCTCACAAGTCTCATCAAGTCTATTCCGCCATACAATCATGCCTGATCTATCTTTCCCTCTCAACCCCATTCTCCTGCCTTTCCCTATAACCCCTGACACCCATGCTAATCAAGAATCTATCAATCTCTGCCTTAAAAATATACATTGACTTTTGGAGTACTGTGAGCAAATCTAGGCCCCATATCTGAGGAAGGATGTGCTGGCTCTGGAGAGGGTCCCAAAGAGGTTTACAAGAGTGATTCCAGGAATGAGTGGGTTAGCATATGATGCGCGTTTTACAGCACTGGGCCTGTACTCACTGGAGTTTAGAAGGTTGAAGGGGGACCACATTGAAACTTACAGAATAGTAAGATTAAACGAGAACTTACCTAAGTTTGAAGTTTGATCTTTATTTTATGAGGAGTTACGTAGGTGATTACGTGAAGAAGCCCGTCAGTGCGCCTGCGCGTCAATCTTCAAAGCAGCGGTGTGAAATCACAAAAAACAAGAACCGAAGTAATATAGTCTCATACTAAAACGAGTAATACAAGAACTTCCATCTGACCTTTATGATAGAGGGTAGGGTCGTGGCGGGCACGTAATCACCTACGTAACTCCTCATAAAATAAAGATCAAACTTCAAACTTAGGTAAGTTCTCGTTTAATCTTACTATTTTACTTCGGAGTCACGTGAGTGACTACGTGAAGATTTTAAAGCTTTGTGATTTCATGCCGTGGATCAATCCCGGCTTCTCACTGCATAGATTGACTCGGAACGAGAATAATCAATCATGCATTCATAATAACATTTGTACCACAAATGCAGTAATTCATTTCAAGAATGAAATGAATCAGATCCCCTTTAAACCAGAGGAATTTACACAGAACTTAAAATAGTTTCTGCAAACAACCCCGCATTAACAATAGACCGATGGTAAAAATGTTGAAACATCAACTCATTGGACCACCCGGCGGCTGCAAGGATATGGTCGACGGGGCCGTCTTTTGCCCTGGCCGCCGACATTTCTGCTGCCCTAGTCGAGTGAGACGTAAAAACATAAGTGTTAATACCAGCAGCTGTTAAGACTTCTTTTATCCATCTGGAAATAGTCTGTATTGAAACTCTCTTGTGTGGTTTCTTGTGTGTGATCAAAAACCCAGTTTCCGTATTCTCAAATTCTTTGTGACCTCAATGTATTGTAATAAATATGTCTTAATACAAAGACATGGATCATTTGGATATGCTGCCAGCATAATTTTAAATCCTGTCACACCTGGCCTAATTTGCTTTATTAGGTCATAGATATAGAATGTAACCTTGTCTTCAGTTACTTCCATACTGTCTATTTGTAATTTTCCAAGTGTTTGCACTCGTTGTGCTGTCACTCATGCCATAAACATGAATACTTTCATACTGAGCTTGACCAAAGGTAAAGACACACTTGATAACCATCACAAAGTAGTTTCAGTACCACACTTACATCCCAGATTGTCACGTACCTAGGTTTTGGTGGTTTGGAATTAAAGATTCCTTTCATTAGTCTGGACACAATTGGGTGTGACCCAATTGAGTTTCTTTCTGAATCCAGAACCAAATATGAGGACAATGCACTTCTGGCTGAATTAATTGCACTACAACTCAGACCTTCATCATAATAAAGTTTTGACAGAAATTCTAAACATTTGAAATATCTGCAGTACTTTATTGCACATTCTTTTGTACACAGAACTTTTCCCATTTCTTAATATAAGAAAGGTACTGTTTTTGAGTGCTCTTCCTCCAGGCTGCCGTAAGCATGTCCACAGTATGCTCAGACAGTCCTCGTCCCAGAAAAGGCATTCTTAAAACCTGCAAATCAACAAATCCAAAGGATCATATAATGGATGTTGTTCCCCTGTACAGGGAGCAGCAATAAATTACTCTTTTTTGGGACTTTCATCAACATTTGTGTTGTTAATTCTAATATCAACGGATACCATGACTGTGTAGGCCAATCTGGTACTACCAATACCCTTGAAGCAGCATCTTGCCTGATTTTAAGCAAACATTGGCTTATGAGGCAGAAAGGTGGAAATATATATGAAAACATACCACCCCAATGTAGCGAGAAAGCATCAATCGCCACTGCTCCTGGATCTGGTTTCCATGAGACATATCTCGATAGCTGATGATTCAAGTCGATGTCGGTCATTCCAAATCTGATGACTATATCATTGAATACCTCTTGATTCAACATCCATTCTTTATTATCATGGAACTTTTCGTGACTTGGTGTCTGCTATCGTTCATTCTACCTGGTAGATAGATAGCTGAAATCCAAATGTTCTTTTCAATACACCAAGCCCAAAGTTGATTAACCATTTTGTCACAAGACACCGACTTAATTCCATATCATTAATATAAACAACTACTGTTGTGTTATCAATTTGAACTTGAACATGCTTATTAGTTGTGTTAGAACAATAAGCTTGGAGCCCATAGAAACATCCTAGAAGCTCCAAATAGTTAATTCCCCATGTCTGCAGTAACAATGACTCTTCCTGATTCCATCTGCCTCCTCAGCTAGACGTTAAGTCAGTTGCACCCCATCCTGGTGCACTGGCATCAGTTTGTAATATCATGGAAGGTTGTTCAATCAGCACTTTGCTGTAACTGCTTGAGACATGTAGAATCCACCACTGCAGACCAGAAACAGCATTTGTTGTTAGTTGCATGGTTCTATCAAAATGACCAACATGCATTCTCGGTGCCTGTTCTTTAAGTCTCTGCAGCTGTTGATAATGTAATGGTCCAAATTGGACTGCTGGGAATGCTGCTACTAATTTTCCCAGTACACGAGCCACCTGTCTAATTGAAGGTTTTTGCTCGTTTAGGAGATTACTGCAATCTTTAATCAAATCCACCCTTTTCCCTGGGCAAAGTGATATTCATTTGGACTGAATCAATTGTGAACCCCAAATAATTAATAGAGGTACATGGTGTTAACCTAGATTTCTGTGGATGAATTAGAAACCCCAACTTTTCAAAAGTTGATTTCACAACTGCAACAGATACTTCTGTTGACTGTTTTGTCTTTCCTATAATCAAGACATCATCCAAATATGCCATTAGTACATGCCCCTGGCTACTCAGCAAGCCCAGAATTGGTTTTAACAATTTTTGTGAATATTCTGAGTGCAGATATTAACCCATTAGGCAGAGCTTTGAACTGCCACAACTGGTTCATCCATTTAAATTTTAGATACTTCCTATCTTCTGAATGAACAGACACTGAATAATATGCATCTTTCAAGTCTATAGTTGCCATATAACATGCTTCTGAAATAAGCTGTTTGGCAGTCACAAATGTTTCCATTTTAAAATGTCTAAATTGCACAAAAGGATTCAGATTTATCAAATCTACAAGAATCCTACATCCTCCATCCTTTTTTGATCGAGGGAATATTTTTGACACAAATTGGTGACTTTGGTAGACTGATTTTTAATAACCCCTATTTTTATATAGGGTTTCAATTGCAACCTGAACCTCCATCACTTCTTTTTGTACAAAGTGCAGAGTTCGGCTAGGAACATGCTGAACAGGCAACTCATAATTTGGATTGAATTCAATTCGAAATCCTTGTATATTATTCAGGATTACCACATCTGAAGTAATTTTCTTCCAATTATTATAGAAGAAATGTAACCTGCCTCCAACTTTTGGACTTAATCCAGTTAGTATGTTCCCATGAGAACCAGGTCCACCTACCTCTTGAGTCATTTCAGTACCCTGAGATTCCTGGGTTCTCCCGGAAGCACGCCCACTGGTTCTTGCTCCCGCTGCAGGCCGCCAACTACGTCCCTGCGTTGATGAGCGACTTGGTCCAGGATCCGTATGACGTCTGAAAGGATACTTCCTCTTTACAGACTTCACAACCATTGATGTCTTCATCAATCCTGTTTTCGCTTCATCTTCCAACTCTTTAATACGTCTCCCGAGATCTCTCCAAAGAGTAAGTTGGGTAATTTGTATATTACTTGGTTTGCAGAGTGCTGCGAATTTCGGATTCATAGTAGACCGTATAGCATTTCTCGAAGTGGGTGCTGCATAGCAACCCCAGTGCTTGCTGATGCAACTTCGTCATCTTTTGGTTGTTACCTGCTATTCTGGTAAAAGCAGTTATTCCAGAACCCAGCAGCTTTAATATTCTCTGCAACTGATTCCAGATACTCTTGCAGTCTCATCCATTTCATGCTGTTCCAGCTAATGGTAAACCAAGTAATTTATTAAGGAGGCCAGTTCTTCCTAATGGCTCTCCTGACCCTGACGGGGCAGCGAATCCTACTACCAGGGTTGGAACATCTGGCAGCTGCCTTTCATCGCCTTGTACAGCCTCACCGTCAGAGTCGGGGTCTGAAATCTCATGACCCGTAGCACGCTCCTCATTCCTGAGGGTGCATTCCATCAGCCCTGAGCCAGGTGCTGTTAAGCTGCTCCTGCAGCTTGGATTACAGTACACTCCTTCCTGAGTGAACTTTTGCTCCAACAACCTATGAAAAAGGCTTCTATTTGGGCAATACGCTCGAAAGCAGTATCTAGCCCTGTACCAGGAGCTGTTTGAGCTGTTTCCAGCAGCTTGGCTTTCAGAACACTCCTCACTGAGTGAACGTTGCTCCAACAGCCTGTGTAAAAGGCTTTCTATTTGGGCAATACGCTCTAAAGCAGTATCTAGCCCTGGAGCTTCTTCATTGCCTGGGACTCCCTCCGTTGGGATTTAAACTTTGTCTTTTGCCCGACAGGCACTGACTGTGTTTTCACCAGCCCCAGGTCCACAGTCGCTATGCTCACCGCTGGCGACTGTACCGGGGTTTAGAGGCGGTTGGTCTCTAACCGCAGACTCCCGACTTTCCCGACTTCTGTCGGCTATGTCGCTCGCCTCTTCCCCCTGTCCGTTTTTTCCCATGGCGTCTGTGGAAAAAATCGCCATAGACCCACAGTAAACGGACCTGGAAAACATGAAAAAATGTTTTTACTTACCTTGTAGTTGAAAAACTACAAACCACTCGAGGAGCACTGCTCCTCACGTCCGTTTGCGTCAAGGCGTCTGACGTAATGACGCGCAGGCGCACTGACGGGCTTCTTCACGTAGTCACTCACGTGACTCCGAAGTAAAATAATGAAAGGCATAGATAGAGTGGATGTGGAAAGAATGTTTCCACTGGCGGGAGAGTCTAGGACCAGAGGTCACAGCCTCAGAATTAAAAGGCGCTCTTTTAGAAAGGAGGTGAGGAGGAACTTCTTTAGTCAGAGGGTAGTTAATCTGTGGAACTCGTTGCCACAGAGAGCTGTGGAGGCCAAGTCAGTGGATATTTTTAAAGCAGAGATAGACAAATTCTTGATTGGGTGACAAGGGTTATGGGGAGGAAAATGGGATTAGGAGGCAGAGATCAGCCATGATAGAATGGCAGAGTAGACTCGATGGGCCGAATGGCCTAACTCTACTCCTATAACGTGAACTTGTGAACTCGTGACTTGGCCTCTCCACAGCCTTCTGTGGCGATGAATTCCACAGATTTACCACGCTGTGATTAAAGGAAGTGATTTGCATAGTGTCTCTGAAGCACCCTACCCATGCTGAACAAAATCAGTTCCATGTGCCAATTAGAATTGTTTCAGAAAATACATCTGAGACTTCAGGTCTAATCAGTGAGTCAAGTGGTCCCACGGTCTGGTTAAAACCAGTGACACAGGAGAGATGCCGTCTCTATAATTCTTTTCACATTATTTCAAGTTTGCAGTCTGGCCCTAATGCGTTTTAACATCTGTGCCTCAACCAGTAATCTGAGAATATATAAACAGAAGATGATTTTTGCCTTTAAACTTTCTCTTTGAATTCCTGATTAATTTCGTTTAAAGCTTTTGTTTTTACTCTGCCTGAGACTTCCAGATAATATGTGGCCTTCACGCAGCAGAATGAATTTCACAGTTGTGTATTTTGAATGGCTTTGGTTACCAAATGATCAGGAGCACTGCAGACCAGACAGCATGGTATTTCTGCTTCATTCAAACAGGAGTAACATATATTAATATGTTTGCGAATAGAAGGGAAAATATCCAAATGAGTAGATATTTCAAGACTTGATAACATTCATAAGACCAAAAGGCCATAACACATAGGAGCAGAATTAGGCTATTTGGCCCATCGAGTCTACTCTGCCATTCAATCACGGCTGATCTATCTTTCCCACTCAACCCCATTCTCCTGCAATACATGATTACAATCGAGCCATTTACAATGTACAGATACATGATAAGGGAACAACGATTAGTGCAAGGTAAAGCCAGTAAAATTTGAACAAAGATAGTCCCAGGGTCACCAATGAGGTAGATAGTCGTTCAAGACTGCTCTCTGGTTGTGGTAGGATGGTTCAGTTGCCTGATAACAGATGGGAAGAAACTGTCCCTGAATCTGGAGGTGTGCGTTTTTACACTTCTATACCTTTTGCCCGATGGGAGAGGGGAGAAGAGGGAATGGCCAGGGTGCGACGTCCTTGATTAAGTTGCTGGCCTTGCCGAGGCAGCGTGAGGTATGTCAATAGAAGACAGGTTGGTTTGTGTGATGCGTCCACAATTTGTTGTAATTTCTAGCGGTCTTGGATGGAGCTGTTCCCAAATCATGCTGTGATGCATCCCGATAAAATGCATTCTATGGCGCTTCTGTAGTAGTTGGTGAGAGTTGTCGGGGACGTGCCGAACGTCCTAAACCTTCTAAGGAAGTAGAGGTGTTGGTGTGCTTTCTTGGTCGTTGCTTCAATATGGGTGGTCCAGGAGAAGTTGTTGATGATATTGACTCCTGGGGACTTGAAGCTTTCATGTTAGACTCACCAGCAATTATGTGTTGGTCTTTTCATGCCTGAATCAGCCTGTATTTGTCATTAATATGTGTGTTCCTGGTTGAACTTCAAGCTGCCTATATATATCCTTCACTGGTGTTAATTGTACATCTTGTAACAACTGCCTTTCTTACAATATTTCCAGTACACTTAGTGTGCAGGCAAGTCAGAAGCACAGGATCAGCTTAACCAAACCCATTTTATTGCATGATGTTTGGAGGAGAAATCAATCTTACTCATTCACATTCAACTCGCACGATACGATACGATAGAAGGGCAGCCACGGTGGGGCAGCGGTAGAGTTGCTGCCTTACAGCGAATACAGCACCGTTCGATCCCGATTACGGGTGCTGTCTGTACGGAGCTTGCATGTTCTCCCCGTGGCCACGTGGATTGTTCCTCCCACACTTAAAAGTTTGTAGGTTAATTGGCTTCGGTAAAATTGTAAATTGTCCATCGTGAGTAGGATAGTGCTAGTGTACAGGGATCTCTGGGTCTGCGCAGATTTGGTGGGCCGAAGGGCCTGTTTCCGTGCTGTATCTCTAAACTAAACTAAACTAAACTACATTTGTTATTCTTAATTCTAGAACTTTGTGAATCCAGGAAACATGCCATCTAAAACATTTTTAAGAAATAGTCTGAGAATTAAGTCAAAACGTACGTTGCAGTTTAGGTTTATTGAATACGTTTATTAGCCAAGTATTCACACACAAGGAATTTGCCTTGGTGCTCCGCCCGCAAGTGATAACATGACATACTGTGACAGTTTATTATTGTCACATGTACTAAACCATTCAAATCGTTAATATATGTTATGCCCTAAGGATTTTCATGCTGCACATATGTTTCAGCTATCTCCAACAGCTAATCTTTTATTTCTTGTTCAGTATCAGTTCAGTTTCAGTTGAGTTTATTGCCAATGCGTACCGAGGTACAGTGAAAAGCTTTTGTCGCGTGCTAACCAGTCAGCCGAAAGACAATACATGATTACAATGGAGCCATCCACGGTGGACAGATACACAATAAGGGAATAACGTTTAGTGCAAGGTAAAGCCAGGATAGTCCAATCAAGGATAGTCCGAGGGTCACCAATGAGGTAGATAGTAGTTCAGCACTGCTCTCTGGTCGGTGGACTGCTCTCTAGAGACAAAACGTAGGTAACTCGTTATGTGCTTCTCATGAGCAGCAGGCTGATGAAACTTTCCATCCTATTTGTAGCCTAGCATCTTAAAGCAGCCTAATGCTGTAATGAAGATAGACACAAAATGCTGGAGTAACTCAGCGGGTCAGGCAGCATCTCAGGATAGAAGGAATGGCCAACGTTTCAGGTCGAGACCCTTCTTCGGCCTCGATCCGAAACGTCACCCATTCCTTTCCTCCAGAGATGCTGCCTGACCCGCTGAGTTACTCCAGCATTTTGTGTCTATCTTCGATGTAAACTAGCACCAGCACTTCCTTCCTACACCAATGCCATATGACAATAGACAATAGACAATAGACAATAGGTGCAGGAGTAGGCCATTCGGTCCTTCGAGCCAGCACCGCCATTCAATGTGATCATGGCTGATCATCCCCAATCAGTACCCCGTTCCTGCCTTCTCCCCATATCCCCTGACTCCACTATCTTTAAGAGCCCTATCTAGCTCTCTCTTGAAAGTATCCAGAGAACCGGCCTCCACCGCCCTCTGAGGCAGAGAATTCCACAGACTAACAACTCTCTGTGAGAAAAAGTGTTTCCTCGTCTCCGTTCTAAATGGCTTACCCCTTATTCTTAAACTGTGGCCCCTGGTTCTGGACTCCCCCAACATCGGGAACATGTTTCCTGCCTCTAGCGTGTCCAAACCTTTAACAAACTTATATATTTCAATAAGATGCCCTCTCATCCTTCTAAACCCCAGAGTGTACAAGCCCAGCCGCTCCATTCTCTCAGCATATAACAGTCCCGCCATCTCGTGAATTAACCTTGTAAACCAACACTGCACTCCCTCAATAGCAAGAATGTTCTTCCTCAAATTAGGGGACCAAAACTGCACACAATACTCCACGTGTGGTCTCACTAGGGCTCTGTACAACTGCAGAAGGGCCTCTTTGCTCCTATACTCGACTCCTCTTGTTATAAAGGCCAACATGCCATGGTTCAATGGATATTTATTGTCACATATGCAATGAGACATTCCACAGTGAAATTCATTTGACATATAAAGCCGACACGGCCATGTTTGTTGCCATGTCATCAAGTTCACAGTCCCGGCCTGACCAAGCATAGCCATGGTGCCCCTTCACCGCTGCTCCATCATTTTGATTTAAGTTTAGGTGTCACGTATACTAAACTGTTCAAATCGTTAACATATGTCATGCCCTGGTAATTTTCATGCTGCACAGATGTTTCAGCTACTTCCAACAGCTAATCTGCAAATTGGAAGAACAACATCTCATATTTTGCTTGGGCAGCTTACAGACAAGTGGTATGAATATTGATTTCTCTCACTTCAGGTAGCCCCGGCATTCAATACAATACAATACAATACGGTTTTATTCGTCACATTGCACATAAAGTGCAAGTGAAATGAATTTGCCAGCAGCGGTACAATGAGAAAGAACACACAATACACAATAAAAATGTAACACAAACATCCACCACAGCATTCATCACTGTGGTGGAAGGCACAACATGTCTCCATTTCCCCCCGTGGTCGGGACCCCAACCCTCCGCAGCCGTCGCTGCGGGCGTCCAGATGAGTGAAAGTCCAGGTAAGTCCTGAAAAACGGTGCCTCCCTCACCGGAGACCGCGGCTTCAGGTTGGTGTAGGCCGCAGGGCCGGCGGTCGAAGCTCCCCTCCAGGGGTGATGGTAAGTCCACGCCGGGCCCGCAGTAGAAGTAGGCTGCGGTAGAAGTATTCCCTCTCTCTCTCTCTCCATCCCTCCCCCACCCAAGTTGGACCAGCTTCTCGTTTTCACCCAACAAACAACTAACAATGGCCTGTTTCCTTTATCATCGTTACTTTCTTTCATGCATAGTTCTTTATCTCCCTACATCATCGTCTGTATGCCTCGTTTCCCTTATCCCTAACAAGTCTGAAGAAGGATCTCGACCTGAAATGTCACCCATCCGTTCTCTCCAGAAATTCTGCCTGTCCCACTGAGTTACTCCAGCTTTTTGTGTCTATCTTCAGTGTAAACCAGCCTCTGCAGTTCCCTCCCACACAGCTCATCTTGTATTTCTTGTTCAACGAGGCAGACAGAGAAACCAGTAGGTCTTGCAGAGCTTGTCAGTCTCATTATTATTGAAGGTGCTGTCTGCTTAATAAATTATGCAAAGCCCCCACTGCTTTAATTTTAATCAGATACTAGATGAAAGTCTGTGCTCTTAAAAAGTAATTTGCTATATTATCACCAAAGGAGCAATGAAATAAACTCTAATGCTGGAACAATTGTCACTGGAGTGTGAAGTACATCAAAAAAAGATTTATCCTGCAATTACTGAAACATGGAAATAGCAGCTAAATAAAAATAGGGAGTGATTGATGCAATATGCAGCCATGATGTACAATAGACAATAGGTGCAGGAGTAGGCCATTAGGCCCTTCGAGCCAGCACTGCCAATCAATGTGATCATGGCTGATCATCCCCAATCAGTACCCCGTTCCTGCCTTCTCCCCATATCCCCTGACTCCACTATCTTTAAGAGCCCTGTCAGCCCATCAAGTCTACGCCGCCATTCAATCATGACTGATCTATCTACCCCTCCTAACCCCATTCTCCAGCCTTCTCCCCATAACCCCTGACACCTGTACTAATCAAGAATCTATCTATCTATCTATGCCGTAACAATATCCATTGACTGACTCCACAGCCTTCTGCGGCAATGAATTCCACAGGTTCACCACTCTCTGACTAAAGTTGTGTGATCTCTTACTTGAGATATCACATTTTGTGGCTCTGATCCCATGCTCTGTTAGATAAAGGGCCTGTCCTACTTGGGCGTCATTTGCGCGACAGGTCGGTAGTGACTGACGTGCGACTGTCGCGTGAAAATCGTCTAGCAGTACGACAGTCGCGCGCCAAGTGCTCTTGAGGGGCCCTGCTTCTTTTGGGAGCCATTTGCGATGTCGTTCGTACTTAGTCCGATCTCCGTGGCAAGGATCTTCCCAGTGAAAAATTTTCAAATCTACGCGCGCTTTATACCTGGGTGGTCACGTGGTGCGGCGCTCAAATGACGCGCAAATGGCGCGCCAACGGCGTACAGGCAGCGCTGGTTACGGACGTTGACACACACGGGGATGCGTAATAAATCAGCATAGGCAATGTTCGTGCATCACCGTGCGTAACCATGCGCCACGACGGGCTACATGTACGCCGTCAGTACGTCAGCGTACGCTATCAGTACATCAGCGTGCGCAAGGGACATGTCACGCAGGTGGCGCGCGAGGATTTTGAGCGTTGCCACCATGCCTCACCACGTGCCAGGAGTGCGTCACGACCTGCCAACCAATTTTAGGATGGTGCATAAATGATGCGCAAATGACGCCCAAGTGGTACAGGCCCTTTACTATCCCCATCACCTGCATTTACTTGAGAATAGGTGTAGCAACGATGTCTCCCAATCCTTTGCTTTTACATACTTTGTCTAAGTGACTATGTCAGGTCCTCGTTCTGTCTCAGCCCCTGGTTATAATGGAGATAGCCTTGGAGTTTTCCTTGCAGCCATGGAGCCAATCCTAGAACTAACTCCATCATCTCTGAATACAATAACACAAAGGCTTGTGGACTTGTAAATTTCTGCGATGATGGGGTTCGGAGGGGTTAGTTCTGACTTATTGGGCATAGATATCATCAGATATAGTGTTCATTTTAATTGGCAGATTTAAAATATATTTCTTTTTTAACTATATGTCTTATAATATGCATCGAGCGTAGAGCATGGAACATAAAAACAGTGCAGGACATTAACAGGCTCTTCGACCCACAATGTCCTTGTCGAACATGATGCCAAGACTAATTCTTATTCGCTAGCACATAATCCATATCCCTCCATGCTCTACATATCCATGTTTCTAATCAAAAGTATTTTAAATGCCGCTATTGTATCTACCTTCACCATCACCTATGGAGAGCGTGTTCCAAGAATTCACCACCCTATGTGTAAAAAACCTATCCCGAGCATCTCCTTTAAACTTTGCCCCTCTCACCTTAAAGCTATGGCCTTTAGTATTTGATATTCCATTCTGGAAAAAAGGATCTGACTGTCTACCCTATCTGTGCCTTTCATACTCTATCAAGTCTCCCCGTCTATCTCCGGCATTCCAGTGAAAACAATCCAGGTCTGTCCAACCTCTCCCTGTAGCTAATACCCTCCAATCCAGGCATCGTTCTGGTAAACCTCCTCTCCACCCTTTCCATAGCCTTCACATCCTTGCTGTATTGGGGCGACCACTACTGCACACAATACTCTAAATAATCAAAGCCCTATGAAATTGCATCATGACTTCCTGACTCTTGGCCTCAATGCCTCGAATGACGAAGGTTAAGACTACACGCTGTTTACCCAGGTCAGCTATGTCTCACTTCAGAAAATAAATTATATTTAAATTGAGTTGAGTAGAAAGACAATGATTTCAAGTTCAAGTTCAAGTTACATTTAGTGTCGCATGCACCAATTCAGTGAGATTTGAGTTACCATACAGCGATACGAATGAAAAAAGATCACAATACATGATAGAGTTTAACATAAACATCCCCACACAGCGGAATCAGCGTTCCCACTGTGAGGGAAGGCAATAAAGTTCCGTCATCTTCCTCATTGTTCACCCGTGGTCGGAGCCTTTGAACTCTCCACAGTTGCCACCACGGACGGCCCGATGTTCAGGCCCTCTCGCCGGGATAATCGGAACTCCGGCGTCGGAACGGAAGAATACACTCAGCCGCTTGGAGTTTCTGAAACGGCCGCTTCCTACCGGAGACCGCGGCTACCTAGGTCCACAGCCTGAGCTGGACGGAGCTCAACACTGGCGACCCCCGGCAAAGGGTCCCGGCCTCCGCGATGTTACAGTCAGCGCCACCCACGGCTAGAAGCTCCACAAACCACAGCTCCACGATGTTAAAGCAGCAGGCCCAACATTCCGGCGCCTCAACACGGCGATCCCCGGTAAGGAATCGCCCGCTCCACGATGGTAATTCAGTGCTGCACCGCTGCTGAAGCTCTGGCAGGAAAGGCCGCGCCAATCCAGGTGGTAGGCCGCGAGGGGGGGCGAAGATGCGACTCAGAGAAAAGACGCATCTTCGACCAGGTAGTGACTGGGAAACAGTTTCCCTTCTTCCCCCTCCCCTCCATCCTCCACATAAAAAAGACTAAGAAACCTCCAAAAACATACTTTTAGACAGACTTAAGGGCCTGTCCCACTGCGTCGACCTAATTTGCGAGATTAGACGAGTTTGCTCTCGACTCAAACTTGCAGCATGGTCGACACGTGGTCCTAGGAGGTCCTATGAGGTCACTGGAACTCTCCTTCATGCTCGAGGGAAGTTCCTGAATACTCGCGGCCTCAGTTTGGTCGAGGAACATTTTTCAGCATGCTGAAAAATTTTCCGTGAGTATAAATTGGTCGGCATGGTTCTTTTGAACTCGTAGTGCAGTGGAGTGGGGTCGCTATGTAGTTATAGGCAGTCGAGGGCAAGCCGTAGGCAATCTCCTTCGCTGACCGGGCATTTTAATTGGCTCATTGGAGTTTTCAGGACAAAGGAAAACCGACCGGTAGGTTAAATGCCCGCTAAACTTTATTATGTTATCTGGCTTCTTAAAAATATCTCCTCCCCCTTCTCCCCCCTTCTCTCCCATTCTCTCCCCCCTCCGCGCTCTCTAAAGAACTTACCGTACACTGTGGCAGCCGTCTTTCACCTTCCTCTTCATCAAGGGTGTGAATTTCAGACAACGCTCCCCCGCTTTCCCTGGCCCCCGCCTTTGCGATGTGTTTGTGTGTGTGTGTGTGTGTGTGTTGACGGTCGATCCAGCTCGCGGTTTCATCGCTGACGGCCGATCCAGGTTTGTCAGGCGAGTCCCCTTGAGCTTGATGGTCGAAGACAGTCGCTTAAAAGTCGTGTTAGTGGGACAGGCCCTTAAAAATAACAAAAAGGGTCAAAGGATGCACAAACTGCTGGCGAGGCTGCCGCGCGTCATTAGATAGATAGACGGATGGACGGATGGACGGACAGACCGACCAACCGACCGACCGACAGACAGACAGACAGACAGACAGACAGACAGACAGACAGACAGACAGACAGACAGACAGACAGACAGGCCCAGACAGACAGGCAGACAAACAGACAGAGTGGCATTGCGCTAGAGCTTACAGCGCCAGAGACCCGGGTTCGATCCTGGCTATGGGTTCTTGTCTGTACGGAGTTTGTACGTCCTCCCCGTGACTGTGTGGGTTTTCTCCGAGATCTCCGGTTTCCTCCCACACTCCAAAGACGCACAGGTTTGTAGGTTAATTGGCTTGGTGTAAATGCAAAATTGTCCCTAGTGTGTGTAGGGTAGTGTTAGTGTGCGGGGTTTGTTGGTCGGTGCGGATTCGGTGGGCCGAGAGCCTTTTTCCGCGCTGTATCAGTAAATTAAACTAAACTAAACAATGTGTGGACTATTGTACAGACTACATTCAATGTACCATGCACGGATTTACCCATTCCATGATAGACATATCTAAGAAGGAAAATGTAGGCATTTTATGCCAATTCAATAAATGTTATAGATAGGAAAGGAACCTTAAGAAATTACGATATTGTTAATTAAATATGAAAAGGTTAAAGGGCCGCAGAACTTTGAAAGTTTATAATAATTAAATAATGATCAGGTTTTATAGCAGTTCCCATCGTATTCAAGGCCATGGTTCCCTCAATGTGGTAAAACAGTGGTGAAGTCATAGACACATAGAAACATAGAAAATAGGTGCAGGAGTAGGCCATTTGGCCCTTCGAGCCTGCACCGCCATTCAATATGATCATGGCTGATCATCCAAC
>CM075977.1:10463243-10598771 GCA_038087875.1 Malacoraja senta
ATCTCAATTGTACCGTTATCACTAAAATGTACGAGCAGAAAATTTGGGGCAGCACATTGGCGCAGCTGGTAGAGCTGCTGCCTCATTGGGATACAGCTCCATCCAAGACACCAAGAAATTGCGGAGAATTGTAGACGCAGCCCAGACCATCACACAAAACCATTGACTCCATCTACACCTCATGTTGCCTCGGCAAGGCCAGCAGCACAATCAAGGACTAGCCGCTCCCTGGCCACTCCCTCTTCTCTCCTCTCCCATCAGGCAAGAGGTACAGGTGTGAAAACACACACCAGACTGAGATTCAGGGACAGTTTCTTCCCAATTGTATCAGGCAACTGAACCATCCCACCAACAACTAGAGAGAGTCCTGAGTTACGATTTTTCTCATTGGACACCCTCTGACTATCTTTGGTTGGAGTTTACTGGACTTCATCTTCCACTAAACATTATTCATGTTACTCCCTTTATCATGCATTTGTACACTGTGGACGGTTTGGTTGTAATCATGTATTGTCTTTCTGCTGACTGGTTAGCACGCAACAAAAGCTTTTCGCTGTGACAATAAAACTAAACTCAAACTCAGGGCCCCAGACGCCTGGGTTTGATTCTGACCTCGGATGCTGTCTGTATGGAGCCTGCATGTTTTCCTTGTGACTGCGTGGGTTTCCTCCGGGTGTTCTAGTTTCCTCCCACTCCTCCTCTGTTAATTTCCCTTAGTGTGAGTTTGAAAGTGAGATTACACACTGAAAGTGAGATTACAAAGTGAGAACAGACGATCGATGGTCAGCATGGACTCGATGGGCCGAAGAGCCTATTTCCATGTTGTGTCTTTCAACCTTTCTTTCAAAAAAGTAGTTTAACTAAATAGTTAGTTTGTGGATAGGATAGGTTTGGAGGGATATGGGGCAAACAGGACTAGTGTAGATGGGGCATGTTGATCGGTGTGGGCAAGTTGGGCCAAAGGGCCTGTTATCACGCTGTATCACTATGACTCTAAAGGGCCTGTCCCACTGTACGAGGTAATTCAAGAGTTCTCCCGAGTTTCCCCTGATTCGAACTCGGAGAATTACGGTAATAGCCGTTCGTAAGTACTCGGGGCTCTCGTGGACATTTTTCACAGTGCTGAAAAAACTTCACGAGTTACCGCGTTTCCCGAGTGCCTGCCGTTAGCATTACGAGCCGCTACAGGAAATTCCACGAGCTCTGATGTAGCCGCTACGTATATTCTACGTACTTACCACGAGTTTGATTTTTTTTAAACTCGGGAGAGCTCTTGAATTACCTCATACAGTGGGACAGGCCCTTAACTCTAAAATGTAATGGACCAAATCTTGGGCACCCATAAATCATGGTTACCCAAGTTGTTGACTTTGAAGGAGAAACAAGGAACCGCAGATGTCGATTTACAACAAAAAAAGACACAAAGTGTTGGAGTAATTCACCAGGTCGAGCAGTGTCTCTGGGAACATGGATGTGTACTTTAAAGGTCTGTATGGATATGGCCTATCTCAATGACCCAGAGCATCCGAGACTCCAGCAGTGAGATCTGAGTGTCAGCTGGGTCACCAAAGGTAAACAGGGCAAGTCCCACCCCAAATCCTTCTCAGAGCCCTGACAACCAGCAACATCCTACACTCAGTCTGAAGAAGGGTCTCACCCCGAAACATCACCCTGCATTTTGTGTCTATCCTGCACTCAGTATCCTTGAATACACAACTTGCATTCAGATTCACTAAACATCTTTAAAAATGAAGTAATTTTGAATTTATAAATATACTGATGAAGAAAAAAGTCACTTTAGTTTAGTTACCATTGGCACATGCATCTGCTTCCATAGCTTCCTCTGGCAGCGTATTCCAGATACGGATTATCCTCTGAATGAAAAGTTTGCTCCTGAGGTCTCTCATAAATCTCTCCCTTCTCACCTAAAACATATTCCCTCAGGTTTTAGAATCCTCTAACCTGGGAAAAAAAACTGTGAGCATTCACCTGATCCAAGACCCTCATGATCTAGTTCTCCTCAATGAGGTCACCCCTCAGCCTCCTGCACTCTGAGGTATAAAGTCCCAACCTGTCCAACTTGTCCCTATAACCCAAGCCCACAAGCCCAGGTAACATTCTGGTGAATCTCTTCTGCACCCTTTCTAAATTAATGACATCCTTCTTAGTTTGAAGCAAGGTCCCGAACCAAAAGGTCACCTATTTGTGTTCTCCAGAGATGCTGCCTGACCCGTCGAGTTATTCCAGCACTTTGTGTCCTTTCTTACAATATATCATACACTTCTAAGAGTTAAAATTCCATTTGCCAATCCATGGACCTTTTCCAACTGATCTCGATCTTGTAGTAAACGTTGATATCCTTCCTCAAGGTCCACTATACCGCCAATTTGGGAAATAGATAAATAGGCAGCATTTGCAATGTTACCATTTCTCCATTGTATAATTCAAATTATTATTATTTTTTTTTTTTTGAAAATATTTTTTATTGGAGATAAGTACACAACCTATTAACATCATTACAGTCTTACATTTTTGAATTGATAATATTGTCAATTATTATTACATTGTCTCCAATACCTGGAACCTGACTAACACTCGGGCTAAAGAATGGATGAAATGCTATACTCTGAAATGTACGAATATATCTCGAATGAAGTTTTTTATTTTAATAAATTTTTCCATTCTTCTTTAACTATCTTTCTCTTTTTTTTTTTTTTTTTTTTTTTCCTTCTCTCTCTTTTCTTTCTTTACTTCATCTATCTTTTTAGTTCTATCTAGTTTAAAAAAAAAAAAAGGCAATTCAAATTAATTTGTCTATAATTGTGTAAAACATCAAAGCAGAATAATGATGTTCTCAACATTGTGCGAGTGAATTTTAAATCAACAGTGGTGTTTATTGTATACTAGCTGAAATGATCCTGCTTTAAGGTATAAGTGGTAAATCACTCAAGATGTAATCTTATCCAGGTTAGACCGTGTCTGGTTTAAATTGTGCGGGTTGGGAATTTGGTCTGGATACTTCTGCGAGCTGTTTCATTCCCCTGGTGTCCGCCTCATGTCTAACGATGTTGTCAGTCAAACAGCGCACATTTCCTTCATTGTCAGCTGAAACTGCAGCTTTAAACTGCAACATACAACCATCATTGAGCACTCAACAACAACAAAAATCTAGCGGAATATCGTGCTGAGATCAGCAGTCAATTAAAAAGTCTTCACTCTGACATCGAAGTCTTACACACGGGAATCGAACGCCTTAGTTACCAGTGCTTAGGGTAATGGAAGCTGTTCCTTCACTGCTCATAGCCTTTTTATAAAAATCACATCAGAGCTACATGCTATGACATGTGCCCCTTTCATCATCTCTCACCGAAGGCGGCACAGTGGCGCAGCAGTAGAGTTGCTGCCTTACAGCGTCGGAGACCCAGGTTCGATTCCGACTACGGGTGCTGTCTGGACAGAGTTTGTACGTTCACCCCATGCCTTGCGTGGGTTTTCTCCGGGATCTCCGGTTTCCTCCCACACTCCAAAGATGTACAGGTTTGTAGGTTAATTGGCTTGGTAAAATTGTAAATTGTCCCAAGAGTGTGTCGGATAACGTTAGCGTGCAGGGATCGCTGGTCAGCACGGACTCAGCGTCCGAAGGGTCTGTTTTGGCGCTGTATCTCGAAACTAAACTAAACCTCACGGTAGTGTACGGCCATTTGATAAAGATGCAATGGTTTGTCCAGTAGCTACTGGCACACACACGAGATCACCATGTTCCTTTCCCCTCGTGGTGTTCATGACCTCCACTTCAGCCTCTTATTGATTGATTGATTGATTGATTGATTAGATTTTATTGTCATTTGAACCTCAAAGAGGCTCAAACGAAATTCCATTTCCACAGCCATACAAACAAAACAATTCCTACACGACACACAAACAATTCAATCTGCAGAAAAACATCCATCACAGTGAATCTCCTCCTCACTGTGATGGAGGGCAAAGTCTTTTCTCTCCCCTGCACTCCCCATTCTCCTCCCGATGTTGAAGCCCCAGGCGGGCAATGTTAAGTCCCACGTTAAGTCTGACCATTTTCCAGTTATCAGTAGAGCAAAGACCTGGCCACCATGAGCTTCACGTGGGAATCAGATCGGGTTCATTTTGGTGTGATTTTGTCTGTACTCCACCACCATGAGCAGTGCTGAACTACTATCTACCCCATCGAGGGCCCTCAGACTACCTTTGATCGGACTTTACTGGCTTTACCTTGCATTAAACGATACTCCCTTATCATTGAGGAGCTGGCGGCCTCCAACTGGAATCGACCTGAGGACTCCGGTCGCAGAGCCTGTGGACTTACCATCGCGGAGCTGGCTGATTTTCGGAGGCTGTGGTGGCGCTGCGATTGCGGCTGCGACTTGACTTCGGAGGCTTCGGCCGAGGGCCCCGTGGACTGTATTATCGTGACTTTGCAGGTCCCTGGTTGGCGACCGATATTCAGGAGCTCCAGCAACAGCAGCTTCGTCCACCCCCAATTGCAAGGCTTGAATCGGCCCGTTCACAGGACCATTCATAGTCCAGCGTGGCTTAAAATTGGCCGCAGGATCTTCCATCGTCCGGCGGGGGCTTCAATATCGGGAGCCTCTGTTTGCAGTTTGACTGCCTGACCGCGGGAGAAGAAGAAAGGAAGAATTAAGACTTTTTGCCTTCCATCACAGTGAGGAGGTGCCAGGAGGAGAGTCACTGTGATGGATGTTTATGTTAAATGTATGTAATTGTGCGTTTTGTTGCTTTTTTTTAACTGTTATGACTGCATGGTAACGAAATTTCGTTCAAACTTGTTTTTGAATGACAAATAAAGAAATTCAATTCAATTCAATTCAATTCAATGTATCTTTACACTGTGTATGGCTCAATTGTAATCATGTATTGTCTTTCTGCTGGCTGCTCTGCATGCAATAAGAGCTTTTCACTGTACCTCGGCACACGTGACAATAAACTAGAACGTAAGCTAGGGTGTTGATTCATAAGTTCACAAGTTCATAAGTTATAGGAATTATGCCATTCGGCCCATCAAGTCTACTCCGCCATTCAATCATTGCTGATCTATCTTTCCCTCTCAACTTCATTCTCCTGCCTTCTCCCCATAACCCCTGACACCCATATTAATCAAGAATTGATCAATCTCCGCCTTAAAAATATCCATTGACTTGGCAATGAATTCCACAGAAGCACGTGACCCATATCCTTCCATTCCTTTTATAACCATGTGCCTATCTCAAAGCCTTATGCAACACTGTAGTATCTGTCTCTACTGCCACTCCCGGCAGCGTGTTCCAGGCACTCACCACTCTGTGTAAAATCCACTGACTTGGCCTCCACAGCCGTCTGTGGCAATGAATTCCACAGATTCCACTAAATAAATTCCATCTCATCTCCTTTCTGAAGGGACGTCCTTTTATTCTGAGGCTATGGCCTCTGATCCTAGACTCTCCCACTGATGGAAGCTAGGGCACTCTCCAATTCACCCATTAGCCAGGGGAGACTATAAAACCATAAGATATAGCAGCAGAACGAAGCCATTCGGCCCATCAGGTCAATCCGCCATTCTGTCACGGCTGATCTGTTTTTCCATCTCAACCCCATTCTCCTGCCTTCTCCCCTTAATGTTTGACGCCCTGACTAATCATTCAGTGCTTTAAAAATACCACACCCAAGTACCTCCCCAACCGTCTGTGGCAATGAATTCCATAGATTCATCACCCTCTGGCTAAAGAAATTCTTCCTCATCTCCATTCCACTATGCAATTCACCCATAAGCTGGGATACTGTCCGACTCACCACTACCCCGTTGTGGTCATTGGACTTTGTCTATGGTACTGATGCGCTACAACGCTGAGAACTATATTCTGCACTACGTAACTGTCCCTTTGCTCTATTGAGTACTAAAGATGGACTTTGAGGAAGGACATTCTTGCTATTGAGGGATTGCAGCGCAGGTTTACAAGGTTAATTCCCGGGATGGCGGGACTGTCATATGCTGAGAGAATGGAGCAGCTGGGCTTGTACACTTTTGAGTTTAGAAGGATGAGAGGGTATCTCATTGAAACATATAAGATTGTTAAGGGTTTGGACACGCTAGAGGCAGGAAACATGTTCCCGATGTTGGGGGAGTCCAGAACCAGGGGCCACAGTTTAAGAATAAGGAATAAGCCATTTAGAACAGAGACGAGGAACTTTTTCTCACAGAGAGTGGTGAGTCTGTGGAATTCTCTGCCTCAGAGGGCGGTGGAGGCAGGTTCTCTGGATGCTTTCAAGAGAGAGCTAGATAGGGCTCTTAAAAATAGCGGAGTCAGGGGATATGGGGAGAAGGCAGGAACGGGATATTGAGTGGGGATGATCAGCCATGATCACATTGAATGGCGGTGCTGGCTCGAAGGGCCGAATGGCCTACTCCTGCACCTATTGTCTATTGTCTATCGACTTTTCCCTGTACCTCGATGTACGTGACAATAATAAACCGAAACGTAAACCTTGAGCCAAATGTATCCCCAAGTAGTTCTAAGCTCGGATGGTGAATAGTCAAGTTTCTCCTCTTTCGGCCATCAATAGACTTCGTTCAAATTCCTTTCATCCTCATCAACCGGTAACAAGCAAACCTCATCTAACTCCACGTCCTTCAAGTTTACATTTATTGTCACTGTACCAATTTGCACAGCGGGATTTGGGTTGCCATACATTCATACAAATAAAAATAACACAACACAATACGATAGAATTTGCGCGCATTGTGTTATACAATCTGCGTGCGTTGTGTTATATAAATAAGCTTACATGTGAAGGGTTGATAAAGTAAATAGAGATTCCAAGCACAGCTAGAAATAATCTTGCTTGAAAAATGGAGTGGTCTCAATCGGTGGCATGAAAAGTGAAGTTAGTGAAGCGAAATGAAACCATTTGGACAAAGATAAAATGCTGGAAACAGCAGGGAAATTCAAGACACTTGCAGCCTCAATTTATCACCGGGACCTGTCGCTGAGAGAGAATTCTGTTGTCAGCTACACAACACATCTGAGCCTTATCTCTACTACACATGAGAAAAATTCTCATGATGCAGACAACCTTACCAGCTTCCGTGTTGTTGCTAACATGTTACTTTGTTCTTAGGACACCAATAACCTTCCACTGAATTGTGCTGCAAACCAGAACAACTTTGTTAATTAGAGCCTTAAATAAGTTTGCAACCAACAGTTCATTGTTGGATTTCAGTCTGCGCGTTGCTGCCAAACTGAGGCATATTTCTCTCTGTAATCTAATTGGGTTGCAAATGTAAAATGCTCCAAGTCGTGTTTCTGTGCCTGAGCTTCAACCGTTCTATTCTAGGACACCTAACCCCCATTTTCTGTGAAGGAAAAAAATCACCCTCTTCTGCAGTTTGATCCTAACCATTGCCCAAATACAGGAACAATATTATAAAAATGTCATAGAGTCATGCAGCTCCTTCAGCCCAACTCATTCATGCTGAGCATGATGTCCCATCTCAGCTAGTTTCATTTGCTCGCATTTATCCCATATCCCTCTAAACCTTGCCTATCTATACACCTGTCCAAGTGTCTTTTAAACACTTTTATAGTACCTGCCTCAACTCATTCCTCTGGCAGCTTGTTTCATATACCCACCACCATTGCCTCAAGATGTTGTTGTAAATTAATGATTTTTTTACAAATGCGCTCCAACCTGTCTCAATATAAGAAAGGATTGTTTTGTGGAGCAACTCACGAAAGGTTTAGAGGGACATAGGTCAAACGCGGGCCAAAAGGTTGGACTAGTGTTGATGGGGCATTTTGGTTGGCATGGGCAAGTTGGGCTGAAGAGCCTGTTTCCGTGCTGTATGACTCTATGACCAGGTTGCTCCTCATAGCTTGATGGTCCTTGGCGATGATGCGTTATCAATATTTACCCTTTACCTTTGGAAGTGAGAAAAGTGGGAGCACTAAGACGCTTCTTTTCCTTTGTTCCTGACTCCCTTGATCGTCTTCAGGCATCCTTCATCTCTCCTTGAAGTAGCATCAAAGTCTTCACTCCGTTGAATATTTTGCAGGGCAAAGGTACCTTCAGGTTTAAAACCTTTCCACTCATGAAACATCTTCTTCACACAGGTTCATGACCCCCCCCATGACACACTTGCTTCAGATGCCTTCATGTCTTGTTTGATGTTCCCACCCAATGCCCATCATTGCGGCTATTGCAGAAAGTAAGTGGCTACATTACAGATTTATCAACCAGCACTGAGGTCCAGATCTATGTCAGCAATTAACATTACACCCTCTCATTCTGGATAGACTGCCATATTGATCATAGTGAATTGAATTGAATTGACTACTTTATTGTCACATGTGACAAGTCACAGAGAAATTAGAGTGATAGAGTCATAGATTAATACAGTGTGGAAACAGGCCCTTGGCCCAACTCGCCCACAACGGCCAACATTGTCCCAGCTACAATATTCCCACTTGCCTGCGCTTGGTCCATAACCCTCCAAACCGGTCCTATCCATTTACCTGTCCAACTGTTTCTTAAATGATAAGATAGTCCCAGCCTCAACTACCTCCTCTGGCAGCTTGTTCCACACACCCACCACCCTCTGTGTGAAAAAGTTACCCCTCGGATTCCTATTAAATCTTTCCCCCTTTACCTTGAACCTATGTCCTCTGGTCCTCGATTCTCCCACTCTGGGTAAAAGACTCTGTGCATCTACCCGATCTATTCCTCTCATGATTTTGTAAACCTCTATAAGTTCTCCCCTCATCCTCCTAAGCTCCATGGAATAGACACCCAGCCTACTCAACCTCTCCCTATAGCCCACATCCTCTAGTCCTGGCAACATCCTCGTAAATCTTTTCTGAACCCTTTCAAGCTTGACAATATCTTTCCCATAACATGGTGCCCAGAACTGAACACATTATTCTAAATGCGGTCTCACCAACGTCTTATACAACTGCAACCTGACCTCCCAACCTCTATACTCAATACTCTGACTGATGCTTACATACCCAAGGTATGCAAATAGTCGTGCCTAAAGGGCGTTGACAAAGATACAAATTTTCCCGTGCCAGGTCCACCCTTGTTCTCCCCCCCCCTCACCCCTTTTCACGGTGGGGTGAGGGGGGGGGGATAACAAGGGTGGACCTGGCACAGGATTGTTCTTCCTCCCCCCACCCCCCCTCCCTCCATCATTCCCGACAGCGTGACCCCCGACTCCCACGTGGCCCATCCCCGACTGCTGGTGCCCTCAATGATCGACCCTCGCCGACCGGCGCCCTTATCCCCCTTTTTGGGTACAAGTGTTTGGTGTTTATGGTGGAGATGGGGCCTTTAACCCTGTATCAGCAAGTCACCCGAGTTATCTTCCATTTCATTTTGAAAATACAATGCATCCACATCCAGCAGCGATGCATAAATTCAAAGGAGAGGTGGGATGGAGAAATTTGTCCAGCACACGGCTCATCCTGATTGCCATTCCTCAGTCAGGGAATTGAGTGTAGAAGTAGGGATGTGTAGGAAGGAACTGCAGATGCTGGTTTAGAATGAAGATGGATACAAAAAGCTGGGATCAGGCAGCATCTCTGGAGAAAAGGGATGGGTGACGTATAGGAAAGAAAACCCTTCTTCAGACTGAGAGTCAGGGGTCGAGGGAAAGTAGACATATGAAAAGGTTCAGAACACATCGGCACCGAAGACTAAGGAAAGGTGGAGCCCACAATGGTCCATTGTTGGCTGTGGAAGAGGTGGTAACGAAGGGGTATATGGATGCGAACAGTGGAACTAGCAGGACGACTAGAGTGGGGGGTGGACAGACAGAGAGAGGGAATGCAAGGGTTACTTGAAGTTAGAGAAATCAACAGTCATACTGCTGGGTTGTAAGCCGCCCAAGCAAAATATGAGGTGCTGTTCCTCCAATTTGCATGTGGCCTCACACTGACAGTGGAGGAGGCCCAGGACAGAAAGGTCAGTGTGGGAATGGGGAAGCGATGTTAAGTTAGAGTTGTATAAACCATTGGTGCCTGAAGAAGGGGTCCGACCAGAAACATTACCTGCCTGACCCGCCGAGTTACTCCAGCGCTTTGTGTCTTTTTTTGTAAACCAGCATCTGCAGTTCCTTGTTTATACGAGGAGTATGGTATTCAGTTTTGGTCACCCTGGTATTGGAAGGGTACCATGAAGCTGGAAGGGGTGCAGGGAAGATTTGACGAGGATGTTGCCAGCACTTGAGGACCTGAGCTATAAGGAGAGCTGGGAAACTATTCCTTGGAGCACATGAGGCTGAGGAGTGATCTGACAGAGTTGTACAAACTCATGAGGGGAATAGATGGGCTGAATGTACACAGTCTTTTCCCTAGGGTAGGGGAGCAGAGGTCTTAGGTTTAAGGTAAGAGGGAAAAGATTTAATAGAAAACCAAAGGGCAACTTTTTAACACCAAGAGTGGTGGGTGCATGTATGACAGGAGCTGCCAGAGGAAATAGTTGAGGCAGGACAATAACAACATTTAAAAGGCATTAAAAGGAGGTGCATGGATAGGGAAGGTTTAGAGGCATATGGGCCAACTGCAGACAAATGGGGATTAAGTTAGATTGAGCACCTTGGTCAGCATGGACTGGTTGGGCCGAAGGGTTTTTTCCATGCTGTCTGGCTCTAGGATGGCTACTGTTGTGAACAGCTGCAACTACACTTACTCTGAGTACTCCCAGATCAGCGGTCATTACATGTTGAGAATCATAGATTCATAGAGTCATAGAATAGAAACAGGCCCTTTGGCCAAGCTTGCCCACACCGGCCAACATGTCCCAGCTACACTAGTTCTACCTGACTGCATTTGGCCCATATCCCTCCGAACCTGTCCTATCCATGTACCTGTCTAACTGTTTCTTCAACGTTGGGATAGTCCCTGCCTCAACTACTCACACACACCACCCTTTGTGTGGAAAAGTTACCCCTCAGATTCCCATTGAATCTTTTCCCCTTCACCTTAAATCTATGTCCTCTGGTCCTAGATTCACCTATTCTGGGCAAGAGACTTTGTGCATCTACCCGATCTGTTCCCTTCACGATCCAATACACCTCTATAAGATAACCCCTCATCCTCCTGTGCTCCAAGGAATAGAGTCCCAGCCTACTCAACCTCTCCTAATAGTGCAGGCTCTCTCGTCCTGGCAACATCCTCATAAATCTACTCTGTACCCCTTCCAGCCTGACAACATAGTTCCTATGCATGGTGCCCAGAACTGAACACAATACACCAACATGAGGCCTCATCAATGTCTTAGACAACTGCAACATGACCTCCCAACTTCTATACTCATCTGTCCTTGTAAACAAAATAGGCATGCACATGTTGGCCTATTCAGTTTGGCCTTATCATAACACTTGTTCCTCCTAGAAAATGTTACGTTAAAGAACAATGTCTTAATCTAACATTTCTGTATTGTGTCATTTTCAAACTTGACAAAGAAAGCTGCATGCCATAGATTTATGACTTTATCTGGACATTTAATGCAATCATCACACTTCCTCCCTTGGTTCATTTTATTCCCTATGTAGTTGATGCAAAATTATGAAAACGACAGTGGATGATCATCAGCTCACCCTGCCCTATGTTCATAAGTTCATAAGTGATAGGAGCAGAATTAGGCCATTCGGCCCATTCAATCACGGCTGATCTATCTCTCCCTCCTAACCCCATTCTCCTGCCTTCTCCCCATAACCACTGACACCCGTACTAATCAGGAATCTATCTATCTTCGCCTTAAAAATATGCATTGACTTGGCCTTCACAGCCTTGGGTGGCAAAGAATTCCACAGATTCATCACCCTCTGAGTTTAGTTTATTTTTGTTTAGAGATACAGCGCGGAAAAAGGCCCTTCGGCCCACTGAGGCCGCACTGACCAGCGATCCCCGCACATTAACACTATCCTACACACACGAGGGACAATTTACACTTATACCAAGCTAATTTACCTGCATACCTTTACGTCTTTGGAGTGTGGGAGGAAACCGAAGGTCTCGGAGAAAACCCACGCAGTCAAGGGGAGAACGTCCAAACTCAGTACAGACAGCAGCCGTAGTCAGGATCGAACTCGGGTCTTCGGTGCTGCAAGCGCTGTAAGGCAGCAACTCGACCGCTGCCCCACCGTGCCCCTGACAAAAGAAATTCTTCCTCATCTCCTTCCTAAAGGAATGTCCTTTAATTGTGAGGCTACGACCTCCGGTCCTAGACTCGCCCACTAGTGGAAACATCCTCTCTACGTACACTCTATCCAGGCCATGTTTAGAATCCTAACTGAGAAAATACTTGAGTTATCGACATTTGCAAAACCCCTGCAATGAGGTTGATATCTCATGAGGTTGTCAAGTTGGAAAGGGTGCAGTGAAAATTTACAAGGATGTTGCCAAGGAAGACCTCGAGGGCCTGACCTATAGGGTGAGTAGGCTGGGACTCTATTCCTTGGAGCACAGGAGGATGAGGGGTGATCTTATAGAGGTGTACAAAATCATGAGAGGAATAGATCTGGTAGATGCACAGTCTCTTTTACCCAGAGTTGGGGAATCGAGGACCAGAGGGCATAGGTTTAAGGTGAAGGGGGAAAGATTTAATAGGAATCTGAGGGGTAGCTTTTTCACACATAGGGTGGTGGGTGGATGGAACGAGCTGCCGGAGGAGGTAGTTGAGGCTGGGACTATCGCAACGTTTAAGAACCAATTGGACAAGTACATGGATAGGACAGGTTTAGAGGGGTGTAGGCCAAACGCAGGCTAGTGGGACTAGTTTGGATGGTCGGTGTAGGCAAGTTGGGCCAAAGGGCCTGTTTTCACACTTATGAGATACAAAATTATATAAAGAAATAAACCACATTTTTAGAAAGCATATTTTGAAGTCTTAGTAATGTCTTGAAACTGATCATTAGGACAGAGTGAAACTTGGTTTTCCTAACATACTGCTGATTGTTATAAGTCGTGTTTTTAACTTTGGGGGAAAAAATGTCAGGACTGATAGTGCACATTCCCCCTCTTTTTCCCTCCCATTGTCATGGTAACGAACAAGTCTACGCAACAGCTGCATAAACAAGATGAACTTTGGAGTGAGAGGCCTTGCTTTACTTCATTTAGTAATTCCCAGGGCAGGTTGGAAAATGCTAATGTTAAACAAGCCCTTTTACTACTCTCTGTAGGCTGAGAATGGTGTGCCGTGAAAAGATCTACATAAGTTCATGCGATATGAGCAGAATTAGGCCATTCGGCCCATCGAGTCTACTCTGCCATTCAATCATGACTGATCTATCTTTCTATCTTAACCCCATTCTCCTGACTTCTCCCCATAATCCCTGACACCGGTACTAATAATCTGTCTTAGAAATATCCATGAAGCATGGCCTCCACATCCTGTTTCCAAGGTTCGAAGGATCAGCTTCACGTTTCACAGATAAGAGGAAAAAGCAAACTAACAGTTATAAGACCATAAGAATTTGGGGCAGAATTAGGCTCTTTGGCCCATCAAGTCTACTCTGCCATTCGATCCATTTTTTCCTCCCAACCCCATTCTCCTGCCTTCTCCCCATAACCTTCGATGCCCTTACTAATCAAGAAGCTTTCAATCTCCGCTTTACCGTAACGTCATGGCCTCCACAGCCATTTATCGTACCGAATTCCAGAGTCAGCACTCCTCTGGCTAAAGAAATTCCTCATCATCTCCGTTCTAAAGGTAGGTCTTTTTACTCTGAGGCTGCGCCCTCTGGTTCCAGACTCTCCCATTATTGGAAAAATCCACACCACGTTATATTTTAACATTGATTCCCTCGTAAGCATAGATAAACAGAGTGAATGATACATCAACTTGATCTCACTGTTCACCAGGGACCCCCAACAATGACGACACTGGCGCGATGCTCCTTCATTCCGGGCATCGGTCACGATGCCCGCTCCTCCATGAAGTCCAACCATGGAAGGCCCCTCTGCCTCGTTATACCCCATGGTAAAGTTAACGGTTTTTACAAACACTCCCCTCTCCCCTCCCCACTTCTTCCATTAACAGACAATTAACCAGTTCCGCAGTTCGCAATGATGCAAGCCTCTTGGGATCACAACGTCCCCAGGGACGGCACGGTGGCGCAGCGGTAGAGTTGCTGCCTTACAGCGTTTGCAGCGCCGGAGACCCGGGTTCGATCCCGACTACAGGTGCTGTCTGTACGGAGTTTGTACATTCTCCCTGTGACTTGCGTGGGTTTTCTCCGAGATCTTCGGTTTCCTCCCACACTCCAAAGACGTACAGGTTTGTAGGCTAATTAGCTTGCTATAAATGTAAACTGTCCCTGGTGTGTGTAGGGTAGCATTAATGTGTGGGGATTGTGTAGATTAACCTTATTAATTCATGCCAGTTATAACCTTCACCACACATATATGCATGCCACCCTTTACAGGGTACTACGGTACTACACAAAGACTCTCTCTCTCTCTCTCTCTCCCTCTCTCTCGCTCGGGCACAGTAGTTAGTAAGCCAGACGCAAGCAGCTGGCTGTTGAAATGTTCCAGTGTATTTGATGGAATAAAGTTGGATTTCACCATGAGTGTGTTTTTATTATTGGAGTGCCAATTAACATGGTGTCAGAAGTGGGATACGAAGTTGGTGCGGATTCGGATGGGCCAAATGGCCTTTTTCCATGCTGTATCTCGAAACTAAACTAAACTAAAACATGTAGTTCTTTAGTGAATGTACATTTGAAATAATAAAAATTCATGTTGATTAAATAATCCATGAGAACAGAATTTACCCTAAGGAATAGCAAAAGTTTAAATTACAAAGCTTGCACGTTGCAAATCTGTATCAATCACAGTTTGCATCAATAATTATAAATTATTTTCCTCAACAGTAAACGATTTCAATAGAAGCAAGCCAGATTTAAGCTTCAATTTGTTTATTTAATTAGGTTCAAAATGAATCCCACTTTATTGCATGATTCAATTGATGAAAATGAGTGTAAAATGAACTTGGAGTGTGATATTATTTTACACTGCATTAAACATTCACAATCACATTTTTAATATAAATGCTTTAAAAGCTTTTTAGCTGTGAATGTTATAATATTATTTTCTGCCAATTCTCCAGACAATGTTTGGCCTTAACTAAGATGCCACTTGTTAATTTGGGGGATAAATAAATTAATGGGAAATGTAAGAAAATCTTTTAATTCTGGTAAAAACATTGTGATGAGGCAAGACAAAAACTATCTGTAATTATCCCGATAGATCTTCCACAAGGTAAATGTAGCTTGTACTTTATATACTGTATGCCAAAAATAGAAAGGTGAAGTAGTTCTTAAATGTTGAAAGATTCCTAGGTATTCGTTTTTACGGGGACCTGCATGTCCCTGTACATGAATCAATGACAATTAACATGAATGAATGAATACGTTTATTGGCCAAGTATTCACATACAAGGAATTTGCCTTGGTGCTCCACCCGCAAGTGACAACATGACATACAGTGACAGTTAGGAATGACACATAAAACATTAAACATTAATAATAAAATATTATCGATTAAACATGTAACATGCAGTTACAGCCAACCATTAGGATGCAGAGCAGTGTGTGAATTTAAGCACAAGAGTTGAGATGTTTAGTTTAGTTTAGTTTAGAGCTTAGTTTATAGATACAGCACGGAAATGTCACCTGTTCTTTTTAGAGTCATAGATTCATAGAGCGATAAAGTGTGGAAATAGGCCCTTCGGCCCAACTTGCCCACACCGGCCAACATGTCCCAGCTACACTAGTCCCACATGCCTGCGTTTAGTCCAAACATGTCCTATCCATGTGCCTGTCTAACTGTTTCTCAAATGTTAGGATAGTCCCTGCCTCAACTACCTCTTCTGGCAGCTTGTTCCATACACCCACCACCCTTTGAGTGAAAAAGTTTCTCCTCAGAGTCCTATTAAATCTTGTCCCCTTCACCTTAAACCTCTGCATTTTGTGCCTTTCTTCACAGGATAAAGCAGCTTCTGCAGTTCCTTCCTATAATACTTGGTTGATATTGCCAGACCTCATACTTTCTTAACCTAAAATATTACTTCACAGTGTATTATATACATCAACTGCCACACCTCTACAGATTTCAACTGTGTGAACATATTTTCCTGAAATCCGCTATTCTTCTCATTGCTTGCAGCCTACTCAAACTTTTACATTCAGTAATCTGCTAACTTTGATGGTTGCCATTCTCAATCGCATACCAATAACACCCATATCCAAAAGGGTGGCCTTAATTAGTAGCCTTGGAGGCAATAATGTTTAATGTTTTTCAGCTGTTTTTCCGCTGTGTTGGATAACACTGGCAAAAAAAATCCAAAATGTATGCAGAGTAAAAATCCACCCGATAATTCACAACAGCTGTTACTTAAGTTCATAACCTGCTCAAATATTCTCCTACGCAGTAGCATTTAACACATTTCATTTTTGTTGTGCCACGATAAAAGCTTTTGTTTCTTCACGTTTTTACATGGATCCTTGGTTCTTAGAGAACTAACCAAATTTGTTATTTCTCTGGAAACAAAGAGTATTGAAATTAAAACTACAAAGTAGCACAGACAGGAAGGCTAGTAAAAGCAAAATGAAAGAAAATATTTTCATTGCTTAGAACTTCTCACACCCCTATCAAGTCGTTCCAATTCCTTCACAGCCTATATAGTATGTTGGAGGTGTTCATTTATACAGGTACATAGATGGGACAGGTTTAGAGGGATATGGGCCCAGCGCAGGCAGGTGGGACTAGTGTAGATGGGATATGTTTGTCGGTGTGGGCAAGTTGGGCCAAAGGGCCTGTTTCCATGCAGTATAACTCTCTATGACTCTCTCCAAATGAGGTAATGAAGTAACCGGTTTGTGCACAATCAGCAATGTGATAATGGCCTAAAAAAACAATAAAACACACAAAATGCTGCGTCAGGCAGTATCTCTGGGAAACATGGATCGGTGACGTTTCAGGTTGGGACCCTTCTTCAGAATGATTGTGGTGGGTGGGGGGGGGGGGGGGCAGAGATAGATATCAGTAACAGGATCGGTCTGTTCAACATGGATTTACGAAGGGGTTATCATGCTTGACTAATCTTCTGGAATTTTTTGAGGATGTAACTAGGAAAATGGACAAGGGAGAGCCAGTGGATGTAGTGTACCTGGACTTTCAGATATCATTTGATAAGGTCCCACATAGGAGATTAGTGGGCAAAATTAGGGCACATGGTATTGGGGGTAGAGTGCTGACATGGATAGAAAATTGGTTGGCAGACAGGAAACAAAGAGTAGGGATTAACGGGTCCCTTTCAGGATGGCAGGCAGTGACTAGTGGAGTACCGCAAGGCTCGGTGCTGGGACCACAGCTATTTACAATATACATCAATGATTTAGATAAAGGGATTCAAAGTAACATTAGCAAATTTGCAGATGACACAAAACTGGGTGACAGTGTGAACTGTGAGGAGGATGCTATGAGAATGCAGGGTTACTTGGACACATTGGGTGAGTGGGCAGTTGCATGGCAGATGCAGTTTAATGTGGATAAATGTGAGGTTATCCACTTTGGTAGCAAAAACAGGAAGGCAGATTATTATCTAAATGGTGTCAAGTTGGGAAAAGGGGAAGTACAACGGGATATGGGGGTCCTTGTTCATCAGCCTATGAAAGTAAGCATGCAGGTACAGCAGTCAGTGAAGAAAGCGAATGGTATGTTGGCCTTCATAACAAGAGGATTTGATTATAGGAGCAAAGAGGTCCTTCTACAGTTGTACAGAGCCCTAGTGAGATCACACCTAGAGTATTGTGTGCAGTTTTGGTCCCCTAATTTGAGGAAGGACATTCTTGCTATTGAGGGAGTGCAGCGTAGGTTTACAAGGTTAATTCCTGGGATGGCGGGACTGTCATATGCTGAGAGAATGGAGCGGCTGGGCTTGTATACTCTGGAATTTAGAAGGATGGGAGGAGATCTTATTGAAACATATAAGATTATTAAGGGTTTGGACACGCTAGAGGCACGAAACATGTTCCCAATGTTGGGGGAGTCCAGTACCAGGGCCACAGTTTCAGAATAAGGGGTAAGCCATTTAGAACGGAGATGAGGAAACACCTTTTCACACAGAGAGTTGTGAGTCTGTGGAATTCTCAGCATCAGAGGGCAGTGGAGGCTGGTTCTTGGATACTTTCAAGAGAGAGCTAGATAGGGCTCTTAAATATAGCGGAGTCAGGGGATATGGGGAGAAGACAGGTACGGGGTACTGATTGGGGATGATCTGCCATGATCACATTGAATGGCGGTGCTGGCTCGAAGAGCCGAATGGCCTACTCCTGCGTTTATTGTCTATTGTCTATTGTCTAAAGCTGGAAGAGTAACACAGCGGGCAGGCAACATTTCAGGAGAAAAGGAATAGGTGACGTTTTGGGTCGAGAATCTTCTTCAGGCTGAGAGTCAGGGGAGAGGGAAATGTCAGTTCTAGGCAGAACCAAGCCTCGCAAACTAGAGGTGGATACGGGTGAGGGGACATTTTTGATAGGTATATGGATTGGTACACCTTCATCCATCCATGTTCTGCAGAGATGCTGCCTGACCCGTTGCGTTACTCCAGCACTGTGTGTCTTTTGTTTATGAAATTTAAATGTCTGGTTAGGTCCTGAGGGAGGATGTTGTGTGCGATGTTTGGTGCAAAACGAATGCATCCGAGCTTCTGGAATTTACACGGAATAAAGACGTGCGTTACAATGAGTAAAATGCGAACATCAAACATTTAGTTAATGCACTGTTTATGCAGTCAGTGTGCACACAGCAAGTAAGGACTCCTTGATGTTTCAGATAAGAGTGTCACCAGCAATACAAAATGCATTCAAACAATTATCATTTTTTATCAAATATTTTATCTGATTTCTAGAAATTCAATCTGACTTCTCTCTGATGGATTCGCCTAGCATTTCCCCAGATTTTGTCTTTGGAGAAGAGAGATTACAAATGGTGACAATGCCAACTATAGTCAGAGATTGATAGGATGCAATGATGATAAGTACCTGCGGATCTCAGGGAATGGAGGTTATATTTTAAAAGCTAACTATTTATTTACTCCCAATGCCTTTGATATCTCCTTGCAGTGAGTTATGAATTTTGAACACACAATATTCATATTATAACCATGCCAGGCAAAGAAATCAAGATTGGAAAGGATTTTTTTCGCAGATAATGAAAAATAAATGCAACCATTTAGAGACATAGTCATAGAGTCATAGAGCTTGGAAACAGGCCCTTCGGCCCAACTTTCCCACACCCTCCAACATGTCTCATCTACTCTAGTCCCTCCTGCCTGTGTTTGGCCCATATCCCTCCAAACCTGTCCTATCCATGTACCTGTATAACTGTTTCTTAAATGTTGGGATAGTCCCTGCCTCAACTACCTCTTCTGGCAGCTCGTTCCGTACACCCACCACCCTTTGTGGGAAAAGGTTTCTCCTCAGATTCCTATTAAATCTTTTCCCCTTCACCTTAAACCTACATCCTCTGGACCTGAGTTCCACTAATCTGGGTAAGAGACTCTGTGAATTTACCCAATCAAATCCTCTCATGATTTTATACACCTCTATAAGATCACCCCTCATCCTCCTGTGTTCCAAGGAATGGAATCCCAGCCTACTCAACCTCTCCCTATAACTTAGACACTCGAGTCCAGGCAACATCCTCATAAATCTTCTCTGTACCATTTCCAGCCTGATAACATATTTCATATAACATGGTGCTCAGAACTGAACACAATACAGTAAATGCTGTCTCAGCAATGTCTTATATAACTGCAACATGACCTGCCAACCTCTATAATAATAATAATAATAATGGATGGGATTTATATAGCGCCTTTCTAATACTCAAGGCGCTTTACATCGCATTATTCATTCACTCCTCAGTCACACTCGGTGGTGGCGAGCTACTTCTGTAGCCACAGCTGCCCTGGGGCAGACTGACGGAAGCGTGGCTGCTAATCTGCGCCTACGGCCCCTCCGACCACCACCAGTCACTCACACACATTCACACACATTCACACGCAGGCAAAGGTGGGTGAAGTGTCTTGCCCAAGGACACAACGACAGTATGCACTCCAAGCGGGATTCGAACCGGCTACCTTCCTGTTGCCAACCGAACACTTAGCCCATTGCGCCATCTGTCGTCCTAATTCCTTTCCCATCCATATACCCATCCAATCTATAATCAATACTCTGACTGTTGAAGGCCAATGTGCCAAAAGCCTTTTTGACCACTCTATCCACCTGCAACCACCTTCAAAGAACCATGCACCTTCACTCTTAGATCTCTCTGCTCTATAACACTCTACAGTGCCCTCTATTCACTGTGTAGGTCTTGCCCATGTTAGACTTCCCAAAATGCAGCACCTCACATTTCTCTGTATTAAATTCCATCATCCATTCCTTCTCCCAACTGACCAAACTGATCAAGATCCTGCTGCAATTTTTCACAACCTTCACTATCTGCAAAACCGCCCACTTTTGTATCATCAGAAAACTTGCTAATTTTGCCAAATCATTGATATAGATGACAAACAGCAACAGGCGGCACACCAAACCCTGAGAAACACCATTAGTCACAGGATCCCAGTGCAAGAAGCAACCTTCCACCATCACACTCTGCTTCCTTCCATGAAGATAATTTTCTATCCATTCCGCTATCTCTCCTTGGATCTCATGCAATCTAACCTTCCAGAGCAGCCTACCATGCGGCACCTTGTTGAATGCTTTGCTGAAGTCCATATATACAACATCTACAGCTCTGCCCTCATCAATCATTTTGGTCACATCTTCAAAAAACTTAATCAGATTCATGAGATATGACCTCCCCTGTACAAAACCATGCTGACTATCCCTAATCACCCCTTGTGTGTCGAAATGCTTGTATATCCTATCTCCATATAACCATATAACCATATAACGATTACAGCACGGAAACAGGCCATCTCGGCCCTTCAAGTCCGTGCCGAACAATTTTTTTATTTTTTATTTTTTATACTTCCCCCTAGTCCCATCTACCTGCACTCAGACCATAACCCTCCATTCCATTCCTGTCCATATACTCATCCAATCTATTTTTAAAGGATAAAATCGAATCTGCCTCCACCACTTCCACTGGAAGCTCATTCCACACAGCTACCACTCTCTGAGTAAAGAAGTTCCCGCTAATGTTACCCCTAAACTTCTGTCCCTTAATTCTCAAGTCATGTCCCCTTGTTTGAATCTTCCCTACTCTCAATGGGAAAAGGTTATCCATGTCAACTCTGTCTAACCCGCTCATAATTTTAAAGACCTCTATCAAGTCCCCTCTTAACCTTCTGCGCTCCAAAGAATAAAGACCTAACTTGTTCAACCTTTCTCTGGAACTTAGTTGCTGAAACCCAGGCAACATTCTAGTAAATCTCCTCTGTACTCTCTCTATTTTGTTGACATCCTTCCTATAATTAGGCGACCAAAATTGTACTCCATACTCCAGAATTGGCCTCACCAATGCCTTGTACAATTTTAACATTACATCCCAACTTCTATATTCAATGCTCTGATTTATAAAGGCCAGCACACCAAAAGCTTTCTTTACTACCCTATCTACATGACATTCCACCTTCAGGGAACTATGCACAGTTATTCCTAGATCCCTCTGTTCAACTGCATTCCTCAATTCGCTACCATTTACCATGTACGTCCTATTTTGATTTCATTATCCACAACACCACCTATCTTAGTATCATCTGCATACTTACTAATCCAATTTTCCACACCATCATCCAGATCATTGATGTACATGACAAACAACAGTGGACCCAACACAGACCCCTGAGGCATCCCACTAGTCACCGGCCTCCAACCTGACAAACAGCCATCCACCATTACTCTCTGGCACCTCCCATTCAGCTACTGTTGAATCCATCTTGCTACTCCACCATTAATACCCAACAATTGAATCTTCTCAACCAACCTTCCATGAGGAACCTTGTCAAAGGCCTTACTGAAGTCCATATAGACAACATCCACTGTTTTACCCTCATCAATTTCCCTAGTAACCTCTTCAAAAAATTCAAGAAGATTAGTCAAACATGACCTTCCAGGCACAAATCCATGTTGACTGTTCCTAATCAGACCCTGCTTATCCAGATGCTTATATATATTATCTCTAAGTATCCTTTCCATTAATTTGCCCACCACTGACGTCAAACTAACAGGTCTATAATTGCTAGGTTTACTCTTAGAACCCTTTTTAAACAACGGAACAACATGCGCAGTACGCCAATCCTCCGGCACTATTCCCGTTTCTAATGACATTTGAAATATTTCTGTCATAGCCCCTGCTATTTCTACACTAACTTCCCTCAATGTCCTAGGGAATATCCTGTCAGGACCTGGAGACTTATCCGTTTTCATATTTTTCAAAAGTGTCCGCACCTCCTCTTCTTTGAATCTCATAGTTTCCATTGCTACTCTGCTTGTTTCCCTTACCTCACATAATTCCATATCCTTCTCCTTGGTGAATACCGAAGAAAAGAAATTGTTCAATATCTCCCCCATCTCTTTTGGCTCTGCAGATAGCTGTCCACTCTGACTCTCTAATGGACCCAATTTTATTCCTTGTTATCCTTTTGCTCTTAATATAGCTGTAGAAACCCTCTGGATTTACTTTCACCTTACTTGCCAAAGCAACCTCATATCTTCTTTTAGCTTTTCTAATTTCTTTCTTAATATTCTTTTTACATTCTTTATACTCATCAAGCACCTCATTTACTCCATGCTGCCTATAATTATTGTAGATCTCTCTCTTTTTCCGAACCAAGTGTCCAATTCCCCGTGAAAACCATGGCTCTTTCCAATTTTTACTATTTCCTTTCAACCGAACAGGGACATAAAGATTCTGTACTCTTAAAATGTCACCTTTAAATGTCCTCCATTTCTCTTCTACATCCTTCCCATAAAACAATGTCCCAATTCACTCCTTTTAAATCCTTTCGCATCTCCTCAAAGTTAGCCTTTCTCCAATCAAAAATCTCAACCCTAGGTCCAGTTCTGACCCTCTCCATAATTATATTGAAACTAATGGTATTGTGATCACTGGACCCGAAGTGTTCCCGAACGCATACCTCCGCCACCTGCCCTGTCTCATTTCCTAACAGAAGTTCCAGCACTGCCCCTTCTCTAGTAGGTACCTCTATGTATTGCTGCAAAAAACTACCCTGCACACATTTTACAAACTCCAAACCATCCAGCCCTTTTGCAGAATGTGTTTCCCAGTCTATGTGTGGAAAATTGAAATCTCCCACAATCACTACCTTGTGCTTACTACTAATATCTGCTATCTCCTTACATATTTGCTCTTCCAATTCTCGCTCCCCATTTGGCGGTCTATAATACACCCCTATAAGTGTTGCTACACCTTTCCCATTTCTCAGTTCCACCCAAATAGCCTCCCTAGACGAGCCCTCTAATCTATCCTGCCAAAGCACTGCTGTAATATCTTCCTTGACAAGCAATGCAACACCCCCCACCTCTTGCCCCTCCAATTCTATCACCCCTGAAGCAACGAAATCCTGGAATATTTAGTTTCCAATCACAGCCCTCCTGCAACCATGTTTCACTGATCGCCACAACATCATACTTCCAGGTGTCAATCCAGGCTCTAAGCTCATCCACCTTTCTTACAATTCTCCTAGCATTAAAATATACACATTTAAGAAACCCACCACCACTTATTCTCTGTTTATTATTATTTTTTCTTTCTCCCCTACATTGTGGGTCAGAGTGCTTCCCTTCTCTGCCTCCTGCCTCCCACATTTTCTACTAGCTTTCTGTATTTGAGTCCCTCCCCCCAACCGTTCTAGTTTAAAGTCTCCCCAGTAGCCTTTGCAAATCTCCCCGCCAGGATATTGGTCCCCCTCGGGTTCAAGTGCAACCCATCCTTTCTGTACAGGTCACACCTTCCCCAAAAGAGGTCCCAATGATCAAGACATTTGAATCCCTGCCCGTTGCACCAGTTCCTCAGCCACGCATTTAACCTCCACCTCATTCCATTCCTACTCTCACTGTCGCGTGGCACAGGTAGTAATCCTGAGATTGTTACCTTTGCTGTCCTTCTCCTTAACTCTCCTCCCAACTCCCTAAATTCTCCTTTCAGGACCTCTTCTCTTTTTCTGCCTATGTCATTGGTACCTATATGTACCACGACCTCAGGCTCCTCTCCCTCCGATATCAGGATATCTTGGACGCGTTCAGACACATCCCTGACCCTGGCACCAGGGAGGCAAACTACCATCCAGGTCTCCTGACTGCGTCCACAGAATCGCCTATCCGTCCCCTAACCATAGAGTCCCCTATCACTATTGCCCTCCTCTTCTTTTCCCTACCCTTCTGAGCAATAGGGCCGGTCTCTGTGCCGGAGGCCCGGCCGCTGTCGCTACCCCCAGGTAGGCTGTCCCCCCCAACAGTACTCAAACAGGAGTACTTATTTCTCAGAATACTCTCTAGTAACTTTCTGACTTCAGATGTTAAGATCACTGGCCTATACCTGTAGTTCCCAGCTTTTTCCCCGCTGCCTTTCTGCAATAGACACACAACATTTGCCACCCTCCCAGTCTTCCGGCACCTCTCCTGTATTTTATTTAAATCACAATTTCCTCTCTAGTTTCCTCGGATATATCTGATCTGATCTGATTTAGTGGGAATCTCTGCCACAGAAGGCAGTGGAGGCCAATTCTCTGGATGTTTTCAAGAGGGAGTTAGATTAATCTCTTAGGGCTGAAGGAATCAAGGAATATGGGGAAGAAGCAGAAATGGGGTACTGATTTTAGATGATCAGCCATGATCATATTGAACGGCGATGCTTGCTCGAAGAGCCGAATGGCCTACTCCTGCACCTATTTTTCTATGTTTCTATGTTTCTATAGTTTGATAAACCTTCTCTGCTCTCTAAGGTGAATGTAAAATATCTTATATCATCATTTTAGGCAGTTGTCCCCAGAGTCATGACATTTATTTTTCCCTTAATCAAGATCTTAATCAAAATCATTGAAATCATAAGGTCATAAGTGATAGGAGCAGAAATAGGCCATTTGCCCCATCAAATCTACTCCACCATGCAATCATGGCTGATCTATCTCTCCCTCCTGTAGAAAAGAACTGAAGATGCTGGTTTAAATTGAAGGTAGACACAAAATACTGGAGTAACTCAGCGGGACGGGCAGCATCTCTGGAGAGAAGGAATGGATGACATTTTGGGTCGAGACCCTTCTTCAGACACTATCTCTCCCTCCTAACCCCATTCTCCTGGCTTCTCCCCATAGCCCCTGACATATGTATTAATCAAGAATCTATCTATCTCTGCCTTAAAAATATCCATTGACTTTGCCTCCACAACCTTCTGTGGCAAAGAATTCTATAGATTCACCACCATCTGATTAAAGAAATTCCTCAGCTTCTTCCTAAAGGAATGTCCTTTAATTCTGAGGCTAAGACCTCTAGTCTTGGACAAGCCTTTCACTATTCGGTCAGTTTCAATGAGGTTCCCCCTCATCCTTTTAAACTCAGCGAGTACAGGCCCATCAAATGCTCATCATATGTTTGTGTACTGAGGCAGTGGTCTCCTCCATGATAGGGCAACAAAGTACATATTAGGCCATGATCATGGAGGCACAAGGAACTGCAGATGCTGGTTTACAAAAAAAGACACAAAGTGCTGGAGTAATTTGATGGGCCCGGCAACATTTCTGGACCACACGGATCAATGAGGTTTACCATCTACCCTTGTTCAGACTCATGTTCTCCTGAGATGCTGCCTGAGCCGCTGTTACTTCAGCACTGTGCTTTTTTGCTCAAGATCCCAGCATCTGCAGTTCCTTGTATGTATCTCCATCATGTAACCTGCACCTTGTTGCTCTAATGTGGAAGAGACAATTGATTCAGTGCAAAGGTAGACACAAAATGCTGGAGTAATTCAACAGGACGGGCAGCATCTCTGGAGAGAAGGAATGGGTGACGTTTCGGGTCGAGACCCTTCTTCAGACTGACGTCGGGGGGAGGGAGTTAGATAGATAGATAAGGAAATGGAAGGTGTGAAAATAGGGATAAGGGGATGGAGATCAAGGAAAATGTAGAATAGATCATTGTTAGTTGGGAGAAGGTAACAACAAAGCAATCAGAGATAAAATGTAGTCAGAGACAGTCAGACTGGTCAGAGAACAGGGAAGCGGGAGGGATGGAGAGAGAAGGAAAGCAATGGTTACTTGAAGTTAGAGAAGTCAATGTTCATACCGCTGGGGTGTAAGCTGCCCAAGTGAAATATGAGGTGCTGCTCCTCCAATTTGCACTGGGCCTCACTCTGACAATCGAGGAGGATAGGTCAGTGTGGGAATGGGAGGGGGAGTTAAAGTGTTTAGCAACCGGGAGATCAGGTAGGTTCAGGCAGACCGAGCGAAGGTGTTTAGCGAAACGAGTGCGGAGCCTGCGCTTGGTCTCGCCGATATACAGCAGTCCACACCTGGAACAGCGGATACTGTAGACGAGGTGCAAGTAAACCTCTGCCTTTGATTCAGTGCACTATATGGAAGAAATGAATAGCCGTGCTGCCTGGAATGAGCGTTTGGCTCAATAGGTGGCAGGAAGGGAGGAGATTAAATAGCAGGAATTGTACCTTCAGGGAGGTTGCAAGGTCAGGAGAACCTGTGGAGGGAAATGGATAGATGAATTACTCCAGCATTTTGTGTCTATTTTCGATGAATTACCAGTCAGGTTCCTTCTTGAGACTTCAGCAGGTTAATTAAGGCTATGCCAGCATTTGTTTCATATAAGCAGCGTCCCAACGTTCCTTGTCTCAGGCCACCTTCTCCACTTACTGCTTTATTTAGATGCCTTCTATTGGTTTTTAAAACCTTCCAATCCTAGTTTCCCACTAACCTTCACCCTGTTACATGTCGTCCCTTTTGCTTTTGTGCTGCCTTTGACTTCCTTTGACAGCCACGGTGGCCTCATTCTCCCCCTTGGTACTCCATGTTCTCCAGGGACGATGCCCGACCCGCTGAGTTACTCCAGCACTTTGTGTCTTTTTTGTTTGTTGTAAATCAGCATCTGCAGTTCCTTGTTTCTACATAATGCATTACCACAATTGCCACCTTCTTTAAAACTGAATTGAAACAATTAATAAACCCCGAGATAATCATTCATATAAATGTCAAGAGTTCCAGGCAGGCTGTTTACAATTTATAATGCTGTTGGTGATAATGCAGTGAAATAGTGAGATGTATAGATCGCTATTTTTTTTAGATTTATACAGCATGAATTATTCAAATTGTTCTTTCTGGCAGGCAATGGAATACAATGCAAGAAATGTGACTTTCATTTGCATTCATACAGGTGACCATCTATTATTCATTTGAGATTTCAACTCTGGTATCTTCATCTGGGTAACCAAACTATTAAACACACCAGCGTTCAACATGTTCTTTTTATAACAACTGGGCTCCCTCCTGTAAGATTCAATTTGAACATAACTCAGTAGAAGTGCTGGACAATACAAACATACAACACAGGCAGGTCAGACCCACAACATCTCACTGGTGGTGCTAATGGACTGTGTACCAAAGTTAGCTACTTCCCAAGCCAACCTAATACAGCCCACCAACAATTTTCCAGCAACTGGTGGACTGGCCCTTCCTTCAATCTGGATAAAATCCTCTCCCGGAAGTCTCTCTGAAAATGTGGTGCCTGGGCGGGATAAGGCGGCCGATCTCGACCTCACCGGGCCTTCCACGCCGATCAGCGGGTGAAATTTGCCCCCTGCAGCCAAGGCTCTGGAACTCCGGCCCGGCCGGACCCAATAGACAATAGACAATAGGTGCAGGAGTAGGCCATTCGGCCCTTCGAGCCAGCACCGCCATTGAATGTGATCATGCTGATCATCCCCAATCAGTATCCCGTTCCTGCCTTCTCCCCATATCCCCTGACTCCACTATTTTTAAGAGCCCTATCTAGCTCTCCCTTGAAAGCATCCAGAGAACCTGCCTCCACCGCCCTCTGAGGCAGAGAATTCCACAGACTCACCACTCTCTGTGAGAAAAAGTGTTTCCTCGTCTCCGTTCTAAATGGCTTACTCCTTATTCTTAAACTGTGGCCCCTGGTTCTGGACTCCCCCAACATCGGGAACATGTTTCCTGCCTCTAGCGTGTCCAAGCCCTTAACAATCTTATATGTTTTAATGAGATGCCCTCTCATCCTTCTAAACTCCAGAGTGTACAAGCCCAGCTGCTCCATTCTCTCAGCATATGACAGTCCCGCCATCCCGGGAATTAACCTTGTAAATCTAGGCTGCACTCCCTCAATAGCAAGAATGTCCTTCCTCAAATTAAGGGACCAAAACTGCACACAATACTCCAGGTGTGGTCTCACTAGGGCTCTGTACAACTGCAGAAGGACCTCTTTGCTCCTATATTCAATTCCTCTTGTTATAAAGGCCAACATGCCATTCGCTTTCTTCACTGCCTGCTATACCTGCATGCTTACTTTCATAGACTGATGTACAAGGACCCCCAGATCCCGTTGTACTTCCCCTTTTCCCAACTTGTATGTTTCAATGAGATCCCCTCTCATCCATTTAGTCACTGCCTGCCATTCTGAAAGGGACCCGTTAATCCCTACTCTTTGTTTCCTGTCTGCCAACCACTTCTCTAACCATGTCAGCACTCTACCCCCAATACCATGTGCCCTAATTTTGCCCACTAATCTCCTATGTAGGACCTTATCAAATGCTTTCTGAAAGTCCAGGTACACTACATCCACTGGCTCTCCCTTGTCCATTTTCCTAGTTACATCTTCAAAAAATTCCAGAAGATTAGTCAAGCATGATTTCCCCTTTGTAAATCCATGCTGACTCGGACCGATCCTGTTACTGCTATCCAAATGTGCGGCTATCTCATCTTTTATAATTGACTCCAGCATCTTCCCCACCACCGATGTCAGGCTAACTGGTCTATAATTCCCCGTTTTCTCTCCCGCCTTTCTTGAAAAGTGGGATAACATTAGCTACCCTCCAATCCACAGGAACTGATCCTGAGTTTATAGAACATTGGAAAATTATCACCAATGCATCTACGATATCTAGAGCGACTTCCTTAAGTACCCTGGGATGCAGACCATCAGGCCCTGGGGATTTATCAGCCTTCAGTCCCATCAGTCTACCCAACACCATTTCCTGCCTAATGTGGATTTCCTTCTGTTCCTCTGTCACCTCAGATCCTCTGGCCACCACTATATCAGGAAGATTGTTTGTGTCCTCCTTAGTGAAGACAGATCCAAAGTACCTGTTCAACTCATCTGCCATTTCCTTGTTCCCCATAATAAATTCACCTTTTTCGGTCTTCAAGGGTCCAACTTTGGTCTTAACTAATTTTTTCCTCTTCACATACCTAAAGAAACTTTTGCTATCCTGCTTTATATTCTTGGCTAGCTTACCTTCGTACCTCATCTTTTCTGCCCGTATTGTCTTTTTGGTTATCTTCAATTGTTCTTTAAACATTACCCAATCCTCTTGCTTCCCGCTCATCTTTGCTACGTTGTACTTCTTCGCTTTAATTTTTATACTGACCCGGCAGTTCCGTTCCCATAGCCGACTTCCATGGCCGGTATTTCTCCCCCTTCCCCCCCAAGGCCGTGACCTCTGATGTGTCCGGCAAAACGGTTAATCTAGAAAGGCGCTGGAACTAAGGGTGGCGGAAAATCGGTGGTGAACGTCGACCAAGACTTGCACCTATTATGAAAATTCAGTCATAGAGCCATACGGCAGAAAAAGTTCCTTAACCCAACTCCTCCGTGCTGGCCTAGATGTCCCAGCTAAGCTCGTCCCATTTGCTTGCATTTGGCTCATATCAGTCTGTACCTTTATAATCCATATACCTGCCCAAGTGTTGTACCTGCCCAAGTGTTGTACCTGCCCAAATGCTGTTGTAATACCTGCCTCAACTACCTCCTAGACTTATAGAGTGATACAGTCTGGAAACAGGCCCTTTGGCCCAACTTGCCTTCACCTCCTCTGGCAGCTCATTCCACCACCCTCTGTGTGAAAAAGTTGCCCCACAGGTTTCCATTATCTATTACCCATCTCACTTTAAAATTCATACTTGCGACATGGATATTGTTTGAAGCTCCAACATTTACAACATATTCCTTGTTGCCCTTGAAAAAGTGGGAGCACACCTTTTAAGCACAAGTGCAACTTTAGAGTTGCTGCTGCCCACACACTCAACCTGTCCAGGTCACCCTGCAATCTCCTAACATCCTCTTCACAGTTCACACTGCCACCCAGCTTTGTGTCATCTGCAAACTTGCTAGTGTTGCTCCTAATTCCCTCTTCCAAATCATTAATATATATGGTAAACAGTTGCGGCCCCAACACCGAGCCTTGCGGCACTCCACTCGCCACTGCCTGCCATTCTGAAAAGGACCCATTCACTCCTACTCTTTGCTTCCTGTCTGCCAACCAATTTTCTATCCACGTCAACACCCTACCCCCAATACCATGTGCTCTAATTTTAGTCACCAGTCTCCCATGCGGGACCTTATCAAAGGCTTTCTGAAAGTCTAGATACACTACATCCACTGGCTCCCCTTCATCCATTTTGCTTGTCACATCCTCAAAAAATTCCAGAAGATTAGTCAAGCATGATTTTTCTTTCATGGTGACTAGGACTAATCCTGTTACTGCTATCCAAATGCCCCATTATTACCTCTTTAATGATTGACTCCAGCATCTTTCCCACCACCGAAGTCAGGCTAACTGGTCTGTAATTCCCCGTTTTCTCTCTCGCTCCTTTCTTGAAACATAGAAACATAGAAAATAGGTGCAGGAGTAGGCCATTCGGCCCTTCGAGCCTGCACCCCCATTCAATATGATCATGGCTGATCATCCAACTCAGTATCCTGTACCTGCCTTCTCTCCATACCCCCTGATCCCTTTAGCCACAAGGGCCACATCTAACTCCCTCTTAAATATAGCCAATGAACTGGCCTCAACTACCTTCTGTGGCAGAGAGTTCCAGAGATTCGCCACTCTCTGTGTGAAAAATGTTTTTCTCATCTCGGTACTAAAGGATTTCCCCTTTATCCTTAAACTGTGACCCCTTGTCCTAGACTTCCCCAACATCGGGAACAATCTTCCTGCATCTAGCCTGTCCAACCCCTTAAGAATTGTGTAAGTTTCTATAAGATCCCCCCTCAATCTTCTAAATTCTAGCGAGTACAAGCCGAGTCTATCCAGTCTTTCTTCATATGAAAGTCCTGACATCCCAGGAATCAGTCTGGTGAACCTTCTCTGTACTCCCTCTATGGCAAGAATGTCTTTCCTCAGATTTGGAGACCAAATCTGTACGCAAAAGTGGGATAACATTCGCTATCCTCCAATCCACAGAAACTGATCCTGAATCTATTGAACATTGGAAAATGATCACCAGTGCGTCCACTATTTCTAGAGCCACCTCCCTGAGGACCCTGGGATGCAGACCATCAGGCTCAGGGGATTTATCATCCTTCAGTCCCATTAGCCTACCCAATACTATTTCTCGCCTAATGATAATTTCTTTCAGTTCCTCTACCCCCTTTGATCCTTTGTCCTCCAGTACTTCCGGGAGATTGTTTGTGTCTTCCTTAGTGAAGACAGATCCAAAGTACCTGTTCAACTCCTCTGCCATTTCCTTGTTCCCCATAATAATTTCACCCGTGTCTGCCTTCAAGGGAACCACATCTGATTTTGCTACTCTTCTTCCCTTAACATATCTAAAGGGCCTGTCCCACTTACGTGTCCTTGGCACGCTAATTACGCGACCTCGTGGTCGCGTTGAGCCACGACGGTTCCGCCAAGGTCGGGCGCGACTTCATTCGACCGCACAACCGTCTGGAGCACGTGACGTCATTTGAAGATGGACGCAAAATGCAGGAGTAACTCAGCGGGACCGACAGCATCTCTGGAGAGAAGCAATGGATGATGTTTCGTGTCGAGACTCTTCTTCAGTCTGAAAGAAGGGTCTCGACCCGAAACGTCACCCATTGCTTCTCTCCAGAGATGCTGCCGGTCCCGCTGAGTTACTCCAGCATTTTGTGCCTATAATCAATTTTCTTGGCCCCACTCTGGGAGTAGAAGTGGGGGCGGATCCAGATCCGCAACAGCCATGAACTCCAGGCCGAGCTCTGCGATCGTTTGCCTGCTTCTGCTGCTGTTGAAGGTGAGACGTTGCGTCGCGCCAGGGTCTTGGGCCTGTCCCACTTTGGCCGTCAGTTCCGCGACAGGCCGTTGGCATGCGAAGATTTCGTTCGCAACAAAAATTTCGGAGCCCCGCGCAATGTCGCGCACAACTACATACCCCTCCGCTCTTCTAAGTGGGACCGGCCCTGCGCGGCCATACGATGCCCGTTCGCATCAACGCGACCACGAGGTCGCGTAATTTGCGTGCCAAGGACACGTAAGTGGAACAGGCCCTTTAAGAAGCTTTTACTGTCCTTTATATTCCTGGCCAGCTTCCCCTCGTACTTCATCTTTTCAGCCCGTATTGCCCGTTTTGTTTCCTTCTGTTGACCTATGAAAGTTTCCCAATCCTCTGGCTTACGACTACTCTTTGCTGAGTTATACGTCTTTTCTTTTAATTTTATTCTATCCCTAACTTCTCTTGCCTCCTACTCCCCTTAGAATCTTTCTTCCTTTTTGGAATGAAATGATCCTGCGTCTTCCGGATTATGCCCAGAAAATTCTGCCATTGGTGTTCCACCGTCATTCCTGCTAGGATCCCTTTCCAGTCTACCTTGGCCAGCTCCCCTCTCATGCCTTCATTCTCCCCTTTGTTCAACTGCATCACTGACACTTCCGATTTAACCTTCTCCTTCTCAAATTGCAGATTGAAACTAATCATATTATGATCACTACCTCCAAGTGGTTCCTTTACCTCTAGTTCTCTTATCAAATCTGGTTCATTGGACAACACTAAATCCAGAATAGCCTTTTCTCCGGTCGTCTCCATTACAAGCTGCTCTAAGAATCCATCTCGGAGGCATTCTACAAACTCTCTTTCTTGGGGTCCTGAACCAACCTAATTTTCCCAGTCTACCTGCATATTGAAATCCCCCATCACCACAGTGGCATTACCTTTGTTACATGCCAGTTTTAACTCCTGCTGCAACTTACACCCTACATCCAGGCTACTATTTGAGGGTCTGTAGATAACACCAATTAGTGTCTTCTTGCCTCTGTAATTCCTCAACTCAATCCACAGTGACTCTACCTCGTCAGTCCCTATGTCTTCCCTTGCAAGGGACTGAATTCCATCCCTCACCTGCAGAGCTACCCCACCTCCTCTGCCCACCTGCCTGTCCTTTCTATAGGATGTATAATCCTGAATATTAAGTTTGCAGGCCCGATCCTCCTGCAGCCACGTCTCGGTCATCCCTACAATGTCATATCTACCAACCTCTAACTGCGCCTCAATCTCATCTACTTTACTTCCTATACTTCGCGCATTCAAATACATAGAATACAATGCAGGAGGAGGCCATTCGGCCCTTCGAGGCAGCACCGCCATTCATTGTGATCATGGCTGATCGTCCCCTATCAATAACCCGTGCCTGCCTTCTCCCCATATCCCTTGACTCCACTAGCCCCTAGAGCTCTATCTAACTCTCTCTTAAATCCATCCAGTGATTTGGCCTCCACTGCCCTCTGTGGCAGGGAATTCCATAAACTCTCTGGGTGAAAAAGGTTTTTCTCACCTCAGTCTTAAATTACCTCCCCTTTATTCTAAGACGGTGGCCCCTGGTTCTGGACTCGCCCAACATTGGGAACATTTTTCCTGCATCTAGCTTGTCCAGTCCTTTTATAATTTTATATGTTTCTATACGATCCCCCCTCATCCTTCTAAACTCCAGTGAATACAAGCCTAGTCTTTTCAATCTTTCCTCATATGACAGTCCCGCCATCCCAGGGATCAATCTCGTGAACCTACGCTGCACTGCCTCAATCACAAGGATGTCCTTCCTCAAATTAGGAGACCAAAACTGTACACAATACTCCAGATGTGATCTCACCAGAGCCCTATACAACTGCAGAAGTACCTCTTTACTCCTATACTGAAATCCTCTTGTTATGAAAATACAATACTTTTAATTCCTTACACATCTCACCTTTCACTTTGATCCCTATTACACTTGGCCATACTCTCCTATCCCTTTGTGAGCTTTCTTTCTCGTTAATTCTGGGGTCATTAACTATCCCTTTACTCCCTTTCCCTTTAACTCCGTCCTTGACTATCCCATTTGACACCACCACCCCACCCCCTCCCCCCCTTATTTAGTTTTAAACCATCTGTGTCGCAGTGGCAAACCTGCCTGCCCCCACCTGTTAAGGTGCAATCCGTCCCTTTTGTACAGTTCCCCCTTACTCCATAACAGATCCCAGTGGTCTAAGAATCTAAATCCCTGCCCCCTGCACCAGTTCCTCAGCCACACATTCAGGTCCCGTATCTCCCTGTTCCTGCTCTCGCCAGCACGAGGAACTCGAAGCAAACCAGAGATAATCACCCTGGAGGTCCTGCTTTTCAGCACTTTTCCAAGCTCTCTAAAATCACGCTTCAGAATATTCATCCCCTTCTTTCCGACATCATTTGTGCCAGCAATGCACTACAACTTCCGGCTGTTCACCTTCGCCCTTGAAGATTTTCTGCACTCTATCTGTGACATCCTGGATCCTGGCACCAGGGAGGCAACACACCATCCTCGAATCCCGCCTGTTGCCGCAGAAACCCCTGTCCGTGCCTCTCACAATGGAGTCTCCAACCACCGCAGCGTTGCCCGACGTCGGCCTCTTTGGTTTTGGCTCAACAGCACTTTTTGCTTCGCAAGCCAGTGCGCCGCTCTGGATCATTGAAACATTGAAACGTGTGCCCTGAGATTCAATCAGTTTTTCCAAGGCTCAACAGTTCGAACAATCATCGATTAACAGGATGACCATCTTGCAACATTAACATACTATTTACAATGCTTTTGCAGCGATCCAATCGAAATGATGCATTTAGGGTTCGTTTGCAAAACTGCTATACATTTTTATCAATTTAGCAGAAACAAGGAGAACATCTGGAGCCCTCACCATCCTGCATGTCAGTCTGAGCCTAGACTGGCTGGCGCCATTCAAAGCCTGTAAAGTTCAGCTGACAAGGGTTAAGCAATTCTGACAAGTGCAGGGATCCTCCATTTTATGGTGTCTTTAATTTGGCCAATATTAACACACCTATGGCACTAGAATTCTCGCCACTCTCCATGACGGCTTCATTCTGGTCGCCGCTCTTTTTCCAACAAGTTGAAAAATTCGCGGCGACCATAATGGGGCTGCGACTAGTTCCCAGAATGCACGAACTCCTCATGACCATGAAGGCGAGTCCCCGGCAACCACCCGCAAACATGTGGCGACCGCAGAGTCTCCTGCAGTCGCCTACGTGGGACAGGCCCATTACAGTATAAACAGTGGCCTAACTGTAGATGGTACACAAAAATGCTGGAGAAACTCAGCGGGTGCAGCAGCATCTATGGAGCGAAGGAAATAGGTAACGTTTCGGGCCGAAACCCTTCCTCAGACTGAGGAAGGGTTTTGGCCCGAAACGTTACCTATTTCCTTCGCTCCATAGATGCTGCGGCACCCGCTGAGTTTCTCCAGCATTTTTGTGTACCTTCGATTTTCCAGCATCTGCAGTTCCTTCTTTAACACTTTGCCTAACTGTAGATATTGGACTACTAAAATATTTTTTAAATTTACATTAATGTAGACTCATCTTATTTCTGGATAACTGAAGGCTGGCTACGGATGATATTCTCGTAAAATCACAAAAGGACGCAAAGTGCTGGAGAATCTCAGCAGCTCAAGTAGAATCTTTGGAGAACATGGACCCAATACGGCATCTATCCATGTTCTCCCTAGATGCCAACTGACCTGCTGAGATTCCGCCAGCACTTTGTGTCCTTTTGTATAATGACCATCATCTGCCTCTCCTTTTTTCTAGTAAAAGCACCCGTTTCCTTTTTGTAAATTAGCAAAGAGCCTAAAAACCTCGTTGCTGTATGGTGGCGCAACGGTTGAGTTGCTGCCTTGCTGATTCGGAGACCCTGGTTCGATCCTGACTACGGGTGCTGTCTATATGGAGTTTGTACGTTCTGTTAGTGACCGGCATGGGTTTTCTGGGAAGCTATGGTTTCCTTCCACACTCCAAAGCCGTACGGATTTGTAGGTTAATTGGCTTGGTGTAACTGTAAATTATCCAGAGCGTGTAGGATGGTGTTAGTGTGCGGGGATCGCTGGTCGGCGCGGACTCGGTGAGCCGAAGGGCTTGTCTCTGCTATGTATCACAAAACTAAACTAAAAGCCTCAATGAAGGATCAAATGGCAAGATAAAATCTGTGCAGTTTTAATTTCTTCTGCTTAAATATAATCCAGCCACAAACGTTGAACCCTTTTGTTTAATGCTGATATGAAAGGTTTTTGCAGTGGACAATAGACATAAAGCTCATCCCAACTCAATATTACTCCTTGTATCATGAGGAGACATTGAGAGGGTAATTGTTTGAGACTGTGCAGCTGGTCGGGAATGGTGCCCACTGGCTACACAACCTGAACTATCATAGACTTGCTGTCTGCAATTTGCTGATACATATGGCCAGTGGGCAAAACTTCCAGCCAGATTTGCAAATTCAGGATATTGATCTTTTAATGCTATTGTCAACCCCTTCATTATTCCCATATATCCTCAGCAGATCATTCTTCCATTAAAAATAGTGGATAATGGAAACAATACTAATTTATCTGCTGTGATTGCAGTAATTTACAGTATAACCTTTTTTTTGGCTTTTGGCTTTCGGAATCCACAAATAGTTGGTAAGAGAACTGAAAATAAACTTGCCAGCATAGAGGCGCGTGTTTGATTCTGATTAAGGGGGCTGTCTGTCCTACACACTAGGGACAATTTACAATTTACAGAAGCCTATTAACCTGCAAACCTGCACTTCTTTAGAGTGTGGGAGGAAACCAGAGTACCCGGAGAAAACACACGTCACAGGGAGAATGTACAAACTCCGTACAGACAGCACCCGTAGTCAGGATTGAACCCTGACACTGCGACACTGAGCTGCCCTGCATGTGTGTTGTTAACTACGGAAAATGGATGGCATACACAGCAAAGGAGGATATAGTATGCAATTATTCAAGCATAAAATTTAGTGAAATACTAATTTCACATCTTCCTGATGGTATACAAACTGGGCCTTTAACCATCTGGTGGTCTATCCTAAAGTAGAATTTTCTGTTGATGAAAGGTCATTGACACAACATGATAATTCTTCTTTTCTCTCTGCTGATGCAGCTTAATAGGTTAAGTATTTCATGCATTCTATTTTAATTTCTGGTAGTCTGTATCTGAAAAACTCAGCGCTTTTCATAAATGCATTTAAGTTATTTCTTTGCTTCCTGCTAACTCTTGACCTTTAACACTCTCTTTCACCCACTCCAAATTGATAAGTTGCATGCCACTTTATTTTATTTTTCTTTGGTATTGCTCCAGTCTTCCTCTCTGTGGGTCCACTCGGTTTCCTCTAATTTCTGTTCCCAAGACATTCAGACCCAACGCTCGTTAAAATTCTCCAGACCACTCGGCTTCCTTAAGATTTTTATCTAGTTCTTCTTCCCTAATATTATTGAATGAGCTGCTGCCTCTCAATGCCCTCAGTGAATCTACTTCAAAGACACTTTTCCCCCATTAGTTATCTTACTGATGGATCTGTTGCCTCTTACTTCCTGGTGTCATTTCATAAGAGGACCTTTAACTGCAGAATTACATCCTGTCTCGTGATTTTATCATGCTTCCATTGCAGTTGTTAAGAACTCAATAGATTCCAAACATTCCAGTACTAGCATTTAAAGTGCATTATCGATTTAGTAGAATACTTTTATGTGGGAAGAAACTGCTACCTCTTGTCATGATAGCAATTTTTTCATTGGTGTTTATTCTGTTAACTTCCAATCTTTTATTGTCACGTGTACTGATGTACAGTTTGGCATGCTAGCCAGACCAGATAATACTATACATAAATACTATCAACTCAATCTCAAGTATAATATAGTTCTCTGCATTGTTGTGCATCAGTTCCATAGACAAAGTCCAATGTCCACAAAGGGGTAGAAATGAATTGGTCAATACCCTAGCTTATGGAGGGACCATTCAGAAACCTGATCATAAAGGAGAAGAAGCTGTTCCTGAGCATGGTGGTGTACACTTTCAAATTTCAAACTTCTGTACCTTCTGTCAAATGGGAACTGGGAGAATAAGGAATGATTGTGGTAAGACCAGTCTTTGATTATGTATACCCGGTCGTGTTTTAAAAACCTATGCGGACCAACTGGCTGGAGTCTTTACGGCCATTTGCAACCTCTCACTGCTTTAAAAGGGCATCAATAATACCGGTGCCCAAGAAGAGCAAGGTGACGTGCCTCAATGACTATCAACCAGTGGCACTAACGTCTGTGGTGATGAAGTGCTTTGAGAGGTTGATCATGGCGCATATCAATTCCTACCTCGACAAGAACCTGGACCCACTGCAGTTAGCTTACTGCCACAACAGATCAACGGTGGATGCGATCTCGCTGGCCCTCCACTCCGCTCCAGACCACTTGGACAACAAAAATTCATATGTCAGGCTGTTATTCTTTGACTACAGCTCGGCATTTAATACCATCATCCCCTCCAAGCTGGTTACCAAGCTCTCAGATCTGGGTCTCTGTGCATCCCTCTGCAATTGGATCCTCGACTTCCTCAATCACAGACCACAGTCTGTCCGTATTGGTGGAAATGTGTCATCCTCGATAACAATCAGCACGGGAGCACCTCAAGGCTGCGTGCTCAGCCCCCTCTATACTCACTCTATACTCATGACTGCATAGCCGGACATAGTGCGAACTCCATCATCTAGTTCACCGACGACACCACTGTTGTAGGACGTATCACTGATGGGGACAAGTCAGAGTATAGAAGTGAGATCGACCGATTGACCAAATGGTGGCAGCATAATAACCTGGTTCTCAACACCAGCAAAACCAAGGAACTAATTGTGAACTTTGGAAGGCGTAGGATAGGGCCTCACAATCCCGTTTATATTATGGTGGTAAGGGTCAAGAACTTCAAATTCCTGGGCGTGCATTTTTCCGAAGAACTCTCCTGGTCCCAGCACACTGATACAATTATAAAGAAAGCACATCAGCGCCTCTACTTCCTGAGAAGATTACGGAGAGTCGGTATGTCAAGGAGGACTCTCTTGAATTTCTACAGGTGCACAGTAGAGAGCATGCTGACCGGTTACATAGTGGCTTGGTTCGGCAAATTGAGCGTCCAGGAGCGGAAAAGGCTGCAAAAAGTTGTAAACACTGCCCAGGCCTTCACCGGCTCCGACCTCCCTACCATCGAGGGGATCTATCGCAGTCGCTGCCTCAAAACGGCTGCCAACATCATCAAGGACCCACACCATCCTGGCCACACACTCATCTCTCCGCTGCCATCAGGTAGAAGGTACAGGAGCCTGAAATCTGCAATATCCAGGTTCTGGAACAGCTACTTCCCCACAGCCATCAGACTATTAAACACAACTTCAAACAAACTCTGAACTATAACAGCCTATTGCACTTTATCGGTTTATTTATGTGTATATATATGGTCTATGGTATAAAGACACACTGATCTGTTCTGTATTTATGCCTACAATATTCTGCTGCAGCAAGTAAGAATTCCATTGTCCTATCTGGGACACATGACAATAAACTCTCTTGACTTGACTTGGCTACTTTCCCAGACGGTGTGAAGTATAGATGGAATCAATGGTGGGAATTCTAGTCTGTGTGATGGACTGGGCTACTGCAACTTTTTGTGGTTTTGCTCAACAGAGCATGCAGATAACTACCATCCATATACTTTGACAGCTTTCCTCACAGTCCATGACCCCGGCAATCATTCAAACTTCAGAGGTAGACAAAATTGCTGGAGAAACTCAGCGTCTATGGAGCGAAGGAAATAGGCAACGTTTCGGACCGAAACCCTTCTTCAGACTGATGCAGGGTGGGGGGGACAGGAAGAAGAAAGGAAGAGGAGGAGCCAGAGGGCTTAGGGAGAGCTGAGAAGGGGAGGAGACAGCAAGGGCTACCGGAAATTGGAGAAGTCAATGTTCAGGCCACCGGGATGCAGACTGCCCAAGCGGAATATGAGGTGCTGCTCCTCCAGTTTCCGGTGGTGCTCACTCTGGCAATGGAGGAGGCCCAGGACAGAAAGGTCGGATTCGGAATGGGAGGGGGAGTTGAAGTGCTGAGCCACAGGGAGATCAGGTTGGTTAATGCGGACCGAGCGGAGGTGTTCAGCGAAACGATCGCCAAGCCTACGCTTGGTCTCACCGATGTAGATCAGCTGACATCTAGAGCAGAGGATGCAATAGATGAGGTTGGAGGAGGTGTAGGTAAACCTCTGTCACACCTGGAACAACTGCTTGGGTCCTTGAATGGAGTCGACGGGGGAGGTAAAGCGACACGTGTAGCATCTCTTGCGGTTGCAAGGGAAAGTGCCCGGGGAGGGGGCACTTCAGGACTGCTCTCTGGTTGCAGTATTCATTCATTCAAACTTACTAACCAACCCGCTTATATTTACGTCCAAGGCATTTTTATATTGATGGTTTATAACCAATCATGTGGAAACAAGGAACTGCAGATGCTGGTTTACAAAAAAGGACACAAAGTGCTGGAGTAACTCAACAGGTCACGCAATATCTTTGGAGATGCTGCCTGTCCCACTGAGTTACTCCAGCACTTTGTGTCCTTTTCAATAAATAATCATGATCAGTCATGATCTTATTAATGAATGATGCAAGCTTGAGAGGCCATGAGGCCCACCCTGGTTCCTGATTTGTATCTTTATACATATGTTCAGAATTGGCTTTGATTTGGTGTATGTACTAGCTCTGTTCTTCAATTAAGTTAAATTGGTATGGTTGCTGTTATAAGAACCTCTTGGTTGTTATGAGATTATCTTAACAGCTTTGTGGTCACACGTCATATAACTTTAAGTTTAAGATTCGGCAAAGTAACATTTTTAATAAATAATACCAGGCATAAAAACATAACTCTAATGAAGAAACATCGATTTAATTGACATATCTTTTAGCATGTGCCTTTTATTGAAGGTTAATTTGCCCAAGGGTTGATCAATCATTATTTTTCTGCTCAAGATATGAAGTCGGTGGGAAAAGGGAAGAAAATTATAAAAAATCACATCAGGCACATCGTTTATGAGTCATTCATTGCCATAGCAGTACATCGTAAAGGAAATGATTAGGATAATATTTGGTTTCCTGTTGTACAGAAAGAATCCTCTTAGCTAAAATAATGAGAAGTGGCAGCACAAATGTCAGACTCCAGATAGTCAGTGAAAATTAGATGATTAGGATACATCCTGTTTTTCCACCCTTCATCATCTAGTTAAACCCTTAAAATGAAGGAGAGGGATTTTTCTTTGACTTGTCCTTTTTAATGCAGTTAAAGTTCCATTTTCCAACGCCTGGTTTTATTCCTCTGTACAAAATTGTTTCCTTGATCACTTTATTCTATTGGGAAAGATGGGAACAAAAAAAATCAACATTCTTCTTTATCAAACATAACGAGTAACATTTCTCCAGTAATAATACCATGTTATTTTACTTAAGTGCTCAGGACTACCAGTGGCTTGGAAGTTAATACTTCTAAACTGGTGTTAATAAATCTTCAGCATGATTCTTTATTTAAACTCAGGTTGTGAGCATCGCAGACAGGTCCGATTGTTACTGCCATACCCAATTCCCCTTAAGAAGGCGGACTGGTGGCGCAGTGGTAGAGTTGCTGCCTTACACACCAAAGACCTGGGTTCGATCCTGACTACTGGTGGTCTGTTCGGAGATTGTACGTTCTCCCCGTGAACTGCTTGGGTTTTCCCCGGGAGCTCCGGTTTCTTATTTTCCACGAGTAGTAGCTCTACTCAATAACCAAAAATCTGTCACCTCCTTTTGCTCTGGTATTTAATTTAATGCACATGTTTAATCAATAATATTTTATTATTAATGTTTAATGTTTTATGTGTCATTCCTAACCATCACTGTATGTCATGTTGTCACTTGTGGGCGGAGCACCAAGGCAAATTCCTTGTATGTGAATACTTGGCCAATAAACCTATTCATTCATTCATTGATTAATTCCTTCCACACTCCAAAGATGTCTAAATTTGTTGGTTAATTGGCTTGGTCAAAGCCAATGGGGTGATTCCTGGTGGGCACGGACTCGGTGGGCCAAAGGGCCTGTTTCCGCACTGCATCTCCAAAGTCTAAAGTTCTGGTTACGAATAGAACCCTGCCTTAACCCAGGAAGGACCTATATATTTCTGGTCCTCAACTTCACAATGTTAAATTAGTTAAGGAAGTACTGCAGATTGGGCAATTGCTAATTATTAGTTTGTTTATATAATACCCCTTTTTTCCATAAGAGAACAGAAAACAGTACAAACAATATAACCTACGATATCTCAGAGAGAATCAATATCAATAACAACCGCTTGATAATAGGTCAGGTTCGTTTAGTGAAGCTTAGCACAAAATTTACCAGGTGGGATCATTAAATGAGCTTTCATTTATTATTTAGAAGCAGACCAGAATAATACACTTACATTTTAGCCCATTTGACATCAATTAATTTAATAGAGAACTTGATCTCAACACAGTGGTGAATTTGAACTTTCATTCTTAATTTTTCTCTTCAAATGAAATTAATATCCATTAAATTCAGAAACCCTAAAATCAATACCACAAGACTGCTCATCCTCAAATGAAAGAATTTTCCAGACTTCACACATTGCTCGCCCTTTTATCACTTGGATAGAAGATGTGAATTCAATCTTACTCCACAGATCATTGAGGGGTGGTACAATGGCACAAAGGTAGAGTTGCTGCCTTACAGAGCCGGAGACCCGGGTTTGATCCTGATTATGGGTGCTGTCTGTACGGAGTATGTACGTTCTCACTGTGACAGCATCGGTTTTCTCTGGGTGTTATGGTTTCCTCCCACACTCTGAAGACGTATGTGTTTGTAGGTTAATCTGCTTTGGTAAGTTGTAGAATTGGCCCTAGTGTGTAAGATAGTGTTGGGGTATGGGGTGATTGCTGGTCGGCGCGGACTACGTGGGCCGGAGGGCCTGTTTCCGGGTTGTATCTTCAAAGGTTTGTTTAGTTTAGAGATACAGTGCGGAAACAGGCCCTTCGGCCCACCGAATCCACACCGACCCGCTGTCACCCCGTACCCCAACATTATCCTACACACACTAGGGACAGTTTCACAATCTTTACCAAGCCAAATAACCTACAAACCTCTACATCTTTGGAGTGTGGGAGGACTGTCATATGCTGAGAGAATGGAGCAGCTGAGCTTGTACACTCTGGAGTTTAGAAGGATGAGAGGACATATCATTGAAACATATAAGATTGTTAAGGGTTTGGACACGCTAGAGGCAGGAAACATGTTCCCGATGTTGGGAGAGTCCAGAATCAGGGGCCACAGTTTAAGAATAAGGAGTAAGCCATTTAGAACGGAGACGAGGAAACACCTTTTCTCACAGAGAGTGGTGAGTCTGTGGAATTCTCTGCTGCAGAGGGCGGTGGAGGCGGGTTCTCTGGATGCTTTCAAGAGAGAGCTAGATAGGGCTCTTAAAAATAGCATAGTCAGGGGATATGGGGAGAAGGCAGGAACGGGGTACTGATTGGGGATGATCAGCCAAGATCACATTGAATGGCGGTGCTGGCTCGAAGGGCCGAATAGCCTACTCCTGCACCTATTGTCTATTGAAACCGGAGATCCCGGGCAAAACCCACGCAGGTTATGGGGAGAACGTACAAATTCCATACTAACAACACCGGCAGTCAGGATCGAACCCAGGTCTCTAGCGCTGTAAGGCAGAAACTCTACCGCTGTGCCTCCCAAAGTCTAAAGTAAATCTGATCATATATGAAAGACGGAGTAAATGCTGTGTAATGAATGAATGAATGAATGAATACGTTTATTGGCCAAGTATTCACATACAAGGAATTTGCCTTGGTGCTCCGCCCGCAAGTGACAACATGACATACAGTGACAGTTAAGAATGATACATAAAACATTAAACATTAATAATAAAACATTATTGCTTAAACATTAAAGAGGTGTTGTCTTTCAGATGTCATGTTAAACCAAGCCCACACATTCTCTTTCTGGTGAACGCACATATAGAAGTTTTTCCCAGTTTCCTGCCCAGCACTTATCACAAAAGAATATTGTCATTGTTTCATTGCTGCCAGTGGTACCCTGTTATTTGTTAACTGGCTGCTGCACACAGTATTTATTAAGAGGCTGACCCACTTGGGCGACCTAATTGGCGAGTTTAGAAGAGTTTGAAAAAATGACATGTTGAAGACCACCTTCGACTATGTAGAAGACCTCCTTCGACCTCCTTCAATTATGTTGAAGACCAGCTTCGACTATGTAGAAGACCTCCTTCGACCTCCTTCAATTATGTTGAAGACCAGCTTCGACTAGCTACGACTAACTTCGGGAAAATTGGACACCAAATAGTGGAGAGTGAAGACGACCTCCTTCGATCTCCTTCGAACTCCCTTCGACCTCCCTTCGACTATGATGAAGACTATCTACGACTACCTTCGATTATCTTCGACTACCCTCGATTACCTACGACTAACATGCCGCCCTACTACAACCTACTACGACTAAACCTATGAGTAAAAAAAGTATCGATTTTTTCCATGGCGACCTTTTTTTACTCACAGGCATTTTTTAACATATTGAAAAAAAAAACGCGTCCTAGCTGAGAGCTCAAGTACGCGGAGACCACTCTCGAGCATGAAGGAGAGTTACGAAGACCTCCTACGACCTCGTGTCGACCATGCTGCAATTATGAGTCGAGGGCAAACTCGCCAGAACTCGCGGATTAGGTCGTCCAAGTGGGACAGGCCCTTTAGACTTCTAAAATACTTCTTTAGCGCTTAGTTTCTGAACTTTTGGAACAACCCCCGATCACGTGGGGAAGGATAGAAATGCAATTCCTTCCTTCACCGCATTCAACAGTAGACTCAAAGATCTAGTTCATGGAACACCATTTTAAATTTAGCTCATTATTCACGAGCAATTGTTTATGATTTGACAATTGAAATAGTTTATTTCATTAACTAAAGATACCTCAACACATCCATTCCTAACCAATTGTATATCAAGGTAACTTTTCATGTTCATAAGTTATAGGAGCAGAATTAGACCATTCGGCCCATCAAGTCAACTCCGCCATTCAATCATGGCTGATCTATCTTTCCCTCTCAACCCCATTCTCCTGCATTCTCCCCATAACCCTGATACCCGTACTAAGTTAGAATCTATCAATCCCCACCTTAAAAATATCCATTGACATGGCCTCCACAGCCATCTGTATCAGAGCATATATTCTTATGGTGACTGAAATTCCTGGGTCAGAGAACTACTGTGGGAAATATCCCTGTCAGAGCTGTTTAGATGTAATGCCAAGCCTCTGTTCTGTTTAAGCTGCACCACAAATACAGAGGTCCAGATGCAATAGAGTTGCAATTGTAATCAAAAGCTGTCAGTTTATGGCTTTCCGAAAATGCCTAACAGAATGGATGAGAATTAGTCACCGGAAAGTTAACCTTTCAATGAATCATGTCAAAAGACCTACTTGAAGCAGAAATTGTAGTTGTAATTAAAGCCCACCAATGGGTCACGTATCTACCCACCTTATAATAGCATAGAAGGCAGCCATGCAGTCCCACTGAGCCCATGCTGGCTCGATGGAGCAGTTACATCAGTCCCATTTCCCTCTTTACTTCTTTGAACCCCAGCAATTTTACTTCAGAGTCACGTGAGTGCATACGTGAAGACCCCGCCAGCACGCATGCGCATCATATCGTCTCTCGCATTGCGCAACGATGGGCGGGGGAAGCTTTCCTCCGCAGCAGCAACATTTAAAAACGGGACCTACAGGTAAGTTTTCTAATCCCGGCTGCCGTAAAACTCCAAAGAAGAAGAAAGAAGAAGAAGTTTTCTAATCTGAGGTCGTGTTTTGTGCCCTGTGTTTTCTGTTACAGAAACAGAGCATGGACAAGGGCAAGAAAACAAAACGGGTCACATCTAAACTGGCTGCGGGGGACCGCGAAAATACGGGCAGCCAACAGCGACCGGCAGCACCTGCATCGCAATCTTTGTGATCGATAGTCACCGACATGGCACAGCCCGAACCAGCGCCGCGGACTGGAGGGAAAGCCAAACAGAAGTCGGCCAGGCCGGTTGACTCAGATGAGTCGGGCCAGGAAGACTCGCTGCCGGCGAGCAGTGGAGGTGACCGCATTTCCCGCGTGGAGCGGTTGATGGAGCAGATGCTCCAACGAGACATGCTCCGCGATATGGAGCTTTGTCACCATCGGGGTCATGGGACACCCATGGCAGCACCTTACCAAGGGCTGCTTAATGCATCTCCCTCGACAGAGGGGAGCATTACGGGCCAGAGCTGGGCTGGCCCCGACGAGGGATTGGCTGAAGACACCGGCAGCGTGCTACGGGTGCAGGATCCACAAAAGCTGCTCGGGGTGGTTTCAAAGTTTGCGATGCCAGCGCAAACAGGACAGCCGTTAGAGCCAAAACTGGCAACCAGCATAGATTATCTTTCATTCAACCAGCTGCAGGAATAAGTGTTGAATGAAACAACAGCCAAATATATGGCACCTGAGAACTGTATCTCACTAAATGTTCCTGCAGTAAATAGTTCTATCTGGGGGTACATTGGTGCCGGCATCCGAACTCAAGAAGTGAAGATGCAGAAAATACTGAAACTTTTGGCTTCGGGAATAACTACGTTTGCTCGGTCTGTGGATGGAACGGAAATGTCAGAGACACAACAGGATGCTCTGGCGTTACTCTGCAACATGCAATTTGAATAATAATAATAATAATGCATTTTATTTGCTGGCGCCTTTCTGGACACCCAAGGACACCTTACAGGACATAAAATCACAATACATTTATCAATATTAAAATCTAGTTAATTAAAAACAAAAAACAAAAAACAAAAAATACACAAAACATTTTAAGTAATTAAAATCAGGGTGAATATGGTGGAAGTTATGTCGGGTATGCTAATCTAAACAGGTGTGTTTTGAGTTGTGATTTGAATTGATCGATAGTGTCCAGGTGACGGATGGGAGGTGGTAGAGTGTTCCAGAGACTTGGGGCAGAGCAGCTGAAGGCTCTGGCACCCATGGTGCTGAGTCTAAATGTGGGGACAGTTAAAATTGCAGCTGAGGAGGAACGAAGTGACCGGGAAGGAGTGTATGATAGCAGCAGGTCAGAGAGGTATTGGGGAGCAAGGTGGTGTAGGGCTTTGAAGGTCAGCAGTAAAATCTTGTAGTTAATCCGGTGGTGCACAGGGAGCCAGTGGAGCTGAGTGAGGATGGGTGTGATGTGGTCCGATGATCTGGTGCGGATGATGATCCGGGCTGCAGAGTTCTGAATGCATTGGAGGCGATGAAGAAGTTTATTGGAGGTGCAAGTGAGGAGGGCGTTGCAGTAATCGATGCGGGATGTGACCAGAGCGTGGATGAGGACTTTTGTATTGTCTTTGGAGAGGGAGGGGCGGAGTCTGGAGATGTTGCGGAGAAGAAAGTATGCAGAGCGTGTGATATTGCTGATGTGGGGACCAAAGGAAAGTGTACTGTCCAGAATGACGCCGAGACTTTTGACATGGGAGGAGGTGGGTATGGGTGAGCCATCAACTGAAATGGTGAACGGGTGGGTTTTGGAGAGTGTGGACTTTGAGCCAATTAGCATGATTTCTGTTTTGAGATCAATTGAGCAAATTTGAGATCAATTGCCTAAGGAAGAACGCCATTCGACCTGCATTGAACCCCAAATTTGCAGGGTTGTACAAAACTACCAGCACAACACCACCAATACTGCTATTTGGGGGCAACTTATCCAAGCAGGTGAAAGAGCTCGACGAAGAAGCTAAAGCCGTCGGGCTCATGAAGGCGTTGACCCCGAGCAAGACCATCCATCCCCGGCGGCAGCACCCCTACACATCCACCAGCAGACAACGACACCTGGACGCTGGTGAAAGCATGAAGGGCGCACAACCAACACCGAGGTCTTTTTTAGGCCACGGCCCAGAGCGACCCTCATGGAAAATGCGCCAACCCCACACTCCGGCGCCTCTTCCGCAGAAGAGGCCGAAGCACAGGAAATGAACACGCCACCGGTAACCATGGAGGTAGGTGGGTCTGGTTCCTTCCAGAACATAGTGGGTGTAAGTTCTATACTAACTGGGGGTAGGTTACACCTGTTTTGGGAGGCATGGAGGTCTATAACTTCTGACCCTTATATACTACAGAGTATTCAGGGATACAAAATTGAATTTATTCATAGCGACATTCCCCCAGTTCAACATGCGCCTAGCCGAGAGTTTGTGTTGTCACAACAGGAAAAACTGGAAGGTCATGCAGAGCTGGGGAGACTATATGCCAAAGGAGTAATTGAGAGATCCCAACACGATTCTCTAGAATTTGTGTCCAACATTTTCACAAAAACTAAGAAAGATGGTGGATGCCGCATCATCATTGATTTGACTAAACTGAATACTTTTGTGAGGTATATTCACTTTAAAATGGAAACCTTTGTTACTGCCAAACAATTGGTTTCCGAAGGCTACTTCATGGCTTGCATCGATCTAAAAGATGCATACTATTCGGTACCTATACAAAAGGATCATCGCCGATATCTGAAGTTTAACTGGATGGGGCAGCTCTGGCAGTATAAACGTGCCTAATGGATTAACATCAGCCCCCAGACTATTTACCAAGATATTAAAACCAGCCTTGGCACTTCTCCAAAAAGAGGAACATATTGTCATGTCATATCTTGATGATATATTAATTATGGGGAAAACCCTGGATTTAGCCAAATCAGCTGTATCAGCTACCAAACTATTGTTTGAAAACCTGGGGTTTATCATCCATCCAGATAAATCTAAGTTGACGCCTTCTGCTACTATGGATTATCTGGGGTTCACTATTGACTCTATCCATATGTCTGTAACTTTGCCAAAGAACAAGGCAGCAGACTTAATGGAGGCCTGCTACAACCTCATTGTCATCAGTCACCTTTCTATCCGACAGGTAGCAAGGGTAATTGGAAAACTTGTAGCTGCATTTTCAGCCACACAGTTTGGACCTTTGCATTACCAAAATTTACAAAGAGCAAAGGTGCAAGCACTAAAACATCATGCTGGTCATTTCGACCGACCAATGCAATTACCAGCCAAAGCAATTTCAGAGCTACAATGGTGGAGACAAAACATTCCGCATAGCTCCAGACCCATCATTATCAGTAACCCATCAGTTATATTACAAACTGATGCCAGCGCTCAGGTTGGGGAGCTACTAATACTAGGTCCAGTTGTGGTGGCAGATGGGATGCACATGAATCATCTTTACTACAAACACTGGGCATAAATTATTTAGAGATGTTGGGTGTGTTCTATGGGCTAAAAGCATATTGCTCAAAGTTGCACCATTTGCATGTCTGCCTACAAATTGATAATACCACAGTGGTGGCATACATTAATCATATGGGTGGAATCAAATCGATATCATGTGACAATCTGGCTAATACAATTTGGCAATGGTGCATCAATAGAAATATTTGGATATCAGCTACTTACCTACCAGGTAAACTAAATACAGTGGCAGACACCAGGTCACGAAAATTTAATGACAACACCGAGTGGATGTTGGACCACAAATTATTTGCTGATATTGTTACGCAATATGGAACACCAGATATCGATCTATTTGCATCTAGACTGAATCACCAGTTACCAACATATGTCGCTTGGGAACCAGACCCTGGGGCAGCAGCGATGGACGCCTTCTCGCTGGACTGGGGAAAATTGTTTTTCTATGCCTTTCCCCCCTTCTGCCTCATCAGTCGGGTCCTACGCAAAATACAACAAGACTCTGCATCAGGTATTTTGGTGGTACCCGATTGGCCTACTCAGCCATTGATCCCTGTGGTTCTCGACATGATCTCGGAACCGTGTATGTCCATCCCCAAACGACCGGATTTGTTGGTCCATCCTGTGACAGGCGAAAGTCACCCATGCCATGACAGGATCAATCTGTTAATTTGCAGAATTTAAAGAGACCACTTCGGGACCTGGGGCAGACGGACAGAACTATGACCATGATCACGGCGGCATACTGAGAATCCACCAAGAAGCAATACATCTCATACATCAGGAAATGGGAAATATACTGTACAAGGACTAATATTTCGTACAATACAGCTGCTGTAACCAATGTCCTGGAATTTCTGGCCAGCCTTCATTTTGATGAGGGTCTCAGCTACAGTGCTATTAACTGCGCCAGGAGTGCCCTATCAGCATACTTATGGCAGGTAGTAGGACAGCACTCTGTGGGATCTCACCCGCTAGTTTCCAAGCTTATGAAGGGTATCTACAACACGAACCCTCCTAGAGCAAGGTACTCCCAGATTTGGGATGTCAGTGTTGTCCTTACGTTGCTCAGGGGTTGGGCACCAGCAACGTCCCTATCCTTGGAGAAACTGACATTAAAAACAGTCATGCTGATGGCACTGGTCTCGGCACAACGGGTGCAGTCCCTACATAAACTGAGACTAGAAATAATGGTTATTTCAACCAACAAGATAAATTTTCACATCTTGGAATTGGTAAAACAAAACAGACCAGGGTCATCAGGCCTTAAACTAGAATTCTGTGCATATCCTACGGATACCCGCTTATGTGTTGAGACACACCTATTACACTATATAGAGACCACTAAAAATCTTGAGAATGGGGCTATTTATCAGCCATAAACAGCTTCATAATAGGGTATTGGCGCAAACCATTTCTAGGTGGCTCAGACAGGTTTTAGGAGCAGCAGGGGTGGATACTGATACTTTCAAATCTCATTCCACCAGGGCTGCAGCAACATCGGCAGCAAGGGAAATGGAAGTGCCAATGGACCACATCCTGGGTACAGCAGGATGGTCTAGGGAGAAGACTTTCCAGCAATTTTATAATAAGCTGATTGCTAAACCTGCAGTATTTGCAGAATCAATTTTAAATTCTGTATTATGATTTAACCCGAATTGAAGGAATTATTATTTTTCTTTGTTAAAATTAATTTATTATTGTTTGAATTTCTGATTCATGTTTGAATACGATAACATACTTCCTCCCTTGGTCAACTACGGCAGTGAGTGAAGCATGGACTCGTTCCACGGCATGAAATCACAGATCTTTAAAATCTTCACGTAGTCACTCACGTGACTCCGAAGTAAAATAGTAAGATTAAACGTGAACTTACCAGTTTGAAGTTTGATCTTTATTTTATGAGGAGTTACGTCGAGGGATTACGTGCCCTCCACGCCCACCCTCTATCATAAAGGTAAACTGGTATCCTAGTTTTCTCTCATCTTACTATGTTTATTTCATCTACTGTTGTCTGTGATTTCACACCGCTGCTTTGAAGAATGATGCGCATGCGTGCTGGCGGGGTCCTCACGTAATCCCTCGACGTAACTCCTCATAAAATAAAGATCAAACTTCAAACTGGTAAGTTCTCATTTAATCTTACTATTTATGGTCTCTCAAACATCCCCATCATCCTTCCCTTTCATTCTTTATATCATCTACCTACAGTTAGGGGTAACGTAAGATAAATAATAGATAATTAACTTGTACGTCTTTTAGAATACAATCAATACAATCAGTTTTATTCGTCACTTGCACATAAAGTGCAAGTGAAATGAATTTGCCAGCAGCAGTACAATGAAAAAGAACACACAAAAACACAATAAAAATTTAACACAAACATCCACCACAGCATTCATCACTGTGGTGGAAGGCACAAAATTTGGCCAGTCCTCCTCCATTTTCCCCCGTGGTCGGGACCTCAACCCTCCGCAGCCGCCGTTGCGGGCATCCAGATGAATGAAAGTCAAGGTAAGTCCTGAATCGGTGCCTCCCCCACCGGAGACCGCGGCTTCAGATTGATGTCGGCCGCAGGCCGGTGGTCGGAGATTTAAAGTTCCCGCCGCGCCGCAGCCAGAAGCACTGCAGACTGCAGGGCCGGCGGTCGAAGCTCCCCTCCAGGGATCCCCGGCGAGGGACCCCGCTCCTGATGGTAAGTCCACGCTGCGCCTGCGGTAGAAGTTGGCCGCGGGCCGGCAGTCGGAATCGGAGCTTCTTCTTTACCCGGGTCCCCAGCGACGGATCCCAGGCTGCGGACGCTGCGCCGGCCGGAGCTCTGCAGACTGCGGCTTCAGGCTGCCGCGGGCCAGCGAACGGAGCGCTCCCCTCCGGCGAGCTCCAGCGAGGGCTCGCCTGCTCCACGCCGAGAGTCCGCGCTGCGCCCGCAGCTGAAGTCCCGGGTGTGTCTCCGGCAAAGGCCGCACCGATCCTCATTGTTAGGCCATGAGGGAGGCGACATGGAAAAAGTCGCCTCTTTGTGGAGGAGGCGACCAATACTGTTTCCCCCTTACCCCCCCACACCATCCCCCACACAAGACACACAAAGAACCATTAAAAACATACATTTGAACACACTAAAAAAATTAAAAGTTGAAAAAACAGAACCGCTGCTAGCCGGGCTGCCGGCTGGCAGCGTCCCCACCGACCACTCGAATGATGGAGGAAATTGGAGCAACTCGAGAAAATCTATACGGTCATGGACAGAACCATGAGTCCTGAAGCATTTGACCTCAGAGCAAGTATTCCTAAGATTTTTAATCGTGAACTTCTTCAATAGGCTTTCATTATCAAATTTAGTTTAGTTGAGTTTAGTTTATGGTACCGAGGTACAGTGAAAAGTTTTTGTAGCGTGCTATCCAGTCGGCAGAAAGACAATACATGATTACAATCGAGCCATCCACCGTGTGCAGATCCACGATAAAGGGAATAACGTGAATAATGTTTAGTGCAAGATAAAGTCGAGTAAAGTCCGTTCATAGTCCGAGTGTCTCCAAGGAGGTAACTAGTAGCTCAGGACTGCTCTCTAGTTGTTGGTAGGATGGTTCAGTTGGCTGATTGAGCCTTTATGAGCCAACTTCTAAGGAGAAGTGAACATAAACCACTCTGTTATGAAACTATTAACATATATTATGAGTAGTTGTGTCATTTTGTGGGAGTCACCCAGTGGATCTCATCGTTTACTTTGTGATCAATTCTTAATGGTAAGCTGCTTTCTGGCAGGCAAAGATGCCATCGCGTAAATATGAACTGTGCGTCCTGTTCCTAGCATGTTTGGCATCACTATCCAATATCTAACCCAGGATGAGTTTACTCCAAATCAAAAGGTGGCCATATCCTTTTGGAAGTATAATATGCCAAGAGCAAATGATTTAAATAAAAATAATCTTATCATCACCTGGGACTACAAACATCAAGGTCATTGAAACAAAAAGAACTGCCGATGCTGGAAATCTGAAATAGACAGCCCTTAATAGGTTTAATAGCCTTAATAGGTCTGTTTCTGGAACATACACTATACCAGGAAAGCGAGATTAATACTACCTGGAATGAATTCTGCAAAGCAAAGTCCCATTTGAATTTCATTTTACGCAATACAACCCCTCTCATTAACATTATAAATCTTTAACAATTGACCTGTGCTCATCTCATTTGTGATCCCAAAATCTCCAATCATATCAGTTTGGAGTTCTCTCTTCTCAGAGGTCACAAGCAGGCATCATTGAGAAAACCATTTCTCTGATTTTGTTTAGTTTGATGAGGAGTTAGGGAAGCAGATTTGAATTAGTGGGGCACCCAATTCTCGTTGCATAGGTTTACAATGCAGAAAAAAGTTTGGGTGGGCTAATTGAAAGAACATACAATTATTAAAAGTTGTTTGCCCCAAAACATGCTCAGTAATCAGTTTGAAGAAGAGTTCCAACCCAAAACGCCATCTGTTCATTTCCTTCCACAGATGATGCCTGACCCATTGAGTTCCACCAGCAGGGTCTCGACCCGAAACATCACTCATTCCATCTCGCCAGAGATGCTGCCTGACCTGCTGAGTTACTCCAGCATTTTGTGTTCTATCTTTGGTGTAAACTAGCATCTGCTATTCTTTCCTACACATACGAGTTCCACCAGCAGGTTTTTTTTTCTCTCAAATAAACAACATCTGCAGTCTCTTAAAATTCCCATGCTCTGTAATTTCTGACTTTGAAATACCATATAAGAGAATATCTATTAATCCCTCAGCAGTGGAGTACCATGCAATTTTTTTTAAAGGCATGATTGTACATACATTTGCAGAGCACTGCATTACAAAGAGAAGACATAAAACAAAAGGTAGACAAAAATGCTGGAGAAACTCAGCGGGAGAGGCATCATCTATGGAGCGAAGGAATAGGCGACGTTTCAGGTCGATTTTTCCAGCATCTGCAGTTCTTTCTTAAACATATATAAACAAAATCTCCTTTTGCAAACAACATTGAATCCTCTCACAGCTATGTTCCATCTGAAGGGAAGCCTTCAGATTAATCGCACTTTTAAAAGAAGAGATGTTAGATCCAGTATGCATTTCTGCAACAGATGGGAACTGTATCTCTCACATCCTAGAGATGCAGCCTCATTAACCAAAGAAGATTTAGGCTAAATTTTACAAGACAAGCTTAATTAGATAGGACAAAAAAATCAATGTCGAGTTAGCCCATCCAAAGGAGAGCATTTCTGACTTTGTTATTTAAGTTAATGACCTGAAAATCTGAATTATGTTTTAAGATTGAATGTCCCTATCTTCATGCACAATTACCGAATCTGTATCCCTAGCTTATTAGAGACCATTTCATTGATCTGACCGTGTAAATTATACCTTTATATATAAGTTACACTATTTATTATACTATTTTTGAAATGTATTTAACATTATTTCTGACAAAAAGAGCAGGATATTGATAGGGAGAAATACCCAGTACCTTAAGAGAGAAGCCATTTTTAATATATAAGAAGGAACTGCAGATGCTGATTTACACCGAAAATAGACACGAAATGCTGGAGTAACTCAACATTTTATATCTAAGCCATTTTCTACATCAGCTAGCTTTTGCCCTAAATCAATCAGCAATGTTGTCAGGTCGAGACAGCTAAATGTGGATCTATGTGCAGGTTATGTTTAGCAATGGCATGAGAGAGAGAGCAAAGAAGTTGGAGGTCAAAGCAAGATCAATGGTGTTTTATTATTAATGTTTTATTATTATTGTTTAGTGTTTTCTGAGTCATTCGTAACTGTCGCTGTATGTCATGTTGTTACTTGTGGGCGGAGCACCAAGGCAAATTCCTTGTATGTGAATACTTGGCCAATAAACTTACTAACTTAAAACAAACAAAAAAATCAGAGGTAGGACAAAGTCTGGAATGTGAGTGAGGTGAAAGGAAGGAAAGAGGACTGTGCGGACAAACAGCAGTGGAGAACTGACACCAGTGTCCATCTTTATTTTATACAAATAGTCATATTTTTTGGCAGAAGAGAGTGAGATCTGAAAACTATAATGTAGTTTGAAATGGATATCCAAAACAACGGCATGGAAGGTACACATAAAGTTTTGTTCCTGGAGCTCAGGAACTGAAGGCCAAGACCATACTAAATGGAAAAATCAAACAGGGAGACCATATGTTTTACTGATGACAAGAATAATTAGGGTAGCATGAGAAACTGATTTGGCAATGTCAATATTGAAAAATAAATTGAATAAGCTACAGATGCTGAAGGTCTGGAATAAATACAAACAAATATTGGAAATGGAAGGCAACATCTGTGGAAAGAGAAAAAAGAGTTGACATTTCATGTCAAAAGCCCTTCGTCAGCACAGAGAAAGAGAGAATGCAAGTTAATTTTAAGATGCAGAAAGGCCGAGGGAGCGATGGATAAAACAAATGGAATATTTCTGATGGTGATATCAGGGTTGTCACTGGGGATAAACTATTGATGAAGTAACCTGGTTAAGGGACTGTCAAGGGTAGCTAAAAAGCAGATATCTACAAAGAAATATAAGAGCTAAGAAAAGCAGGGAATACTAAGCAGACCAGGCCATAATAATAGAGAGAAACTGTGCCAATATTAGTTTAGTTTAGTTTATTGTCACGTGTGCCGAGATACAGTGTAAAGCTTTTTGTTGCGTGGTAACCATTCAGTGGAAAGACTATACATGATTACAATTGAGCTGTCCATAATGTCGATACATGATAAAGGGAATAATGTTTAGTACAAGATAAAGTCCAGTAAAGTCCTATTAAAGACAGTTGTGGATCTTAAATGAGGTAGATAGTAGCTATGATAGATGACCCATTGATCAACTCTGATACAAATATCGAGAGTAAGTTAGATTTCCCTCCTGGGATAAATAAAGCTCAATCGTATCGTATCGTAAGGAGATGTTGCACTCAGTAAGGCAGGTTGCAATATTCCAGGAAAGAAAGTGAAGTGCTGTTTTTCAAGCTCACATTGGCCTTCAAGTAATGGAGGACACAAGCATGTAGGTCAGAATGGGGGTGGGAGGTAGAATTAAAGTGGAATTTAACTGCAACCTTGAGAGATTTCAACATTTTCTACTTTTATTTCAGTTCTAAAAAAGTTGGGTTAGCCCCAATGTTATAATGATATCATTTAGATCAGGGATCGGTAACCTTGTTCTGCATAGGGGCCAGGACGCATATCTGTGAGCGGATGGCGGGCCACAACTATCATGTGTACACATGGATCCCGCCCCCATCCCATCCTGGATGGCCGGCATCAATTCACGTGGCCAGAACCAGGGGCCACAGTTTAAGAATAAGGAATAAGCCATTTAGAATGGAGACGAGGAAAAACGTTTTCTCACAGAGTGGTGAGTCTGTGGAATTCTCTGCCTCAGAGGGCGGTGGAGGCGGGTTCTCTGGATGCTTTCAAGAGAGAGCTAGATAGGGCTCTTAAAAATAGCGGAGTCAGGGGATATGGGGAGAAGGCAGGAACGGGGTACTGATTGGGGATGATCAGCCATGATCACATTGAATGGCGGTGCTGGCTCGAAGGGCTGAATGGCCTACTCCTGCAACTATTGTCTATTCACAGAAGATAGACAAAAATGCAAGAGAACTCAGCGGGTGAGGCAGCCTCATGCAATCTTTGCATGCCTCACCCGCTGAGTTTCTCCAGCATTTTTGTCTACCTTTGATTTTTCCAGCATCTGCAGTTCTTTCGTAAATGTGTTCACAGAAGGTGCGTTTTGCGCAGGATGTGGTACAGCCAGAGCTCAGCCGCTGCTCAAGGCGCTGCTGCTCGGGGCTCCCAGCCGCTGCTCGGGGTGCTTGGCATGCCGGATGATTATGGGGGGAAAAATACACCTGCGGGCCGGATGATTGCGGGTTACGGGCCGCATTCGGCCCTGGGGCCGTAGGTTGCCGACCACTGATTTAGGCCTTTGCTAAAACCAAATTTAAATAGCTTAGGCTGGATCCAGATACAATATATTTTCTAGAGTCCTATCTCCCTCCTAAAAATTTGAAGCTCTAAAAACTTTAGTCTGGAATAATTTCCTCCATTTTCTTCAAAACTCCATTGTCTGTATTTCAAGAATTTTAAATCTGATTGCATTTTACTTGATGAATGGCACCCACCTATCTAGAATCCTGGCATTAATGTTAGTTGAAGGAATTCTTCAGTCATAAAATTCTGAGAAAACATCTGTTAACCACACTATCATTTGCAGAATAAAAAATTGAAATGCCCTGATCTCAATCCAGGTCAATAAAAGCATCTGTAATTAATGCATTTACCTTAAAGCGTTTCCATTGTTTCTCCTTTTCCAGCGAAATATATCTGTTATTGACTTCTTCCTGCAATTTAAATAAAAATCTAAATAAAACAAATGTCTTTTTAGATTTTAGACATTAGACTTGGCACCAATGAGTCTGTGCCGAATATTGAGCACTATCCTACACACTAGGGACAATTAACAATTGACAATTCACAGAAGACCATTAACCTACAATCCCGCATGTCTTTGGAGCATGGAAGGAAACCAGAGCAACCAGAGGGGGCCCAGGCGGTCACACGGAGAACATGCATACTCCACACAGACAGCACACGTAGTCAGAATCAAACCCAGGTCTCTAGCTCTGTGAGGCAGCAACTCTACCGCTGCGCCACTATGCTGCCCTGTAAACATATAATTCAAAATTTGCAAACATAGTTTCTTTCTTATTTTTGATTGTGAAATGTTAACAATAGCTTGTCCCGATTTTAACAATCAATTAAGTATTGAGCAGATGGCAGCCAGATTCCATACTGCTTGGGTACAATGGTAGCCAGAGAAAATTCTGTAGAAAGAGAAACAGAGTTAACATTCAAGTCAGCAACACTTCCCAATTTGGCAGAAACCAAATAAACTCACTCCTGAACCGAAAGGAGGAAGGACAATATTCTGTGACCAGTGGAGTTCCGCGGAGATACAGTATGTGCTGAGACCTCTGCTGTTTGTGAAATCTATATTACTAAAAGTCTGATCTTGACCACTTCCTGTTGTTCATTATATTGATTTTAGAAAAAACGCTGCCACTTACGGCTGTGACTTTTGGCCATTTTACTCACCTCCGCTGCGCAGGACAAGAGGATTTTTCCCATCGATGAGTTATTAGTGTTTAAAAAATGTTGAGATTCTCTCTCCTGAAGGCCACGCCCCTTCCTGAGGGACTATAAAACACTGAAATGTTGAGTGCCTCAGTCAGTCTCTGCAAGATGGGGGAGCGAGAGGGTCACGTCTCTCAGTCTGAGCAGTGAATAACACTGAACACGCCTACTAAACTGTGAGTGTGGTTTTACTGATATTGAGTGCCCTTTATGTGGTTTGAAAATGAAAATGTGGTTGGTTTGAAAAAGCACAGTAAATGGTTGGTGGTGGTTGGTTTGCAATAAAGCCCAGCAAATGGTTGGTGGTGGTTGGTTTGCAATAAAGCCCAGCAAATGGTTGGTGGTGGTTGGTTTGCAATAAAGCTTTTTCAAACCAACCACTCCATTGTGAGAGGTACGGACAGGGGTTTCTGCGGCAACAGACGGGATTCGAGGATGGTGTGCTGCCTTCCTGGTGCCAGGATCCAGGATATCACGGACAGAGTGCAGAAAAACCTCAAGGGCGAAGGTGAACAGCCGGAAGTGGTAGTGCATGTCGGCACAAACGATGTCGGAAAGAAGGGGATGAATATTCTGCAGCGTGACTTTACAGAGCTCGGAAAAATGCTGAATAGCAGGACCTCCAGGGTTGTTATCTCCGGTTTGCTTCCAGTTCCTCGTGCTGGCGAGAGCAGGAACAGGGAGATACGGGACCTGAATGTGTGTCTGAGGAACTGGTGCAGGGGGCAGGGATTTAGATTCTTAGATCACTGGGATCTGTTTTGGAGTAAGGGGGAACTGTACAAAAGGGACGGATAGCATCTTAACAGGTGAGGGACCAACATTCTGGAAGGCAGGTTTGCCACTGCTACACGGGTGGTTTTAAACTGAATAAGGAGGGAGGGGTGTCAAATGGGATAGTCGAGGATGGAGTTAAAGGGAAAGAGAGTAAAGGGATGGTTAATGACCCCAGAATTAACGGGAAACTAAGCTCACAAAGGGATAGGAGAGTATGGCCAAGTGTAATAGGGATCGATATGAAAGGTGAGATGCGTAAGGAATTAAAAGTATTGTATTTGAATGCGCGAAGTATAAGAAGTAAAGTAGATGAGCTTGAGGCTCAGTTAGAGGTTGGTAGATATGACATTGTGGGGATTACTGAGACGTGGCTACAGGAGGATCGGGCCTGGGAACTTAATATTCAGGTTTATACATCCTATAGAAAGGACAGGCAGGTGGGCAGAGGAGGGGGGGTTAGCTCTGTTGGTGAGGGATGGAATTCAGTCCCTTGCGAGGGAAGGCATAGGGACTGACGACGTAGAGTCACTTTGGATTGAGTTGAGGAATTGTAAAGGCAAGAAGACACTAATTGGTGTTATTTACAGACCCCCAAATAGTAGCCCGGATGTAGGGTGTAAGTTGCAGCAGGAGTTAAAACTGGCATGTAACAAAGGTAATGCCACTGTGGTGATGGGGGATTTCAATATGCAGGTAGACTGGGAAAATCAGGTTGGTTCAGGACCCCAAGAAAGAGAGTTTGTAGAATGCTTCCGAGATGGATTCTTAGAGCAGCTTGTAATGGAGCCGACCAGAGAAAAGGCAATTCTGGATTTAGTGTTGTCCAATGAACCAGATATGATAAGCGAACTCGCGGTAAACGAACCGCTTGGAGGTAGTGATCATAATATGATTAGTTTTAATCTGCAATTTGAGAAAGAGAACGTTAAATCGGAAGTGGCAGTGATGCAGTTGAACAAAGGGGACTATGAAGTCATGAGAGCGGAGCTGGCCAAAGTAGATTGGAAAGGGATCCAAGCAGGAATGACGGTGGAACAGCAATGGCAGGAATTTCTGGGCATAATCCGGGAGACGCAGGATCATTTCATTCCAAAAAGGAAGAAAGATTCTAAGGGGAGTAGGAGGCAACCGTGGCTGACAAGAGAAGTTAGGGATAGAATAAAACTAAAAGAAAAGCTGTATAACACAGCAAAGAGTAGCCGGAAGCCAGAGGATTGGGAAACTTTCATAGGACAACAGAAGGAAACAAAACGGGCAATACGGGCTGAAAAGATGAAGTACGAGGGGAAGCTGGCCAGGAATATAAAGAAGGACAGTAAAAGCTTCTTTAGATATGTTAAGGGAAAAAGAGTAGCAAAGTCAAATGTGGGTCCCTTGAAGGCAGACACGGGTGAAATTATTATGGGCAACATGGAAATGGCAGAAGAGTTGAATAGGTAATTCGGATCTGTCTTCACTAAGGAAGACACAAACAATCTCCCAGATGTACTGGAGGACAGAGCATCTAAGGGGTAGAGGAACTGAAAGAAATTTTCATTAGGCGAGAAATAGTATTGGGTAGGCTAATGGGAGTGAAGGATGATAAATCCCCTGGGCCTGATGGTCTGCATTCCAGGGTCCTCAGGGAGGTGGCTCTAGAAACAGTGGACACATTGGTGATCATTTTCCAATGTTCAATACATTCAGGATCAGTTCCTGTGGATTGGAGGATAGCTAATGTTATCCCACTTTTCAAGAACAGAGCGAGAGAGAAAACGGGGAATTACAGACCAGTTAGCCTGACCGGTGGTGGGAAAGTTGCTGGAGTCAATTATTAAAGAAGTAATAATGGGGCATTCAGATAGCAGTAAAAGGATTAGTCCAAGTCAACATGGATTTATGAAATGGAAATCATGCTTGACTAATCTTCTGGAATTTTTTGAGGATGTGACAAGTAAAATGGATGAAGGGGTGCCAGTGGATGTAGTGTATCTAGACTTTCAGAAAGCCTTTGATAAGGTCCCGCACAGGAGACTGGTGACTAAAATTAAGCACATGGTATTGGGGGTAGGGTGTTGACATGGATAGAAAATTGGTTGGCAGACCGGAAGCAAAGAGTAGGAGTGAACGGGTCCTTTTCAGAATGGCAGGCAGTGGCCAGTGGAGTGCCGCAAGGCTCGGTGTTGGGGCCGCAACTGTTTCCCATATATATTAATGATTTGGAAGAGGGAATTAGGAGCAACACTAGCAAGTTTGCGGATGACACAAAGCTGGGTGGCAGTGTGAACTGTGAAGAGGATGTTAGGAGGTTGCAGGGTGACCTGGACAGGTTGAGTGAGTGGGCAGATGCGTGGCAGATGCAGTATAATATAGATAAATGTGAGGTTATCCACTTTGGCGGCAAAAACAAGGGAGCAGATTATTATCTCAATGGGGTTAGGTTAGGGGGAGGTGCAGCGAGACCTGGGTGTCCTTGTACACCGGTCACTGAAAGTTGGCCTGCAGGTACAGCAGGCAGTGAAGAAAGCTAATGGAATGTTGCCCTTCATAACAAGAGGATTTCAGTATAGGAGTAAAGATGTTCTTCTGCAGTTGTATAGGGCTTTGGTGAGACCACATCTGGAGTATTGTGTACAGTTTTGGTCTCCTAATTTGAGGAAGGACATCCTTGTGATTGAGGCAGTGCAGCGTAGGTTCACGAGATTGATCCCTGGGATGGCGGGACTGTCATATGAGGAAAGATTGAAAAGACTAGGCTTGTATTCACTGGAGTTTAGAAGGATGAGGGGGTATCTTATAGAAACTTATAAAAGGACTGGACAAGCTAGATGTTGGGCAAGTCCAGAACCAGGGGCCACAGTCTTAGAATAAAGGGGAGGTCATTTAAGACTGAGGTGACAAAAAACGTTTTCACCCAGAGAGTTGTGAATTTATGGAATTCCCTGCCACAGAGGGCAGTGGAGGCCAAATCACTGGATGGATTTAAAAGAGAGTTAGATAGAGCTCTAGGGGCTAGTGGAGTCAAGGGATATGGGGAGAAGGCAGGTACGGGTTATTGATAGGGGACGATCAGCCATGATCACAATGAATGGCGGTGCTGGCTCGATGGGCCGAATGACCTCCTCCTGCTCCTATTTTCTATGTTTCTAAAGCCCAGCAAATGGTTGGTGGTGGTTGGTTTGCAATTAAGCCCAGCAAATGGTTGGTGGTGGTTGGTTTGCAATAAAGCCCGGCAAATGGTTGGTTTGCAAAAAAGCCCAGCAAATGGTTGGTTTGCAATAAAGCCCAGCAAATGGTTGGTGGTGGTTGGTTTGAAATAAAGCACAGCAAATGGTTGGTGGTGGTTGGTTTAAAATAAAGCACAGCAAATGGTTGGTGGTGGTTGGTTTGAAATGGCAAATGATTAAAAGTCTGAACTTGACAACTTCCTGTTTGCACTGCATATTGATTTTAGGTAAAACGCTACCACTTACGGCTGTGATTTTTGGTCATCTTACTCAGTCCCCCTCCGCTCATCAGGTGCAGAGGATTCTTCCCATCAATGAAAAATAAAAGTGTTATTAGTGTTTAAAAAATGTTGAGAATCTCTCTCCTGTCAATCACGCCATGAAGGCTACGCCCCTTCCGGTGGGAGGGGGGAAGGATTATAAAACCCGGAAGTGTGGGTGTGGCTCAGTCTCTGCAAGATGGGGGAGGGAGAGGTCACGACTCTGTCTGAGCTGTGAATCAACTGAACACACTGAATGTCTACTGAACTGTGAGTGTGGTGTTTATGTGGTGTTATGTGTGGTTTTAAGGTGGTTTTATGGTGGTTTCGCCCTGCTTGAAATGGTATTAAACTGCATTTGAATGTGGTGGCCTTGCACCCTGCATGAAATGGTATGAAACTGCATTTGAATTTGGTGGCCTTGCACCCTGCATGAAATGGTATGAAACTGCATTTGAATTTGGTGGCCTTGCACCCTGCTTGAAATGGTATGAAACTGCACTTGAGTTTGGTGGCCTTGCACCCTGCTTGAAGTGGCATGAAACTGCACTTCGAGTTTGGTGGCCTTGCACCCTGCTTGAAGTGGTAGGAAACTGCACTTGAGTTTGGTGACCTTGCACCCTGCTTGAAGTGGTAGGAAACTGCACTTGAGTTTGATGGCCTTGCACCATGCTTGAAGTGGTATGAAACTGCACTTGAATTCGGTGGCCTTGCACCGTGCTTGAAGTGGTCGGAAACTGCACTTGAATTCGGTGGCCTTGCACCCTGCTTGAAGTGGTAACAAACTGCACTTGAATTTGGTGGCCTTGCACCCTGCTTGAAATTTCAAGGAATAGCCGTGAGTCAACTGCCAGCTCACCAGCCGTGAGTGAGCTGCCAGCACATCAGGTTTGAGTGACTGAGCGGCCACCCAACTAATCCATTTGGCCCACAATGTCCATACTAGCCCTCTGAAAACCAGTCCCTTCAGCCCACAACACCCATAGTAGCACTCCAGAAATCCCCCCCCCCCACTGGCCACCAATATTGGAATTGGTGGAGAGGTGGAATATTGCATTGGCGGACCAGCCCTCCCGTGTGAACATGGGACCCAACGGGTCCCACTTAGTCTAGTATATATAATATATATATATATATATAAATGACCGTTATATGAAACTAAACAGATTGGTCAATAAGTTTGCCACCAGGATTGTTGGTCACAGACTGCGAGGAAGACTGTCAATATATACAGCGAGATATAGATCTGCGACAGCAATGTGCAAGTGTGCTGTGTTACATTTTGGGAAGTCAAATGTATGGGCAAAATATACAATTAATGGCATGACCCTTAACCGCATTGATGTACGGAGGCATACCATATAACCATAACAGCATGGAAACAGGCCATCTCGGCCCTTCAAGTCCATGCCGAATACTTTTTTTTTTCTATTTTCTTTTTTTACTTCCCCCTAGTCCCATCTTCCTGCACTCAGACCATAACCCTCCATTCCTTTCCCGTCCATATACTCATCCAATCTATTTTTAAAGGATAAAATCGAACCTGCCTCCACCACTTCCACTGGAAGCTCGTTCCACACAGCTACCACTCTCTGAGTAAAGAAGTTCCCCCTAATGTTACCCCTAAACTTCCGTCCCTTAATTCTCAAGTCATGTCCCCTTGTTTGAATCTTCCCTACTCTCAATGGGAAAAGCTTATCCACGACAACTCTGTCTAACCCGCTCATAATTTTAAAGACCTCTATCAAGTCCCCTCTTAACCTTCTGCGCTCCAAAGAATAAAGACCTAACTTGTTCAACCTTTCTCTGTAACTTAGTTGCTGAAACCCAGGCAACATTCTAGTAAATCTCCTCTGTACTCTCTCTATTTTGTTGACATCCTTCCTATAATTAGGCGACCAAAATTGTACTCCATACACCAGAATTGGCCTCAGCAATGCGGGAGAAGAACAAAGGGAAGAGATAAGACTTTTGCCTTCCATCACAGTGAGGAGGTGTTGGAGATTCACTGTGATGGATGTTTATGTAAACTGTGTTAAGTGTGGGTCTTGGGTTTTTTTGTAATGTAAAAAACTGTAGTAAATGATATTTCGTTCAAACCTAGGTTTGAATGACAATAAATAGCATTCCATCCAACTTCTATATTCAATGCTCTGATTTATAAAGGCCAGCACACCAAAAGCTTTCTTTACCACCCTATCTACATGAGATTCCACCTTCAGGGAACTATGCACAGTTATTCCTAGATCCCTCTGTTCAACTGCATTCCTCAATTCGCTACCACTTACCATGTACGTCTTATTTTGATTTGTCCTGCCGAGATGTAGCACCTCACATTTATCAGCATTAAACTCCATCTGCCATCTTTCAGCCCATCTTCCAAATGGCCTAAATCTCTCTGTAGACTTTGAAAATCTACTTCATTATCCACAACACCGCCTATCTTAGTATCATCTGCATACTTACTAATCCAATTTTCCACACCATCATCCAGATCATTGATGTACATGACAAACAACAGTGGACCCAACACAGACCCCTGAGGCACCCCACTAGTCACCGGCCTCCAACCTGACAAACAGCCATCCACCATTACTCTCTGGCATTTCCCATTCAGCCACTGTTGAATCCATCTTGCTACTCCACCATTAATACCCAACAATTGAATCTTCTTAACCAACCTTCCATGAGGAACCTTGTCAAAGGCCTTACTGAAGTCCATATAGACAACATCCACTGCTTTACCCTCATCAATTTCCCCAGTAACCTCTTCGAAAAATTCAAGAAGATTAGTCAAACATGACCTTCCAGACACAATTCCATGTTGACTGTTCCTAATCAGACCCTGCTTATCCAGATGCTTATATATATTATCTCTAAGTATCCTTTCCATTAATTTGCCCACCACTGACGTCAAACTAACAGGTCTATAATTGCTAGGTTTACTCTTAGAACCCTTTTTAAACAACGGAACAACATGCGCAGTACGCCAATCCTCCGGCACTATTCCCGTTTCTAATGACATTTGAAATATTTCTGTCATAGCCCCTGCTATTTCTACACTAACTTCCCTCAATGTCCTAGGGAATATGCTGTCAGGACCTGGAGACTTATCCGTTTTCATATTTTTCAAAAGTGTCCGCACCTCCTCTTCTTTGAATCTCATAGTTTCCATTGCTACTCTGCTTGTTTCCATTACCTCACATAATTCCATATCCTTCTCCTTGGTGAATACCGAAGAAAATAAATTGTTCAATATCTCCCCCCATCTCTTTTGGCTCTGCAGATAGCTGTCCACTCTGACTCTCTAATGGACCAATTCTATTCCTTGTTATCCTTTTGCTATTAATATAGCTGTAGAAACCCTTTGGATTTACTTTCACCTTACTTGCACCTCATATCTTCTTTTAGCTTTTCTAATTTCTTTCTTAATATTCTTTTTACATTCTTTATACTCCTCAAGCACCTCATTTACTCCATGCTGCCTATAATTATTGTAGATCTCTCTCTTTTTACGAACCAAGTGTCCAATTTCCCTTGAAAACCATGGCTCTTTCCAATTTTTACTATTTCCTTTCGACCGAACAGGGACATAAAGATTCTGTACTCTTAAAATGTCACCTTTAAATGTCCTCCATTTCTCTTCTACATCCTTCCCATAAAACAACATGTGCCAATTCACTCCTATTAAATCCTTTCGCATCTCCTCAAAGTTAGCCTTTCTCCAATCAAAAATCTCAACCCTAGGTCCAGTTCTGACCCTCTCCATAATTATATTGAAACTAATGGTATTGTGATCACTGGACCCGAAGTGCTCCCCAACGCATACCTCCGCCACCTGCCCTGTCTCATTTCCTAACAGGAGGTCCAGCACTGCCCCTTCTCTAGTAGGTACCTCTATGTATTGCTGCAAAAAACTACCCTGCACTCATTTTACAAACTCCAAACCATCCAGCCCTTTTACAGAATGTGTTTCCCAGTCTATGTGTGGAAAATTGAAATCTCCCACAATCACTACCTTGTGCTTACTACTAATATCTGCTATCTCCTTACATATTTGCTCTTCCAATTCTCGCTCCCCATTTGGTGGTCTATAATACACCCCTATAAGTGTTGCTACAACTTTCCCATTTCTCAGTTCCACCCAAATAGCCTCCCTAGATGAGCCCTCTAATCTATCCTGCCAAAGCACTGCTGTAATATCTTCCTTGACAAGCAATGCAACACCCCCCACCTCTTGCCCCTCCAATTCTATCACCCCTGAAGCAACGAAATCCTGGAATATTTAGTTTCCAATCACAGCCCTCCTGCAACCATGTTTCACTGATCGCAACAACATCATACTTCCAGGTGTCAATCCAGGCTCTAAGCTCATCCACCTTTCTTACAATGCTCCTAGCATTAGAATATACACATTTAAGAAACCCACCACCACATTCTCTGTTTATTATCTTTTTCTTCTTTCTCCCCTACATTTTGGGTCAGAGTGCTTCCCTTCTCTGCCTCCTGCCTCCCACATTTTCTACTAGCTTTCTCTATTTGAGATCTTGGGGTCCAAGTCCATAAACCCTTGAAAGTGGCAACACAAGTACATAGAGTAGTAAAGAAGGCATATAGTATGTTTGTTTTTATAATTTTAGGCATTGTGTCAGCTTTATAGGACTGGTTTGTTTGCATTTGGAGTATTACATCCAGTTGTGGCCACTCCAATACAGGAAGGATATGGAGGCTTTGGGAAGGGTGCAGAGCAGGTTTACCAGAATGCTGCCTGGATTAGAAGGTTTTAGCTACTGGGAGAGGTTGGACAGACTTGGATTGTTTTCTCTGGAACAACAGAGGTTGCAGGAGACCTGACAGAATTATGTCATAGGATGAGAGGCATGGATATGATAGATTCAGTACCCTTTTCCAAGGATGGAAAAATCAAATATTAGGGGGGGCAAACTTTAAGGTGAGAGAGGCAATGTTTAAAGGAAATGAGCGGGGCAAGTTTTTTTATACAGGAAGTGGCGAGTGCCTGGAACTTGCTGCCATGGGTGGTGGTTTAGGCAGATACAATAGTGGCACTTAAGAAACTTTTAATAGGCACATAAATATAGAAACATAGAAAATAGATGCAGGGGTTGGCCATTCGGCCATTCAATATGATCATGGCTGATCATTCACAATCAGAACCCCGTTCCTGCTTTTTCCCCAAATCACTTGATTCTATTAGCCCTCAGAGCTATATCCAACTCTCTCTTGAAAACATCCAGTGAATTGGCCTCCACTGCCTTCTGTGGCAGAGAATTCCATAGATTCACAACTCTCTGGGTGAAAAGGTTTTTTTCTCATCTCAGTCCTAAATGGCTTACCCCTTATTCTTAAACTGTGGTTCTGGACTCACCCATCATCGGGAACATTTTTCCTGCATCTAGCCTGTGCAATCCCTTAAGAATTTTATATGTTTCTATAAGATCCCCTCTCATCCTTCTAAATTCCAGTGAATACAAGCCCAGTCGACACATTCTTTTGTCATATGTCTGTCCCGCCATCCCGGGAATTAACCTGGTAAACCTACGCTGCACTCCCTCAACAGCAAGAATGTCCTTCCTCAAACTAGACCAAAACTGCACATAATATTCCAGGTGCCACCAGGGCCCTGCACAACTGCAGTAGAACCTCCTTGCTCCTATACTCAAATCCTCTCGCTATGTAGGCCAACATGCCATTTGTTTTCTTCACTGCCTGCTGTACCTGCATGCTTACCATCAGTGACTGATGTACAAGGACACCCAGGTCTCGTTGCACTGCCCCTTTTCCTAATCTGACACCATTCTGATAATAATCTGCTTTTTGTTCTTGCCACCAAAGTGGATAACCTCACATTGATCCACATTATACTGCATCTGCCATGCATCTGCCCACTGACCCAACCTATCCGTCACCCTGCAGCCTCATAGCATCCTCCTCGTAGCTCACACTGCCACCCAGCTTTGTGTCATCCGCAGATATTACATATAATTTATTTGTCTAAATCGTTGATATATATTGTAAATAACTGGGGTCCCAGCACCGAGCCTTGCGGCACCCCACTAGTCACTGCCTGCCATTCTAAAAAGGACAGGTTAATTCCTACTCTTTGCTTTCTGTCTGCCATCCAGTTCTCTATCCATGTCAATACCATACCCCCTATACCATGTGCTCTAATTTTGCACACTAATCTCTTGTGTGGACCTTGTCAAAGGCTTTTTGAAAGTTCAGATACACCACATCCACTGGCTCTCCCTTATCCATTCTACTTGTTACATCCTCAAAACATTCCAGAAGATTAGTCAAGCATGATTTCCCCTTCATAAATCCATGCTGACTTTGACCGATCCTGTCACTGCCTTTACAAATGTGCTGCTATTACATCTTTAATAATCGACTCAAGCACCTTCCCCACTACCAAAGGTAGACAAAAATGCTGGAGAAACTCAGTGGGTGAGGCAGCATCTATGGAGCGAAGGAATAGGTGACGTTTCAGGTCGAGACCCTTCTTCAGACTACTTCTTCCCCACTACCGATGTCAGGCCAACTGGTCTATAATTCCCTGTTTTCTCTCTCCCTCCTTTCTTAAAAAGTGGGGTTGCATTAGCTAACCTCCAGTCCCAAGGAACTGATCCAGAGTCTATAGAACATTGGAACATGATCACCAATGCATCCACGATTTCTAGGGCTACCTTGAATACTCTGGGATGCAGACCATCAGGCCCTGGGTATTTATCTGCCTTCAGTCCCAACAGTTTACCTAACACCATTTCCTGACTAATGAGAATTTCCTTCACTTCCTCCCTCACACAAGATTCACGGTCCCCTAGTATTTCTGGGAGATTGGTTGTGTCTTCCTTAGTGAAGACAGAACCAAAGTACTTGTTTAACTGGTCTGCCATTTCCTTGTTTCCCATTATAAATTCACATGTTTCTGACTGTAATGGGCCTGTCCCACTCCGGCGACGTTTTAGGCTACTGCAGGAGACTATGCAGTCGCCACATGGTCGCCACATGTTCGCGGGTGGTTGCCGGGGAGTCGCCTTCATGGTCGTGAGGAGTTCCCACATTCTGGGAACTAGTCGCGGCCTCATTATGGTCGCCGAGAATTTTTCAACATGTTGAAAAATTAGCGGCGACTAGAATGAAGCCGCCATGGAGAGTAGCGAGAATTCTCTAGCCGTAGGTGGGTCGCAAGGAGGTTCTAGTGGGTTGCCAGGAGGTCGAAGTTTCTCTTAGGTTCTCGTAGGTTGTAGCCGGTGCTGACCAGTGAATTTCATTGGCTCATTGGGGAAAAATAAGTAAGCGGTAGTTTTCAGAACCACAGATAACCGACCGGTAATGTTAAATGTCCACTGAACTTCACAGCTGTGTATCTCTGGCTTATTAAAAATTGTCTGGCTTCTTAAAAGTTGTCTCCACTCCTTCTCCCCCCTCACCCCTCCTCTTTTAAAGGACTTACCGTACACTGTGCTTTAGCCATCTTAATTACAGCGCCAACCTTCCTGTTCATCGTGGTGTGTGTCTGTATCACCTTGGCTTTGCACCGTGTGAATTTCAGACAGCGCTCCCCCCGCTTGCCCTGGCCCCCAGCTTTGCGATGTGTTTGTGTATGTGTTCCACTCTGACAGTTGCTGTACCAGTTGCCGGTTTTTCAGGCGACTGCCGGCAACTTGACAGTCACCGGCAGTCCGCTGAAAAATCACCTAAGTGGGACAGGCCGATTAGGCACCTACATTTGTCTTCACTAATCTTTTCCTCTTCACATACACAAATAAGCTTTAACAGTCAGGTTTTATATTCCTCGTAAGCTTTCTTTCATGCTCAATTTTCCCCTTCTTAATTAACTCCTTTGTCCTTCTTTGAATTCTAAATTTTTCCCAGTCCCCCAGTTTGCAGCTTTCTCTGGCCAATTAATACCTCTTCTTTGGATTTAACACTATCCCTAATTTTCCTCGTTAGCCATGGTTGAGCCGCCTTCCCTGTTTTATTTGTACGCCAGACAGGGATGAACAATTGTTGTAATTCATCTATGCGATCTTTAAATCTTTGCCATTGCATATCCACTGTCAACCCTTTAAGTATCATTTACCAGTCTATCCAAGTCAATTCCCGTCTCACACCATCAAACCATGCTGACAATGGGGAGATATGGATTATATGCAAGCAGATGAGAAGTGGGCTTGGCATTATGTGCAGCACAGACATGATAGGCCGAAGAGCCTGTTCTTGTGCTGTACGTTCTATGCTCCATGTTCTATGAAAACAAAATGAATAGTTCAAATACTAACTACATCACCAATGATCAGATGCACTATCTAATTCCATCAATGAACATTACCAGCTCCTGCAGCAAGGCTTGCATATTTCAACTTGAAATACCTTCCTATCCTAAATATTTACAATTCATTCTAATGCCCCATAACTGTATGCCCAGGCAATTTTATTTATCAACATCAATAGACAATAGACAATAGGTGCAGGAGTAGGCCATTCGGCCCTTCGAGCCAGCACCGCCATTCAATGTAATCATGGCTGATCATCCCCAATCAGTTCCCCGTTCCTGCCTTCTCCCCATATCACCTGACTCTGCTATTTTTAAGTCCTATCTAGCTCTCTCTTGAAAGCATCCAGAGAACCTGCCTCCACTGCCCTCTGAGGCAGAGAATTCCACAGACTCACCACTCTCTGTGAGAAAAAGTGTTTCCTCATCTCCGTTCTAAATAGCTTACTCCTTATTCTTAAGCTGTGGCCCCTGGTTCCCCAACATCGGGAACATGTTTCCTGCCTCTAGCGTGTCCAAACCCTTAACAATCTTATATGTTTCAATGAGATAGCCTCTCATCCTTCTAAACTCCAGAGTGTACAAGCCCAGCTGCTCCATTCTCTCAGCATATGACAGTCCCGCCATCCCGGGAATGAACCTTGTAAACCTACGCTGCACTCCATCAATAGCAAGAATGTCCTCCTCATGTTAGGGGACCAAAACTACACACAGCACTCTAGGTGTGGTCTCACTAGGGCTCTGTACAATTGCAGAAGGACCTCTTTGCTCCTATATTCATTAATTACGTTTTCTGCTTCCCTAGTTCAGGAAGGGAAAAACCAGCTGCTTGTAATTTTATACTGTCACTGAAGAATTGCCAAGATATTCTAGAGATGCATATGGATTCAAAAGATTTCTCAAGATTGCAGCACAGTGCCACAGTGGGTAGATCTGCTGCCTCACAGAGTTCAATCCTGACCTCGGGTGATGTCTGTGTGGAGTTTGCAGATTCACCCTGTGACCGCGTAGGTTTATCTGGGTGCTCTGGTTTCCTCTCACATCCCAAAGTTTGTGGGAGTTTGTCGGTTAATTGGGCTCTGACAATTGCCCCCAGTGTGTAGGGAGTGGATGCAAAAATGGGATAACATGGAACTAGTGTGAACAGGTCGACACAAAATGCTGGAATAACTCAGCAGGACAGGCAGCATCTCTGGAGAGAAGGAATGGGTGCTAAAAAACTAAACTAAAAAACTAAACAGAGGGGTAGTAAACATGCAAAAATAATTTTTAACTTTTGAGAGGAGCCATTATTATTAAAAAATCCTTTGCAGTTTTGTTAAAATAAAGTTATCGTAACTTATTTTGGTGAAATTGTCCTGGGCTTCCTCCACTGTCAGAGTGAGGTCCAGCACAAATTGGAGGAACAGACCCTCATTTTTGCTTGGGCACTTACATCCCAGTGGTACGAATATTGACTTCTGTAACTTCAAGTAACCCTTGCTTTCCCTCTCTCTCTATCCCTCCCCATCCTAGCTCTCCGACCAGGCTAAATGGCCTCCTGATTAAAATTTTATCTCTGTATGCTTCGTTGTCACCTTCCCCCATCATCTATTCTACATTTTCCTTGAGCTTTGATGTCTCATTTTCACACTTTCCCCTTCCTTATCTGTGTCTCCCTCTCCCCTGACTCCCAGTCTGAAGAAGGGTCTCGACGAGAAACGTCACCCAATCCTTCTATCCAGAGATGCTGCCTGTCCCGCTGAGTTACTCCAGCATTTTGTGTCTATCTAGCATTTTATTTTAGCTTTATATTTTCATTAGATTTTGCAAGTATTTTAAAATACCTTTTGTATCTCTCTTTTATCTTGAGTGGAAATAATATTGTCAAATTCTAATATAATTTGCAGGCCAGCTCTTAGACAATTCCACCAAGATTTATATTCACCAATGAAATTTAATAAGGCCTTATAATGTATAACAACTATTTGTTAAAAATGAATGCACTGCCTCACTCACCTGAGTAAGGTTGACCAAGATTGGTTCTGATGTTTGTTGAAGAAGCATTCGATATACTTCTTCAAGTCCTGTGAAAAAAATAAAATAGAATTATACAGCCATAGAGCAATCTAACACGGAAACGGGCCCTTTGGTCCAACTCGTCAATGCCAACCAAGTTGCCTAACCAAGCTAGTCCCACTTGCCTGTGCCTGGGCTCATTTCTATCCAAACATTTCCTATCCATGAAGCTGTCCAAGTGTCTTTTAAATGTCAAAACTATACCACTTCCTCCATGTACACACCACCCTTAGTAGGAACAACTCTTTTAATTATTTTCCCATTCACTTTAATCCTATACCTTCTAATTTTAGATTACCTAACCCTGGCGAAAGGACTGTGCCTTTTCACCCAATCTATGCCACTCATAATTGTATATACCTCCATATGGTCACCCATCCTATGCTCCAGGAAAAAAAGTCCCTTGCCCAGGGCGGTACGGTGGCACAGCAGTGGAGTTGCTGCTTTACAGAGCTTGCAGCACCGGAGAGCCGGGTTCAATCCCGACTACGGGTATTGTCTGTACGGAGTTTGTACGTTCTCCCCTTGATCCGCGTGGGTTTTCTCCGAGAGCTTCGATTTCCTCCCACACTCCAAAGACGTACAGGTATGTAGGTAATTTGGTTTGGTAAATGTAAAAAACTGTCCCTAGTGTGCGTAGGATAGTGTTAATATGCGGGAATTGCTGGTCGGGGCGGACTCGGTGGGTCGAAGGGCCTGTTTCCGCACTATATCTCTAAACTAAACTAAAATCTATCCTCTCCTTAAAACGCAAATCCTCACAAATCTTTCTTGTATCCTTCCCAGTTTAATGACATCCCTTCTTTAGCAGGGCAGCCAGAACTGTACACATAGTACTCCAAATGTGGCTTTTGCAACGTCTTGGTCAGCTGTAAGAAATTAGAAACTATCCACAATATTTCCAGTGCCGTCTCGCCAAACCAATACATCGGGACATTCAGTAAATTAAAATAATTAGTTATTTATCATTACCTAATATATCACGTTCAGAAATAACTCCAAGTTCAACTTCTGTTGCCGTGATAAGCGTGCAGGTGAATGGTTTTCTAAGAAGAACGCTGATCTCTCCAAAGGATTGATTTTCACTGAGTTTTCCCATGATAATATGCTTCACTTCACTTTGCTAGGGAAAAAAGTGATGTGCATCAGCTTAAGTAAAAGGCAAAAAACAAATGACATATCTGGCTCAAAAGTAATGGATAAATAAAGTACAAGCCACACACAGATATAATATACAGCACTGTCCGTCCAGAGTATGCTGAAGCAGGCCTCTATCAATCCTGTACTAGAAATGAATGTATAATGGAGGTCAGGATAAATTACACATCTCGTTTCCCAACTGGGCTCAACTTCCTTTGGATTGGATGTACTCCTTTCAATTCACTGAGGACAGCACAGTGGCGCAGCTAGTAGAGCTGCTCTGTGTGGAGTTTGCACGTCCTCTCTGTGACTGTGGGTTTTCTCTGGGTGCACTGGTTTCCTCCAACACTCCAAAGATGTGCGGGTTTGTAAGTTAATTGGCCTCTGTTAAATTGCCCCTGGTGCGTAGGGAGTGGATGAGAAAGTGGGATAACCTAGAACTAGTGTGATCGGGTGATCGAAAGTCAGACTTTGTGGGCCGAACTTTCAAACTGCAATACCGCTATCCTGGAAGAGGAAAGTCAAATCTGATATACGCCAGAAGCGTCTCTGACTAAAGTGATACAAATTCAATTTCTACTTAAAATGGGGCTCAATGAAATTCAGTGCAAAAATCCAGACCCAGTATATACAGGTACAAAATAATGTCCCAGTCTTACACTATCTTAGTAGGGGTATGTCAGTCAGGCCCATATAATCTTGGTGTGGAATATGAGGCAGTATTAATTTTGGCCCTATTTTCCAATGTAAACTTTTATGATGTAGGAAAAACTATTACTATTGACTTTTTAATTCAGCTGCTAGAAAGTGGAGCAAACAAAACAATTATTCTAGTGTGTTATGTGTTGTAGAGTATGGTAAACTCACCCTCCAGCCTAAGTGAGCTAACCAGATTACACTTTCTATTTGCTCCAATCCCTTTTTCAGAATAGTCCAGTTCAATATTTCTATCCTAATATTGAGACATTAGTTTAGATTTTCCTTCGATAAAATTACAGCTGGCTTCAGGTTATCTCCCCTTAGAAACTGACTAGGATTATATCACATAGATAGTGAAAAGGGAAAGCTCTTGAAGAAAGCCAGAGAGGTAAACAGTGTATAATATGGAATAAGGTAATGGTTGTCAACTGCAGAAGAAAAGTTGTGACAGCAGTCAGTACACACAAACTTTTCAGGAAAATTTGTCTAAAATCTCAGGTGTAAAACCTAGGTTGAAATGGACTATTCACCTTCTTAGGCTATCAGTGACTAGTCATAAAACATATGTGAAATCAATCTGGAAGGTTGGCTGGGAATCTTTTTAATTATACAGGGATGTTACTAACTGGAAGCATTAATTATGTTCTCTGATCACAGATGTGCTGAGAATATAAGCAGAACATAAGCAGATATATCATAAGATCATAAGTGATAGGAGTAGAATTAGGTCATTCGGCCTATCGTCTACTCCGCCATTCAATCATGGCTGATCTATCTCTCTCCTACCCCATTCTCCTGCCTTCTCCCCATAACCTCTGACACCCTTACTAATCAATAATCTATCTCTGCCTTAAATATATCCACTGACTTTGCCTCCACAGTCTTCTGTGGCAAAGAATTTCACAGATTCACCACATTCTGACGAAAGAAATTCCTCCTCATCTCCTTCCTAAGATATATGTAGATTACATGAGTGAGCAAAGGTCAGGTTAATTGAGAAAGTATAAATGATAAATGTTGTAAAATGAGAAATTGCCCAATTTATCAGGAAAAAAAAAGTATAATATCCAAATAATGAGTGATTGCAGAGCTCTGAGATGTGGACGGATCTGGTATTCTCATGCATGATTCGCAAAGGGCTGTGACGCAGTTACAGCAAGTAATTAGGAAAACTACAGAAAATTATTGTTTAATATGAGAGAAATTGAACATGAAAATTAGGAGCCAATGCTTGAGACATTATATTGAGTTCTTTGAAAAGAACTATTTGGGGAAAGATGCAAGCATTCAATAAGTGAGTGTTGTGCGAAGAAAGATTGGACAGACTAGGCTTGCAACCGCAGGAATTTAGAAGTGTGAGAGGGGACGATAGAAATTTATAAACATTTGAGGGATCTTGACAGAGTAAAATGGGAGGATGTTTCTGCTTATAGAAGAATCTAGATCTAGGAATCACTGTTGAAAAATAAGGTGTATCAGTTAAGCAGAGATAAGGCAAAGTTTTCTCTCACTGAGGGTTAGCGGAATTCCCTTCCTCTAATGGGTGTGGAGACTGAATACCTGAATATTTTTTAAGGCAGAGTTAGATCGATGCTTAATAGATGAGGAGGTGAAAGGTTATCTTAGGTCAATGTGAATGCACATTTGAGGTTACAATCAGATCATACATGAACTCATCAAATGGTCAATGTGTTGCCTAATCGACTGTTGTTTCTAATCCACCCATATCTTCTTAAAATTTGAAGCTACTCTAAGTAAAGGATTTATAAATGTGTCATTTCAATGTGTGCACTATACAATTTTGGGAAGTTACAAGTTGAAGATCTACAGTTTACACTTACAGTTTAATTTATTGTCATATTGTAGATGCAGGAAAAATGTTCCCAATGTTGGGCGAGTCCAGAACCAGGGGCCACAGTCTTAGAATAAAGGGGAGGTCATTTAAGACTGAGGTGAGAAAAAACTTTTTCACCCAGAGAGTTGAGAATTTATAGAATTCCCTGCCACAGAGGGCAGTGGAGGCCAAGTAACTGAATGGATTTAAGAGAGAGTTAGATAGAGCTCTGGGGGCTAGTGGAGTCAAGGGATATGGGGAGAAGGCAGGCACGGGTTATTGATAGGGGACGATCAGCCATGATCACAATGAATGGCGGTGCTGGCTCGAAGGGCCGAATGGCCTCCTCCTGCACCAAGTTTCTATGTTTCTATGTGTACGGAGGTACAGTGATCTATCATCATTTCACTTGAACCCTAAAAGACAAGACCACGAGACTTTGGGGAAGTACATACCTGTGGTCTAGTATGTGTTGGAAGGAACTGCATATGCTGATTTACACTGAAGATAGACACAAAAAGCTGGAGTAACTCAGCGGCTCACACAGCATCTCTGGAGAGAAGGAATAGGTGACGTGTCAGGTCGACACCCTTCTTCAGACTGAGATGAGTTATTCCAGCTCTTTGTGTCTATTTTGTGGTCCAGTACATCAGATACATCTGAACAGATGTGCTAGCATGACTAATTTCTACTAAATTCAGATATAATGTTAAATTAAAAAATATGAAACTAGGTAAGCCTCCGGGCTCCTGGAAAGTATCAACAGAACATCTAATAGTTGTTGGAGATGCCGTGATTGATTTTTTTATACCATATTTTTGCCTGAGCTTGGGAATTTAAAGTTAAATTCCTAAGTACTGTATCATTATGGGATACATTTATGAAGGTGTAAGGGGAAATAAAGCAGTATTGAACAGTGTAATAGCCTTTAAGACATCAGCCTGCTTGCTATAGCAGGAAATTAGTTTGCTCTCTTGGTTATGTAACAGCTTGTAACTTTACTTCAGAAATTAAAAGCAAAGAAACTTCATTCCTTCAAATTAAGAGCTGAGCTGACACTATCAGCTTGCATTTTAATTACCATAACATTTGTTTTCATTCCACTCAAGTTCATTTATATTCTGCTGTATCTGGTATATGTTGTTAAAATACTGGGATTTGCATGCTTTTGATTATACTTGATCCCTTTGATATCTAGAAATTGTAAATTAAATAATAATAGATCTTGCCGTGTAATCACAAATTGATTGATTGCAAATACAACAATCAAGTATGTCCTTTACATAGAGTGAACAACAATAATAAAATCAGCTGTAGTTAATATAATTATACTCTACATAACACAAAGTACAATTGAAATAAAAAGTCTTACCACTTCTCCTAGTGGAAGTTTCACCAAGCCTTCTATGTCTTTGAAAATGTAGCATTGGCCAGACTTCATGAATCCTACAATTGAACTGATTTCACCTTCCTTTACTAGAACTAAAAGTAAAAAATAATAGATAAATTCGAGGCAGTCGAGGAGCATTAAAGGCCGCAGGCAAGATTATTTTTAAAATATAGCAGAAATACAGTGCCCTCCATAATGTTTTGGACAAAGACCCATCATTTATTTATTTGCCTCTGTACCCGACAATTTGAGATTTGTAATATCTGTAATATTTGTAAAATCACATGTGGTTAAAGTGCACATTGTCAGATTTTATTAAAGGGTATCTTTATACATTTTGGTTTCACCAAGTAGAAATTACAGCTGTGTTTATACGGTCGAATGTGCCGTTAAACCGCTGGCGGCGGGACAAAAGTCGGCCCGACCTGTAGACTCGGATGAGTCAGACCCGGAGGTATACTTCCTGCAGCAGAAAACGTTATGGCTGCAAGGGTCGCCAGTTTAGACCTCCTGATGAGGAAAATGATTTACAAAGAACCCCCACAGGAGGAATCAGGTAGGTGTTGGCCAATGGAGGATACAGCACAGGGTGTGCCTTGGTTGGGACAGGCACAAGGGTGGCCTACAGGAGAGCCATCAGAAATGACTGTGCAAAGTTATTACAGTGGTTGGCCTACAGGAGAGCCAGTGCCAGAAATGCCTGGAAAAAGGCAGTATATGTGCTGGCCTACTGAAGAGCCAGTACCAGAAATGTCTCAAAAAAGACAGTACAAACGTACTTATGTGCCAGCACCGAAAGTTCCTAAAAGGGAAAATTATGAAGCGTTGGCCTAGAGTTGAGCCAGTGCCAGCAGCACCTGAAACAGGGCTGCCTATCCGTGGGCCTATAAGAGAGCCCGCGCAGGGGGAATCTGGCATAGACTTACCTGAAACAGGGGAGCCAGAATTTACCAAACCTGAAGAGGAACATCTAGATTCAGAAGATGAATTCTATGAGGATGAGAGCCCATTATCAGAGCTGAAAGTTCCTAGACTAGCACAAAAGTTTGCTGTTCCTAGAATAAAAGGGGAACCTTTGAGGGATGAAATAGCAATGACTATAAATTATCTACTCTCCCATCAGCTCCAGGAAGTAACTATGGATGAGACTATGAAACGGTATGAGCCCCGGAGAATTGTGAATTGCTGACAGTTCCAGCAGTGAATAACTTGATATGGGGTTATTTGAGCATTGGTTTACGCTCACAAGAATTGAAATTGCAACATGTATTGAAATTGCTGGGGTCAGGCATCACGGCATTTGCCAGAGGATTGGATGATGATTTTGTATCAGATTCACAACAAGATGCTTTAGCACTGATGTGTGGTGCGCACTTTGAAATAAATTGTATTTGTAAAAATGCAATAAGATAAAATATTCATCCTAAGTATGCAGGGCTCTGCAAACCAACCAACATACAAATGCTTAAATCTGCTGTTTGGAGAAAATCTAGCAAAGAAACTAAAGGACTTGAATGAAGAGTTTAAAATATATATTTTTTTTAATTAAAAAAAACCTGAGTGGTATGATGATGCGACCACCAATGCTGAGCAGAGCAGAGCAGTGCGAAGGCAGTATCCCTACAGGCGGAATGCTGGTGCTGGAGAAGGAACAAGTCGATCATTCTCGTATACACGTTGGCGTGCTGCACCGGGGATACGTGGAGGTTACAATATGCCTACCAGAAGGGGACAACAATGGCCGGTGGCAAACCCCGAAGTAGGGGGTCCTGGTCTGGTAAGGAATACAAATGTTTCACATTCACAAATAGGGGGAAGGTTACGATTCTTCCTAAAAGAATGGCAGTTGATAACAAATGATTCATTTATTCTAAACAGCATTGTAGGATTCAAAATTGAGTTCTATCCACATTTGGATCCTCCAAGGCAAGAAAATTCAAACTGGTCACGAATTTTCTCAAAAGAAGAGAATAAGTTGATCAAAGGAGAATTAGAAACTTAACCAAAAATGGGGAAAATAGAGAAGTCAGTAGAACAACACCATCAGTTTGTATCAAATATTTTTCCAAGAACAAAAAAGGATGGTGGATGTAGAATCATATTGGATCTGACAAATCTTAACCTTTATGTACAATACAAACATTTCAAAATGGAAACATTTACTAATGCAATTCAGCTAATCGCAGAAAATTGCTACATGACAAGCATAGATCTGCAAGATGCATATTATTCTGTGGCAATGCATGGTAATGATCAAAGATATTTGAAATTTAGATGGATGAGTCAGTTATGGCAATTTAAAGCATTGCCCAATGGTCTGATTTCAGCACCAAGATTATTCACTAAATTGCTCAAACCAATTTTAGCTCTGTTAAGAGCTGAGGGCCATGTATTAATGGCTTATTTAGATGATATCCTCATTGTAGGGGACACTTTGGCTGCTGCAAAATTGTCAGTATCCAGAGTCAAATACATTTTTGAGAAATGAGGTTTCATTATTCACCTACAAAAATCTAAATTGTTACCAAGCAAAAAGATTGATTACCTAGGGTTCACAATTAACTCCGAACACATGGTAATCACTTTGCCAAAAGATAAAAAGCTGCAGTTAATTGAAGGTTGCATAAAACTCATTAACGAGGACACACCTTCAATTAGAGAAGTGGCAAATTAATTGCAGGGTTTCCAGCGGTCACGTTTGGACCATTGCATTATCAATGTTTACAGAGAGCTAAGGTACAAGCGTTAAAAATGAATAGAGGGCATTTTGACAAGCCCATGAAATTAACAATTCAATCCATTACAGAAATAGAATGGTGGATTAACAATGTTTCTAATGCTTCCAGAAAAGTTCTGGTAGAAACACCTTCCGTCACTCTACAGACTGATGTAAGTGCGCTGGGTTGGGGCGCTACTAACATGATTTCCAGCTGTGGAGGTAGGTGGAATGTGAATGAAGTACCTTTGCTGGAAAATCTGGGAATCAATTACCTAGAGCTATTAGACGCATTTTACGGCCTTAGAGCTTATTGCACTGATATGGGAAATGTGCATGTTCAGGTACAGGTTGACAATACTACAGCTGTAGCATACATAAATCACATGGGTGGTATAAAATCAGAATCATGTGATAAATTAGCGAATGAAATTTGGACCTGGGGTATTGCCAGAAAAATGTGGCTGTCAGCAATATATTTACCAGGTAAAAATTAATACAATTGCAGACAAAAGATCACGTAAATTTAATGATAATACAGAATGGATGTTAAATCGGAAAATATTCACACAAATTATCACACAATTTGGAATGCCAGAAATTGATCTATTTGCATCAAGATTGAACCACCAGTTGCCTAAGTATGTGTCATGGGAACCTGATCCTGGAGCAGTAGCGGTGGATGCTTTCTCGCTACATTGGGGTGGTATTTTTCTGTATGCGTTTCCGCCATTTTGTTTAATCCACAGATGCATACAGAAAATTAAACAAGATTCAGCCTCAGGGATTTTGGTAGTACCAGATTGGCCTAAACAGCTATGGTACCCACTGGTGTTAAAAATAATCAAAAACCCCTTATGGTTATTCCAAAGCAGATAAAACTGCTTGTACACCCTGTGACTGATGAACCACATCCTTTACATGATCGTATTGCTTTGTTGATTTGCAGATTCTAAGAAGGCCATATCTTGGAAAAGGATTATCAGACCGTACGGTGGATGTTATGACAGCAGCCTGGAGGAATAGTACCCAGAAGCAGTACATCTCCTATATAAAGAAATGGGAGGAGTTTTGTTCAGGGAAACATATTGCATATAACCCAGCAGAAATTTCAGATGTAATGGAGTTCCTTTCTACTCTATACTATGAATTAAAATTAAGTTATAGTGCAATTAATACTGCATGAAGTGCACTCTCTGCATATTTAAGCATTGGATCAGAACAAACTCCAATAGGAGCACATCCTTGGGTCTGTAGGTTTATGAAAGGAATTTTCAACTCTAATCCTCCCAGACCTAGGTATACAGAAATTTGGAATGTAAAAGATGTACTGATGTTGCTAAGGAATTGGAATCCAGTTGAAACTCTGTCATTATCCAAAATCACCATGAAATTGGTTATGATCATGGCATTAGTTTCAGCTCAGAGAGTTCAAACATTACAGAAACTCAGAATTGATAGAATGAAAGTAGGGCCAAATGCCATGACATTATATGTCTTTGATTTACTGAAGCAAAGTAGACCTGGGTTCACAGGATGCAAGTTGGAATTTTTAGCATATCCTACAGATCCACGACTGTGTGTAGTAACATATGTGAAATGTTACATAGAAACAACAAAAGTTTTAAGAGGCACCGAATTGGCATTTTTTATTAGTCATAAAAAGCCTCATAAGAAAGTGTCAACACAAATAATTTCACGATGGTTGAAACAGGTGTTGAGATATTCAGGTATTGATACTGATAAATTTAAATCTCATTCCACCAGGGCGGCATCAACATCAGCGGCCAGTGATTCAGACGTGCCAATAGACCTTATTCTCGCGGCCGCAGGATGGGCAAGTGAACAGATGTTTCACAAGTATTACCATAAGGAGATTAAAGATCTCAGAGGGTTTGGTGATGCTGTGCTGGATACAGTATTAAATCCCCATTATAATAAATGGGCCTAATTTTGTTACTTTTATTAAAATAAATAAAACCATTAACTGATTACATTCAAATGTTGTGGTTATGCATTGTTGATTGTGCTTACTCAAATAGAGTCAATCGATGCAGTGAACACCTGGATTTGAATCCACGGTGTGAAATCAGAGCTTTGAAATCTTCACGTAGTCACTCACGTGACTCCGAAGTAAAATAGTAAGATTAAACGAGAACTTACCAGTTTGAAGTTTGATCTTTATTTTATGAGGAGTAACGTTGAGGGATTACGTGCCCTCCGCTCCCACCCTAATAAAAGGATCAAGCTGGTAGTTCTAAGTCTTTATGCATCTTACTATCATACTTCAGTAATTATCGTCTGTGATTGTCACTCTGCTGCTTTGAAAGATTGACGCGTGTGCGGCTGGACGGGGTCTTCTTCACGTAATCCCTCAATGTTACTCCTCATAAAATAAAGATCAAACTTCAAACTGGTAAGTTCTCGTTTAATCTTACTATTCTCTATATAATAATGAAAAATCCCCAAACACCTGTCCGACAGATCAGAAACACTCTTCAGGAGTGGATTTGTCAAGGACCACTGTTCGCAGAAGACTTCATGTACAGAAATGCAGAGGGCACGCTGCAAGATGCATCACACTGGTTAGCCGCAAAAATAGGATGACCAGGTTACAGTTTGCCAAGAAGTACTTACAAGAGCAACCAAAGTTCTGGAAAAAGGTCTTGTGGACAGATGAGACAAGATTAACTTATATCAGAGTGATGGCAAGAGCAAAGTATGGAGAAGAGAAGGAACTGCCCAAGATCCAAAGCATACCACCTCATCTGTGAAACACAGTGGTGGGGGTTTTATGGCCTGGGCATGTATGGCTGCTGAAGGTACTGGCTCACTTATCTTCATTGATGATACAACTGCTGATGGTAGTATTATTTTATATGCTGAATAGAAAACTGAAGGGGACTAGCCCCCAAAACAAGCATAAGCTAAAGATGGCTGCAATAAGCGAGTTTGGTATTCCGACTGCTTCGGACTGTGCATGCCTAGGTCAAAGATTACTATGCATAACACATATGCGTTGGCTGTGGGCCTGGGGCCACTGGTGTCCCATCGTTCCGAGGCTGTCGGTTGGCCCGGCGGGACAGGCGTAGTTGAGCTGGGGTTGCCGCTTTTTCTCCGCACTGGCTGTGGGCCTGGGGCCACTGGTGTCGTCGGTCACAGCCAGCGCGGAGAAGAAGCGGCAACCCTAGCTCAACTGCCGCCAGGCCAACCGACAGGCCTAGACCGAAGGCAACAGGCCCCAGGCCCACAGCCAGCGCAGAGAAGAAGCGCCAACTCCAGCCCAACCCCGCTCCCCGACGGGCCAAGGATCGCCAGCCAAACTCCCCCCACCCCCCCCCAGCGCCGGCGAAAACCGAGCACCAGCCGTACACACAAAGCTCTGCAGCAACTCGGTGTCCTCCCCGCGCCGGTTGCAAGCCCGGTCCGACACCTCCGGCCGCCCTCGGACAGGGACGAGACACCCGGGAGGAGACGGGGACGGGTGTCTCGTCCCCGCAGCAGCAACTCAACAGACCCCGACCACGGACGAGCACAATCTCGCTCACTCACCAAAGCATAGAGCAATAAAAACAACAAAATATTCTTAGTTTTTAATAAAGGAACAATAAATACAACTATTTCATACTTTGAAAGCAGTATTTTCTTACTTAGAATAATCAAAGCTGGAAAAAACAGAAGAAATTAAGGTCCACTGCTTCACTGCTTTCCAGGGCTGTTTATGCATAGTGACCTTTGACATGGGCATGCACAGTCTGAATACCAAACTCGCTTATACAGGCCTGGCAGAGCATCACCAGAGAAGACACCCAGCAACTAGTGATGTCCATGAATTGCAGTCTTCAAGCAGTCATTGCATGCAAAGGATATGCAACAAAATACTAAACATGACTACTTTAATTTACATGACATTGCTGTGTCCCAAACATTATGGTGCCCTGAAATGTGGGGACTATGGATAAACACTGCTGTAATTTCTACATGGTGAAACCAAAATGTATACAAATGGCCTTTATTAAAATCTGACAATGTGCTCTTTAACTAACTACATGTGATTTTTTTCTATTGCAAATCTCAAATTCTGGAGTACAGAGGCAAATAATTAAATGATGGGTCTTTGTCCCAAACATTATGGAGGGCACTGGACAATGCAGAATCGTCAAATTCAAAACAAAGCAGAAAATATTGGAGATAGTCTATTGATTGGGAAGCATATGGAAAAAAAAGTCAACAGCATCTCAGAATAGCCTGACTTACCCATTCAGGAGTTTTGATACAAAGTCACAGATTTCAAACGTTCATTCTTTCTTTCTCTACAAATGCTGATGATTTGCAGTATTTGCTGTTGTATTTTCTTTAAAATAATCGATTAGCATTTGGCAAAATTAAGTAACTGGATATCATAGCACATAAAAATATTGATATTCCAGCTGAATAAAAAACATCATTGACTTGATGTTTAAGAAGGAACTGCAGATGCTGGAAAATTGAAGGTAGACAAAAATGCTGGAGAAACTCAGCGGGTGAGGCAGCATCAATGGAGCGAAGGAAATAGGCAAACCCTTCGGGTTTCGCCCTGAAACGTTGCCCATTTCCTTCGCTCCATAGATGCTGCCTCACCCGCTGAGTTTCTCCAGCATTTTTGTCTACCATTGACTTGATGTTTATTACTTTCCACATGCAAAGTATTTGTCTTTTTTAATCAAACACAACATTGTTCATTGTATATAATTTCAACATTTCTATCTGGAGAGTTTCCATTATTCTATTAAGCTCTTCGAACTTTCTTACACAATTGGTCCCTGCTTCATCAGAGATGAAGCAAGGAGACCACTCTCTTATGAAATTTATGGAATTACATTTAGGCATATTTATTCAGGGATCTGTTATAGAACATTTAAACAACCTACTGGAGATGTTGACCAACAACTTTCACACAGTACTTTGTAGTTTAGTTTTATTATCACGTGTACTGAGATACAGTGAAAAGCTTTTTTATTTGCGTGCTATCCAGTCAGGGGAAAGACTATCAATCTTTACAATCAAGCCGTCCACAGTGTACAGATACAGGATAAAGGGAATTACGTTTAGTGCAAGATAAAGTCCAGTAAAGTCCGATTGAAGATAGTCCAAAAGTCTCCAATGAGGTACGTGGTAGGTCAGGACCGCTCTCTAGTTGGTGATAGGATGGTTCAGTTGCCTGATAACAGCTGGGAAGAAACTGGTCCTGAATCTGGAGGTATGCATTTTTACACTTCTGTGCCTCTTGCTTGATGGGAGAGGGGAGAAGAGGGTGTGTCCGGGGAGAGACTCGTCCTTGATTATGCTGGTCCATTTATCAATCTCATTGTATTGAACGTGTATATAATTAATGAACATTCTAAGTAGCACAATTATAGGGTTTTGCCTTGCTGTTAACATGTGCTTTTCTATGCACAGGCTCAACCAATTTGACTTTTTAAGCTGCTGAACCGTACAAAAAAATTGGTGTATCTAAAGTCCATTTTCAGAGTTCCGTGTATTGTGCAGCCAACCTAACAACGCAACGACTGCTTACAATACCATGTAATGATATCTGGAATTGAAATTGATTTGTGCACCTCATGGCCTGGTCTATCTAAGTGGAAAGCTGAAAATAACGTTAACATAGCGGTTCAGTCCAGCAACTCCGATAAAAGCACTGCAACAAATGTCACGTCTACCGCCCACTGGCAATCTTTCACTTCCGCTCCCACAATTAGTAAATTAAAGTTGTTTAAAATTTAAGAGATGAATATAGTAGCTGTGATGTGAGCAATATCAGTGGCCTCAATGATTTGTGTCCCCAACGGGAATCACTAAATGTTTACTTACACTAATGGTAGCAATGTTACAAAATTTTGAGATTTTAAAAATAAAGTCTGCAATTTATCCCATCAGATATAGCATAAAAAGAAGTTGAATTTGACACCTAATTCACTTTATCTTCAGTATTAAAAAAGTTATGGCCATTTTCATAGTCGGAAATTAGCATCTTGTTCCCTATTGCTTTTCCATTGACCTAACACAAAAGCTGTGATCGAGGACAGTCAAAAGCCCATAACTTTCTTAAAAATTAAGAGAACTGAAAGAAATTTTCAGTTATTATAGATTGAAGCATTCTGAAACAAATATGAAACAATCTTATTTAGATGACATGAAATTAAAGCATATAATTAGTTAGTTACCTAATTGTAGCTAATTACAAAATTCAATTACTAGATCTAAACATCTATCAATTTCTTAAGAATAGATTAACATTTTTAAATAGCCTAAGTGTCCAAATAACATTCACACAAGAATTCACAATATAACAAAATTGTTAAATCTCATTGTCATGGATTTACTGGCCAAATGGAAGGAATTGAATGTTTAATACCTGTAAATTAATGGACATTTAAATCATTTTGCGAGTGAGGATTTCTGGAACGCGATCATTTGGAACGTTGATTTGCGGTGAATTTAACCCCATATCGGCATGAAAAATTCTGCCGTTAGTTCGGGGGGAATAATCACCGTTTCGCATGTAGAAAATGTGAATTAAAGGCTTCTTAAGGAGAATGTTTATATATTAAAATAAACCACTTTCGTTTACCTTTCCCGTACGTGAAATCCATCCCCGTTGTTGACGTTGACGGCTTCAGAAGCTGATTTTAAAATGACTGCAGCGCTGAAATTGTTGGGAGATTTAAAAAAAAAAATACTCAAAACGCCCCTCGGAACGATTCTTCCGCAAAAGCTGGTACTCCAACGAAATATAATACAGGACAAGGTAGGAGAAACCCGCGTTTTAACCCCACCCCTCCCCCCCTTAAAGGCGCCAAAATCGCGCACACGGCCAGTGGCAGAATTACAGCGCCGCTCAGGGTAAGTATTGTAACATACCTACTAATGGGCCAGTCCCACTTCGGCGACTTTTTAGGCAACTGCAGGAGACTATGCAGTCGCCACATGTTCGCCACATGTTCGTGGGTGGTTGCCGGGTAGTCGCCTTTATGGTCGTGAGGAGTTCCCGCAATCTGGGAACTGGTCGCGGCCTCATTATGGAACCGCGAATTTTTCAAGATGTTGAAAAATTAGCGGCGACCAGAATGAAGCCGCCATGGAGAGTAGCGAGAATTCTCGTGCTGTAGGTGCAGTGGTAGTGGGTTGCCAGAAGGTCGAAGGTTCTCGTAGGTTCTCGTAGGTTGTAGCCGGTGCTGACCGGTGAATATCATTGGCTCATTGGGGGGAAAAAACGTAAGCAGTAGTTTTCAGAACCAAGGATAACCGACCGGTAATGTTAATGTCCACCGAGCTTCACAGCTGTGTATTTCTGGCTTCTTAAAAGTTGTCTCCACTCCTTCTCTCCCCCACCCCCCCACTCTTTTAAAGGACTTACGTGACACTTCCCCTACACTGTGCTTTCACCATCTTAATTACAGCGCCAACCTTCCTGTTCATCGTGGTATGTGTCTGCATCACATTGGCTTTGCACCGTGTGAAGTTCACTCAGACAGCGCTCCCCCCACTTGCCCTGTCCCCTGCCTCCATAACGGGCTGGTGAAGGAAGCAATGTGTGTGTGTGTGTGTGTGTGTGTGTTCACTCTGACAGTCGCCATTCCAGTCGCCGGTTTTTCAGGCGACTTGAGGGCTAGGGTTAGGGTTACGCCTGAAAAATCGCCGAAGTGGGACAGGCCCATTAGTCTCTTTATTAAAGGGGCAATCTTAGGCCAGAATCAGAATTAAATCTGAATGCTAGCCCCAATGATCTGAGTGCAGTAGAATTTTATACTGTAATTTTAAACTTCAACTCAAAAATGAAGTATTTAAACAGCAGAGAATTGTAGACCCAGATAGACATGAAGAGAGTGAAAAAGCAAGAAAATAAACTGATTTATATCTTGTCAGTCATTTTTACCCAATAACTTTCCCACCACAAAAAATAATCCTACAGAGCTAGCTGAACAAGTTGATAGAAACATAGAAAAACAGTTGCATGTGTAGGCCATTTGGCCCTTCGAGCCAGCACCGCCATTCAATATGATCATGGCTGATCATCTAAAATCAGTACCCTGTTACTGCTTTTCCCCCAAATCCCTTGATTCCTTTAGCCCTAAGAGCTAAAATCCTTGTCCTTGTCCTTGTGCATTGCCATTTTGGTGTGGTCTAGTTTAGTTTAGAGATACAGCTTGGAAACAGGCCCTTCGGCCCAACGGATCCATGCCAACCAGCGACGTGTACTTGTTCTACCCAACACACTAGGGACAATTTACAGAAGCCAATTAACCTACAAACCAGCACATCTTTGGAATCACAAATTACACTGAAAGGGGGAGAAATTAACGAGAATCTGAGGAACAAACTTTTACACAAATTTGGTGCTGGTTATCTGACATGAGTTGCCAGAGGTGTGGTAGAGGTAAACACGATTACAATGTTTACAGGTAGTTGGATAGCAAAGGTGTATTTGTTCGGATTAACAAGCTCATCAGGAAGGCTGGCTCTGTCCTGGGGGCGGAGATGGATTCATGGGAGGTGGTCTTGGAGGGGAGGATGCTCCTCAAACTGCAGAGCATCTTGGGCAATACAACTCACCCACTCCATTACACACTGGTCAACCTGAGGAGTACCTTCAGCAACAGACTGGTTTCACCAAGATGCAGTACAGAACGCCACAGGAGATCCTTCTTCCCCGTGGCTATCAAACTGTACAACTCCTCCCCCTTCTGTCGTGGGGTAGACTGATCCCCTTCCCCCCTCCCCAATCTTTGCACATCCCCAATACTTTCCACTCGTCACTTTAATTTCACGTTTCATGTATTTTGTGTTTTATGACTGTTGGCAGATCAATTTCCCCCCTGGGATGAATAAAGTTCTATCGTATCGTATCATATCGTATACAGATACATGCCTAATAGTGGGAAAATGGATTAACATAGGTTGGCATCGAAGTCAGAATGGAAAAGTTGAGTCAGGAGAGCCTGCTTCGGTGCTGTTAATTTTCATGCGCCTATGATTCATTTGAATACTTCATAGCACTTGTTTCAAGTAAATCTATTGAACACGGTGCACTTAGATAAAGATACCAACCATAATCTTTTGGATATTTCTTCCAGTTGATTAAATGAACCAGTTTACTGAGAGACAGTTTTGGCCAAAGCTGATAATTTCGACAGGATTGGACTACCTTTTCTTTCATTGTAAAATTACGCACCACTATTTCCTTCAATACAAAAAAGAGAAATTTGTGTTTTATTAGCTTGCTTATTCAGATTGCTAATTTTAAAGAGAAGAAATAAATAGTAGTCCAGCAAATGACAGCAAAGTGAAACGCTCACCTCTCTTACATTTTCAAATTGTCCAGCGGAAATTTTGACAAGTTGACAATTAGACTCTGTAACTACTGATAGAACCTTGTGACCGGCGTTATCCGACATGGGTAGCAAAGACCCAAAACTGTCTCCAAAGGACAACTGGAAACACAAATAAGAATGACCTTCTGAATAGTATTAATTCAAACTTGAAAGGAAGCACTTCGACCACTATATCACTTGAATAATCATCAGTTTATAAGAAATGGGTGACGTTCCGGGTCGAGACTCTTCTTCAGACTGAGAGTCAGGGGGAGAGGGAGACACCGAGATAAGGAAGGGTAAAGTGTGAAAACGAAACATCAAAAGAGATGTAGGTCAAGGAAAATGTAGAATAGATCATTGTTAGCCAGGGAAGGAGACAACAAAGCAGAGATAAAATGTAGTTGGCGGCAGTCAAACTGGTCAGAGAACTGGGAAGGGGAGGGATGGAGAGAGAGGGTAAGCAAGGGTTACTTAAATTTAGAGATGTCAATATTCATACCGCTGATGTATATATATGATGTCCTTATATAGTTATATTAAAAACATGAAGGGCAGAGATAAGGTGAAGGGTCAGTCTTTTTTCCAGGATTGGGGAGTCTTAAATTAGAGAACATATATTTAAGGTGAGGGGTCAAATATTTAAAAGGGACCTGAGGGGCAACTTCTTCACATAGAGAGTGCTGGGTATACGGAATGCAATGCCAGAGGAAGATTTAGAGATGGGGACAACTCCAACGTTTAAAAGACATTTAGACAGGTACATAGATTGGAAAGGTTTAGAGGGATATACTGTAGATTGGTTACTTCACACTAACCAATTGTAGTGTTTATTAGTAGAAGCTCCGCCTACCGTGCGGTTTATATTATCTGAATTCAGTTCATACTGTTAGTCGAATAGCTGCTAAGCGTGCCTTAACAATATGCTGAACTGTACTGTGAGTAATCTTTAATAACTATGTTGTATCGAGTGACTGGCTATTTTACATGGTGTCAGAAGTAGGATCTGCCAAAACGAACTTTTGGCATCCAGAACAGAGAACACAGATGCACTGCCTATCTGAGCAGCAACTTCCTCTACTGTGCGCATCGGGTAGTGTGGGGCGTTTGATCGCTGGGTTTAGGTCTCTGGGGTTGATGCAGATGCGGATTTCTTCCTTGTTTTTCTTTGTTGCAACCACCATGGTGGAAACCCAGTCAGATGGGTCGGTAACCGTAGCAATGACACCCACGGACATCATCCACTGGAGCTCATTGTATACTCTGTCACGCATAGCATACGGAATACAGTGTGGTGCTCGGACCACAGGATTGCCATTTTGATCAGTGGCGATATTGTACTTGATGAAATGCTGCCGTTCTCGCGCGGCTAGTTCTTTCCCAAGACAAAATGTGCACCTGTTAGAACATGATGCCAATCTAAAAAAAGTACCAGACCGTGCCAAAGATATCCACCTCAAGCTCAACCCCCTAAAATGCAGATTTTGGGTCACAGAAGTCAACTATGTCGGGCATGTTTTCACCAGTGATGGTCTCAGACCAGACCCATCCAAGACCACTGCCAACAACGAGATGCCAGTTCCCACTGATGTTACGAGTTTACAGAGATTCCTGGGAATGATCAACTACCTGGGGAAATGCATTCCCAACCTCAGCGATATATCTAGCAATGTTACAAAATTTTGAGATTTAAAAAATAAAGTCTGCAATTTATCCCATCAGATAAAGCATAAAAAGAAGTTTAATTTGACACTTAATTCACTTTCATATCTTCAGTATTAAAAAAGTTATGGCCATTATCATACTCAGAAATTAGCATCTAGTTCCCTATTGCTTTTCCATTGACTTAACACAAATGCTGTGATCGAGGACAGTTAAAAGCCCATAACTTTCTTAAAAATTATGATAACTGAAAGAAATTTTCAGTTATTATAGATTGAAGCATTCTGAAACAAATATGAAACAATCTTATTTAGATGACATGAAATTAAAGCATATAATTAGTTAGTTACCTAATTGTAGCTAATTACAAAATTCAATTACTAGATCTAAACATCTATCAATTTCTTAAGAATAGATTAACATTTTTAAATAGCCTAAGTGTCCAAATAACATTCACACAAGAATTCACAATATAACAAAATTGTTAAATCTCATTGTCATGGATTTACTGGCCAAAGAAGGAATTGAATGTTTAATACCTGTAAATTAATGGGGATTTAAATCATCTTGTGAGTGAGGATTTCTGGAACGCGATCTTTTGGATCGTTCATTTGCGGTGAATTTAACCCCGTATTGGCATGAAAAATACTGCCGTTAATTCGGGGAATAAAATCACCGTGTCGCATGAAAAAATGTGAATTAAAGGCTTCTTAAGAAGCACTTTTATACATTTAAAGAAACCACTTTCGTTTACCTGTCCCGTGTGTGAAATCCGTCCCCGTTATCGGCGTTGACGCTTCAGGAGCTGCTTTTAAAATTACTCTAGCGCTGACATTGTCGATTTAATAAAAATAAAAAATACACAAATCGCCACTAGGAACGATTTGTCAGCCAAGGCTTGTACTCCAACAAAATATTAACCAGGACAAGGGAGGAGAAACCCGCGTTTTAACCCCGCCCCCCCCTTAAAGGCGCCAAAATCGCGCACACGGCCAGTGGCAGAATTACAGCGCGACTGAAGGTAAGTTTTGTAACATACCTAATATATCTGCCCCTTTGCGGGAATTGACACACAAAGACACTGCCTGGTCCTGGTAACCACAGCACCAAAGAGCTTTCAAAATCCTCAAGTTGCAACTGGCCAGTGCTCCAACCCTCGCCTACTTTGCTTTAAAATTGCCAGTGACACTTACTTGTGATGCGTCCCAGTATGGACTTGGTGCTGCTTGCCTACAGACATCCACCGATGGCAACTACAGAGGCCTGTTGCTTACGCCTCCTGCACCCTGACTGAAACTACAACGCTACGCCCAAATCGAAAAGGAATTACTTGCCGTGATTTTTGCCTGCACAAAATTCAAAGACTTTACTTTTGGAAAATCTGTGACTGTGGAAACAGACCACCAGACCACTATCCTGAACAAACCCATCCACGCCGCTCCGGCTCACCTACAACAGATGATGATGCAGCTACAGCGTTTCGACTTTACCATAGACAACAAAAAAGGCAAGGACATGCACATAGCTGACAGGCTATCAAGAGCCCCACGCAAAACCTGCTAACAACAGCCCTCTGAACAGGACCAGTTCTCAGTAATGAAAGTGTTGCATGTTCCCACTGAATGCCTAAGCAGCCCGGCAGAGCACACGGCCGCTGACGAGACTCTACAATTGCTGTCTGCAGTCATCCGGCGTGGCTGGACGGATAAACAACACAGTACCCCACTTGTGATTCGCCCGTACTACATAGTTCACGAAAGACTGACACTACAGGACGGGATTATAATCAAGGCTCACAAAGCAGTCATCCCAGCTGTTCTTCGGGTCATGTACTATGATGCCGTCCACAGGGGCCACCCCGGTGTGGAAGTAACCTTACAACAAGTACAGAGCATGTTTTACTAGCCTGGTATGACCAAGTATATACGCGAAAAAATCTAAGTCTGCGCTATCTGGAACAGCCTAGCACCACACCAACAGAAACAACCTTTGCTCTCGCACCCGGTTCCTCCTCTCCGTGGTCTACGGTCGCTACTGACATATTCGGATGGCATGGAAAACACTATTTGGTCCTTGTCGACTCGTATTCGGGCTGGTTCGAAATCGACCTACTTCAAACCGTCACATCTGAAGCAGTCATCCAAGTTGTCACTCCACTTCTCCGTGCATGTCTCCTATCTGACAACAGCAGTCAGTTCACCAGCCAGTGCTTCAAAAACTTCGCTCAACTATGGGATTTTCGCCATGTCACCAGCAGCCCTGAATTTCCAGTCCAACGGACTCGCAGAACGGGCTGTTCAGAGAGCCAAAAATTAATGGAGCGTTCACATCTTGCTGGGTCCGACGTCTACCTGGACCTGCTCAACTTAAGGAACATCGCCTGCGACCCAATACTGAGGTTTCCAGCTCAACGCCTGATGTCGTGTCAAACCCGTGCTGCCCTGCCCGTGCCACATCAGCTGCTGCAGCCACAGGACCGTTCACCTCCAATTGAAATGCGATGCACAGAAACGATCTTTCGACAAGTCCAGCAAACCATTTAAACCGCTCTCCAGTGGGCAAGTTGTTCGTCTTCAGACCGACAAGAGCCTTGGCCGTTTGGGCCACATTCACAGCTCTGCCAAAGAACAGCGCTCTTACCTGGTAAGCGCGGACGGAGGCAACCGTCAACATCTCCTTCTTGTGAAGGAACCACGTCCTGCAGTTCCGTATCCAGAGGTCACACGTTTGATGTACCCTCCCACTGCCGGGCCGACTGCTCCGCTGACCGTGCCCCCTGCGGCCTCTCCACAGCGTTCGGCACCCCGCTCGCCCGCTTCGCCGCCTCCACTCTACAGGTCTCCAGCACCATCCACGGTTACTTCCCCGGTCAGAGGAGACGCGGATTTATACCGCACGCGCGCCGGACGGGTCTTTAGTCCTCCACTTAGATATGGAGATTTTGTGTAACCATCCATATGCGCTTCGGGTACCGTATTATTTAGTCATCACGTATTAATGTGTTTCCGCTTATTGGCTCGCATTTAGTTGTGCTTTATTTCATTTCTACAAGGAAAGATGTAGATTGCTTACTTCACACTAACCAATTGTAGTGTTTATTAGTAGAAGCTCTGCCTCCCATGCGGTTTATATTATCAGGATTCAGTTCATACTGTTAGTCGGATAGCTGCTACGCGTTACTTAACAATATGCTGAAATGTACTGTGAGTAATCTTTAATAAATATGTTGTAACGTTGTGCGAGTGACTAGCTATTTTTCATATAATGGGGATAAATGGTAGTAGCTTTTGTAGACAACTTGGGTGGTGCGGATAAGTTGGGCCAAAGGTCCTGCTTCCGTGCTATATAACTCTATGAATCTAGAGTCATAGAGTCATTAAGCGATACATTGTGGAAACAGGCCCTTTGGCCCAACTAGCCCACACCAGCCAACATGTCCCAGCTACACTAGTCCCACCTTCTAGCGTTTGGTCCATATTCCTCCAAACCTGTCCTATTCATGTACCTGTCTAACCGTTTCATAAATGTTGGGATAGTCACAGCCTCAACTACCTCCTCTGGCAGCTTGTTCCATACACCCACCACCCTTTGTGTGAAAAAGTTACCTCTCAGATTCCTTTTTAATTTTTTCCCCTTCAACGTAAACCTATGTCCTCTGGTCCTCAATTCACCTTCTCTGAGCAAGAGACTCTATGACAGCTACAGCCAAACGTTGATTAGTAGTACAACAAGATGCTTGGGTCACATGCTGACCTGGTTGAAAAACATACATGAAATATCAATGAGAATGTGTGAATCCTGGTTTTAGTTCGAAATGTCCATGCGGAAAACCTGAAACCCACCCTTTGCAACATGAAAGTTGTAGCCAGTCCAAGTTCAACATATAGATGTAACTATCAAGCAGATTATTATATTCACAGTCTCAGGTTCAATTCCAACACAAGCAGAACCAAAAAATGGGAGTTGCTGTAGATGCTGTAGGTTAAGACTTGCTGCCAAGAAAAGTTCCATTAATATTCTGGATACAAATGTTCAAAATTGCCTTAAAAGACTAATTACAATTAAAGCAATCAGTCCTCCAACAGATTATTAAGATTGTTGAAACATTGTTATCAAGAACAAATTGGCTGTCCTTTTTCAGTACAACATTCATGATCTCAGCACAACCAAACCAATGCCTTAGAGTATTCTCAGCCAGCTAACTCAAACTGTTGCCATTCACATCAAGGTGGAGCTATTAAATGCAAGCCAATTTGGCCTACGCTCAGTCATTTCTCAGGGCCTCTGCAGCCTTTTCCAATTAAATAAAACACATTGGTGCAGAAATTAGTTCTGCTTCTTTATAGCCTCAGCGACCCAAGTTTGACCCATGGTGTGGAGTTGCACATTGACCTTGAGACTGTTCATAAGTTCTAGGAGCCATTCGCCCCATCAAGTCTACTCCACCATTTAATAATGGCTGATCTATCTGTCCCTCTCAACCCCATTCTCCTGCCTTCTCCCGATAACCTCCGATACCCTTACTAATCAAGAATCTGTTAATCTCCAATTTAAAAATATCCATTGACTTGGCCTCCACAGCCATCTGGGGCAATGACATCCACAAATTCGCCATCCTCTGACTAAAGAAATTCCTCCTCATCCCCTTTCTAAAGGTACATCCTTTTATTCTGAATCTGTGAGGCCTCTGGTCCTGGACTCTCCCACGAGTGGAAACATTCTCTCCACATTTACTCTATCCAGGCCTGCGTGGGTCTCCCTGTGGGTTTCCTCCAACACCTCAAGGGCATACTGGTAGGGAAATTAGCAAATTCAAATTTGCCCAACTTATTACACAAACAAATCATAATCATAATCATACTTTATTAGCCAAGTATGTTTTGCAACATACGAGGAATCCTCATATTTCTTCCCATTTCTTTCCGTAAACATGACATCACTTTGGAAGTTTCTCCATTTTCAATAATTCCAGAAGCTTTTAGTAATGTCCGCTCATAGATGTGAACAGCCACATTTTCAATTCGAAGCCTCGTTATATGTGGAACTGGTATTTCTTTCTATGATGCTTCGTCATGATAATTCGATTATTTCATTTTCTCAAAATGCTATTTCACTTCATAAAATAGCTGCTGGTTTGACATTGAGGTTCTGCTGGTAGTTAAATCCTAACTTGATGCAAACTACACCCACCATTTGGCCGCAGTCCTAGTTTTGTATCACTAATTGCAGTAATGTAGACCTCATGCTGTCTGTGAAATTGATTGATCTTTGTTCTAAGGATCCCTTTAACTGATTGCCAAGCCATTCAAAGACATGCTGGCATGGTGGCTCAGTGGTAGAGTTGCTGCCTCACAGCACCAGAGAACCGGGTTCGATCGTGACGGGTGCTATCTGTATGGAGTTTGTACATTCTCCCTGTGTCCTGCGTGGGTTTTTTCCGGGTGCACCTCCCACACTCCAGAAGTACAGGTTTGTAGGTTAATTGGCTTGGTACGATTATAAATTGTCCCTAGTGTGTGTAGGTTACCGTTAGTGTGCGGGGATCGCTGGTCGGCGCAGACTCGGTGGGCCCTGAAGGGCTGTATCTGCACTGTATCTCTAAACTAAACTAAACTGAACACAAATTACCCTGTCCGTGTAGATTTGCTGGTGACGCATGTGCCACTGTGAGCATGTTATTATTTTCTTCTAATGCATATATCAAGAGGCTCCTAAAGAATAAATGAGCACATCATAATATCGTGTTTCTATGCAGGCTTTATGAATGACGTATCTGAAGGTGTACAGTAGGGATATTTAAAACAATTGCATTTTGCTGTATGTACCTTGACACTTATGATGCCAGAGAACTATTTTTCTCATTTATTCCCAGCCCATCATGCCTGGGAAAATGCAGAGTTCTTTCCATTCAGATAACATTTTCATCACCAAATAGGATCAACCTTTGATTTGCAAATTTTAACAGTAGAACCCATCATTGAAGATACATGTTTAATGCTGCATTTGTGGCACATTTGCCTTAAATCACTTACAGCTGCAATTTATTCAATTTCAGGAGCCTTTAGTATGGCATTTCTTTTCATTGTTATGCTGATGATAGTCAGATCTATGTTCCGCTGAAGAAGAAAGATGCTTTCTCAGTCAAACCACTTCTGTTATGTCTTGATGACATTAAATCCTGGATGGCCCTAAGCTTTTTACATTTTAATGAAAAGAAAACAGAAGTGATAGTGTTTGGTCCCAATGGCCCCCGTGAACTTCCCCTTGTTGACTTGGGTCCCTTGGCAATGTATGTGAAGCCAACAGTTTTGAACTTGGGTTTTAAGATGGACAGTGATTTTAAATTGGATCGTCAAATAGGCGCGGTAGTTAAGTCCAGCTTCTTTCATCTAAGGCAGCTAGCAAAGGTGAAGCCCATTCTTGAACGACAGCATTTTGAAACAGTAATCCATGCCTTCATCTCGTCTCGGCTGGATTACTGTAACGCACTTTATTTTGGAGTTAGCCAATCATCCCTTGCACGTCTCCAGTTGGTTCAGAATGCTGCTGCTTGCCTTTTAACTGGAACACGTAAGAGGGAGCACATAACGCCTATTCTGACCTCCCTCCACTGGCTGCCTGTGTACTTTAGAGTTCGTTTTAAGATTCTTTTATTTGTTTTTAAATCTTTAAATGGTCTCGCCCCGCCTTACCTCTCTGAGCTGCTTCATCCCTACGCTCCTGCTCGGTGCCTCAGGTCAGCTGATCAGCTGCTCCTGGAGGTACCGAGGTCTAAGCGGAAGCTCAGAGGGGATAGAGCCTTCTCTGTTGTTGCTCCGACATTATGGAACTCTCTACCTTTGAACATTAGACAGGCCACTTCAGTGTCCATTTTTAAAACTAGCCTTAAAACCCTTTTTTATTCCTTAGCTTTTGACCCTGCATGAGACTTTGCTCCTGTTTTAGTGTTTTTTTTTTGTTTTTACTGTCTTTTAATGTTTTTGTTGTTTTGTTTTATGTTTGTGATTGGTCATGTACAGCACTTTGTTGCAAAGGTGGTTGTTTTTAAAATGCTCTATAAATAAAGTTATTATTTATTATTATTATTATCCCTATTTTTTGCAGATTCAGAAAATTAGGAATGGGATGCTTATTGTAGCATTTGTATTACATACTCTTCAGTCAAGCAATTTAATTTTATTGTATTAGCAACATGTTTGCGAATTCGGATAGAAAGCAATTTAGGATATTGTACTTTATTTTCTTGACTGTATAGTTTTGAGATGTAGTAGAAGCCTATTTAGCTTTATTATGTGTACAAAATAACTGCAGATGCTGATTTAAATCGAAAGTAGACACAAAATGCTGGAGTAACTCAGCAGGACAGGCAGTATCTCTGGAGAGAAGGAATGGGTGACGTTTCGGGTCGAGACCCTTCTTCAGACTGATGTCAGGGGAGTGGGCGAGACAGAGATAGAATGTAGTCGGAGACAGTAAGACTGGTGGGAAAACTGTGAAGGGGAGGGGATGGAGAGAAAGGGAAAGCAAGGACTATTTGAAGTTCGAGGTCAATGTTCATACCGCTGGGGTGTAAGCTACCCAAGCGAAATATGAGGTGTTGTTCCTCCAATTTGCGATGATCCTCACTCTGACAATGGAGGAAGTCCAGGACAAAAAGGTCAGATTGGGAATGGGAGGGGGAGTTAAAGTGCTGAGCAATCGGGAGATCAGGTAGGTTAAGGCGGACTGAGCGGAGGTGTTCAGCGAAACTATCGGCAAGCCTGCGCTTGGTCTCACCGATGTACAGACGTTGACACCTGAAAAGACTGTCAGGGTCCTTGGATGGAGTGGAGGGGGGAGGTAAAGGGACAGGTGTTTCATTTCATTTCCGTTTCAATTTCAAGCACAGGGCAGGCCAAACAGCTCATTGCATTTTCATTCCACTTCCATTGCCATGGCAGTTTCAAGCACAGGGCAGCCCCTAACGGCTCATTGCATTTTTATTTCACTTCCATTGCCATTGTAGTTTCAAGCACAGGGCAGGCCAAACAGCTCATTGCATTTTCATTTCACTTCTATTGCCATTGCAGTTTCAAGCACAGGGCAGGCCAAACAGCTCATTGCATTTTCATTTCACTTCCATTGCCATTGCAGTTTCAAGCACAGGGCAGGCCGAACAGCTCATTGCATTTTCATTTCACTTCCATTGCCATTGCAGTTTCAAGCACATGGCAGGCCAAACAGCTCATTGCATTTTCATTTCATTTCCATTGCCATTGCAGTTTCAAGCACAGGGAAGGCCAAACAGCTCATTGTATTTTCATTTCATTTCCATTACCATTGCAGTTTCAAGCACAGGGCAGGCCAAACAGCTCAATGCATTTTCATTTCATTTCCATTGCCATTGCCGTTTCAAGCACAGGGCAGGCCAAACTGCTCATTTCATTTTCATTTCACTTCCATTGCCATTGCAGTTTCAAGTACAGGGCAGGCCGAACAGCTCATTGCATTTTCATTTCACTTCCATTGCCATTGCAGTTTCAAGCACATGGCAGGCCAAACAGCTCATTGCATTTTCATTTCATTTCCATTGCCATTGCAGTTTCAAGCACAGGGCAGGCCAAACAGCTCATTGTATTTTCATTTCATTTCCATTACCATTGCAGTTTCAAGCACAGGGCAGGCCAAACAGCTCATTTCATTTTCATTTCACTTCCATTGCCATTGCAGTTTCAAGTACAGGGCAGGCCGAACAGCTCATTGCATTTTCATTTCAATTCCATTGCCATTGCAGTTTCAAGCACAGGGCAGGGTGAACAGCTCTTGCATTTTCATTTCACTTCCATTGCCATTGCAGTTTCAAGCACAGGGCAGGCCGAACAGCTCATTGCATTTTCATTTCACTTCCATTGTCATTGCAGTTTCAAGCACATGGCAGGCCAAAGCTCATTGCATTTTCATTTCATTTCCATTGCCATTGCAGTTTCAAGCACAGGGCAGGCCAAACAGCTCATTGTATTTTCATTTCATTTCCATTACCATTGCAGTTTCAAGCACAGGGCAGGCCAAACAGCTCATTGCATTTTCATTTCATTTCCATTGCCATTGCCGTTTCAAGCACAGGGCAGGCCAAACAGCTCATTTCATTTTCATTTCATTTCCATTGCCATTGCAGTTTCAAGTACAGGGCAGGCCAAACAACTAATTTCATTTTCATTAAGGGCTAACAAATCATTTATTGCAAGTACATTGCAGACTCACAGTTCAGTTGATTCACAGCTTAGAATGAGAGTCATGGCCTCTCCTTCGCGATCTTGCAGAGTAACTGAGTCATTTCCAGGCATCCGGGGTTTTATAGAACTGTCCCCCTCCCACGGAAAGGGCGTTACCTTCATCGCAGTGATTGACAGGTGAGAGGATCTCAAGGTTTTTTAAACACTCATAAGTTTTTTATTTTTCATCATTGGGAAAAATCTTCGGGGCCTGCTCAGCGGAGGAGGACTGTGAGTAAGATGGCCAAAAATCATAACGACATATTTTAGCGTTTTTACTAAAATGAATATACAGCGTAGACAGGAAGAGGTCAAGATGACACTTTTAATTATATAGATGTAAAATCTTCCAAAGGATAATCAAACCAATGCCAGAGCAATCAAAACCAACATCTTTTTCCAAGCCCAAATCACCTGTGTTCTGACCCTAGATACAGCAATATTGGGCAGAATACGCCAGGCTATGCTAGTCCTATTTGCCGGCGTGTGGCCCATAACACTCCAAAGTTTTCATATCAATGTACCTATCCACAAGTCTTTTAAATGGGTTTAAAGTACCTGCTTCAACTACCTCCTCTGGCAGCTCATCCTATATATCCACCACCCTCTGAATGAAAAAGTTGCCCCTCAAGGTCCTATCTTTCGTCTCTCATCCTAAACCTATGTCCTCTGCTACTTGATTCCCCTACTCCGTGCATTCACCTTATCAATTCCCCCACTTCCTTCTGCATTGTAAATTTTAGTTTAGTTTAGTTTAAGTTCTTAGTTTAGAGATACTGAGTGGAAACAGGCTATTCGGACCACCGGGTTCGCACTGACCAGCAATCACCTGTACACTAGTTCTATTCTGCACACTAGGGACAATTTACAGAAGCCAATTAACCTACAAAACCTGCACATCTTTGTGGGGGGAAACCAGAGCACCTGGCAAAAACCCACATGGTCACAGGCGAACATACAAATGCCGTACAGACACCACTTGGTTAGGATCTAACCCAGGTCCCCTGCCGCAACTCTACCCCTGCACCACTGTACCACCTGCCCGCCCTAGTTTTCTTTAATTGCATATAGTGTGGAGCTTTGAATGCCCCCCCCAAATGTTTATTTTGGTCAAAATGGGCATTGTAAGAATAGTGATGTCACTGGGACAAGGTTAAGCCTCCTAAAGCAGATTGCAAACTATAAATGTGCAAACTAATAATATCATGATTGGCAATATTTTACCTAGAAATTAATGCTTACATCACCTACGTGGCAGTGAAAAATCAGCAGTACATGATCTAATTTCTCAACTATAATATCTCATTTTTCCCCAGGGTAGTGGCGGCGCCTAACGGCAGCGGCATTCGGAAGTGGCGGCGCCTAACGGCAGCGGCTCGACTGCAGTCCGTCTGTCTTTTTTTTTATTTTTGTCTAGTTAAATGTAGTTGTTTGTGTTTTTTTATATTGTTTTTAACTGTGTATATGTGGGGGGTGGGGGGCGGGGGAAACTTAAAAAAATCTCTTCCCTGTATGGAGGACCCGACCTTTCTCTGTCGGGTCTCCGTTGTCGTTGGGGCCTAGCACCGTGGAGAGGCCTCCAACCGGAACGACCTGGGGCTCCAGTCGCGGAGCCTGCGGACTACTCACCATCGTGGAGCTGACAGAGTTCGGAGCGTGGAGAGCTGCGGTGGCGCGCGGCTGTGACCCGACCTCGGAGATTCGGAGGCTCCAGCCGCAGGTCTGGTGGACGGTAACATCGGGAGCTCGCGGGTCCCTGGTGGGAGACCGCTTTTCGGGGCTTCCGCAACGGCAACTTCTCCCGCCCGAGTTGCGGGGTTGAAGATGACCTGGAGCTGGGTCTAACATCGCCCGGCGCGGCTTTAATGGCCGCGGGACTTGCTAGCGCTACCGGGGGCTCCAACATCAAGACCCGGAGCGCGGCCTTGCATCGCCTGGCGCGGCTTTAATGGCCGCGGGACTTATTTTCCATCGCCCGCCGGGGGCTCTGACACTGACATCGGGAGGAGAATGGGGAGTGCAGGGGAGAGATAAGACTTTGCCTTCCATCACAGCGAGGAGATTCGCTGTGATGGATGTTTGTGTAAATTGTGTTGTGTCTTGGTTCTTTTTACTTGTTTGTATGACTGCAGAAACCAAATTTCGTTTGAACCTCATTTGAGGTTCAAATGACAATAAATGGTATTGTATTGTATTGTAGTATATTGCATTCTTGAGCATTTAACAGATGTTGCTTGCTCTGAATTTGGGATCAAATTATGCAGCTTCTGGCCATTGGTTCCTTTTGGAACAGGTGTTCAGCGACTCAAACTGAAATAAGTTGGAGACTTATGCAAATATGTAATGAATCCAAAATTAACTACAGATTTGGGAGTTGAATCTGTCAGCCTGTTCCACTGCTCAATCGCCCCATGGAGTCTAGTAGCAGGGCCAATCCTGTAAGATTGTGAGGAATTGCCAACTGGATCCTATGTTAAGACCTGGCATTGCATCTGAAACTCCATTAATGTACTGGCGATTGTATGACTGTAAATCAGGCTTAGAAGAAACCATTATTCTAATTTAGTATTTTTAATTACCTTGTAATGTTTTGTGTGATTTAATCATCTAAATTTAATTTTCATGGTATTTATTTTTATGGTTCCTTTTATGACGCCTCCCGGCAGGCCGCGGCGGTAGACAGCTCCCGGCAGGCCGTGGAGAAGCCGAGGCTGGAGCCTCGCGGATCGGAGCCCACGGCTGGGGCTTGGGTCAGGGCCACGGAGGCGTCCGGAGACGACCCGATGGCAAAAGTGGAGAGATCGGTGCGGCGGTCGATGAGGGCGCCGACTGACAGAGGGGGACAGACCATGTGTGTGTCCATCGACGGCGCCGCTGGGGGAAGGAACAATGGAGGACCCGACTGCTATGAGGGAGGGGGAAGAACAATGGAGGACCCAGTGTGGGGGGACCATCGAGAGGGAGGGGGAGGGAGGAGAACAAAGGGGGCCCTGGCGCGGGGATACTTTGTAACTTATGTAAGCGCCCTTTATGTGGCAACTATTTGCATACCTTGGGTATGCAAGCAAAGAATTTCACTGTGACTTGTCACATGTGACAATAAAATATTCATTCATTCATTCATTCATTCAATAGACAATAGGTGCAGGAGTAGGGCATTCGGCCCTTCGAGCCAGCACCGCCATTCAAAGTGATTATGGCTGATCATCCCCATTCATTCATTCATTCATTCATATTAATTATTACTTCAGTTTGAATAGTTTTTCAATGCCTCTGAAAGATATCTCACCGTGTTAGAATGTTGTAAATGGTGTTCAAATGGAATCCTAGCTTTACCCTTTTGTCATTGGCTGTCAGGGTACCACAGTAGTCAGACACAAGGACTGCAGATGCTGGAATTTTGCGTAGAAGACAGTGCCGGAGTAAATCAGCGGGTCATGTAGAAACTCTGGAGGATATGGAGAGGCAGCATTTTGGGTCGGGGCTGAAGAAGGGTCCCAACCCGAAACGTCACCTATCCATGACCTCCAGAGATGCTGCCTATTCTGCTGTTTTTCCTCAGATGTATTCAAGAGAGAGTTAGATATAGCTCATAGGGCTAAAAGAATCAAGGGATATGGGGAGAAAGCAGGAATGGGGTATTGATTTCGGTTGATCAGCCATGATCATATTGAATGGCGGTGCTGGCTCGAAGGGCCGAATGGCCTACTCCTACTCCTACTCCTGCACCTATTGTCTATTGTCTATTGTTTCCATCACTTTTGTGTTCTACTGCAATAGGCACCATGGTACTTGGCCCCTATGGCATACTGTTCACGTTGCTTGACGTGTGCAGAAGGTTAGGTTTAGGTTCATTATTGTCATGTGTACCAAGATACAGTGAAAAAACCTTTTTAAATTTTTTTTTATTTTGTGAAAATCCTTTGTGTGCCGAATCTGATAATATTGTACATGAATGCAATCAAGCCAAATACATGTACAACAGGAGGAGCAGAGAGAAAAATTCCAGAGTGTAGAATATAGATTCTAGATAGAATAATATAGATTCTATAATAGAATAATAGTTCCAGTGAAAAAGACCAATGCCTGCATACCCAAGGTACACAAAATGTGGGAGTAACTCAGGAGAAGGAACTCAGGAGTAGGAATGTCACCTATTCCTTCTCTCCATAGATGCTGCCTCACCCGCAGAGTTTCTCCAGCATTTTTGTCTACCTTTAATTTTTTCAGCATCTGCAGTTCTTTCTTAAACACAATGTCTGCAATAGGGTAGGTTACAAAATCGGGACTGTATCCTAGCTTAGAAAGGACTCTTCAGAAGTCTGATAGCTGAGGGGAAGAAGCTGCTCCAGAATCTGGTGGTATGTGCTTTCAAGTATTTGTATCTTCTGCCCCCCTCCTCGCCCTCCCCCTCCTTCTCTCCCTCCCCCCCTCTCCCTCCCCCTTCTCTCCCACCCCCTCTCTCCCTCCCCTCTCTCCCTCCCCCCCCCTCCTCACACACACACAAACCTACACCTACACCTGAAATGTCTCTTTGCCTAACACTGTGTGCAAACAGCAGAGACAAAGTGTTGGGGGGCAGCCATCTTCTGCTTCAGTAAGCGATTGGCCGCAACGCCCCTCGGAGACAGCGTCTGATTGGCCGCCGAGTGACTAGCACATTATGTGATTGGACTCGATACCACAGCCACATCTGCTTCCTCAGGGCATGCCTGCGCCTCCATCTCATACCTCATGGCTTCCAGCTCCAGTTCCCTACCTCCCAGTTCGGACCCCAGCCGGACTATCGGTACCGACTGGCTATCTACCAGCATACCCAACAATTCTCCACCCGGGCACTGAGATCCACTTTGCCTGCGATGCGCCGACACCAGCAGGATCTCGCATTGACCCTCCCGGAACTTCGGGCCTCACTCACCCAGATCTGCAACGGACCTCAACTGTACTTTATCCGCCGGAAGATCCACCTCTTCAATAAAAGATTCCTGGCCCACCTTAACTCCACCAAGGACCTTAAATTAGCTCGCCTCCAGGCCGCACCCGCCACTAACACTCCGCGACTCGACCGCCCGCAGGCTCCGGGCCCCAACTCCGGCCTGCATCGCCTGCCCAAGTCCCGCGACGCCATCTTGGCCACGAGGAGCGCCTCCAGTACTCACCAGGACGCCGCCTTCACCGACCTCCACGTCGATGCTGCCGCCGACCTTCACCTGCCTACCGATGACACCCAGCCTCGCCGCTTCCACGGTAACTCGGACTTCCCACCCCTCGCCAATTCCTCCGAACCTCGCCGCCCCCCGGGACCTCCTAACATCATCACCGCACCGGGCCCATCCGACATCGCCGCCGCACTGGTCCCGCCGAACATCACAGCCGCACCCAGTCCTCCCAACATCGCCGCCGGACCGGGCCCATCCAGCATCGCCGCCGGACCGGGCCTACTCTACACGGCCGCTGGACCGGGGCTCCCAGAACATGGCCGCCGCACCACACCCTACTCACCTCGTCGCCTCACCGGGCTGGCCGAACCGCGCCGCCCCACCGACCATCCACCCACCGGGACCTCCACGCATCGCCCGCGGACCCCGATTCTACTGCCCACAGACTCCGACCATTGGGTCCGCCGGCCTACGCCACTGCAACGCCCTCCAGCCCCGCCGACCCCGACTCTACGGCCCGCGGACTCCCACTATCGGGTCCGCCGGCCTACACCACCACACTGCCCTCTAGCTCCGCCGACCCCGACTCCACTGCCCGAGGACTCCTACCTGTAAAGAGGCGTCATAACACACTGTGTCTTTACTACTGTTTATTCATGATACACATACTTTACTGCCCTAGCTGTTCGTAGTCTGTCACTGGAACCAGAGAGAGCGAGCACTGGGTGGGAAGGTTGTAATTATACTGGTGATGTGGGGAGTGGTTAGTAGTGGTGAGGTCACTATGTTAAAGGTACATGCACATGTCATCTACATCTTTCCCCTTGGAAATAAAAAGCAATACAGTAGTGACAAGGCGACCACGTCTCATACGCTACGAGCAGGTGAGCAAACAGTTAAGCAAAATCACCATAACGGACAGGCGGCCTGACCACCCGCCCGGAGCGGGTACGCAGCTCGCCATCTCCCCCCACTGCAGGAGGAACTTGAGTAGGAGCAGGCGCGGGTGAGAGAACCGGGGAACCGGGAGGAGAAAGAGAAAACAGAGACGGAGCAGGGGAAGCAGGAGCAGTAGCGGGAAGACAGGCAGGTGAGGGAGGACTGGCTGGTGGAGAGCGGGGCATACGTGGAGGGGCAGGCAACGTGGCAGACAGTGGGGGGGAAAAGGGGTCTGCAGGCGGCGGCGGGCGCTCGTTAACCAGCCGCAGATGTTGGCGGGACGGCGGTAAATAGTACCGTCATGGTCGACTAGATAGGACCGCGGCGAACCAGCAGTACCAAAGAAAAACCGATAAACTGGAGGCGTGGGTTCGAATCCCACTTCTGACACCATGTAAAGAGGCGTCATAACACACTGTGTCTTTACTACTGTTTATTCATGATACACATACTTTACTGCCCTAGCTGTTCGTGGTCTGTCACCGGAACCAGAGAGAGCGAGCACTGGGTGGGAAGGTTGTAATTATACTGGTGATGTGGGAGTGGTTAGTAGTGGTGAGGTCACTATGTTAAAGGTACATGCACATGTCATCTACACTACCGTCGGGTCCGCCGACCCTCGCCACTGCACCTCCCTCCAGCAGCCCGCAGCCGTCGCCTCACCTGAAGACTGGTCTCTGTACTGGGCCTGAAGCCTCCACGCTGCTCACTCCCACTCTCCGGGGTTTGACTCCACTGGGTCCTAGTGCTAGTCTGCCTAGCCCTGGTTACTTCAGTGTTAGTTCCATTGATTCTTCCCCATCCTTCTCCAACTATGGGACCCCTTCTCTTCCCCACCCAGACTACAGCCCTCTCACCCCCCCACCCCCTGACCACCCACCACCCCCCCACCACCCACCACCCCCCCACCACCCACCACCCCCCCACCACACACGCCTCGTCCCCATTCCACCCACCTGCCTTGCTCCGGCCCCAACCCCATCCGACATCGAACGGTCTGTCCTCAGCAGAGGTCTTACCTTTGTCCCCCTCCGTCCCCACCTCAAAGAGTTCCGCGCCCTCCATGACTTGGAACGCTTCTACCGTCGCCTCCGCCTCACACCTCACTTCCATGGGAAGGAGTCCTCGCCCCCCACTGATGACCCCTTTTCCCGTCTCCAACGCACCCCCTCCTCGTGGAACCCCCCTCGTAGCCTTCCGGCTTTAGAACTCTTCATCAAAAACTGCCGCCGTGACATCAACCGCCTCAACGTCTCCACTCCCCTGTCTCACTCCAATCTCTCCCCCCCTGAACGCACTGCCATCGACTCACTCCGCAACAACCTAGATTGGGTTATCAAGGGAGGTGCCGTGGTAGTCTGGCGCGTCGATCTCTACAAAGCTGAGGCCACGCGCCAACTCTCGGACACCTCCTCCTACTTACCCCTGGACCATGACCCCACTGACGAGCACCAGGCCACCATCTCCAGCACCATCACCGACTTCATCCACTCCCACGCCCTGCCCGACCGAGCCTCCAACCTCATCGTTCCCCAGCCCTGCACGGCCCAATTTTACTTTCTCCCCAAAATCCACAAACCTGACTGTCCCAGTAGACCCATAGTCTCTGCCTGTTCGTGCCCCACCAAACTCATCTCCACCTACCTCGACTCCATCCTATCCCCCTTGGTTAAATCCCTCCCTACCTATGTTCAAGACACCTCAGACACTCTCCGTCTCCGCGCATTCCACTCTCTAAGCCCTCATCCCCTCATCTTCACCATCGACGTCCAGTCATTGTACACCTCCATCCCCCACCAGGATGGTCTCGAAGCCCTCCGGTTTTTCCTCGACCGAAGAAGCAACCTATACCCGGCCACTGACACCCTCCTCCGCCTAGCGGAGCTGGTCCTTACCCTCAATAACTTCTCATTTGACTCCTCCAATTTCCTCCAAATACAAGGCGTAGCTATGGGCACACGCATGGGCCCCAGCTACGCCTGCCTCTTTGTCGGGTACGTAGAACAATCCTTTTTCAATGTGTACCAGGGCCCCATCCCCGTCCTCTACCTCCGCTACATCGATGACTGTTTTGGTGCCACATCCTGCACCCACACACAACTGACTGACTTCATTCGCTTCACCACCAACTTCCATCCGGCACTCAAATACACCTGGACCATTTCCGACACTTCCCTACCATTCCTTGACCTCACTATCTCCATCGCAGGTGATAGACTTCTTACCGACATCCACTACAAACCTACCGACTCCCATGGCTATCTGGACTACACTTCTTCCCACCCTGCTTCCTGTAAGGACTCCATCCCCCACTCCCAATTCCTCCGTCTACGCCGCATCTGCTCCCAGGATGAGGCGTTCCACACCAGGGCATCCGAAATGTCCTCATTCTTCAGGGAACGGGGGTTCCCTCCTCCACCATAGATGAGGCTCGCACCAGGGTCTCCGCCATACCCCGCAACACTGCTCGCTCTCCCCATCCCCCCACTCACAACAAGGGCAGAGTCCCCCTAGTACTCACCTTTCACCCCACCAGCCGTTACATACAACAAGTGATCCTCCGTCAGTTTCGCCACCTCCAACGTGACCCCACCACTCGCCACATCTTCCCATCTCCCCCCATGTCTGCCTTCCGCAAAGACCGCTCCGTCCGCAACTCCCTTGTCAATTCTTCCCTTCCCTCCCGTACCACCCCCTCCCCGGGTACTTTCCCTTGCAACCGCAAGAGATGCAACACTTGTCCCTTCACCTCCCCCCTCGACTCCATTCAAGGACCTAAGCAGTCGTTCCAGGTGCAACAGAGGTTCACCTGCATCTCCTCCAACCTCATCTATTGCATCCGCTGCTCTAGATGCCAGCTGATCTACATCGGTGAGACCAAGCGGAGGCTTGGCGATCATTTCGCCGAACACCTCCGGTCGGTCCGCAATAACCAACCTGACCTCCCGGTGGCTCAGCACTGGACGGGAATTTTATGGGAAGCTGGTCGGTGATTGGACGCAACCCCCTTAGAGACAGCGGTTGATTGGCCGTTTTTTTCACCCTCATTTCAAAATCGTACTCTTTCGATTTTTTACACTTTTTTAACTTAAAAATCGGAACAAATACGATAAAATCGAACTAGTTGGCAGGTATGAGATAGGTGACGTTTCGGGTCGGAACACTTTATCAGACCAAAGAAGTGTCTCGACCTGAAATCCAGAGGTGCTGCCTAACCCGCAGTTACTCCTACATTTTGTGTCTGTCTTTGGTATAAACCATCATCTACAGTTCCTTTTTATTACATGATCCTTATAGGTTTATTCAACTTTTATTCTGAGGCAACATCAAATAAGTTCTCCAAATTCAGGCAGATTTGAGCAAGATGAGCCTCTGCACATCTCCCAGTAAGGAAATGGTGTGGAGTCTATGTCTGGAGTTCAGTATACACTGGGAAATGTTCTTCAGTACCTCCTCTCCGAATACATTGAATTCCTTAGCAGAATGGAACCCACGCTGGCAAACTGCTCACTTCTCCTGAAACTAGACAGTGTACCGACTTTTTGTTAAAAAAAATCAGTGAACCCCTTTTCAATATAATGCGAGCTAGCTGGCACGAAGTGAACACAGACCCCAGCCTTCAGTAATCCAACACGCATGCAGTGAATTAAATTTTATAAACAGCCTGGATTAATACAGCTGCAGAATCGACAAAACCCATAAAACAAATCAAGCTTTTCTTTGCATCCAATTTTCTTATGTCTTTGACAAAATGTATAATGTCTTGCATTGTTGGATTTTAGTTGGATATAGTTGGATACTATTGCTCTTAGTATATAGAGCAATAGAGTCAAACAGCATGGGAACAGGCCCATCGGTCCAACTTACCCACACCAAACAACATGTCCCATCTACATTAGTCCCATCTGCCTGCATTTGGCTCATATCCCTCCAAACATGTCCTATCCATGTACCTGTCTAATTGTTTCTTAAACGTTGGGATCGTCCCTGCCTCAACTACCTCCTCGGGCAGCTTGTTCCATACACCCACCGTATTTTTTGTGAAAAAGTTACCCCTCAGATTCCTATTACATTTTTCACCCTTCACCTTAAACCTATGTCCTCTGTTTCTCGAAAACTATATTACTAAAAGTCTGATCATGACCACTTCCTGTTGTTCTGTATATTGATTTTAGAAAAAACGCTGCCACTTACGGCTGTGATTTTTGGCCATCTTACTCACAGTCCCCCTCCGTTGTGCAGGACAAGAGGATTTTTCCCTTCGATGGAAAAATAAGAGTTATTAGTGTTTTAAAAATGTTGAGATTCTCTCTCCTGAAGGCCACACGCCTTCCGGAGGGACTATAAAACCCGGAAGTGTTGAGTGCCTCGGTCAGTCTCTGCAAGATGGGGGAGCGAGAGGGTCACGTCTCTCAGTCTGAGCTGTGAATAACACTGAACACATGTCTTCTAAACTGTGAGTGTGGTTTTACTGTCATTGAGTGCCCTTAATGTGGTTTGAAAATGAAAATGTGGTTGGTTTGAAATAAAGCACAGCAAATGGTTGGTGGTGGTTGATTGAAATAAAGCACAGCAAATGGTTGGTGGTGGTTGGTTTGAAATAAAGCACAGCAAATGGTTGGTGGTGGTTGGTTTGAAATAAAGCACAGCAAATGGTTGGTGGTGGTTGGTTTGAAATAAAGCACAGCAAATGGTTGGTGGTGGTTGGTTTGAAATAAAGCACAGACAAAATTATTAAATGTCTAAACTTGACAACTTCTTGTTTGTACTGTATTTTGATTTTAGATAAAACGCTACCATTATGGCTGTGATTTTTGGCCATCTTACTCAGTCCCCCTCCGCTCATCGGGTGCAGAGGATTCTCAATGAAAAATAAAAGTGTTATTAGTGTTTAAAAAATGTTGAGAATCTCTCTCCTGTCAATCACACCATGAAGGCCACGCCCCTTCTGGTGGGAGGGGGTAAGGATTATAAAACCCGGAAGTGTGGGTGTGGCTCAGTCTCTGCAAGATGGGGGAGGGAGAAGTCACGACTGTCTGAGCTGTGAATCAACTGAACACACTGAATGTCTACTGAACTGTGAGTGTGGTGTTTATGTGCTGTTTTGTGGTGTTGTGTGTGGTTTTATGGTGGTGTCACCCTGCTTGAAATGGTATGAAACTGCATTTGAATGTGGTGGCCTTGCACCCTGCATGAAATGGTATGAAACTGCATTTGAATTTGGTGGCCTTGCACCCTGCATGAAATGGTATGAAACTGCATTTGAATTTGGTGGCCTTGCACCCTGCTTGAAGTGGTATGAAACTGCACTTGAATTTGGTGGCCTTGCACCCTGCTTGAAATGGCATGAAGCTGCACTTGAATTTGGTGGCCTTGCACCCTGTTTGGTGGCATGAAACTGCACTTGAATTTGGTGGCCTTGCACCCTGCTTGAAGTGGCATGAAACTGCACTTGAATTTGGTGGCCTTGCACCCTGCTTGAAGTGGTAAGAAACTGCACTTGAATTTAGTGGCCTTGCACCCTGCTTGAAATGGTAGGAAATTGCATTTGAATTTGGTGGCCTTGCACTCTGCTTGAAATGGAATTTCAATGAATAGCCGTGAGCCAACTGCCAGCCCACCAGCTGTGAGTGAGCAGCCAGCACATCAGGCTGGAGTGACTGAGCTGCCACCCCAATAATCCATTTGGCCCACAATGTCCATACTAGCCCTCTGGAAACCAGTCCCTTCAACCCACAACACCCATAATAGCGCTCCAGAAATCCCCCCCCCCCCCGCACTGGCCTCCAATATTGGAGGTGGAATATTGCGTTGAGGTACAAGCCCTCCCGTGTGAACATGGGACCCAACGGGTCCCACTTAGTCTAGTACAATATAGAAATGTCTTACCATACTCAGTGTTGGATCGAGCCAAGGAGGGGGATGGACAGGCCTCAATGGTTCACCAAGCAACGAATATGGCTTGGCACATCCTCTTAGGATCAAATAGAATGACTGGTATCCAAAAACTGAAAAAAATGGAAGTGATTTTGTTTTAAAAGAAAACTATAATTTTTCTAAACTTGACCAGATGAATTGGCAGAGAAAAGTGAGAAAGAACCCAAATATCTCAAATATAACTATAGCAAGAGTCTAACAGAATTAACTAGGAAATATTCCCTGATGAAAAATTGTAGCAAAATCTTCAGAGCTCAAAATCATGTCTTTGAACTGCATCCCTACTGGGCACTAAGATGTTATGCTTCTTTTCACTTATCTAATAAAATCCCAGAAGATTCCCATGCTAGTACGAAGAAAACTCACAAAAAAAATGGCCGCTCTTATAACTGTTGTTGATTGGAATATGCAAAGTTCCAACCACAAATTCTTATTCGTGAAATTAAATAATCTGATTAAATTTTGGAAAACACTTCCGATGTCCTTAATAGGTAGGATAAATGCTATAAAAATGATTTTCTTACCACAAATCCTTTACCTATTTCAATCAATACCTATATATCTCCCAAAAAAGTTTTTCAAAAAACTGGACTCAGACATTACAAATTTTATATGGGATTACAAATCCCACAGAATACAAAGAACACACCTTAACAAACGAAAAGAGTTGGGGGGTCTAGCGCTCCCTAACTTTATGTATTATAACTGGGCAGTAAATATTAAAAATATGATTCACCTGCTGGACAATTCTGCCCAGCAGGTGGACTGGATTATAATGGAAAAAGGGGATTGCTCCCCGAATAATATAGGAGCGATTATTCTCTCTCCAATAAATTTGAATAATAAAAATTATAATAAAAATCCAATTATATATAGCACTATTAGAACATGGAAGCAAATAAAACAGAATCTAAAATTAAGAAACCTATCTCTCTTAATACCAATAGTCAATAACCCATCGTTTAAACCTTCAATCATAGATAAAGCATTTATACAATGGGAAAGAATGGGAATTAAAACGCTCGAAGATCTGTATGAATTAGAAAAATTACTATCATTCCAACAACTACAACTGAAATATAATTTGAAAAATAATCAATATTTTAAATATATACAAATCTGTGACTATTTGAAAACACACACAAAAGCTTATTATAATATGCCTTCCGACTCACTAGATGAAGCAATGAAGACAAAGGCGGAATCAGTTAATTTAATATCATACTTATATAATATCATCTTAAATATAGAAATACCCACAACAGATGGAATTAGAAGAGATTGGGAACAAGATCTAGGTATAAAAATTTCAAAAGAGAGTTGGGATAATCATTTATTACAGGTGCATAAATGCTCGATCAACGTACGACATACGCTTATCCAATTTAAAACATTACATAGATTATATTATTCAAAAACCAAACTAAATAAAATCTTTCCTAACGTCTCACCAATCTGTGATAAATGTATATGTCAAGAAGCTACCATAGCACATTCTTTTGTTTTTTGTACAAAAATCCAAAAATTCTGGTTTGAAATATTTGATATTTTTTCAAAATTAATCAAAATAAAACTGGTACCAAAACCAGAATGGATTATTTTTGGAATATCGGAAGGTATTCCTGAATTAAACGTGTATCAGAAGAATTTACTCAATTATGGGCTAATAATGGGAAAAAAGCTTATACTTAAATTCTGGAAAAATGCGCCCACACCAACAATAAAAATGTGGACATCAAATATGTTGGAAACATTACATCTGGAAGAGATGAGATTCCTCCTAGTAGGCAAAGTAGATCAATTTCAAAAGACGTGGTCTACGTTTTTGGACCTATTACAAGCATGAGGTGCATAGTAATTTAGAAAAACAAATAAATAAATAAAAGGTATCTGGACCTGGTAATGGGAGGTAAAATAAAAACAGACTTGGTTGGTAGTTCCTTCTCTATGAAGTATGGTATAAGAGTTATAATAGAGCGATTGTTCCTTCTTTCTTTCTCTTTTTTTTTTCTAGGGTCTATTTTCTAACTTTACTTCCTTCTCTAACCTCTTTTCTAAGGGGCTTTCTTTTCCCAACACTCTTTTGCACTTCACAACCTTTGCGCACTTTCTTCACTTTTCTTACTTCTTTCTTTTTCTTTTTTAAAGTTTAAAAAAGTGAAGCGGTACAAAAAATGTATTAATATATACGTGTTGTACATTACTGTAATCTACCGTACTTCTAAAAAATAAAAAATAAAAAAAAAAAACAAATTCTTATTCGTCACTGCACCTCAGGCAACTAATAAAGCCTATGGTTACACTTATGCTCATTGCCATGATCACATTGAATGGCGGCGCTGGCTCGAGGAGCCAAATGGCCTACTCCTGCACCTATTGTCTATTGTCATTTGAGAGGTCCTGGGGAATTTCAAGGGTTTCTCTCCTTTTTTAGTTTAGTTTAGTGAAACAGCATGGAAACATGCCCTTCAGCCCACTGAGCCATGCCAACCATCGATAACCCCTTCATACTCTCATCCACTCCCTACATATTATGAGCAATTTGAAAGGCCAATTAATATACAAACTCGCATATCTTGGGATGTGGGTGAAACAGGGGGACCCACACGGTCACAGGGGTAATGTGCAAACTCCACACAGACAGCACATGAGGTCAGGATCAAACCCAGGTCTCTGGATATGTGAGGCAGCAGTTCTAACAGCAGCCCCATTGTGTCGCCTACTTTGTAAAATGATTGCTTATTAAATGTTATTAGCTTGGAATCTGCCACATTGTTGAAACACTAATAATAAATTGGTGAATATTTTTAGAAAAAGGTTTCGCTGTACTTTAAACACCAAATCAAATAATACAATCACCAATTCACACAACAGGCTGGTCAAAATAGTATAGTAATCAGTTGTGATGTAGTTTAGCACAACTTAATAGCATACAGAGCATCCATAACTCGAGGAACAGCTTTGAAATGTGTGATAAATGTATAATTCTCACAAATTATTTACTTTAATAAGAGTGAAGCTCTCGATATAAATGGAGCAAATTTAGAACTCAGAACAGCATGCAGGATCAATGTTATCTGTAGGTCTTGGGATGAATGTATGGCATGTTATCTTTTGATAGATTTGAACAAAATGAGCACCAGCAACTAATGGGTTTGCTGGTCAGATACTAGCACCAAACATACTTCAGGTGATAGATTAAAGGTAAGGGCCTTTAGTTGATGAATTACTGGGCGCAAGTGCAGAAATGCAGGTGTTTGCAATGCTGTAAGTGCTGGCCCGCTATGACAAGGGAATAATCAACACAAGCAATTACTTAAAGTTTCAAAAATATGGGAGAAAAATCTGTCCAATTCTACAGTGCATGCTACTTCTGCCACGGATGGCTCTATTGCAGATGTTCCTGGCTGCCAAAGGCAGAGGGTCATATATCATGAAATGTCAAGTGTACTGGACAGCAAAGCTGTGTGCAACGGCTCTGTCTACAATAAGGTCCCGTTCCAATTTATGTCAAAGATTCAAGCAGATGAATGAGGCTGTGTAGACACAAAATGCTGGAGTAGCTCAGCAGGTCAGGCAGCATCTCTGAGAAAAGGAAATGGTGACGTTTCGGGTTGAGACCCTTCTTCAGACAGTGATCAGCTCCAACACCACGTCAATGTCTGCTTTGAAGGAGTGTAATAAGGTCATAAGGTCATAAGGAATAGGAGTAGAATTAACCCATTCAACCCATCAAGTCAAAACTGCCATTCAATCATGGCAGTCTATCTCTCCCTCCTAACCCCATTCTCATGTCTTCTCCCCATAACCTCTAACACTTGTGCTAATCAAGAATCTATCTATCTCTGCCTTTAAAATATCCACTGACGGCCTCCACATCCTTCTGTGGCAAATTCCACAGATTCACCACCCTCTGACTAAAGAAATGTCACCACCCTCTGACTAAAATCTCTTTCCTAAAAGAACGTCCTTTAATTTTGAAGTATCGTAGCGTTTGGATGGCTGACATGTAAGGATACCTTCAGCAGATTCTTCAGTGAAATGATAGTGTCTTCCATTTAAAAAAAGAGGGAAAATAATCAATTCCTATATTTATGCATAAGGTTACTGACATTGTATTTGCTCACTTATCCCTGTTTTGTTATTCATGTTATATTATCTGTTGGCTAATAGCATTAGTCATAAAAACAGTAGGTGACTGAAATCTTGAATTATTTAAACCACTTACATTTATACTTACTTCAATATATTGAACAAAAACTCAACAGATAAAAACGGTCAATACAAAAATAATATATCTTATCAAAATACAAGCAGTGTACAAAAGCAATACCTATGCAACTTTTCTCCCATGATTCCATGATTATCTTTGCACTGAGGTCTTTCAGCTCTTCGTCTGCAAACCGTTTATTGATTGCTGGAAGTAGCCTCAGTATTTTATATGTAATCAGACGCTCTGAGCGCGTTCTGTAATAAGGACTAAAAAAATTGAAAAGCATTTGAGAAGAAAGTAATCTGACGTCTGACATTCCAAATCAATAGCATTCTTGCTTTATCTCCTTTGTTTATTTTCATAGATTACTACGAGAATCTTAACATGCATTTGTACTCCTGTCACACACATGGCTAAACACATTTTCTTCTATCAATTGTACAAATATCTCTAATAAATTGCAATGAATATAGGATCAGACTGCTTTTGTTTCCTTGAGATTTATCTTTAACCCAAGTTCTTGTTTTCAGAAATCAACAGTTCTTCAAATTTCAATAATAAGCACATGTATTATGGAAAATGTAGAGGCTAAATTGGATAACCCCGTAAAGAAAATGTTGGAATCACAATTTGCTAAAGTAAACAATACACCAAATTCATCCAACGTGCCACTTACGATGTTTTCAGCATTGAGTTGACAGTGGCTATGATGTTGATCGTCTTAGCACATCTGTAGAGTCATAGACAGTCAAAGAGTCATACTGCAAAGATATAGGCCCTTCAGCCTAACTTGTCTATGCCAACCAAGATGCGTCATCTACACTAGCTCCACCTGCCCACGTGGGATCAATTTTATGATTGTCACTGATTAAAGGTAGCATCTACTTATTTGAAGGGAGCAATACTAGGACTGCAGCAAGTTTGGAAGTCTTGTTTGGACCTTTGTAGATGTTGCACCACATGGAACAGACAGGACTCCAAATATTTCAGAAGCTTTGGTGAAAGACACAAAGAGGAGGGGTGTCCTATATCCGGAGATGTATAGACATTATCCATATCTGAGGAAGGATGTGCTGGAGTTGGAGAGGGTCCAGAGGAGGTTTACAAGAATGATCCCAGGAATGATTGGGTTAACGTATGATGAGCATTTGACAGCACTCGGTCTGTACTCGCTGGAGTTTAGAAGGATGAGGCAGGACCTCATTGAAACTTACCGAATAGTGAAAGGCCAGGATAGAGTGAATGTGGAGAAGATGTTTCCACTAGTGGGAGAGTCTAGGACCAGAGGCCATGGCTGCAGAATAAATGGACGTACCTTTAGAAAGGAGATGAGCAGGAATTTCATTAGTCAGAGGGTGGTGAATCTGTGGAATTCATTACACAGATGGCTGTGAAGGCCAAATCAATGGATATTTTCAAGGACAAAATTGATTAATAAGGGTGTCATGGGCAGAAGGCAGGAGAATGGGGTTGAGAGGGAGAGATAAATCAGCCATGATTGAATGGAGTAGACTTGATGAGCTGAATGGCCTAATTCTGCTCCGAGAACTTATGAACATCCAGACATTGCAAGAGGTTCAGCAGCATCTCAGGTGTCCAGGAAACCATTTTACGAATAGCACTGCTCAACCTAGTAAGGTGTCCTACAGGTTGCATGCCCTTTCAGACAAGGTTTAGAGGGATATGGGCCAAATGTAGCCAGGTGGGACAAGTGTATATGGGCATCTTGGTTGGCCTGGGCAAGTTGAGCCAAGGGGCCTGTTTCCATGACTCTATGACTCTACCATTGCCACTCTACCAAAATGTCATGCTGAAGCCCAGTTCACACTACTGTCATTTATTTTGGTAAAGTCATGTCTGAATTAGATTCCGCTAGACACAAAGCTATTCAAGTTAATCTAGAGAGGCTGCCTGCAGAGACCTCCACAAAAAGTTAGCAATTTTCTAAAAGCCATATTGCAGCCACAGATGGAGTATTGTTGAATTGTCATTTGGCATTTGTAATGGCTTGATGTATAAATCTGATTTTCTGGCATTGTCGTCTAGTGGATGCTTTAACAATCATCAAAGGAGGAATGGTATGATGAATGGGGAATTGAGGATACATTTACCTGTGGTGTAGTATATATGTTTGGTCATGGAGTTGCTCAACACCTCTGTGATAGAAAGGAAGGACACTTATATCACAAAAGAGTCAGTCATGGACTGATCAGTCAGGAAATGGCTCCCTTCCTTTTCCTTCTGCTGGACAAATGCATCCTTTAAACCCAAGAGCAAGGTTTGGGCAATTATGAATGCAGGTTTCTGTGGTATACAACACCACAAATTCTGAGATATGCTCAGCTGGGTACTGTAGGGCTGTTTCACTATGTCTTAGCTAAATTATAGCTTCGAGAGTCTGACAACATCCTCACTTGCTGCTCCCCCTCTGTGATTCCTCCTGCTCTCCGATTCTACCACCACGTTTTAACCCAAACTAGCTATCACAGCCACATGTGCTTTCTCGGTGCTTGCTTGCACCTCCATAACTCCGGCATTCTCTCTCTCTCTCTATCCCTCCCTCACCCAAGTCGCACCAGCTTATCGTTTTCACCCAACAAACAGCTAACAATGGCCTGTTTCCTTTATCATCGTTACTTATTTGCATATCTTTTATTCATTGTTCTTTATCTCTCTATAACATCATCTATATCTCTCGTTTCCCTTTTCCCAGACTAGTCTGAAGAAGGGACTCGACCCGAATCATCACCCATTCCTTCTCCCCAGAGATGCTGCCTGGCCCGCTGAGTTACTCCAGCTTTGTGTCTATCTTAGGCATGCCAATGTTCTTTCCTGCCAGATTGCTGAAGGCAGCATGGATATTTGTTACACACATTACCCATGCGAGTGTGGGTTATATGCAGCAAAGTCAAGAGACAAATGGCTAGCAGGTAGCTCCATCATCCATGAGCCAGCATTTCATTTATCATGTTGTTTCCAATGCAGCTGACATGCCAGAATGCCGCTGATTGAAGGGATGAAGGATATCCAGCACTGACTTACATGATGCAGAATTGTTTTCAGTTGAGATACAGTTTTGAGTTTTCATCTAAATGCTTCAAATGGCACAAAAGTATAAACATTATAAAATGTGGAACTCTGGAGCATGGGCAAGTACACAATTCCCACAAAGCCTGGTACATTACTAGCTCCATCTGTTGTTCTCTAACATGGGGGAAGGAAATTAATTTAGTTTGATTTAACCAGCATCTGTTCCGCCCCCTATAAATAATCTGTCAAACTATGATATTTAGAGATATAGCACGAACCATCGTTCACCCGTTCATGCTAGTTCTAGGTTATCCCACTTTTCTCATCGACTCCCTACACACTATGGGCAATTTACAGAGGCCAATTAAGCCTATAAACCAACGCATTTTTGGGATATGGGAGGAAACTGGAGCATCTAGAAGAAGCACATGGAGTCACAGGGAGAATGTGCAAACTCCACACAGAGACCACCGGAGGTCAGGATCGATCCCGGGTCTCTGGTGCTCAGGTAGCGGTTCCACAACCTGTGCCACTGCGCTGCAGTTTATTGTACTTACCTCCAGCTCCAGCTAGCAACCTGCCTAATGTGAAATCCTGATGGCCAGCTTGGCCTTGCCAGCCACTGCCAAAACAAACCTCACTCTGTTCCATGTTTGGAATTGTGGATGGACCATGTGGCATATCTCAGTAAAGAGACCCTTAAATCCTTGTGGAATTCAGTAAGTCTGATGCCGATGTATGTTAAAAACACTTATGTTTATGTTTATAATTGTCACATGTACTGAGGTACAGCGAAAAGATCTGTTTTGCATTCTATTCAATCAGATAAAATTATGCATAAATCAAGCTAAATTCAAGTACAAAAGGCAAAGCAAAGGCAAAGATAGAGTGCAGAATGTAGTGCTCACCATTATAGCATAACAGTTCCAGAGATGGTCTAATGTCTTCAATGAGGTAGAGGGGAATCGGATATAGATTTCGTCTGAAAGAGACTTATGGAAGGTTCATTCTGAAGCCTGATACACAGTGGAAGAGGCCATTCCTGAGTTAGTGGTGCACATTTTCAAGCTTTTGTATCTTCTACACGACAGTAACTCGGAAAAGGAGGGATGTCCAGGGTGGGTAAAGTCTTTGATTATGTTGGTTGCTTTCAAAAGCAGTGTGAAGTGTAAATGGAATCAACCATGGCGAGTCTGATCTGTGCAATGAACTGGGCTACATTCACAACTCTCTGCAATTTCTTGCACTTGGACAGAGCTGTTCCCAAACCAGGCTGAGATGCAATCTGACAGTCTGCTTTCTGTGGTGCATCTGTAGAAGTTTGTAAGTGCCATTGGAGACATGCCGAATTCCCTCAGTCTCCTCAGGACGTAGAGGTGTTGATGTGCCTCCTTGGCTGTCGTTTCAATGTGGTTGGTCCACGACAGATCATTGATAATGTTAATGCCAAAAAACTTGAAGCTCTCAACCATTTACACTTCAGCACTATTGATGCTGATTAGGGCGTATACGTACTTCATCATGCTTCCTGATGTCGATAACTAGCTCCTTCGTCTTGCTGACTTTAAAGTAGAGATTGTTGTTCTGAAACCATGTTACTTAGCTCTCTATCTTCTTCCTGTATTCAGTTTTGAAATTGTTCAAGATCCGGCCCACCACAGTGGTGTCATCTGCAAACTCGTATATGGAGTTAGGGCCGAATCTGGCTGTGCAGTATAGGAGTATAAAAGGGGACTGAAAGTGCATGCTTGGGGGGCACCGGTGTTGAGAATTGTCATGGCAGAGGTGTTATCATCTATCCTCACTGATTGTGGTCTGTGGGTTTGAGACTCGAGGGGGTGGTGACTCCCAGGACCAGGAGTTTCGAGGTGAGCTTGACCAGGGTTATGGCATTGAAGTCAGAGTTATAGTTGATAAATAGGAATCTAACGTAGGTGGCCTAGTTGCTATTATTAAATATGTCCATTCTAAATTAAGCATGTACAAGAATAACAATCCTGTATTATAGATACATATAGAAAATTTCACCATTGCTCCATGTTTCAAAGGTTGTTAAAGTGGATCATTTTCCTTGGTTGCCTTGATTTATTTCTTTACGAAAGTTGTTTGTGCTTCTTGGATGGACACTGCTTAAGTCCCTCCATTATTCATCCACATGGAGATTGTCCAGTGCACTCTTTGTGATAGTCACTACATACATAGAGATTAATTTTTCCAAGACTAACATTAACAGTTAAAATGCACCTATCCAATGTGAACCCATGGCTTTCTACGTTAAGCCTAATAGCAATCAACCACTGCACTGCAATTATTGTTGGCATGAGTGCTTTCTTATAGCCTGTTCTTTCTCACTATTTTCTCGGTGCAGTTTTATTGTATTTGTAATTTGTTCTGTATTTAGAATTATATTGTAAGCAATAAACTGGATAATCACCTCTCTGCCTTTGAGGTATGTTTCTTGACAGAGGCAGCAGAAGAGATCATACAGAACAATCTCTCATAACCAATGCTCTCGTCAAGTAGACATTTGTTTTAATGTCTCCAGACTCCAGATCAGTATCAAACAATGGGTACAATTATATTCAATCTTAATTCTCAAGCCAGCGATGTCGTTGCAAGTGGAACAAACTTATACCTAGACGTTTTCTCTGCATCCTGAGTGATAGCTTTAGAAGTTTAATGGTTGGCACAGTTTGTAGTTGGCAGCACTCATTCACATAGCCTAGTTTTCTACTCATTTTTCACATTACACGCCTCCACTCTGGGTTTCTGCAGTGCCATCCTCATGGAATTTGCCCCATATACCCAACATCTAATCTAAAACACCGGGATGATCCTGTAAATCATTTTGTTTGTTTTTATAAATTGGAACCTTTCAGTCTATAAATCATGACTGAAGTGAGCCTTCTGCTAAGCTCCCTCGGTTGCCTTCCACAAGTCTGCCATGATGTGAAAAAGTCAAAGAGTTATCAATTGTCTGTGTAACAATATATATAACAGGCCACACTGGGATCTTTCAGTGCAATTCTGGGGTGGAAGATTGCAACCTTCACGTGGTCCGCCCTGTTTCGACTAATGCAATCAACTCGACGTGCACAAACAGAAGATCAAATAGAACAAGTTGTCCTACAACTTTAGGCTGTGCAAGCCACATGAAAGAAGAAGAAGTGCAGTTCTATGCTGGAACCTTTGCAAATAAAAGAGGATCAAAAACACATTCTCAAGGGAGAAGTGAGTTTAGGTTTGGGTTTAGGTTTATTATTGCCACATATACTGAGATACAATGAAAAGCTTTATTTTGCATGCTATCCTATCGGATAATATTCCATACAAATACAATCATGTCAAGCTCAAGTGCATCGGTAGAGCAAAAGGGTAGATGTAGATACAGAGTACAGAATATAGTTCTCAGCATTGTAGAGCAACAGTTCCAGAGACAAAGTCCAATGTCCGCAATGGGGAAGGCTGAATCGGACAGTACCCTAGGTTATGGAAGGACTGTTCAAAAGCCTGATAACAGAGGGGAAGGAGCATCTTCTGAGTCTGGTGGTGTGCGCTTTCAAGCGTCAGTAACTTTTGCCCGACAATCACAGGGAGAAGAAAGAATGACCAGGGTGGAACAAATCTTTGATTATGATGGCTGCTTTTCCATGGTAGCATAATGTGTACTACTCGTCTTTCCATTTGTTCTAACACATTTGTGAATGCTGAATCATGGACAAGTTCCTGTCTTGTGCTCTCGATTTGCCATTTGTTAAGGTCTCTTTCAATGAATCTCCATTCATTTGGACAGAGAAGTCTTTGCATTCAAATGGTCGGTAACTGTTGAGTATTTTCCAGGAATTGGACATATTAATGCTGTGAGCTGTGAACTGTACAGAAACAAGCCAAGAATGCAAATGCCATTCTTATTTCCTCACTAGAGGAACTTAGCACTTTGTTCGTGCTTAGTAAAATGTTCTTATCTTTATGGCTGTCCCTTCTCCTCTCAAATATCCATGTTAGCAAGACCGATTATATTTTAATCACAAATAAAGACAGAAAATGCCAGAAACACTCAGCAGATCAGGCATCTCAAGTGAAAAAGTTAATATTTCAATAAAAAAACATTTCATAAAACAGAGAATATTTAAAACTAAATTAATGATAGAGATGGAAGTTTTCTTGCAAAATTAAAATAAAGCAAAATATTGCACATGTTGATAATAGAAGATAAAACAAAAACCTGGAAAAACGTAACCTGAGAATGCTGCCTGACCAGCTGCGTATTTCCAGAATTCCTGATTTATTTTCAATTCAGCTTTTGAAACACCCTTGCATTAAATGTCATAACCCTTTCCCATTCATTGTGTGTCTGACTTTACCCGATATCTGTTACAATCTTCCTTTGGCTTATTGCATTTCAAAGTTCTGTGTCACCTGCAAAGTTTGAAATTATGACCTAACTTATTTCAAAAGGAACCTTTTCCCTTATACTGAACATATTCATGTGCTTCTCTCTAGTTTGAAAAGTAACCATTCAATTGTCCTCCATGCTTTCTATTCCCATTATTTTTGTTAAAAAATACTATCGCTGCTAATCTAATCCCAAAGTGTTATTATACTTGTGCTGAGAGTTTATTAGCCACCCCTTTATCAAAAACCCTTTAAAATACATATCATATAATGGTTCACTCTTGTCAACCATTTCAATACGAAAAAATTATTTCAAGTTAGACAAGATATACCTGTGATAGGTCTTTGCAAACATTCATTTATTACTCTGTAAATTTCCAAGAGGCAATTAATTTTGCAATGTGTTATTATTGCCTCTTAACATTTGCTTGCCACCGATGTCATGTGTCCAATCAAGTAATTGCCATCATAGTTTCATCAGTAAGTCAGAATGCATACATACATCTCTGCTCCAGTGGCAAAAATACAGTGTTAGTTTTATTGTGAGCTGTCTTATTCTGCAGACAATGAGGATGGCAAGGTCACCCACGAAATGTCAAATGAATCCTGGTCATTAAAATGTCATGCTTCACACTGTAGAAGCCATGGAATATTGCATGCATGTCTAGCATCAAGTGCTAAATAGGAAATTATTATAGATCAGTAATCAGTTCCAGATTTTATACTTTGATTCTAATAATATGCATCGCATCTAGTACTATGCATAACATGCATAGTATCCAGATGGGTTTAGTGTAGATGGGGCAAGTTAGTGGGCCGAAGAGCCTGTTTCCATGCTGTATGACTCCACTTCATTATCAACAACATTTGTGTTCGCATAATGTAGGTATGTTACAAAACCTACCTTCAGCGGCGCTGCAGTTCTGTCACTGCCCGTGTGCGCGACTTTGGCACCTTTGACAGGGGGGCGGGTTTAAAATGCGATATTTGTGCAGTCTAATCAAATCGATGTCTGTCAGGCTGTTTAGTCGCTAAAGAAAAATCGCTTCGACTGCCATTTTATTAAGTTTATAAAAATTAGCGCTTTATAATTTAATTGTTGGAGTAAAATTAAAATCATCTTCAAATGCCGTCAACGCCGACAACGGGATGGATCTCACGTAGGGGACAAGGCAAGGTACACCGTTTATTTTTTCATATAAACTTGCTTCTAAGGATGCCTTTAATAAAAATTTCAAGTTGCGAAAATGTGTTTATGCAAATATACGAACCGGCAGTATTTTTCCTGCCGATATGAGGTTTAAATTCACTGCAACAGCAACGTTCCAAACGATCGCGTTCCACAAAATCCCACTCGCAAGATGATTTAAATGGCCATTAATTTACAGGAATTAAACACTAAATTCCTTCCATTTGGCCTATAAATTCATGACAATGAGATTTAAAAATATTGTTATATTGTGAATTCTTGTGTGAATGTCATTTGGACACTTAGGCTTTTTAAAAATGTTAACCTTTTCTTAAGAAATGGATAGATGTTTAGATCTAGTAATTGAATTTTGTAATTAGCTACAATTGGGTAACTAACTAATTATATGCTTTAATTTCAGGTCATCCAAGTAAGATTGTTTCATATTTGTTTCAGAATGCTTCAATCTATAATAACTGAAAATGTCATTAAGTTCTCTTAATTTTTAAGAAAGTTATGGGTTTTTGACTGTCCTTGATCACAGCTTTTGTGTTAAGTCAATGGAAAAGCAATAGGGAACAAGATGCTAATTTCCGAGTATGAAAATGGCCATAACTTTTTTAATACTGAAGATATGAAAGTGAATTAAGTGTCAATTTAAACTGCTTTTTATGGTTTATCTGATGGGTTAAATTGCAGACTTGATTTTTTAAATCTCAAAATTTTGTAATATTGCTACATAATGGACAGAATCTTCAGTGGGCCCTCCATCCAATGGGTTCATTGGATTTTTTCCCACAAAATTCCATCATTAGAAGTTTACATGTACATCATCAACAGTTACATTTTTTCATCAGTCTACACCAAGTTCAAACTCAGATTGCAGCTTTGAAAAACAACATAGAAATCTACAATAATAACAGTCCTCTCATGTAATTTAAAAGTAGTACTGGCTATGGTTGTCTTTGAAATTCTGAGGTTTTGATGCTGGCACCATGCTGCTTTTTATTTAGGATATTCCCGCTTTTCTTCCCTGATTAGTATGTTCCTATTCATGAATTTGAAGGTATAAGTTCTGAATAATTGGTTAATTTCAAGGTTTGCACAGAAGTGATCACTTTTAAATCTAGCACCAAATCGGCGCGGCACTGGCTGCAGCGGCTCATCGGCAGTCCTGTTTGTTTGTGTTTTTTGTGTTGTTTATTTCGTTTTGGTTAGTCTAGTTTTTGGTTTTTAGTTTGTGTTTTGGGGGGGTGGGGGGTTGTAACGGGGTTTGCAGTCTCTCCCTGCGGGGGAATGTGACTTTTTGTCGTATTCCCCTTCTCTGCCACCGTCTGCGCTTAGGCCTAATGGAGGTGGCGACCTCGAGGATCCGGAGGCAGAGCCCGTCAGGACTCGCCCTAAGCTCGCTCCCGTGAGGGTGGTCCGGCTCAGGGCTGGAACAGTGCTCCCGTGAGCGCCCAAGTCGGGGCGGCCCGGCCCGGCCCGAGGGAGAAGCGACGCCCAAGTCGGGGCAGCCCGGCCTGGGGAAGAAGCGACGCCCAAGTCGGGGCGGCCCGGCCCGAGGGAGAAGCGACGCCCAAGTCGGGGCGGCCCGGCCCGAGGGAGAAGCGACGCCCAAGTCGGGGCGGCCCGGCCCGGGGAAGAAGCGACGCCCATGTCGGGGCAGCCCAGCCCGGGGGAGGTTCGACGCCCATGTCGGGGCGGCCCAGCCCGAGGCTGAAGACGGCACGGTACTCACGTGAGGGTGGCTGGGACGGTGTTCTGGCGGTGGTGGCCTGAGTCTGGGGTTCGGCCGCGGGCCAGCGCCTGCGTCTGCAGGACTGGTGGGCGGCAGCTTTGACCACACCGGACCGCGGTGTTTGAGCCGCGGGAAACATCGCCCGGGGGGTATCGCCTCAGCACAGAGGGAGAAGAGGAGGGAAGAGACTGCAGACCTAAGACTTTTGCCTCCATCACAGTGAGGAGATGTTGGGTGGACTCACTGTGGTGGATGTTAATATGTGTTTATTGTTGTTTTATGTATGACTGTTGCAATTTCGTTCAGACTTCGGTCTGAATGACAATAAAGGGCTATCTAATCTAATCTATCTATCTAATCTAATAAGCAAATGTGTAATCTTTGACAAGACTTAACATAACATACATGAAACTCACAGGGTTATTAGGCTTTCCACAAAATAAATGGCAACTTTTCTTGAGAATGAATAACACAAGATTCTACCATGGAAATGTACTGATGATCAGAGCTGAATTTTATAGAAGAACCTGAGCATGGCCTAGTATTTTTTAGTAAAGAAAAATAGACTATAGTTAGAGGTTGGGCAGACTAAGACTTTATTCTTTAGGAGCACAGGAAACTGAGGGGCAAACGGTTTCACAATCTTATGGAACTGTATACGATCACGAGGATAGGGTGAATGCGCAGTCTTTTACCAAGGGTAGGGCAATCAAAAACCAGAGTTCATAGGTTTAAGGCGAGAGGGGCAATGTTTAATAGGAACCCGAGGGGCAAACTGTTTCACTCGGCATGTGATGTTTATAAGGAACGAGCTGCCATAGGAGGAAGTTGAAGCAGGTACAATAACAGCATTTAAAAAACACATGGAGAGGTATATGAGCCAAACATGGGCAAATGGGACTACCTTAGATGGGGTATCTTGGTTGGCATGGATGAGTTGGCCGAAGGGCCTGTTCCATGCTGGATGACTCTAAAAACTGCAGCATTTATTATGACGATCCCCAAAACTGACATCAACGTCAGGATCTCATGTATTTCCAAGAGTACAGAAGTTGCTCATTGCAATTCATTGCAAGGCAGTCAAATTTTCTGCAGTATTGGTATATAATTGTCACATATACCTAAAATAATAAAAAAAACTGTGTGCGATCCAGTTAAATTACTTCAATCAAGCCATACATAAGTATACCAGGTGGGGCAAAGAGGAAAATAACTAGAGTGCAGAATGTGGTGTGACAGCTGCTGAGAAAGTGCAGGTAAAAAAAAAGCAAGGTCAGCAGCAAGGTAGGTTTGGAGATCGGGTTAAGAGAGATCTGTCCTCAGTATGATAACAGCGGGTAAGAAGCTGAACTCATTGAGTTGGAGACGGTGGTATAAACGTCAGCTAAATGTCCCTAACACCTACATTACAAACTTGCCAGTGAATTTGAGGTTTCAGATTGAAGGCTCGTGTTCCAGAAGGCAAAAGATGGAAAGGGATGATGGATGAAACTCAGTCAGATAATATGAAAGAACCCTCAGGCAGTTTTTTTTTTAATTTAAAATTATTTTTTAATTGTTTTAAGAATTTCCAAAGTGTCTGAGCTTTTACGATCAGTGACCAGCACTATTGGCTTGCAGAAGCCACTTGCAGATGTATGGTACTCTGGTTTTAAAAAATGGTTTACTCTAGTTTATTATAGTTAGGCTGCCTTTTATGACAAAATGAGATAGCACAGATAAATTAACTGATGCTCCAAGATGGTGACAACATTGTTATTTATGAAACTAATTACACTGAGAGAATCTAAGGAGCTTCTCAGAATGTATGTCACCTTGCAAACGTCTGTGAACGGAATTAAATGTAACTTGTCGTATTCCAGCATCTCATTAGCACTCTCAATCATGGTAAAATATATAACAATGTAATTTGTTTACTGAAGATGCTGCATAGATAATATCAGAGATTACCTCCATAATTAAAGCTGCCATCTTGACAACTTTAATAAATCATCGTACGATATATAGAACCAATAGGGGGGAGCTGTATTTGGCTTATATATGTGGTATGGAAACAAGTGCATATACAGTGGCTTGCAAAAGTATTCATACCCCTTGAACTTTTCCACATTTTGTCACATTACAACCACAAACGTAAATGTATTTTATTGGGATTTTATGTGATAGACCAACACAAAGTGGCGCATAATTGTGAAATGGAAGGAAAATGTTACATGGTTTTCAAATTTTTTTACAAATAAAAAACTGAAAAGTGTGGCGTGCAGAAGTATTCAGCCCCCTTTACTCTGATACCCCTCAATAAAATCCAGTGCAACCAATTGCCTTCAGAAGTCACCTAATTAGTAAATAGAGTCCACTTGTGTGTAATCTAATCTCAGTATAAATACAGCTGTTCTGTGAAGGCCTCAGAGGTTTGTTAGAGAACATTAGTGAACAAACAGCATCATGAAGCCCAAGGAACACACCAGACAGGTCAGGGATAAAGTTGTGGAGAAGTTTAAAGCAGGGTTAGGTTATAATAAAATATCCCAAGCTTTGAACATCTCACGGAGCACTGTTCAATCCATCATCCGAAAATGGAAAGAGTATGGCACAACTGCAAACCTACCAAGACATGGCCGTCCACCTAAACTGACAGGCTGGGCAAGGAGAGCATTGATCAGAGAAGCAGCCAAGAGGCCCATGGTAACTCTGGAGGAGCTGCAGAGATCCACAGCTCAGGTGGGAGAATCTGTCCACAGGACAACTATTAGTCGTGCACTCCACAAATCGGGCCTTTATGGAAGAGTGGCAAGAAGAAAGCCATTGTTGAAAAAATGCCACAAGAAGTCCCATTTGCAGTTTGCCACAAGCCATGTGGGGGACACAGCAAACATGTGGAGGAAGGTGCTCTGGTCAGATGAGACCAAAATTGAAGTTTTTGGCCTAAATGCAAAACGCTATGTGTGGCGGAAAACTAACACTGCACATCACCCTGAACACACCATCCTCACTGTGAAACATGGTGGTGGCAGCATCATGCTATGGGGATGCTTTTCTTCAGCAGGGACAGGGAAGCTGGTCAGAGTTGATGGGAAGATGGATGGGGCCAAATACAGGGCAATCTTGGAAGAAAACCTGTTAGAGTCTGCAAAAGACTTGAGACTGGGGCGGAGGTTCACCTTCCAGCAGGACAACGACCCTAAACATACAGCCAGAGCTACAATGGAATGGTTTAGATCAAAGCATATTCATGTGTTAGAATGGCCCAGTCAAATTCCAGACCTAAATCGAATTGAGAATCTCAGGCAAGACTTGAAAATTGCTGTTCATAGACGCTCTCCATCCAATCTGACTGAGCTTGAGCTATTTTGCAAAGAAGAATGGGCAAAAATTTCAGTCTCTAGATGTGCAAAGCTGGTAGAGACATACCCCAAAAGACTTGCAGCTGTAATTGCAGCGAAAGGTGGTTCTACAAAGTATTGACTCAGGGGGACTGAATACTTTTGCACGCCACACTTTTCAGTTTTTTATTTATAAAAAAATTTGAAAACCATGTATCATTTTCCTTCCACTTCACAATTATGCACCACTTTGTGTTGGTCTATCACATAAAATCCCAATCAAATACATTTACGTTTGTGGTTGTAACGTGACAAAATGTGGAAAAGTTCAAGGGGTATGAAAACTTTTGCAAGCCACTGTACTCTGAGAAAAAGTAATATCTATCACAAACCAGCAAAGACTCCCACCAAAGATAGACACAAAAAGCTGGAGTAACTCAGCAGGACAGGCAGCATCTCTGGAGAGAAGGAATGGGTGACATTGAATGAAAGATATGCAAAAAGTAACGATAAAGGAAACAGGCCAGCTTCTCGTTTTCACCCAACAAACAGCTAACAATGGCCTGTTTCCTTTATCATCGTTACTGTTTTGCATATCTTTCATTCATTGTTCTTTAGCCCTCTACATCATCGTCTATATCTCTCGTTTCCCTTATCCCTAACTAGTCGAAGAAGGGTCTCGACCCGAAACGTCACCCATTCCTTCTCTCCAAAGATGCTGCCTGTCCCGTTGAGTTACTCCAGCTTTTTGCGTCTATCTTCGGTTTAAACCAGCATCTGCAGTTCCTTCCTGCACAAAGACTCCCACCATCCGTGCCATGATATCCTCTCACTACCACCTTCTGGAGGAGGTCCAGAAGACATGTCCAATACAACCAGGTTCTAGATCAACTACTTTCCTAAAAACCATCAGTTTCTTGAACCAATCTGCTCAATCCTAATATTATCTCAGCAACACACTACATACTTTTTCTTGCATTACCATACACTTGTTTTCCTTACTCTCTTGTGTTTGCAGTCCTTTTCTTTTCAATACCTTGTACGTTTCACAATCTTGTATGAATTTTGTATAATTTATAGATACATAGATACATAGAAACATAGAAAATAGGTGCAGGAGTAGGCCATTCGGCCCTTCGAGCCTGCACCGCCATTCAATATGATCATGGCTGATCATCCAACTCAGTATCCCGTACCTGCCTTCTCTCCATACCCCCTGATCCCTTTAGCCACAAGGGCCACATCTAACTCCCTCTTAAATATAGCCAATGAACTGGCCTCAACTACCCTCTGTGGCAGAGAGTTCCAGAGATTCACCACTCTCTGTGTGAAAAAGTTTTTCCTCATCTCGGTCTTAAAGGATTTCCCCCTTATCCTTAAGCTGTGTCCCCTTGTCCTGGACTTCCCCAACATCGGGAACAATCTTCCTGCATCTAGCCTGTCCAACCCCATAAGAATGTTGTACGTTTCTATAAGATCCCCTCTCAATCTCCTAAATTCTAGCGAGTATAAGCCAAGTCTATCCAGTCTTTCTTCATATGAAAGTCCTGACACCCCAGGAATCAGTCTGGTGAACCTTCTCTGCACTCCCTCTATGGCTATAATGTCCTTCCTCAGATTTGGAGACCAAAACTGTACGCAATACTCCAGGTGTGGTCTCACCAAGACCCTGTACAACTGCAGTAGAACCTCCCTGCTCCTATACTCAAATCCTCTTGCTATGAAGGCCAACATACCATTCGCTTTCTTCACTGCCTGCTGCACCTGCATGCCTACTTTCAATGACTGGTGTACCATGACACCCAGGTCTCGCTGCATCTCCCCATTTCCCAATCGGCCACCATTCAGATAATAGTCTGCCTTCCCGTTTTTGCCACCAAAGTGGATAACCTCACACTTATCCACATTATACTGCATCTGCCAAACATTTGCCCACTCACCCAGCCTATCCAAGTCACCTTGCAGTCTCCTAGCATCCTCCTCACAGCTAACACTGCCACCCAGCTTAGTGTCATCCGCAAACTTGGAGATGTTGCTTTCAATTCCCTCGTCCAGATCATTAATATAAATTGTAAATAGCTGGGGTCCCAGCACTGAGCCTTGCGGTACCCCACTAGTCATTGCCTGCCATTGTGAAAAGGACCCGTTTACTCCTACTCTTTGCTTCCTGTTTGCCAGCCAGTTCTCTATCCACATCAATACTGAACCCCCAATACCGTGTGATTTAAGTTTGTATCCTAATCTCTTATGTGGTACCTTGTCGAAAGCCTTCTGAAAGTCCAGATACAACACATCCACTGGTTCTCCCCTATCCACTCTACTAGTTACATCCTCGAAAAGTATTTATGTATTATTAGTTTTCTGTGATGTCTATGCACATGTGATGCTGCTAATCTTCATTGTATCAGTACCTCGCCGTCCTTGTGCATATGACAATAAATTTGATTTGACTTATCAAGACTAAGATGCAAACTTGGTTGCTTCATTGAGGCACATTTGGCAGCATAAAAAGAAACTGCTTGCTGTAAACATAAGATTATTGTCAGAAGCAGATGAGCAACAACAACATCATTTAAGGTGACTGGATTTTCCCATAGGGCTTTCACTTTCCTGAAATACAACAATACCACCTCAATAAAATACCCAGTTAAGAATGAGGCAAGTTAAAGATGCGCTTCATAGGAATGTACATCAGATTCCCCACACTTTAGAGCGGCACAGCGGTAGAGTTGATGCTTTGCATTGCCAGAGACCCAGGTTCGATCTTGAGTGTGGGTGCTGCATCATCGATTACAGCTCGGCATTTAACACAATCATCCCCTCCAAACTGGTTACCAAATGCGCAGAGAACTGGGTCTCTGCGCATCCCTCTGCAATTGGATCCTCGACTTCCTCACTCTCAGACCACAGTCTGTTCGTATTGGTGGAAATGTGTCAGACTCGATAACAATTAGCACGGGAGCACCTCAAGGCTGCATGCTCAGTCCCCTGCAGTACTCACTCTATACTCATGACTGCGTAGCCGGACATAGTGCGAACTCCATCATCAAGTTCGCTGATGACACCACTGTTGTGGGACGTATCACTGATGGTGATGAGTCAGAGTATAGAAGAGAGATCGAGCAACTGTCCATATGGTGCCAGCACAGCAACCTGGCCCTCAACACCAGCAAAACCAAGGAACTGATTGTGGACTTTGGAAGGAGTAGGATGGGGACCCACAGTCCCGTTTATATCAAACGGGTCGATGGTTGAAAGGGTCAAGAGCTTCAAATTCCTGGGCGTGCACATCTCTGAAGATCTTTCCTGGTCCGAGAACAATGATGCCATTATTAAGAAAGCACATCAGCGCCTCTACTTCCTGAGAAGATTACGGAGAGTCGGTTTGTCAAGGAGGACTCTCTCTAACTTCTACAGGTGCACAGTAGAGAGCATGCTGACCGGTTGCATCGTGGCTTGGTTCGGCAACTTGAGTGCCCTGGAGAGGAAAGACTACAAAAAGTAGTAAACACTGCCCAGTCCATCATCGGCTCTGACCTCCCTTCCATCGAGGGGATCTACCACAGTCGCTGCCTCAAAACGGCTGGCAGCATCATCAAGGACCCACACCATCCTGGCCACACACTCATCTCCCTACTACCTTCAGGTAGAAGTACAGGAGCCTGAAGACTGCAACGACCAGGGTTCAGGAACAGCTACTTCCCCACAGCCATCAGGCTATTAAACCTGGCTCAGACATAACACTGAACTTTACTAGCCAATACTGTTATTTGCACTTTATCAGTATATTGACCATTGTGTATATATTTATAGAATGTCTTGTAGTAAATGCCTACTATGTTCTGTTGTGCTCAAGCAAGCAAGAATTTCATTGTCCTACCAGGGACACATGACAATAAACTCACTTGACTTGACACTTGACTTGCATGCACAAAGTTTGCACGTTCTCCCTGTGACCGTGTGGGTTTTCTCTGGGTGCTCTGGTTTTCTCTCACATCACAAAGATGCACAGGTTTGTAGGCTAATTGGCTTAGGTTAACATGCAGGTTTGTAAGGTTAATAG
>CM075977.1:10598971-10639886 GCA_038087875.1 Malacoraja senta
TGTAAGTTAATAGGTTTCTGTAAATTGTCCCTAGAGTGTAGGATAGAACTAGTGTACGGGGTGATTGCTGGTCGACACGGACTCAATGGGCCGAAGGGCCTGCTTCCATCTCTACACTAAACTAAACTTGATGAATCCTCACATCTCTCGGATTGTCAGTAACTTCCCAGCACATGTTTCAGCAGAGTTCTTTTTACAATATAGGGTTTAAGGAACGTTTAAGTCTTTCAAACAAACCAGCAGGATAGAGGCCTACCACAATGTTTTTTGGCAGAACATCACACCTGCAACAGAAGGTGAAATGAAGACGGCCTGTAGAAAAAAGAATGCTATTTAGAAAAATGGTAGAGTACCACAGTGGTTGTGCCATTGAACTAATAACAGTGGACTGGATTAATGATCCTAGAATAGAACTTAAATCGCATCAAAACAAATCGGAAATTTAAATTCTGCAAATGAATTAAATAAATCTGTCGCAAACAGCCCATCTCATAATGACAATGTAAATAAAATAAACTAAAATAATAGAATAACAATATGTAAGTAAAATAGAGCAGCAGTGATTAAATGCATGGCCCAAAACTGCTTTCTTTATTCAAACAAATGGGCATTATTAAAAAAAAATGAATTGCAGCTGTAAAATTAAGATGTAAGGTATGACATGGCTATAGGAAGTTAAGGACTGGGTATTTCATGTACTTTCTCAGGACTGCAGAAAAGATTGACAAGATATTAGAGAGAAGTAGTGTTCATGATTAAAGATGAAATTGCTTCAATGTTGAAACAGGATTTAACAAGATGTAAGTGGGGAATGGTGTTCATATGGAGATTTAATGGAAAAATTAATGTAGAAAGGAAAACATTCAAAAGATTAGTGGGAGTTATATTGGTCCCTTGTTGAGACATGTTAAAGTGGATAGACACCAACATTAGACAATTGTGCAGTTAAAACACTGCGGTTTTGAAGAGGAATGTTAAATTTCATATTGAATGTGATAAACAAATTAGATCATATCAGAAAGGTAGGATTGTTTGAGGTAATTTGGAATTATTTTTCATATATTCTAAAACTCAACACGAGGAAGCCCAGCTTAAATGTAATATTAGATTTAACTAGCAGTCTTGTACGAACATTCAATTAATAGCAATCATATATAAATATAGAGTTCAATAGGGTATTTAAAATGGAGAAATACAAAACAGTTATGATTTTGTAACAAACTACATTGGTATGTGCAAACTGCAGATCAGTGCATTAGGCTTTAAAAAAAAAAAGTACATAAAACAGAACATTACCACATAGAACATTACCACATAGAACACAACCCCCCCCCCCCCCCCCCCCCCCAATCCTGGACTTTACACTCGTCACTTTAATTTCATGTTTCATGTATCTTGTTGTGTTTTATGACAGTTGGCAGACCAATTTCCCTCCTGGGATAAATAAAGTTCTATCGTATAAGTACAGTCCCATCAGCCCACGATACCCACACTGACCATGATGTCGATTGAAACTGTACATCTGCTGCACATGATTAATACCCCTCCATTCCATGCCTGTTCATGTGTCTGTTTAAATGCCTCTTAAATGTTGCTACTATGTCTGCTTCTACTACTTCCCCTGACAGCTTGCTCAAGACACTTACCACTGTGTAAAACATTTGTCTTGCAAGTTTCCTTTAAACTGCTTTTCTCACCTTAAGCTCATGCTGTCTAGTACTTGACATTTGCACTTTCAGAAATAAATTCTGACAGTCTACCCCATTTATGCCTCGCAAAATTTTCCATCGGGCCATCCCTCAGCCCGCAATGCTCCTGAGAAATCAATCCAAGTTTACTTTTAGGTATAGCTAATAATCAAATAAAGGCTTCATCTCTGTGAATGAAGAATTAAGTCTGAAGAAGTGTCCCAATCCAAAATGTCACCTATCCACGTTCACCAGAGGTGCTGCCTGGCCCTCTGAGTTACTCCAGCTCGTTGTGCCTTTTTTTGTAAACCCGCTTCGGCTGTTCCTTGTTTCTACATCCTTGCGAATCTCTTTTGCACCCTCTTCAAAGCCACCACATCCTTCCAGTTAAGTGGCAACTGCACACTATATTCCAAAGGTGGCCTAACCAACATTTTATGTACTTCCCAACTATTATACTCAATGTCCTGACCAATGAAGGCAAGTATGCTTTCCCAACGACCGTATCTACTTGTGTTGCCGCCTTCAGAGATTATGAACTTGAAACGTGCTCCTAAGGGTATTGCCCTTTACATTTCCTCTTACATATGACGTCTCAAAATAATGCTTGTTCATATTAAACTCTACCTACCAATTCTTTCCAATGGTTATTTCTAAAAGGTCAAAATCCCACTGTATCATTTGACAATCTTCTTCACTATCTACAACTGCGAATTTTTGAGTCGTCTGCTAACTTATTAATCAGCCCATTTTTTAGCCAAATCATTATGTTACCATAGGAAAAGAGCTTAACATATTAATCATGAATGCCTAAAGGTCTACACAAAACTAAAAGGGTAAAAAAAACATAAAAATGCAAATCAAAAACTGATCTTAATGATAATAGAGAACAGCAAAAGGTGTGAAATAGCCAACTGCCAACATGGAACATGAAGAGAAATTTCAAGGAAAACAGGTCAGCAATAGTTTTTTAATATTGCATTAGTATAACAGGGAACAATGTGGGTCCCTTGAAAATTATTAAAATAAAAAATTAGTGGCATGGTAAATAATGTTTTTCAAGAGCAGCTATGGACATTGTTATAAAAAACAAAATTATAAATATATAAAGTTTAAATATATAAAGTAAGTAAATCTACCACAAATAACATTTTGTTGCTTAGAAATATATATGTGCACGTCTCCAATTAAATTATACTGGGCTTCTAACGGAGTCTTTATTATCTGCAACATAAAATATATTTTTTTCATTTCCTTTTCACTCTACACCTTAAATACTTACTTTTCTCGATCTATTTCATAAATTCATTTTCAAGTTATATACAAGTGGTGATGACAAGGTGAATCTATTCAATTTTTTGAAAAATATTTAGAAGGCACTGGAATGGTTTCGCATTTGCCAGTTCTGTGAAAGTGGTATAATGGTATTACAGACTTAAAGCTGTTAAATCGTAATGCCTCTGCACTCGTCCCACGACACTCATATTTCAACATTGACTGATCAATACAAATCTACTTAAGTTTTGACAGGCAGCGGACTGCAATCTTCTGTTTAAAATGATCCTCAAATGCAGGATTGAGATGTCACCTTTTTTGCGCCCAATCTCAAGAGTCAAGAGTGTTTTATTGTCTTATGTCCCACAACCAGAACACTTAAATTCTTATTTGCATCAGCACAACAGTACTCATTGAGAACAAAAAGTTCAATATACAATACAAATTAAAAAATAGTGCAAAAACAAAAAGCTGTTGCTATAATAGTGTTGCTATAATAGTGTTGCTATAATAGTTTTTATAATAGTGCAAAATAGTGCAAAAACAAAAAACAAAAAGCTCCCCAGTGCAATCAAAGAAGTTCATAGTTCAGGGTTTAGTTGCAGTTTGCAGTGTTCAATAGCCTCACAGTTGTTGGGAAGAAGCTGTTTTCAGGCTTTAATCCCTTTTCCAGATGGCAGGAGTGAAATGCGAGTGTGGCCAGGGTGGTGTGGATCCATGATGATGATGGCTGCACTTTTGAGGCAGCGCCTCCTGGAGATCCTTTTGATGGTGGGGAGGTCAGTACCCCTGATGGACTGGGCAATGTTCACCATATTTTTTTTATAATCCCCATCATCCTTCATTCCTGGGTGTTTGAGTTGCTGAAACAGGCCATAATGCAACCAATCAATATGCTCTCTACCGTACACCTGTAGAAGTTCAAGAGAGTATTTGTCGACTAGCCGAATCTCCTCAATCGTCCAGATCTTCAGAGATATGCACGCCCAGAAACTTGAAGTTACTTTAGAGATACAGTGCAGAACCAGGTCCTTCGGTCCATCGAGTTATCAGCAAGCAGTGATCACTCCATACACTATAACTATCTTACACACTAAGAACTTACAATTTTTACCAAAGCTAATTAACCTCCAAACCTGTACATCTTTGGAGGTACCCAGAGAAAACCCATGCACTTACAGGGAGAATGTACAAACTCCTTCGCACAATAGATGCTGCCTCACCCGCTGAGTTTCTCCAGCATTTTTGTCAAACTACACACAGACATCACCTGTGGTCAGGATTGAACCCGGGTCTCTGGCGCTGTAAAGGCTCTGTCTTACGGTGTTGCGGTCATCGTCGGTGAAGCGCGGCTTCGCCTGTAGAGTGGACCGCACGGCAACGGCGAGAGCGCCGAGCCTATGCCACGGGAGCGCCGCACGGATGCTGCGCGGGGGCCGAGTGATTTAAATACGGCTGGTCCCACGTGCTTGCGGTAAGTAAAAAAAAGGGCGGGCCGACTGCGATGACGTCATTTTGGATCTGCGGGGCTGTGGCGGCGGCCGTCCTGATCGCGGCGCTGTAGCGGTGGCTGTGGCGGCGGCCGTGCCGCACACGTGACTCACTAGCGGCGGCCGTGGCAGCGGCCGTCCTGATCGCGGCGCTGTAGCGGTGGCTGTGGCGGCGGCCGTGCCGCACACGTGCCTCACTTGCGGAGGCTGTGGCGGTGCAAGTTCGACGCACGGTGCTCGAGCCACACTGGCGGCAGCTGTGGCGGCGGCCGTGCCGCACTCGTGCCTCACTGGCGGAGGCTGTGCGGTAGGGACATATTTTTGAACAGTGTTGGTTTTATTTTAGCACGGCCCCGGAATTGTGCGTTTGACCAGGAGCGGTAGATTCTTCCCGTTTCGCCGCCAATGACCGCAGACTCGTGAGACAGGCCTTTAAGGCAGCAACTCTGGGGAAGTCAAGGACCAATTGCAATTTAATGCGTAGAGACCCAGTTCACAGAGCTTGGTAACAAGTTTAGAGGGGATGATGGTGTTGAATGTCGAGCTGTAGTCTATGAACAACAGCCTGACGTATGTTCCTTCCCACATGATTAAGCACAAATAATAAACACAAGAAATAATTAAAATTGTTGTTAATATTGTAAAATTGGTGGTTCCGTCTGTTATAGAACTTCCCTGCCTTCCTTCGGATTTGGTGAGCATATGGTTAATAGCTGAGAGATAACAGCCAGCATGATTTTAGTTACTAGACATGATTTAGCTAGCAAGCAGAACATTTCCTGGAAGCATTAGATGGACCACACACAGAAAGCTTTTAATATATTACTTGCCAACGCTCCAGCAGTAAGGGCATTTACTAATTAAACAATGGAATCTAAAGAACATCAACACTTTCTCCTGGAATCCTTGCCAAGTGGTAGTTTCACAAGGCTCCTGGTGTCTGAAGGAAATAGTAGAAAAAACATATGATTTTGTGGGATTCAACGACTTTTGATCATCATCATCGTCCCGCGATCTTGGATGTCTCACGACAAATGTCTTAGATTCCTGAAGCACCTTCCTGAGGCTTCAGGAACACAGAACAATTGAGGCTTGAGTAAAAAGGTTACAAGAGGTTGTGTGAAAGACAGCGGTGCCAGCAATCAACATGCAGCCCTTCTCTAAGTTTGCCTTGGCACGTTGTGACATAGCATATTGTGGGACAACACAGGAAATGAGTTATGAATAACAAACTAAAGTCTGCACCTGTGCTATTTAAATATTTGCAGATTTGATTTGCATGAGAGCACATGGTAATCGAGAAGGCTAAGTCATTTCAAAGATATGCATGGTTCTTGTGTACCTCTAACCAACTCCAATTGCTTAAACACGAGCCACAGCAGAAGGAGTAATTTCTGGAGTCCTATTGCCAAAAGACATTAGCCAATGCTGACTGAAGTCATGCCACAACTCCTAAAAGAAGGCTTCTGAAAAGTACAAAAGATTACAAGAAACTTGATGAAAACTCAAAGCAAGCATTGCAAGCATGGAAACCACTTCTCAGTTGCTGCCCTCAAAATTCTTGTAGAAGTGTCATAGAGTCAGAGTCATAGGGTGTGGAAACAAGCCCATCGGCCCAACTTGCCCACACCGACCAACATGTCCCATCTACATTAGCCCCACCTGCCTGCGTTTGGCCCATATCCCTCCAAATCTCTCCTATCCATGTACCTGTCTAAATCTTTCTTAAACATTGTGATAGTTCCTGCTTCAACTACCTCCTCCGGCAGCTCCTTCCATATACCCAGCACCATTTGAGTAAAAAAGAGGCAGGACAAGCTTCATACTGCGTGCTTTTCAAGACAATCACATTTCTACATCCAAAATAAGACGTCTTCTCATCCCCTCGGATGATCCAGCATGTCCTGGGATTTCAGCTCCCCAACCCCCCCCCTTTTTTACCATCCACAAATGAGATGACTTTATTCACTGTTTGACAATTCTTACGATTACCCCGTCTTCAAGTCTTTATTTTGTCAACTCGAAGAAACAAGAATTTCCATAAACAAGCATCAAATATTTCAAATTGCCTTTAATGTCTGATTCTGGATTTTCTTGGGAGCTTCAACAATTACAGTGGCTTGCAAAAGTTTTCATACCCCTTGAACTTTTCCACATTTTGTCACGTTACAACCACAAACGTAAATGTATTTTATTGGGATTTTATGTGATAGACCAACACAAAGTGGTGCATAATTGTGAAGTGGAAGGAAAATGATACATGGTTTTCAAATTTTTTTACAAATAAAAAACTGAAAAATGTCGCGTGCAAAGGTATTCGGCCCCCCTGAGTCAATACTTTGTAGAACCACCTTTCGCTGCAATTACAGCTGCAAGTCTTTTGGGGTACGTCTCTACCAGCTTTGCACATCTAGAGACTGAAATTTCTGCCCATTCTTCTTTGCAAAATAGCTCCAGCTCAGTCAGATTGGATGGAGAGCGTCTGTGAACAGCAATTTTAAAGTCTTGCCAGAGATTCTCAATTGGATTTAGGTCTGGACTTTAACTGGGCCATTCTAACACATGAATATGCTTTGATCTAAACCATTCCATTGTAGCTCTGGCTGTATGTTTAGGGTCGTTGTCCTGCTGGAAGGTGAACCTCCGCCGCAGTCTCAAGTCTTTTGCAGACTCTAACAGGTTTTCTTCCAAGATTGACCTGTATTTGGCTCCATCCATCTTCCCATCAACTCTAACCAGCTTCCCTGTCCCTGCTGAAGAAAAGCATCCCCACAGCATGATGCTGCCACCACCATGTTTCACAGTGGGGATGGTGTGTTCAGGGTGATGTGCAGTGTTAGGTTTCCGCCACACATAGCGTTTTGCATTTAGGCCAAAAACTTCAATTTTGGTCTCATCTGACCAGAGCACCTTCCTCCACATGTTTGCTGTGTCCCCCACATGGCTTGTGGCAAACTGCAAACGGGACTTCTTATGGCTTTCTTCTTGCCACTCTTCCATAAAGGCCCGATTTGTGGAGTGCACAACTAATAGTTGTCCTGTGGACAGATTCTCCCACCTGAGCTGTGGATCTCTGCAGCTCCTCCAGTGTTACCATGGGCCTCTTGGCTGCTTCTCTGATCAATGCTCTCCTTGCCCGGCCTGTCAGTTTAGGTGGACGGCCATGTCTTGGTAGGTTTGCAGTTGTGCCATACTCTTTCCATTTTCAGATGATGGATTGAACAGTGCTCCGTGAGATGTTCAAAGCTTGGGATATTTTTTTATAACCTAACCCTGCTTTAAACTTCTCCACAACTTTATCCCTGGCCTGTCTGGTGTGTTCCTTGGGCTTCATGATGCTGTTTGTTCACTAATGTTCTCTAACAAACCTCTGAGGCCTTCACAGAACAGCTGTATTTATACTGAGATTAGATTACACACAAGTGAACTCTATTTACTAATTAGGTGACTTCTGAAGGCAATTGGTTGCACTGGATTTTATTTAGGGGTATCCGAGTAAAGGGGACTGAATACTTTTGCACACGACACTTTTCAGTTTTTTATTTGTAAAAAAATGTGAAAACCATGTATCATTTTCCTTCCACTTCACAATTATGCGCCACTTTGTGTTGGTCTATCACATAAAATCCCAATAAAATACATTTACGTTTGTGGTTGTAACGTGACAAAGTGTGGAAAAGTTCAAGGGGTATGAATACTTTTGCAAGCCACTGTATTTTCAGGAAATAGTTTTATTCTATCGTCAAGAGCAAGAGTTTCAGTGATTTGCATACATTATACATGATCAGTTGGTGCTTATGTTTAGAATGAAAGAGCATACAACCCAATTTAAATTATTTTATTTGTTCCAATTTGTAATCAAGTAATGTTGTGATTTATTGATGCTCATAATACTTCAAAATACTTCTTAAATGCAGGTTATAAATCTTCATTTGAGATAACATATGTGACAAAAATGTACATTATGAAAATCCAATTAATTACAACCAATAATCCATTCGGTTGCTTGAGTACTGCTATCAGAAAATGCAGATCTAGCAATTGTACATGCTTCCTCTAATACGGAAACAACCAACAGGCTTCTTCCGTTGTTGTTTCAGCGTTTACTATGTCCATCCTTCGGCCATTGGAATGTTGTTCCAGCACATAGAAATAGGTCACTGACACAAGTCAAACTTCTAGAGGAAATACCTGTTCTGCTTATCTTGAGGAATTACAAATTAGCACATAAACATTGCACCAGCCAGAGCAAAAGAGCGACATGGGAAATAAAGTTACTGCTAATCAACTAGCTAACCAATAGTCCAACAATCACTTACTCCTCACGCTGATATCATAGGACCGACTTGTCACAGAAACTAGTTTGTCTTTAGATAGAATGTCACATGGATCCATGATGCAAAATCTGACAGATTCAAGTAGAGTGTGAAAAAGCTTATAAGATTTTATTTGGTCTACTTGAACAGTTAAATAACACTGAATTGAAAGGCAGAAGTCCACACTTGCATGCCAGCTGGAAGAGAGCATATTGGACCCAGCATAGTACATGAATATTAAAGTAAAGCACTTGAAGTAAAACTTAATGTGCGCATCTATGTTTCTGATCATCTATGTTTCTGTGGCATTACTCGCAAATAAAATTGGGGAAGAATAGCTTCTGTAATGATCGCAAGGGTGCTTTGTGATTTTATTTCTGAATTTGACTTTATTGCATTCAATTTAAAAAATAATATTTGCAGGACCAAATCAAACAAAGCTCAAAATAGAGAGGTCATAATAATAACTTCTTAATTTAGTTCAGCTTAGTTTAGAGATACAGCACGGAAACAGGCCCTTTGGCCCACCAGGTCCGTGCCGACCAGCGATCACCATATACACTAACACTATCCTGCACACACTAGTGACAATTTACAATTTTCCCATAGCCAATTAAGCTACAAACCTGTATGTCTTTGGAGAGTGGGGACAACTGGAGCACCCAGAGAAAATCCATGTGGTCACAGGGAGTAGGTACAAACTCCGTACAGACAGCACCCGTAGTCAGGATCAAACTCGGGTCTCTGGGGCTGCAAGGCAGCAACTCTACCACTGCGCTACCGTGCCGCCCTACAGTCAGTCCAAGATCATACTACATACTTCAAATTAGTCCCAACAAGTAGTAGCAACATTCAACTGAAACACAATTTCATAGCTGTGGGACTCCAGAAATATGGAGAAGAGCATAGCAATAATAGCTGTTGGAAATACTCAAGTGAGGCAGCACAGTGGAGAGAAACTCCAAATTTCAGGTCAATTACTTTGTATCAGAGCGCAGAAGCTGGTCTTTGCCTAATTCACTTCTAGATTGGATATTCACCTACTTTTCCCTCAACCTATCTTTCTAGTTGGCTCAGTTGTTAGCCCCTGTCCCACTTAGGAGACCTAAACAGCAACCTCTGGTGACCTTGCCCGCCACCCAAGGTTTCCATGAGGTCACCGGAGGTTTTGGTCACTCTCCCTAATGGTTGAAAGTGGTTTCCGCGGTGGTCGAGGCTTCATCTAGGTTGCTGCTATTTTTTCATCATGATTAAAACCGGCCTCGACTAAAAATAGGTTGCCGTTTAAAAAATCGATAATTTTTTTGTCGCAGGTCTAGTCGAAGCCGGTTTTCTTTATAGTCGAGGAAGGTTTTCAACATATGCTTGGGAGGTGGTAGGAGGTTGCAGGTCACCTCGACCGTGATTTTTTTTTTTGGGTGGTGGGCAAGGTCACCAGAGGTTGCTGTTTAGGTTTCCTAAGTGGGACAAGGGCTTAACTGAGCCAACTAGAAAGATAGGTTGAGGGACAAGTAGGTGAATATCCAATCCAGAAGTGAATTAGGCAAAGACCAGCAGTATTTCTGTGCAGCCAAGAGGAACATTCGCAACAAAGGTATATATTCTGCCGCTTTTCACATTCAGACAATAAGTGGCGTATTAGTTTTAGATTCGAATAAACTTTTAAACATCTCCATACCATGAAGGATTTTTTCAAATGCATTACTAAAACATGTTTGATTTCTAAATTATGAAGTCGTTAATCTGAAACATTCATTGTACGTTTCAATGAGGTCCCCCCTCATTCTTCTAAATTCCAGCGAGTACAAGCCCAGTGCCGTCAAACGCTCATCATGTGTTAAGTCACGTGTCTTTCTACCAAGCTGATCCATTCACTCTGTCCCAAATCTTCTACTGGGGACTGGATCAGAGAAATCCCAGCTCAGCACAATGGCTCTCAGATCACGAGTGACTGACTGCACTCACAGCATATTTGAGCAAATAGAAAGGCTGACAATAACAAATATTTAAAATGCCCCCAAACTAAAAAAAAGAAAAAAAAACAATCCAAACTGATATATTTATATTTCCTGACTTGAATAAAAGGAAATCCTTACTGTTTTCTCATAGAATCATACAGCTTGGAACAGGCCCTTCTTCCCAACTTGCCCTGGCCGACCAACATGCCCCATCTATACTAGTCCCACCTGCCTGCTTTTGGCCCATATCCCTCTAAACCTACCCTATCTAAATGTTTCTTCAACATTGTTACAGTACCTGCCTCAACTACCTCCTCCAGCAGCGTGTTCCATACACCCACCATCCTTTGAGTAAATAAGTTACCTCTCAGGTTCCCATTAAATCTTAACCCCTCACCGTAAACCTATGTCCTCTGGTACTCGATTCCCCTGCTCTGGGCAAGAGACTGTGCATTTACCCGATCTATTCCTTTCACGACTTTGTACACCTCCGTAAGGTCACCCCTCATCCTCCTGCGCTCCAATGAATGAATGTAGTCTACACCTATGGTATGCAAATAGTCACCACATACGGGCACTGACAAAGTTACAAAGTATTCATGGTAGCTGCACCAGGTCTCCCTTTGTTCTCCCCCTCCCCCAAGGAATAAAGCCCTAGCCTGCTCAATCTCTGCCTATAGCTTAGTCCCTCGAGTCCTGGCAATATCCTGGTAAATCTTCTCTGAACTGTTTCAAGCTTGTCAGTAGCTGTTTCTTTTTATTGATTTAAAGGGGGTGCTGTACTTGCACCAGGTCTGAAGTACCACAGGTTCAATGAGCAAATTTCAACATTTTTGCTAGATAATTTGCAGAAGTCTGCAATGTCTGTCTGTCTGGATGGCAACCAGAATTCCATGGGCATAGTGCAGGTGGCTGAAATCCACAATTTAATCACAGCGAAAAGCTGAAATTCAGTCTACACACTGGCCAAGTTTCCACTTGGTTAAATACATAAAAACATTAAATTAAGTGCGTAAAAAGTTTCCAGCATACTTTGAAAGTCTGCGTTAAACAAAGGAAATGCCAGTTAAATGGAGTGGAATTCCTGATTGTGTAAGCAGAAGATCTGAATTATTACATAGACATTAAAAAGTCATTAACGCCACAAACCTTATCCATACATTTTAGATTCTTGCACAGTTTAGATTGTATTAAACCAAGCAGGAACTAATAAACCCAGCAGGAACACTGATGGACCGCTTCTATCGGGATGCAAGGACTTCGGGCTGACCATCAGCCTGAAGAAGGCGAATGTCTTGGGGCAGGATAAAGAGGCGCCGCCTGTCATCACCATCGACGACTACGAATTTGATGCCATCCATCAGTTCACGTACCTCGGCTCCACCATCACCGACAACCTCTCCTTGGACACAGAGATTGATAAGAGGAACGGGAAAGCAGCTACAACTCTCGCTCGGCTCATAACTCGAGTGCGGACCAACCCAAAGCTGACAGTGAAGACAAAGATAGCAGTCTACAATGCCTGTGTCAACAGCACGCTGCTGAACGGCAGTGAGACGTGGACTACATAGGCCAGGCAGGAGAAAAGTGTAGAGCCGTGCATGTTCCTTTAACGTAATGACCTCACCACTACTAACCACTCCCCATTATCTTCAGTATAATTGTAACCTTCCCACCCCTAGCTCGCTCTCTAGCTCCGGTAACGGACCACGAACAGCTAGGGCAATATGTGTGTATACGACTACAATGTTTGCAATAAACTAAGAGTGAAGACTACGTGTTTGACAAGTCTTTACATGGTGTCACAAAGTTGAACCCTGCGTCTCCTGTCTATCGGGTTTGTTTTCTTTTCTCCAAGTTTTTATTTTCCTTTCAAACCCTTTATGTACTATGGCCAGCTCGTGTCGTAAGCCTGACGTTCTGGTGTTTGACTCCGACATCGTTCACCGGTGGACTGTCTTCCGGCGCGACTTCCAGCACTATGTCGCCATCGCTCATCCCAATGCTACCCCTGCCGTTACAGCACATCTGCTCCTCAACCTGGCTGGCCCGGAGGCCATGGAACGTTTTGAATCTTTCGAGTACGCCGATGGTGAGCATGCAGAAGACCCGTTATGTCTAACGAATAAATTTGCCGCGCTGTGTGACATTCCCACCAATTGCATTATAGAGCGGTTCAAGTTTTTCAGCAGGCGCCAGAAACCCGGGGAGCACATCGACACCTTCGTTGCATCGTTGCGTCACCTGGCTCGGCGTTGCCGCCTGGACACGTTGACCCCCGACCAAATGGTCAGAGATGTCCTAGTTCACGGTCTACAGGATGTGAAGCTACGGGCAGAGCTTCTGAGAAAGCCGGACCTCACTTTAAACAAAGCTTTGCATGCCTCTCGCATGGCTGCTGCTGTCGACTCCGTATCTCCCCCTGAGGCTCAGGACATTACCTATGCCGGTACTGCTGAACGGCCACGGCGCGATGGCCCGCCACGCCTACGTAGCACTCCCGCGCCCGCGAGGGCTAACCCTCGTCGATGCCCAAACTGCAACTTTGTCAGTCATCAATTTAATGTTTGCCCTGCGCTGGGTAAGACTTGTAATTTCTGTAAGAAGCTTAATCACTTCTCCGCAGTGTGCCGTTCCAGTGGCCAGGCTGTCCCTGCTCCGAGAAGGAGTCTACACAACCCGACTGCTACTGATAGTGTTTATGGCTCCGAATACCTTTCAGACGAACTCCCTGATTCTGATAACAGCTCCACCCATGATGAATCGCTTGTTTTTTCAGTCTTGGGTGCACATGCTTTGATAGCTGATCCATCAGTTCGTGTTACTGTGAATGGAAAGACCTTTTCTGCCAAGGTAGACACGGGGGTGTTTGCAAATGTTATGTCGTTAAGCCTCTTTCAGCAGATAAGATCTGGTGAGAATATTACTGCTGACGACTCCCGCCTCCACGCATATGGGGGGAGCATGCTATTTCCGGTCGGCAAGGCAACCCTTATCTGCACAGTTCTGAAGGCCTCTCGGCCCCTCTCTTTCCTCCTGCTAGAATCTGAGAATGTTACTCTGTTGGGCGCCAGTGCGTGCCAGGACCTCGGTTTGGTTTCCTTCCACCGTGATATCCACCTGGTGCAGACCCCCATGGATCCCATGTGCGAGTACCCTGATCGTTTTGACGATGTATTGGGCAAACTACCCTGCAAGTACGAAATCGAGGTGGACCCGGAGGTCCATCCGGTAGTCCGCCCGGCTCACCGCGTCTCCTTTGCTATGAAGGACAGGGTGGAGTCGACTCTGCGCCAGATGGTGGCGGTGGGCATCATCAAGGAGGTGAGTGATCCCACCCGGTGGGTCTCCACCATGGTCGTTGCTGCCAAGAAGGACAAGAGTGAGATTCGGATCTGCATAAACCCCAAGGACCTAAACCTTGCCATCAAACGCCCGCACTACCCCATGCGAACGGTGGAGGATGTCGCTGCAAAGGTTGGCCCAGCCACTGTATTCTCTGTCCTCGATGACAAGAGCTCTTTCTGGCAGATTCCGCTGGATGAATCTTTCCTGACCACGTTTGGTACACCTTTCGGCAGGTTCTGTTTCCTCCGCATGCCTTTCGGGATCAATTCTGCCAGCGAGGTTTTCCAGCGCACCATGGAGCAGCTATTTGCCCATCTGCCGTGTGCTATCATCGTCGATGACATCTTGGTGTACGGGAGACGTCGCTGAGCACGACCTCCACCTCCGCCAAGTCCTGGATCGGGCTCGTGAGATCAACCTCAAACTGAACCCCAAGAAGTGGCGCTTCCGCGTCCCGGAGGTCACCTACGTGGGCCACGTTTTTACGGCTGAGGGTCTAAAACCAGACCCACAGAAGACAGCTGCGGTCTCTGGGATGCCAGCTCCGGTCAACGTGCCCAGCCTGCAGCGCTTCTTGGGCATGGTGAACTACCTGGGGAAATTCATTCCCGACCTCAGCGAGCTGAGTGCGCCCCTGAGGGAACTGACCAAGAAGGACACTGCCTGGGTTTGGTACCCGCTGCATCAGGCAGCCTTCGATGACTTAAAATCCAGGCTGGTTCGCACCCCCACTCAGAAGTTCTTCGACTTAAAGTGCCCCATCGTCCTCACCTGCGATGCCTCAAGTTTCGGTCTCGGTGCCGCCTGCCTGCAAATCTACGACCGCCTGCAACTACCTGTCTCCTACGCCTCCCGCACTATGACTCCTACCGAGCAACGCTACGCTCAGATCGAGAAGGAGCTCCTTGCCGTGGTGTTTGCCTGCTCGAAGTTCAAGGACTACATTCTGGGTAACACTTTCACTATCGAAACCGACCACCAGCCGCTGGTCACGATCTTGAACAAACCGATCCACGTGGCTTCTTCCCATTTGCAGCGTATGATGCTGCAGCTCCAACGCTTCACGCTTCAAATCATGTACCGAAAGGGCAAGGACATGTTTGTGGCCGACACGCTGTCCCGCGCACCGCTGGCTTCTACTGCCCGCCACACCTACGAGTCATCCGACCTGATGGTGCTAAATGTCAACTTTATGCCTTCCCAGCAGATGCAGTCCCTGATTCACCACACTGCCAATGATCCTGCCCTGCAACAGCTTATAGACGTCATCCGTCGTGGCTGGCCTGACCATCGCTCACCCTTGCCGGCTGGTACTACGCCCTACTTCCTAGTCCGGGATGAACTTGTGCTGCAGGACGGCGTGGTGGTGAAGGGCCACAAGGTTGTGGTGCCTGCCGCACTGCGGGACCACTATTTCCAAACTGCCCACAGCGGCCATCCCGGAGCCGATGCCAGACATCCGGGAGAGGGTCTCTGCCTGCTCAACCTGCAATACCCTCTCTCCCCACCAGCAACGCCAGCCACTCCTGCAACAGCCTGCCCCCGCCCTGGCGTGGATGGCGGTCGCTACGGACATATTTGAGTGGCGTGGCAAACATTTCCTGGTCCTTGTCGACTCCTACTCCAGCTGGTTCGAGGTTGAGCGTCTGCACTCCCTCACTTCTGCTGCGGTCATCGGGAAGATGAAACGCCACTTTGGGACCTTTGGCATTCCTGTGACTGTGCAGTCTGACAACGGGGGCCAGTTCTCGAGTGCTGAGTTCCGCGCCTTCGCCGCCGCCTACAACTTTCGCCACTTCACCAGCAGCCCTGAATACCCGCAGAGCAACGGCCTTGCAGAGCGCCGTCCGCAGTGCCAAGGAGCTGCTGGAACATTGCAGACTATCGCATTCGGATTTTTATCTGGCTCTACTGAATCTCCGAAATATTTGTCGCGACCATGCCATGGGCTCGCCCGCTCAACGGCTCATGTCCCGCACCACACGCCCTCCTATCCCTGTCTCCCAGCGATCCCAACAGCCCGCAGTCCGCAGCCCTGCTGCTGTCCAGGAGCGCATTACCCAGAAACAGGTCGTCCAGAAGCGCTCCCACGACAAATCATGCCGTCCCCTTCAGCCCCTCTTCAAGGGCCAGGTCGTCCGGATGCAGTCCACCTCCGGACACCACCGCTTGGCTGTTGTCATCGACTTTGCAGACTCTCCGCGCTCTTACCTAGTTGACTACGAGGGCACCATCTACCGCCGGTCCCGCCAGCATTTGCTGCCGGTCAACGAGCCCGCTCCGCCTCCCGCAGCCCCTTTTGCTCCCCCGGTTGCCACCTCGTTGCCTACCGCTCCTCCCATGCCCAGGACTCTGCCCTTGCGACCCTTGGTGCCCCGTTCACCCGCTGCTCCTCCTGGCCCCCCCCCCCATCAAACCTCTCCCGCTCGTGTGCCTGTTGCGGTGCCCGTTTCTCCTCCCCGGTCTCCTCGTCCTCCCCCTCCTGCTCATTCTCCTCTTGGATCCCCTGTCTCCACTCCTGCTCCTGTACCTGCTCTTCCTTCGGAGGGAGGGGAAGGCGGGCTGCGTACCCGCTCCGGGCGTCTGGTCAAGCCGCCTGAACGTTACGGGGAGTTTGCTTGAATGTTTCAAGTTTTTTCCTGACGATGTACGCGCGGATTTGTGTCTAGCGTATGAGTCGTGGTCTCACTGTCATCATTGTAATGTTTCCCTTTTCAAGGGGAAGGATGTAGAGCCGTGCATGTTCCTTTAACATAATAACCTCACCACTACTAACCACTCCCCATTATCTTCAGTATAATTGTAACCTTCCCACCCCTAGCTCGCTCTCTAGCTCCGGTAAAGGACCACGAACAGCTAGGGCAATATGTGTGTATACGACTACAATGTTTGCAATAAACTAAGAGTGAAGACTACGTGTTTGACAAGTCTTTACAAAAAGACTCAACACCTTCCACCTGAGAAGCATCTGCCGTATCCTGGGCATGTCATAGAAACATAGAAACATAGAAACATAGAAAAATAGGTGCAGGAGTAGGCCATTCGGCCCTTCGAGCCTGCACCGCCATTCAATATGATCATGGCTGATCATCCAACTCATGTCCTGGCAAGACAGAGTGTCCAACGCCGAGATCCTATCTCGTGCTGGTCTTCCCAGTACGTACACTCTACTCAGGCAGCGCAGACTGCGGTAGCTGGGCCATGTCCACCGCATGGAGGATGGCCGTATTCCAAAAGACATCCTCTATGGAGAGCTATGGTGCAGCGGGCAGGAATTCAAATTTCTGGATCATTGGGACCTCTTTTGGGGAAGGTGTGACCTGTACAGAAAGGACGGGTTGCACTTGAACCCGAGGGGGACCAATATCTTGGCGGGGAGTTTTGCAAAGGCTACTTGGTAGACTTTAAACTAGTACGGTTGGGGGGAGGGACTCAAATAGAGAAAGCTAGTAGAAAATGTGGGAGACAGGAGGCAGAGAAGCGAGGCACTCGGACCCAAAATGTAGGGGAGAAATAAGAAAAAGATAATTAGATTAGATTAGATTAGATTTATTCTTGTCATTTGAACCTCAAAGAGGCTCAAACGAAACTCCGTTTCCACAGCCATACAAACAAAACAATTCCTACACGACACACAAACAATTCAATTTACAGAAAAACATCCATCACAGTGAATCTCCTCCTCACTGTGATGGAAGGCAAAGTCTTTTCTCTCCCCTGCACCATTTTTCTCCCGATGTTGAAGCCCTAGGCGGGCAATGTTAAGTACCACGGCCATTGAGCCCGCGCCGGGCGGTGTACGGCTTCGCTCCGGGCCCAAAAGTCACAACGTTGGAGCCCCCGGCGGGCGCTGGAATGTCCCGCGGCCATTAAAGCCGCGCCGGGCGATTTACGGCCCCGCTCCGGGTCGTTCCAACCCCGCGACACGGGCGGGAGAAGTTGCGTTGCGTTCCGGAAAGTGGTCTCTCACCCGGACCCGCGAGCTCCTGATGTCACAGTCCACCGGCCTGCAGCTGGAGCTCCGGAGTCGGGCCGCAGCAGCGAGCCACCACCGCTCCTCACGCTCCGAGGCCGGCCAGCCCCACGATGGTAAGTCCGCAGCTCCACATGCTCCGCGACTGGAGCCCCCAGGTCGTCCCGGTCGGAGGCCGTGCAGGGAAGAGATTTTTTTAAGTTTCCCCCTCCCCCACCCCACATATACACAGTTAAAAACAGTATTAAAAAACACAAACAACTACATTTAACTAGTCAAAAATAAAAAATAAAAGACAGACAGGCTGTAGGGGCCGCTACAGAAATCCGCACCGCCGCACTACATAATAAACAGAGAATAAGTGGTGGTGGGTTTCTTAAATGTGTATATTTTAATGCTAGGAGCATTGTAAGAAAGGTTGATGAGCTTAGAGCCTGGATTGACACCTGGAAGTATGTTGTGGCGATCAGTGAAACATGGTTGCAGGAGGGCTGTGATTGGAAACTAAATATTCCAGGATTTCGTTGCTTCAGGGGTGATAGAATTGGAGGGGCAAGAGGTGGGGGTGTTGCATTGCTTGTCAAGGAAGATATTACAGCAGTGCTTTGGCAGGATAGATTAGAGGGCTCATCTAGGGAGGCTATTTGGGTGGAACTGAGAAATGGGAAAGGTGTAGCAACACTTATAGGGGTGTATTATAGATCACCAAATGGGGAGCGAGAATTGGAAGAGCAAATATGTAAGGAGATAGCAGATATTAGTAGTAAGCACAAGGTAGTGATTGTGGGAGATTTCAATTTTCCACACATAGACTGGGAAACACATTCTGTAAAAGGGCTGGATGGTTTGGAGTTTGTAAAATGTGTGCAGGATAGTTTTTTGCAGCAATACATAGAGGTACCTACTAGAGAAGGGGCAGTGCTGGACCTCCTGTTAGGAAATGAGACAGGGCAGGTGGCGGAGGTATGCGTTGGGGAGCACTTCGGGTCCAGTGATCACAATACCATTAGTTTTAATATAATTATGGAGAGGGTCAGAACTAGACCTAGGGTTGAGATTTTTGATTGGAGAAAGGCTAACTTTGCGGAGATGCGAAAGGATTTAAAAGGAGTGAATTGGGACATGTTGTTTTATGGGAAGGATGTAGAAGAGAAATGGAGGACATTTAAAGGTGACCTTTTAAGAGTACAGAATCTTTATGTCCCTGTTCGGTTGAAAGGAAATAATAAAAATTGGAAAGAGCCATGGTTTTCAAGGGAAATTGGACACTTGGTTTGTAAAAAGAGAGAGATCTACAATAATTATAGGCAGCATGGAGTAAATTAGGTGCTTGAGGAGTATAAAGAATGTAAAAAGAATATTAAGAAAGAAATTAGAAAAGCTAAAAGAAGATATGTGGTGCAAGTAAGGTGAAAGTAAATCCAAAGGGTTTCTACAGCTCTATTAATAGCAAACGGATAACAAGGAATAAAATTGGTCCATTAGAGAGTCAGAGTGGACAGCTATCTGCAGAGCCAAAAGAGATGGGGGAGATATTGAACAATTTATTTTCTTCGGTATTCACCAAGGAGAAGGATATGGAATTATGTGAGGTAAGGGAAACAAGCAGAGTAGCAATGGAAACTATGAGATTCAAAGAAGAGGAGGTGCGGACACTTTTGAAAAATATGAAAACGGATAAGTCTCCAGGTCCTGACAGGATATTCCCTAGGACATTGAGGGAAGTTAGTGTAGAAATAGCAGGGGCTATGACGGAAATATTTCAAATGGCATTAGAAACGGGAATAGTGCCGGAGGATTGGCGTACTGCACATGTTGTTCCGTTGTTTAAAAAGGGTTCTAAGAGTAAACCTAGCATTTATAGACCTGTTAGTTTGACGTCAGTGGTGGGCAAATTAATGGAAAGGATACTTAGAGATAATATATATAAGCATCTGGATAAGCAGGGTCTGATTAGGAACAGTCAACATGGATTTGTGCCTGGAAAGTCATGTTTGACTAATCTTCTTGAATTTTTCAAAGAGGTTACTAGGGAAATTGATGAGGGTAAAGCAGTGGATGTTGTCTATATGGACCAGTAAGGCCTTTGACAAGGTTCCTCATGGAAGGTCGGTTAAGAAGATTCAATTGTTGGGTATTAATGGTGGAGTAGCAAGATGGATTCAACAGTGGCTGAATGGGAGATGCCAGAGAGTAATGGTGGATGGCTGTTTGTCAGGTTGGAGGCCGGTGACTAGTGGGGTGCCTCAGGGGTCTGTGTTGGGTCCACTGTTGTTTGTCATGTACATCAATGATCTGGATGATGGTGTGGAAAATTGGATTAGTAAGTATGCAGATGATACTAAGATAGGTGGTGTTGTGGATAACAAAGTAGATTTTCAAAGTCTACAGAGAGATTTAGGCCATTTGGAAGAGTGGGCTGAAAGATGGCAGATGGAGTTTAATGCTGATAAATGTGAGGTGCTACGTCTCGGCAGGACAAATCAAAATAGGACGTACATGGTAAATGGTAGCAAATTGAGGAATGCAGTTGAACAGAGGGATCTAGGAATAACTGTGCATAGTTCCCTGAAGGTGGAATCTCATGTAGATAGGGTGGTAAAGAAAGCTTTTGGTGTGCTGGCCTTTATAAATCAGAGCATTGCATATAGAAGTTGGGATGTAATGTTAAAATTGTACAAGGCATTGGTGAGGCCAATTCTGGAGTATGGAGTACAATTTTGGTCGCCTAATTATAGGAAAGATGTCAACAAAATAGAGTACAGAGGAGATTTACTAGAAAGTTGCCTGGATTTCAGCAACTAAGTTACAGAGAAAGGTTGAACAAGTTAGGTCTTTATTCTTTGGAGCACAGAAGGTTAAGGGGGGACTTGATAGAGGTCTTTAAAATGATGAGCGGGTTAGACAGAGTTGACGTGGATAAGCTTTTCCCATTGAGAGTAGGGAAGATTCAAACAAGGGGACATGACTTGAGAATTAAGGGACAGAAGTTTAGGGGTAACATTAGGGGGAACTTCTTTACTCAGAGAGTGGTAGCTGTGTGGAATGAGCTTCCAGTGGAAGTGGTGGAGGCAGGTTCGATTTTATCCTTTAAAAATAGATTGGATGGGTATATGGATGGGAAAGGAATGGAGGGTTATGGTCTGAGTGCAGGTAGATGGGACTAGGGGGAAGTACGAAGAAAGAAGGGGAAAGAAAAAAAAAGTGTTCGTCACGGACTTGAAGGGCCGAGATGGCCTGTTTCCGTGCTGTAATGGTTATATGGTTATATGGTTATATGAGCTGACATCTGGGAGGAGAACCATCGGCTGCCCCCAGCTACGTTAAAAGGATGTCTGCAAGAGAGATGTGAAGGCGCTCAACATCGATGTGTGGAGGGGTACCCAACATTTTGAACACCCTCGACATCGATGTGTGGAGATGAACCAACATCTCAAAACGGGGGAAGAGAAACTGTTGAACGCAGCGGCAGACAAGCGGGCACGCAGAAAGGAGCGCAGCAACTTCAACAATCTAGAGACCACACACAAATGTGACCTTTGCGACAGAGACTGTCACTCCCGCATTGGTCTCTACAGCCACAAGCGACGCTGCTCTATCCTCGGTTTGGAGCAAGCAGCCAACAACTAGGATGCATCACCCATGGTCAGTCATGACCGAGGGGGGTCCTATGAACCTCTGTGCACTCTCCTGCATTCAGTTAGATTTTTTTTGTGCAATTGTATAAAGCTGAATTTACTTCCATTTTTGTTCAGCTTCAAATATGTAATTTCCTTTCTTGTCTCGTCATAGTCCGGATATTCAGATCAATAATCAATAATCAACAATGAATATCCCTCACAGGAAATTCTATGTTCTGCTCCTGCACATCTCAACTTCCTTCCCCCACCCCCATCATTCAAAAAATTGAGCTAGAAACGACAACCGTCTTCAAGGGGCTTAATCAGCCCGAGTCCTGCCACCAATCAGTAGTCCAAGGACACTCAAAACCCAAGCACTGTCTGGTGCGCTGGCAGTGAAGCCCTCCCATTAACAAAAAGACCAGATGATTCCAATCTCCTGGCAGAACACCAAGCAAGGAATGGGCTTTACCAAAGTGCAAGTATTTGGAAGTAAGTGGTTTGCTAATTGACAAATCCTTCAATTTTTCAACTGGGCAGTGGGTAAACGCAGCTGAGCTGTTTGAACAATCTACCCAAAACACTTGCTTACACAAAATAGGATGGAAATGCGCCTGTCCCACTTACGCGGCTATTTAGATGAGTACGGGAGACTATGAGGTCGCCACATCTTCGCCGGAGGTTGCCGGGGTGTTGCCTGCATGGTGGTGAGTAGTTCCCGCATTCTCGTAACTAGTCGCGGCTTCATTCTGGTCGCCGCTCATTTTCAAACATGATGAAAAATTAGCGGCGACCAGTATTTTGACGCCACGGAGAGTAGCGAGAATCCTCGTGATGTAGGTGCAGTGGTAGTGGATTGCCAGAAGGTCGTAGGTTGTCACAGGCTGTCGAAGGTTGTCGCCGGTGCTGACCGGTAAATTTCAGAGGCTCATTGGGGGAAAAAAACGTAAACAGTCGTTTTCAGAACCAAGGATAACCGACCGGTAAAGTTAATGTCCGCTGAGCTTCACAATCATGTATCTCTGGCTTCTTAAAAGTTGTCTCCACTCCTTCTCCCCCCTCTTTTAAAGGACTTAAGTGACCCTTCCCGTACACTGTGCTTTCACCGTCTTAATTACAGCGCCAACCTTCCTGTTCATCGTGGTGTGTGTCTGTATCACATTGACTTTGCACTGTGTGAATTTCACTCAGACAGCGCTCCCCCGCTTGCCCTGTATAACTGGCTGATGAAGGAAGCGATGTGTGTGTATGTGTTCCACTCTGACTCGGCGTTCCAGTCGCCGTTTTTTCAGCGACCTGCCACGACTTGACAGTCGCCTGAAAAATCGCCTAAGTGGGACAGGCCCATTAGTCTCCTTTCTTGAGTCATGTCTGCACCAAAACTAGCTCTTTAGAACTTGAGCTGTTATCGATATTTTTCTTGTTTCTGTTTTGTTTTCTTTAATATTTTCTGCATTATAGCAGTGACTATAAAGACAACAAAATTGCTTAATTGTAAAGCTTTGGGACAACACAAAATGGCGAGGTCAGATTTACATGCAATTTTTCTTTTTTGTGTTTCACAGTAATCATACATGATTAATGAACAGAACCAAAATAGCCTTCATTAGCTTGGCATCAGATTTGTTTTTTTACTCGTTGAAGACCGCAACACCATTGACCTTTCAACTTTGTGTTTTGATTCCCAATCATACTTACTCGTAAATCAAAGCTAAAGTACCAGCTCCTGAGCAAAAATGTATATCTTATTAATCCATCACTAAACGATTCAACAAAAATCGAACTATTCAATTTACGTGGATGTTGCCAGGACTGGAGGGCCTGAGCTACAGGGAGAGGTTGGGCAGGCTAGGATTTTAGTCGGAGTGCTAGAGGCTGAGGGTTGATCTTATAGAGGTGTACGAGATCATGAGGGGATAGATAGGGTGAATGCACAATCATTTACCCAAACCAGGGGAATGAAGTACCAGAGAGATGGACTAGCTTGAATGGGGCATCTTAGTCGGCATGGACTAGTTGCACCAAAAGGCCCATTTCCATGCTGTCAGACTATTAATTTTTTTTAAATGGCGTGCTGATTGCCAATGTACTTCTTTCTAGATTTGCAGCTAGGTGGGTGCAAAGAATCATGCTTCTTGTGAACACACAGCTAAGCAGACTCAAAGGAGGTCAGCAATTGGAGAGGAAATCACTCGGGATAATACCCAGTGCTCTTGGCTGGCCAACAGGTAGAAGGGCGCGCAGCATCGTCATGGACTGCTCTCACCCCAGCCACAGACTGTTTACTCTCCTCCCATCCAGGAGGCGCTACAGATCCCTCCGTTGCCGAACCAGCAGGTTCAGGAACAGCTTCTTCCCTGCGGCTGTTACACTACTGAACTCTGCAGTCACCAATTGCCAGTCATCCCCCCCCCCCCGGACACTCCTTCCCCCAGAAAAATTGCACTACTGATACTGCTGTACATATTTATATTTTACTGCTCATTATTCCTAAGTTCGCTCTTCTGGGTGAGATGCTAACTGCATTTCGTTGTCTCTGTACTGTACAATGCACAATGACAATTAAAGATTGAATTGAATTAAATGTGTAGGAACGATACAATAGGAACTGCAGGTGTTGGTTTATATCGAAGATAGACACAAGATGCTGGAGTAACTCAGCAAGACAAGCAGCATCGCTGGAGAGAAGGAAAGGGTGACGTTTCAGGTCAGGACACTTCTTCAGACTGAGAGGCAGGGGGGAGAGGGAGACTAGAGATATGGAAGGGTAAGGAGTGAAAATGACAGATCAAAGCAGACAACCAGTGCAGAATTGAAGTAGTGGTATTATGTCAAAGGTACTGCACTTCAGATGTGACATTAAATCAAGGCCCAGATTTTTTTTCTCTTAGGTGGGCATAAAACTTTCCAATCAACTATTTTGAAGTGCAGGGAATTCAGCTCCACTTTCTTTGCCAATATTTAACCCCCACCCCAAATGTGCCCTGACCCACAAAAAAAAAATGATTACCTTGAACAATCTCTTTAAATGTATTTGCAACAAAGCTTCAGCTCCAATCTCACCTGTCCCCGTGTTCCTAGCATTTCATCATAGTGTGGGGTATTTTTTAGGCCGAGTGGAGGGGAGACAGATGCAAGAACAAGGTCATATGGAAATGCTAAAATAAAATTGTCAGCCTTGCCGCTGGATCATTCAGTATTCAAAATACAATGAATTTCTGACATTCAGAAACACACACCAAGAAAGTGTTAAAAGTTAAAAACACTTAAATAAAATCTAAAAATTAAAAGCTAAAAAATACTAACAGCAATCTCTACCAGCAAAACAGTTGTAGAAGAACTTTGCCAGAAATGCCGTTTTCGTATTCTGATGACCCCAACTTTCCTTCATGGGCAATTCCCTCATGCAAGTTAACACTTTATGTCATCAGTTAACTTTGTCAACAAGATATTTTAATCCACTTCAGTAGAACAACTATATTGCAGTTGCAGACTTGTTGCATTATCTAATCCTAAGCCTCCAGTTCTTGCTTTGCATTATACTGCTGCGCAAACAAGAGGAAACGTCAAACTTGGTGATGGCATGCTCTAAAGTCGTGATAATTTCTTAGAAAAGCCTCATGTTAGGTCCCCAATTGCTTAAAAGAACTCAAAAGCAATCCATCTCAAAATCTTCCCGGCCATTACACACTTTTTAATTTGTGACAACTATTCCAAAACTAAAATATGGAGTTGTCTAGAATTGTGAGGAAATCAGATAGCAAGAGCACAGGGAGAAGCAGAATTAACATATTCAGTAGATGGCCTTTTGTGAAGAACTCCGCCTCTCTCCAACTGCTCCAAAAGATAATTTGGGTCGATACTAATCAGAAACTAAATGAACAGGAAGATTCACCTTCTGCTAAACTTCAATAGACAATAGACAATAAACAATAGGTACAGGAGTAGGCCATTCAGCCCTTCGAGGCAGCGACGCCATTCAATGTGATCATGGCTGATCATCTCCAATCAATACCCCGTTCCTGCCTTCTGCCCATATCCCCTGACTCCGCTATCTTTAAGAGCCCTATCTAGCTCTCTCTTGTAAGTATTCAGAGAACCGGCCTCCACTGCCCTCTGAGGCAGAGAATTCCACAGACTCACAACTCTCTGTGTGAAAAAGAGTTTCCTCATCTCCGTTCTAAATGGCTTACCCCTTATTCTTAAACTGTGGCCCCTGGTTCTGGACCTTCCCAACATCGGGAACACGTTTCCTGTCTCTAGCGTGTCCAAACCCTTAATAATCTTATATGTTTCAATAAGATCCCCTCTCATCCTTCTAAATTCCAGAGAATACAAGACCAGCCGCTCCATTCTCTCAGCATATGACAGTCCCGCCATCCCGGGAATTAACCTTGTAACCCTATGCTGCACTCCCTCAATAGCAAGAATGTCCTTCCTCAAATTAGGGGACCAAAACTGCACACGATACTCCAGGTGTGGTTTCACTAGGGCACTGTACAACTGCAGAAGGACCTCTTTGCTCCTATACTCAACTCCTCTTGTTATGAAGGCCAACATGCCATTCGCTTTCTTCACTGCCTGCTGTACCTGCATGCTAACTTTCATTGACTGATGAACAAGGACCCCCAGATCCCGTTGTACTTCCCCTTTTCCCAACTTGACACCATTTAGATAATAATCTGCCTTCCTGTTTTTGCTACCAAAGTGGATAACCTCACATTTATCCACATTGAACTGCATCTGCCATGCATCTGCCTCCTCACAGTTCACACTGCCACCTAGCTTTGTGGCATCTCCAAATTTGCTAATGTTACTTTGAATCCCTTCATCTAATTCGTTGATGTATACTGTAAATAGCTACGGTCCTAGCACCGAGCCTACTCTGTGTTTCCTGTCTGCCAACCAATTTTCTATCCATGTCTGCACTCTACCCCCAATATCATGCGCCCTAATTTTGCCCACTTTGTGGGACCTTATCAAATGCTTTCTGAAAGTCCAGGAATACAACATCCATTAGCTCTCCCTTGTCCATTTTCCTAGTTACATCTGCAAAAAGTTCCAGAAGATTAGTTAAGCATGATTTCCCCTTCATAAATCAATGCTGACTAGGACCGATCCTGTTACTGCCATCCAAATGTGCCGCTATTTCATCTTTTATGATTGACTCCAGCATCTTCCCCACCACCGATGTCAGGCTATTCAAGGCTTTTAAGGAGGACTAGACTAAGTGGGACGCGTTGGTCCCCCAACGCAATATTCCACCTCCCCACCAATTCCAATATTGGTGGCCAGTGGGGGGTGGGGGGGGGGGAGGGAGGGGGCTTTCTGGAGCCCTAATATGGACATTGTGGGCCAAATGGATTATTGGGCTGGCAGCTCAGTCACTCAGGCCTGGTGGGCTGGCAGCTCAGTCACTCAGGCCTGGTGGGCTGGCAGCTCAGAAACTGCCAGAAATTCTGCCCAAAACAGGTGAGAGACTCTGTGAGAGAGAAGCGGGAGAGGGTGGTTGTAGATGGTTTATGCATGCAACCAATCACATAGCTACCTCACCACTACTAACCCCGCCTTAAGTATCATTTATAATAACGCCTGCTTCTCCTTCTGCGCAGTACAGTAGCAGACTGGAGTCAGTGAAGACTCATGTGATGTTTAACTCTGTATACTTATTAAAGACTATTATAATGCTACACGTGTGTAATAACTATTTACATGGTATCAGAAGTGGGATTCGATCCCACGCCTCCATAGGCGTGCAGAGTGGAACGGTCTGCAATCATTAGCTCACTCTAGAAAGAGCGCGATTCTTTACTCGCAAGCAGTTGCCCGGTGAGCCTGTTGAGCACTTCATCGCTGATTTACGTTACCTAGCCCAGAGGTGCAGGTTTGAAGCTATGACAGACCAGCTAACTAGAGACATTCTGGTGACAGGGATGATTGGTCAGAAACTGAGATCAGAGCTCCTCCGCCGGCCGGATCTCACTTTAAATGAAGCCATGCACGCCTGCAGAATGTCTGAGGCCATTGACCCGCCAGACAGTCAGCGTGATTCGGACACTAAATCTATCAACCTGACTGGGTTCAATAGACCGCGACCTCGATCTGATAACACTCAATTCGTGCCTCGGTTTGGTGAAAACCCCAAATGCCAGAACTGTGCCTACATGCATCCGAGGCAGTCGCTTTGCCCTGCCTTCGGTAAAGCCTGCAACTATTGCAAAAAATTAAACCATTTCGCTGCGGCCTGTCGTTCTCGTGGGAAAGTGCCACGGGTTTCCAGACCTAACCTAAACATGCTGATGCAAGCTGATAACATGTCTTTGCTCGACGATGCCCACGCTGACGATCCAATTATTTTGCAAGGGGAGGCGAGTGTGCATTCACTCCTCCACGCACCTGGCCGATTACCCGATCCAACTGTTCTGATAACTGTCAACAATTCCAGCTTTCACACTAAACTCGACATTGGGGCAAAAGTGAATGTAATGTCAATAAGCCTTTTCAAGAAAATAAGGAATAATGAGCTAATGATTGCAGACCGTTCCACTCTGCACGCCTGTGGAGGCGTGGGTTCGAATCCCACTTCTGACACCATGTAAATAGTTATTACACACGTGTAGCATTATAATAGTCTTTAATAAGTATACAGAGTGAAACATCACATGAGTCTTCACTGACTCCAGTCTGTTACTGTACTGCGCAGAAGGAGAAGCAGGCATTATTATAAATGATACTTAAGGCGGGGTTAGTAGTGGTGAGGTAGCTATGTGATTGGTTGCATGCATAAACCATCTACAGTGGTGAATCAATTTTAGACATTTTTCATCTTTTTCTGCAGATCACAGCAATGAAGGAGGAAAGTCTATCCTGACCTGGATTTCACAGGGAGCCAATGAAGGGAGGGAGAAAAATACTAGGGTGAGGTTTAATACTTGCAGGGGGAATACTTACTGATGGGCCGAAGGGACCTCTTGGGCTAGTACAGGCCTGTTGGGCCGAAGGGTCTATTAAAAAAAAATCTGATTGAAGTCTCAGTGAAAGGCACTTTTTATGGAACTTTCCTGGCCTGGCAAGGGCCCTTTGAGCCAAAATGCTCCTCCTGGGCTAATACGGGCATTTTGGGCAATAGGGTCTAGTTTCTCGGCTAATAGGGGCCTGGTGCACCGAAATTAGTCGTTTCAGGCAGGCCAAACAACTCATTTCATTTCCATTTCAATTTCAAGCACAAGGTAGGCCAAACAGCTCATTGCATTTTCATTTCACTTCCATTGCCATTTCAGTTTCAAGCACATGTCAGGCCGAACAGCTCACTGCATTTTCATTTCACTTCCATTGCCATTGCAGTTTCAAGCACAGGGCAGGCCAAGCCAAACAGCTAATTGCATTTTCATTTCATTTCCATTGCAGTTTCAAGCACAGGGCAGGCCAAACCAAACAGCTCATTGCATTTTCATTTCATTTCCATTGCCATTGCAGTTTCAAGCGCAGGGCGGGCCAAACAACTCATTTCATTTTCAAAGGGCTAACAAATTAAGGGCTAACAAATCATTTATTGCAAGTACATTGCAGACTCACAGTTCAGTTGATTCACAGCTTAGAATGAGAGTCGTGCCCTCTACCTCGCGATCTTGCAGAGTGACTGAGTCATGTCCAGGAATCCTCGGTTTTATAGTTCTGCCCCCCCCCCACCCCGGAAGGGGCGTTACCTTCATCGCTGTGATTGACAGGCGAGAGGACCTCAAGGTTTTTTTAAACACTCATAACTTTTTTATTTTTCATCGATGGGAAAAACCCTCGGGGCCCACTCAACGGAGGAGGACTGTGAGTAAGATGGCCAAAAATCATAGCGATATATGGTAGCGTTTTTTCTAAAATCAATATACAGCACAGACAGGAAGTGGTGAAGATGAGACTTTTAATTATATAGATGATCCAACTCTGAAAACAATCAAACAAATGCTAGACGATTGAGGCTGAGACTATCAGGCCCATTGTGGGCCATCAGGGCTGATCTCTAGCAATGACATCTTTTGTCCCCAAGACAAATAAAGTGACCTTTCTCAATGACTACCGCTCAACAGTTCTAACATCAACCATAATGAAGTCCTTTGCAAGAATGATACTGCCCCACATCTGCACCAGTCTTCACAGACAATCTAGACCCAGTTTAATTTGCCTACAGAAAAAAATAGGTTTACGGAGGACGTTATATTTCTTGCACTACATTCAGCTCTGGAACATCTCGACCAGAATAACACCTAGGTCAAGATGCAATTCATAGACTATAGCTCAGCCTTTAACACAATAATAATGAATAAGCTCATTCTTAAACTTCAAGACATTGTTCTTGGGATTTCTATCTGCAACTGGCTTCTCGACTTCCTGATCAGCAGATGTCAGTCATAAAGTTTCCTCCACCCTGAACCTCATGGTTGTCTACTCAGTCCTCTGTTCTACTCCCTGTATACCCAAAATTGTATTGATCAAGTACAAAACCAATTTGACCCTTAAGTTCGGCAATCAACGACACCACCTCTCTCAACTTATTGTCAAACTGAGGGAACTGGGTATCTGCTTGTCCTTATGTAATTGGATCCTCAACTTGTATGGTTCATCAGCGGTATCGACCTCCCCACCAGTCTTTGCATGTTTTACATGGGTCATAATAACAATTTAATACAACCGCCTTTAATTACTGGTTACCTTAAAATCAGAACTGTTAATCTACTTGTTTTCATAATAATGATACTTACTGTTTACTGAGTATTTCACTTAAGGTTTTAACATCTTCTTTGAGATGACGAGGTATATCATCCATGTACCGTTTCTCCAGATGACTCTCAACATCTTTATCTGATCCCTTTTTCTTTGGCCTCTTGATCATTCCACTGTTTAAAGCAAAAACATACATTTATAGACAATAGACAATAGTTCAAGTGAGTTTATTGTCATGTGTCCCTGATAGGACAGTGAAATTCTGGCTTTGCTTCAGCACACAGAACATAGTAGGCATTTACTGCAATAGGTGCAGGAGTAGACGATTCAAGCCAGCACTGCCATTCATTGTGATCATGGCTGTTCACCCACAATCAGTACCCCGTTCCTGCATTCTCCCCATATCCCTTGATCTTTAAGAGCTCGATCTAACTCTCTTGAAAGCATGCAGAGAATTGGCCTCCACTGCTTTATGAGCCAGAGAATTCCACAGATTCACAACTCTCTGGGTGAAAAAGTTTTTCCTCATCTCGTTCTAAATGGTCTACCCCTTATTGTTAAACTGTGGCCCCTGGTTTTGGACTCCCCCAACATCGGGAACATATTCCCTGCCTCTAGCATGTCCAATCCCTTAATAATCTTATATGTTTCAATAAGATCCCCTCTTATCCTAAATTCCAGAGTATACAAGCCCAGCCGCTCCATTCTATCAACATATGACAGTCTCCCCATCCAGGGAATTAAGCTCGTGAACCTACGCTGCACTCCCTCAATAGCAAGAATGTCCTTCCTCAAATTTGGAGACCAAAACTGCACACAATACTCCTGGTGTGGTCTCACTAGGGCCCTGTACAACTGCCGAAGGACCTCTTTGCTCATATACTCAACTCCTCTTGTTATGAAGGCCAACATGCCATTAGCTTTTTTTTATGCCTGCTGTACATGCATGCTTACTTTCAGTGAGTGATGAACAGGGAGCCCCAGATCTCTTTGTACTTCTCCTTTTCCCAACCTGACACCATTCAGATAATAATCTGCCTTCCTGTTTTTGCCACCAAAGTGGATAACCTCACATTTATCCACATTAAACTTAATCTGCCATGCATCTGCCCACTCACCCAACCTGTCCAAGTCACCCTGCATCCTCATAGCATCCTCCTCACAGTTCACACTACCACCCAGCTTTGTGCCATCTGCAAATTTGCTCATGTTACTTTGAATCCCTTCATCTAAATCATTGAAGTATATTGTAAATGGCTGCGGTCCCAGCACCGAGCCTTGCGGTATCCCACTAGTCACTGCCTACCATTCTGAAAGGGACCCGTTAATCCCTACTCTTTGTTTCCAGTCTGCCAACCAATTTCCTAGCAATGTCAGTACCCTATCCCCAATACCATGTGCTCTAATTTTTCCCACTACTCTCCTATGTGGGACATAGAAACATAGAAAATAGGTGCAGGAGGAGGCCATTCGGCCATTCGAGCCAGCACCGCCATTCATTGTGACCATGGCTGATCGTCCCCTATCAATAACCCGTGCCTGCCTTCTCCCCATATCCCTTGACTCCACCAGCCCCTAGAGCTCTATTTAACTCTCTCTTAAATCCATCCAGTGATTTGGCCTCCACTGCCCTCTGTGGCAGGGAATTCCATAAATTCACAACTCTCTGGGTGAAAACGTTTTTTTCTCACCTCAAAAATGACCTCCCCTTTATTCTAAGACTGTGGCCCCTGGTTCTGGACTCGACCAACATTGGGAACATTTTTCCTGCATCTAGCTTGTCCAGTCCTTTTATAATTTTATATGTTTCTATAAGATCCCCCCTCATCCTTCTAAACTCCAGTGAATACAAGCCTAGTCTTTTCAATCCTTATCAAATGCTTTCTGAAAGTCCAGGTACACTACATCCACTGGCTCTCCCTTGTCCATTTTACTTGTTGCATCCTAAAAAAATTCCAGAAGATTAGTCGAGCATGATTTCGCCTTCGTAAATCCATGCTGACTCGGACCGATCCTGTTACTGCTATCCAAATGTGCCGCTATTTCATCTTTTAGAATTGCCTCCAGCATCTTCCCCACCACCGATGTCAGGCTAACTGGTCTATAATTCCCTGTTTTCTCTCTCCCTCCTTTCTTAAAAAGTGGGATAACATTAGCTACCCTCCAATCCGCAGAAACTGATCCTGAATCAAGAGAACATTGGAAAATGATCACCAATGCGTCCACAATTTCTAGAGCACTTCCTTAAGTACCCTGGGGATTTAGCCTTCAGTCCCATCAGTCTACCCAACACCATTTCCTGCCTAATGTGAATTTCCTTCAGTTCCTCCATCACCCTAGATCAGGGGTCGGTAACCTACGGCCCCCGGGCCGAATGCGGCCCGTAAACAGAAATCATCCGGCCCGCAGTCTGATTTTTCCCCCCATAATCATCTGGCCTGCCGAGCGCCCTGAGCAGCGGCCGGGCTCCCCGAGCAGCGGCCGGGCGCCCCGAGCAGCTGCCAAGCGCCCCGAGCAGCAGCTGCCGGGCGCACCGAGCAGCGGCCGACCTCTGGCTATACCGCATCCTGCGCAAAGCCACCGGTACAGCCGCGCAACTTCTGTAAACACGTTTAAGAAAGAACTGCAGGCGCTGGCAAAAATGCTGGAGAAACTCAGAGGGTGAGACATGCAAGGATTGCATGAGGCTGCCTCACCCGCTAAGTTTCTCCAACATTTTTGTCTACCTTCTGTGAACACGTGATTTGATGCCTGCCATCCGGGTCGGGATGCGGGCGGGATCCATGTGTGCACGTAATAGATGTGGCCTGCCATCCGCTCACAGACATGTGTCCCGGCCCCTATGCAGAACAAGTTTGCCAACCACTGCCCTAGATCCTCTAGCCACTAGTACATCAGGGATATTGTTTGTGTCTTTCTTAGTGAAGACGGATCCAAAGTACTTGTTCAACTCGTCTGCAATTTCCTTGTTCCCCATAATAAATTCACCTGTTTCAGTCTTCAAGGGTTCAACTTTGGTCTTAACTAATTTTTTCCTCTTCACATACCTAAAGAAGTTTTTACTATCCCCCTTTATATCCTTGGCTAGCTTACCTTCGTACCTCATCTTTTCTCCCCATATTGCCTTTCTATTTATCTTCTGCTGCTCTTTAAAAGTCTCCCAATGCTCTGGCTTCCCGCTCATCTTTGCTATATTAAAGGGAATATGAAGTGGAAATCCAGCTTGACTAATCTTCTGAAATTTTTTGAGGATGTGACAAGTAAAATGGATGAAGGAGAGCCAGTGGATGTGGTGGACTTTCAGAAAGCCTTTGATAAGGTCCCACACAGGAGATTAGTGGGCAAAATTTGAGCACATGGTATTGGGGGCAAGGTATTGACATGTATAGAGAATTGATTGGCAGACGGGAAACAAAGAGTAGGAACAAACGGGTCGCTGTCAAAATGGCAGGCAGTGGCGAGTGGAGTGCCGCAAGGCTCGGTGCTGGGTCCGGAACTATTCACAATATATATTAATGATTTAGATGGGATTAAAAGTAACACTAGCAAATTTGCAGATGACACAAAGCTGGGTGGCAGTGTGAACTGCAAAGAGGATGCTAGGAGGTTGCAGGGTGACTTGGACAGGTTGAGTGAGTGGGCAGATGTATGGCAGATGCAGTATAATGTCGATAAATGTGAGGTTATCTACTGTGGCGGCAAGAACAAGGAGGCAGATTATTATCTCAATGGTGTCAGATTAGGAAAAAGGGAAGTGCAACAAGACCTGGGTGTCCTTGTACACCAGTCATTGAATGTAAACATGCAGGCCTTCATAACGAGAGGATTTGAGTATAGGAGTAAAGAGGTCCTTCGGCAGTTGTACAGGGTAAGACCACATCTGGAGTATTGTGTGCAGTTTTGATCTGCTAATTTGAGGGCAGGATGGCGGGACTGTCATATGAGGAAAGATTGGGCTTGTAATCACTGGAATTTAGAAAGATGAGAGGGAATCTTATAGAAACATATAAAATTATAAAAGGACTGGACAAGCTAAATGCAGGAAAAATGTTCCCAATGTTTGGGGAGTCCAGAACCAGGGGCCACAGTCTAAGAATAAAGGGGAGGCCATTTAAAACTGAGATAAGAAAAACCTTTTCACCCAGAGAGTTGTGAATTTGTGGAATTCTTTGCCATAGAAGGCAGTGGAGGCCAATTGATGAATTTAAAAGAGAATTAAATAGAACTCAAGGGGCTAGCGGAATCAAGGGATATGGGGAGAAGGCAGGCACGGGTTACTGATTGTGGATGATCAGCCATGATCACATGAATGGTGGTGCTGGCTCGAAGGGCCAAATGGCCTCCTCCTGCACCTATTTTCTATGTTTCTAACAGTGACTACAATTAAAACACAGTGGCTACCAGAGGGCAGGAAGTGCAAATCATCAAATTTACTACCCAGAAATACAAGTGTTGAAAATGTGACACAGAACCAGATACCCATAGAGAAAACACAAATTAGAATCATAGAGTCATGCAGCACAAAAACAGGCACTTTGACCCAACTTGCCCATGCCGACCGCAATGCCCCATCTACCCAAGTTCCACCTGTCTGCATTTGGGCCATATCTCTCTAAACCTTTCCTATCCATTTACCTGTCCAAATGTCTTGCAATGTTATTATAGTCCTTGCCTCCATAACCTCCTCTGGCAGCTAGTTCCATATAGCAAACACCGTCTCTGTCAAAAAGTTGTCCCTCAGGTTCCAGTTACATCTTTCCCCTCTCACCTTTAAACCCATTTCCTCTGATTCTTGATTCTCCATCTCTGGTTAAAAGACACTGTGCATTTACCCTATCTACTCCCCTCATGATTTTATACACCTCAGATCACCCCTCAGCTGACTGCCCTCCAAGGTGTAAAGTCCTAGCCCGTCCAACCTCTCCCTATAGCTCAGGCCTTCAAGTTTTGGCAACATCCACGTAAATCTTCCCTGCATCCTTTCCAGTTTAACGACATCCTTCCCATAGCAAGGTGACCACAACTGAACACAATACTCCAAATGCAGTCTCACCAACATCTTGTACAACTGTAACATAACATCCCAATGTCTATACTCAATACCCCGACTGATGAAGGCCTATGTACCGAAAGCCTTCTTGACCACCCTATCAACCTTGCACCTTAACTAGAATACTTCAACAATTTGCAAGCCCTCAATCTTTTTTGTCTCACACCTTGTCTTTTCATCTCTGGTCTTTGTCCAACTATCTGCCTATCAAAACACACCATACCTGTATCAACCTATTACCTGCCAGGCTTTGTCCTGTCCAAGCTTTCACCTCCCCCACTATCAGTCTGAAGAACGGTCCAAACCCAAAACATCACCTGCCTATGTTCTCCAGAGATGCTGCCTGAGTCACTGAAATACTCAAGCACATTGTCACTTTTTGTGTACATCAGCAACTGCAACTCCTCGTTTCTACAACCATATATGGACAGTACCTTGAAATCACAAAAAAGTGCTGCAAAGCAGTGAGATGGACGGAGTTAAACTATGAGAAAATCTCAAGGGTGGCAAGTTGCGATAAAAATAACAATTTGAGAGTAAAGCCTTAAAAGGGAGTCACGCACTGTGATGATCTCATCACTTGCGCAAACCGAGACCAAAAATCATTTCTTATGAAAGACCAGAGTACATGGAAATATCTCAGTCAAATTTGTAAAGCAGATTTGTTCTAATAATATTTTTAGCTTTCTTCATACTTCAAGCAACCTTTGTATTACCTTACTTGTGCATGATAAAGACCTAGGCAGGACAATTAACAAAATGATAAATCTGTAGTTGTTGTACAATAGACAATAGGTGCAGGAGTAGGCCATTCAGCCCTTCGAGCCAGCACCGCCATTCAATGTGATCATGGCTGATCATCCCCAATCAGTACCCCGTTCCTGCCTTTTCCCCATATTCCATGACTTTAAGAGCTCTATCCAGCTCTCTCTTGAAAGCATCCAGAGAACCTGCCTCCACCCCACTCTGAGGCAGAGAATTCCACACACTCACAACTCTCTGTGAGAAAAAGTGTTTCCTCGTCTCCGTTCTAAATGGCTTACCCTTATTCTTAAACTGTGGCCCCTGGTTCTGGACTCCACCAACATCGGGAACATGTTTCCTGCCTCCAGCGTGTCCAAACCCATAACAATCTTATATGTTTCAATAAGATACCCTCTCATCCTTCTAAACTCCAGAGTGTACAAGCCCAGCTGCTTCATTCTCTCAGCATATGACAGTCCCGCCATCCCGGGAATTAACCTTGCTAACCTACGCTGCACTCCCATAACAGCAAGAATGTCCTTCCTCAAATTAGGGGACCAAAACTGCACACAATACTCCAGGAGTGGTCTCACTAGGGCTCTGTACAATTGCTGAAGGATCTCTTTGCTCCTATACTCGACTCCTCTTGTTATAAAGGCCAACATGCCATTCGCATTATTCACTGCCTGTTGTACCTGCATGCTTACTTTCATAGACTGATGAACAAGGACTCCCAGATCCCGCTGAACTTCCCCTTTTCCCAACTTGATGCCATTTAGATAGAAATCTGTCTTCCTGTTTTTGCTACCAAAGTGGATAATCTCACATTTCTCCACATTAAACGTCATCTGCCATGCATCTGCCCACTCCCCAACCTGTCCAAGTCACCCTGCATTCTCATAGCATCCTCCTCACAGTTCACACTGCCACCCAGCTTTGTGTCATCTGCAAATTTGCTAATGTTACTTTGAATCCCTTCATCCAAATCAACTCATCTGCCATTTCCTTGTTCCCCATAATAAATTCACCTTTTTCGGTCTTCAAGGGTCCAACTTTGGTCTTAACTAATTTTTCCTCCTCACATGCCTAAAGAAGCTTTTACTATCCTGCTTTATATTCATGGCTAGCTTCCCTTCGTACCTCATCTTTTTTCCCGTATTGTCCTTTTGGTTATCTTCTGTTGGTCTTTAAACATTACCCAATCCTCTTGCTTCCCGCTCATCTTTGCTACGTTGTACTTCACTTTAATTTTTATACTGTCCCTGACGTCCCTTGTCAGCCATGGTCGTCCCTTTCTCCCCTTGGAATCTTTCTTCCTCCTAGGAATGAACTGATCCTGCACCTTCTGTATTATTCCTAGAAACACCTGCCATTTTTGTTCCACTGTCATCCTTGCTAGTGTATCTTTCCAGTCAACTTTGGCCAGCTCCTCCATGGCCCCATAGTCCTCTTTATTCAACTGCAACACTGACACCTCCGATCTACCCTTCTCGCTCTCCAATTGTAGATTAAACCTGACCATGTTATGGTCACTGCCTCCTAATGGCTCATTAACCTCGAGGTCCTTTATCAAATCTGGTTCATTACATAACACTAAATCCAGAATTGCCTTCTCCCTGGTAGGCTCCAATACAAGCTGTTCTAAGAATCCATCACGAAGGAACTCTACAAAGTCCCTTTCTTGGGGTCCAGTACCAACCTTCCGTTTTTTGCACTAGTGTCATGGTTATTCCTTCATTGATTTTTTGTTTATTATATATTTGCTTATTCTCATAGTCATACAGCGTGGAAACGTGCCCTTCGGCCCAACTTGCCAACACCGACCAACATGTCCCAACTTCACTAGTCCCACCTGCCTGTACTTGGCCCATTTTCCTCTAAACCTGCCCTATCCATGTATCTGTCTAAATGTTTTTTAAACTTTGCAATATGTATCTATGTGACACACATGTTTTTTTGATATTTTAATAAATTCACCTTTTTCGGTCTTCAATATTCTTGGGCCTGAAAATTACTTTTGACAACATTCATAAATAGGCAAGACATACGACAAATATCTGACATTATTGAGTCATATTTCATATACTTCGTTCATAAGTGAAATTGCAAATGCAAATTGTGCCTTGAGCTATTTTTGCATTTTAGCAGTCCTAATCCATTGGAGAAATAAACCAGGAGGCTCCAAGCAATATTCGGGGTTGGGAAGAAACTGCAGCTCCTCTCTTTTTGAAATGATAAAATTGCCTTCCTGGATGATTGCAAAATGCATTTAAATTTCTCACCTTGCAAACACAGGGATCTTGGGTAACACAGGTTTTGGTTGAATGAATATTTTTCGATATTGTTGTAGGAATTCGCAGTGAGCGTCCGGTGTACTTTGCGGATTATCTCTAAAAAGTCAATAAAACACGGTTATTTGAAACTTCCGTTAACTCTATCAGAAATAAATCAAACAAACCATCCATTTTTCAAATCAGTAGACAAATACGTAATCCAGATAAAGTTCCAGTCAGGAAATTAGAAGGCATGCAGAAAACTATCATACAGTGAAACACAACATTGACAATTAGTATCAATTCAATTTAAATATATATAATTATCTTTGAATTTGTATTAGACACAAGCAATGCACTGTTGTGAATAAATTGCGAGAGAGTTTGTGGCAGGGAACAAAGAAAATTAGTTTAGTTATCTCAGTATTTAGTTGAACTTTCTTGATTAGTGCAGGTGTCAGAGGTTATGGGGAGAAGGCAGGAGAACGGGGTTAGGAGGGAGAGATAGATCGGCCATGATTGAATGGCAGTAGACTTGATGGGCCGAATGGCTTAATTCTACTCCTATTCCTTATGACCTTATGAACATGATAATTAGGATGAGATTTACTTGCATCTATTTTACATGATATCACGTAACATGAAATTTTAATAGATTGAAATAAGTTGTCCTAAAAAGCAGCCATGCTTCAGGCTTAACACCCTTTAGTGAGATGATGGGGTGTGCTTACCTGAAATTGTTAAAGTCAATATTCATACCCACAACTCCTCTGAGCCACCCAAGATCCCCTCTCCCCACCAGATTCCACCTGACAGTCACCCATGTAGAGCTCTCATCCCCTGACCTACTGTTCTGTGGAATTCTCTGCCTCAGAGGGCGGTGGAGGCAGGTTCTCTAGGTGCTTTAAAGAGAGAGCAAGATAGGGCTCTTAAAAATAGTAGTCAGGGGATATGGGGAGAAGGCAGGACCGCCATTCAATGTGATCATGGCTGATCATCCCCAATCAGTAGCTGATGGGCTACTGATTGGGGATGATCAGCCATGATCACATTGAATGGCGGTGCTGGCTCGAAGGGCCTACTCCTGCACTTATTGTCTATTTGTATCCTCTGCCCACCATCCCTCCCTTATCTGGTTCCACATATTACCTTCCTTGTCAGATTCTAGCATCAGCAGTCTCTCACAAATCCACTATCTCCTTCCAGCTTCTGCTCTACCTTCACCCTGCCCTCGCCTGGCTCCATATGCTTCTGCCTTTTTAATCTGTCAATATCTGTAGCTACCTATCACTGCTTGCAGCTTTCCTAAATCCACCCCTTTCCCTTTGTACTTTGCACATTGGATATTGACTAAATGGTGCCATTAAAACAATGGATTCATACAAGTTATCAAACACAATTTAACACAAAATCACACAAGAAAATATTATAACAGCTGGTGCAACACTTGGACAGAGTGATGTTTTGAAGAGAGTAAGCAGCTGACTTACAATATCTCTTGATGGCAGACAAACTAATATGAGCTTTGCACAAATGCCAAGAAATAGAGGGTTTACGCTTTCCCATTGAGATTTTTAAACAGTTCGCAAAATAGAATCAATTCAATTCTACTATGTTGAATGGTACCTGCTCTGTAGACCACTGATGTTGCATAATTTCTGCACATTCTCATAGTCAATTCCTAAAAAATAGTTTGTTCCTGGAAGAGAGCAGTTTTTAGTTTAAAATCATCCATATTTATGGCCATGGTAAGCTTTGTATCCTTACAATTAAATTTTGTACATTTTTTCTAAATATATTTCAAGCAGAGCTGCAGAAGCAATGAGACATAATTTACATGTGAGTCGCTGAAGCTATATTTTTAGCTCCATCAAATCTTCTGGGAGTTAATAATATAGCATATATAATTTTGAACTCGGCAAATAGCAATGGTTTAAGGCCTATGATCCCAACACTGTGTGTGCTGTAGAATTTACAAACAGCCATCCACCATCAAAACTGTTAACCACTAGCAGTGACAATTTAACTCTGCAGAAATTAAGGAACTTGATAATTCACTATGAAGAAGGGTCCCAAAACATCACCTATTCTTTTTCTACAGAGATGCTGCCTAACCCGCTGAGTTACTCCAGCACTTTGTGTATTTTTTGTAAACCTGCATCTGCAGTTCTTTGTTTCTATTTCTTGATAATTTGCATAATGTTTGAAGCCAGGCAAGCATTCCCCCATAGAAACTTTATTTTCTATCAATTTTAAGGGGAGATAATACAAACTTAATCAGCAAAGTTAGCCAGGTCAACATTCAGAATCATTCCAACAACTGTTAGACTTTCCTTTTGGCTTGATGGTCGAATGAGCATGACATGTATGACTCCTGGAAAATAATTCACAAATTCACATATTTCTAAAATATGTTCACTTCAGTTTGATGCGAGTGACCGAAAGTGATCTGACTTTTGCAATAT
>CM075977.1:10640086-10710833 GCA_038087875.1 Malacoraja senta
TTACCTGTCCCGTGCGCGAAATCCGTCCCCGTTGTCGACGTTCACGGCATTAGAAGCTGATTTTTATTTTACTCCAGCGCTGAAATTGTCCAGCGATTTAAAAAGAAAATTTCACAGAACGGTCGTCGGAACAAATCTTCAGCAAAAGCTTGCACCCCGAGAAAATATATCCAGGACAGGTAGGAGAAAAAACGCATTTTAACCCCGCCCCCCCTTCAAAGGCACCAAAGTCGCGCACACGGCCAGTTTCAGAACTGCAGCGCCGCTGAAGGTAAGTTTTGTAACATACCTATTAATAATGTTTAAGAGGGAACTCAACTGCAGATGCTGGAAAATCGAAGGTAGACAAAAATGCTGGCGAAGGGTCTCGACCCAAAATGTCGCCTATTTCCTTCGCTCCATAGATGCTGCCTCACCCGCTAAGTTTCTCCAGCATTTTTGTCTACCTAATATTAATAATAGTAACTCTTGCTATCCCCCTCTAGTTCTACTAGGTTCATTGCCATCCTGCTTTGATCTGTCGTTTTCACACCCATATCTCTCGGTTCCCTCTCCCCTGACTCTCTGTCTGAAGAAGGGTCTTGACCCGAAATATCACCTATTCATTTTCTCCACATAGGCTGCCTGACCTGCTACTTGAGCATTTGGTGCCTATCTGTAGTCTTTAATAGTGTAGGAAGGAACTGCAGATGCTGGTTTACACCAAAGAGTTTTTAATTGCTGTTTCTACAAACAACAGGATAATGAACTTGCAACAATATAACACGCCTGTAAAGACAATACATGTAGATAATGTAGATGTATGTATACACGCAGCATTTAAGAAACATTTAGACGTACATGGATAAGGCAGGTTTAGAGAGATATGGGCCAAACGCAGGCAGATGGGACTAGTGTAGATGGGACGTTGGTCGGTGTGGGCAGTTGGGCCGAAGGGCCTGTTTCCATGCTGTCTAACTTTATAAACAAAGAAAATCAATAAATGGCTAACCGTAATACCATAAATCTTAGTACAATCAAATATAGTCCATAGAAGATACAAGGAACTGTACATGCCTATTTACAAAAATAGTTCATTGTTCACGTTAGAGTTAGTGGTCAGTAATATTCATAACAGCATCCCAGGAAATATTATGCATGGCGGTCTGACAGACATGCAAGAAACAAACCATTTTCCAAACATTAGTGCAGATGAAATTCAGCCCCTAATAACTTGTCCAATGAAAGGAGAGTTCACTTTGTATGCTGAGCTGTCTATGAGTAGTGAAGATGCCATTGCATCTCATAGGTCACCAAGGGAGAGAACTGTTCCATTCTATAAAGCTGTCAAATGAACATCTAGAGAATAGAAATAATTATTTAGGCTACAGCTGCTGTACTCTGTGCAGTTCTGATCACCATACTGTAGGAAGGACTTGAATGCATTGGAGAGGGTGTAGAGGAGATTTAAAGGACAAAGGACATTTATTATCACATACATCAATTGGTGCAGTGAAATTTGAGTTGCCATGCAGCACACAAATAAGATAAACAGAACACTATAGAATCTAACATAAAACATAAAACATCCCCCACAGCGGAATCAACGTTTCCCACTGTGAGGGAAGGCAATAAAAGTTCAGTCCACTCCTCTATGTTCACCCGTGGTGGGGGCCTATTTGAGGCCTGCGCAGTCGCCGCTGCAGACGGCCCAATGTTTCAGGCTGTCTCGCCGGATGATGGTACTCCGGTGTCGGAAGAGCACTCTCCGCGGCTTGGAGTTCCGAATTGGCCACTTCCTATCGGAGACCGCGGCTCCCGAAGTCCGCAGGCCGAGCTGGGCGGAGTTCCAAACACTGGCGACCTCGGCGAAAGACCCCAGGCCTCCGCGAAGTTAAAGTCAGCTCCGCAGACTGCAGCTCCACGGTGTCAAAGTCGGCAGTCCCAGCACTCCGGAGCTTCCAACACGGTGATACACAAAAATGCTGGAGAAACTCAGCAGGTGCAGCAGCATCTATGGAGCGAAGGAAATAGGTAACGTTTCGGGCCGAAACCCTTCTTCAGACTGATAGGGGGTGGGGAGAAGAAAGGAAAAAAGGAAAAAGGCGGAGGAGGAGCCCGAGGGCTGGGGGAGGGGAGGAGACAACCGGATGGCTGATGAAGGGGAGGGGACAGCAAGGGCTAGCAGAATTGGGAGAATTCAATTTTCAAGCCCCCAGGATGTAGACTGCCCAAGCGGAATATGAGGTGCATTTCCTCCAATTTACGGTGTTGCTCGCTGTGGCCATGGAGGAGACCCAGGACAGAGAGGTCAGATACGGAATGGGAGGGGGAATTGAAGTGCTGAGCCACCGGGAGGTCAGGTTGGATATTGCGGACCGACCGGAGGTGTTCGGCGAAACGATCGCCAAGCCTCCGCTTGGTCTCACCGATGTAGATCAGCTGGCATCTAGAGCAGCGGATGCAATAGATGAGGTTGGAGGAGATGCAGGTGAATCTCTGTCGCACCTGGAACGACTGCTTGGGTCCTTGAATGGAGTAGAGGGGGGAGGTGAAGGGACAAGTGTTGCATCTCTTGCAGTTGCAAGGGAAAGTACCAAGGGAGGGGGTGGTATGGGAGGGAAGGGAAGAATTGACAAGGGAGTTACGGAGGGAGCGGTCTTTGCGGAAGGCAGACATGGGGGGAGATGGGAAGATGTGGCGAGTGGTGGGGTCACGTTGGAGGTGGTGAAACTGACGGAGGATCACTTGTTGTATGTGACGGCTGGTGGGGTGAAAGGTGAGGACTAGGGGGACTCTGCCCTTGTTGTGAGTGGGGGGATGGGGAGAGAGAGCAGTGTTGCGGGGTATGGCAGAGACCCTGGTGCGAGCCTCATCTATGGTGGAGGAGGGGAACCCCCGTTCCCTGAAGAATGAGGACATTTCAGATGCCCTGGTGTGGAACGCCTCATCCTGGGAGCAGATGCGGCGTAGACGGAGGAATTGGGAGTGGGGGATGGAGTCCTTACAGGAAGCAGGGTGGGACGAAGTGTAGTCCAGATAGCCATAGGAGTCGGTAGGTTTGTAGTCCACTACAAACCTACCGACTCCCATGGCTACCTGGACTACACTACAAACCTACCTTGCTGTCCCCTCCCCTTCATCAGCCATCCGGTTGTCTCCTCCCCTCCTCGGGCTCCTCTTCCGCCTTTTTCCTTTTTTCCTTTCTTCTCCCCACCCCCTATCAGTCTGAATAAGGGTTTCGGCCCGAAACGTTACCTATTTCCTTCGCTCCATAGATGCTGCTGCACCCGCTGAGTTTCTCCAGCATTTTTGTGTACCTTCGATTTTCCAGCATCTGCAGTTCCTTCTTTAACACTTTCCAACACAGTGATCCTAGTAAGGCATCGGCCGCTCCGCAATGGTACCTCAGTGCTGTGCCGGCGCTGAAGCTGAAGGTCTGGCCGGTCTCCGGCAGGAAAGGCCGCGCCAATCCAGATGGTAGGCCGCAAGGAGGGGACGAAGATGCGGCTCAGGAAAGACGCATCCTCGACCCAGGTAGCGACTGTGAAAAACAGTTCCCCCTTCCCCCCCACCCCACATAAAACGACTAAAAGACCTCCACAACAAACCTTTTTGACGGACTAAAATTTTTAAAAAGGATGAAAGTACGAACAGCTGAAGGCGAGGCTGAAACACTCAATGACGCCACCACTCGGGAATACCGGGAATTTGCCTGGGATGGATCAATGGGTAAGTTAGGTTTGTTTTGCTTGGAGCAGAGAAGGAAACATGTATGGAAGCAAACTCCAAGGAATGGCAATTATATGAGACAAGTGTTAAATTAATTAATTAAATAAAATTAAAAGAAAAAATGTGAAAGTACAGGTAAACTTGATTGGAAGATCATTTCAGCAAATTGGATGCAATGATGAGGATATGGAATAGGCAAATGATTCATCCAGGGCCAGGTGTAACATAGAATTTTAATCTAATGAGATACCCCAGTTGTTGGTTTGAATTAATTATTTTACAAATCTTATACATTTTTTTAAATTTCTAAATTTTTTTAATGAAAAATAATTGAGACATAAGGATCGCATTTAAAAATGAAAAGGAGGTAGAGATTCGATATTCTATAAGATATATCATATGCAACTAATTCATGCCGGACTGTGGCTGTGATTCTGACTATAATTGCTTATATTTTTGGATATTTGTGACACTGACTGAGATTTGTTTCTTCTCTCTGTACGCATCTTTGGTTCTGTATCTAGTATATGGCATGAAACATAGCTTCACACATTTTGTAATCTCTAGATGTGACTTTTCCAGCTCCCTCCTGTCAATATTCATTTATTGCTCTCTCCATAACCTCATCCAAAACTCTGCCGTCCTTGTTCTAACACACTTCATCTCATTACTCCTTCGCTCCCATGCTCGTGAATCTACTTGGGTACCCAGTTAGGCAGCCTCTTGATTTTAAGTCTTTCATATTTGTTAGCAAATCTCTGTCAACTCCTCGTTCACTATAACACTTCTCTAATTTTGATTTCCGAATCATCCGTGAATTTAAGCTCTTCAGTATGAGTGGCTGTGCCTTCAGCTGCCTTGGTTTATTGTACAAACATGCAAATTCATGATGCTGGATTACAAAAGAAAAAGACACAAAGTGCTGGAGTAACTCAGCGGGTCAGGCAGAATCCCTGGAGAACATGGATAGGTAAAGTTTCAGATTGGGACCCTTCTTCAAACTAATTTTATTCTTCCTTTAACTGCTTCTCAATACTCTCCTTTTTGACCTTTTACTGTAGTTTAAACTTTGGCTCAACATCTCCTTTGTGCCTAAGCACCGTTTTTATTTATTGATATGCTAATATACACTGCTATGAGATATTTTACTCCATTAAACCTGGCAGATAAATGCAAGTTAGTATTGTGGTTGTAGTATTAATAAAACATTTTTGCACTTAAGATTTGATTTACATCGATCATTTTAGTTTGTTTTTGCACTATTTGTATCCTCAGAAAACTGTTAATATGATGATCTTGCTTCTCCTGCTATACCCTTACTTAAAATGATGTTCCATTTGTCCATTGCAATGTTCTCAGAAATAGAATTTTGTTATGCAAAATATAATGCACTATTATTTTCACAATTGAAATGCTTGACTTTTATTGCCTTCGCCTCTCCTTCAGAGTAAAATTCTCTATCATTCCGAAGACAATCTTATAACAGGCCAAATTTAATTTCAGTATACTCAGGTACCATAACTTACACCACAGTTTGAAACGGTGGCTTTAGTTTAATTTGAAAATTCAAGTGGCATAAAATGTTTTTTCTTCAACCTAGAAAACCAGTAGAAGAATTTCCATTTTACCTTCCTTTAAGCACTCATCCTTGTCCATTGGCATATATAAATTGACACCCTACACCAGTACATCAGCGAGATTTGGAGGGTTTTTAATTATTCTGTGCTTTGTAATATCAGTCGTCATTTAAAAGGAAAACAAATCTGATATTATTCACATTTAGTTAGGATACTAATTAACCATAACCTATTTGAATGCATTGGCTCATCAATTTACTCCCTCAGTTCCTTAGACAAAAACAACTCTGAAATTGAACAGATAACACAAAGAGAAAAGCTGACTAATATCTAACAGTGCCTGAAAATTTATTTCACTCTTCAATGCGTCATTGTGTATTGTGTTTACAGGCCTGTTATGCTGCTGCTGGTAAGAATTTCATTATTCCATTTTTGATTGAAAAATATAGCATGGAAATGGACCCTTCATCCCTCTAAGTTCACGCCAACCATCGATCACCCATTCACACTGGTTCTACGTAATCCCACTCTTGCATCCCACACACACTAGCGGCAGTTTTACACGGGGCAATTAACCTACAACCCTGGACATCTTTGCGACATGGGAGGAAACCGGATCACCCGGACGAATCCTACATGGTCACAGGGCGAACGTGCAAACTCCATACAGACAGCACCCGAGGAACTTTCCACCTTTTTTGGAACTGCTCATAAATGCATTTTTAAAATTCTCTCCTTAACTATAATTCAGACTGAAACCTAAGTTTTAGTTTTGAAGGGATATTGTAATCTCGGAGAATTTGTACCTCACAAGCACTATCAAAGGAAATAGGAAATGAATCAAAGCTCTGGAGCAGCAAAGCTTCTTCTTAATCCCAATTTTCACTCTCCCCACCAAGTTACCATCAGTACATTCATTCCAAGTGATTCCCTCTTCTCCCCTCTCCCATCGGGCAGAAGATTCAAAACCTTGAAAGCACATACCACCAGATTCAAGATCAGCTTCTTCCCTGTTACTGAACGTTCCTCCCATAAGCTAAGCGGGTAGTACCAATCGTCCATCCTATCTCATTGTGGATCTTGCACTTTTACTCTGCAACTGTAATGCTCTAATAGCTTTAATGTTCTATACAGTCACGTGCCATTTTTTGCACTAGTGTTATGGTTATTCATTTATTGATTTTTTGTTTATTATATATTTGCTTATTCTCATGGTCATACAGCGTGGAAACGTGCCCTTCGGCCCAACTTGCCCACACCGACCAACATGTCCCAACTACACTAGTCCCACCTGCCTGTACTTGGCCCATTTTCCTCTAAACCTGCCCTATCCATGTATCTGTCTAAATGTTTTTTATATGTTGCGATATGTATCTATGTGATACACATGTTTTTTTAAATAATATAATTCTCTATATACTACCAAAATGTAATTTACGCACTCCTATTTTTGGAATAACGTGCACAAATTTATCCTAGCACCGTATGGCAGCGTAGTCGCATGCGGCGCTTGGCATATGTTTGATTTATATCTTAAAACGCGAGGAGCACGAATTCTGCATGCTGAAATTTTTCCTTTTGCTCCATCTATTGTACTAGTTCGTGTATGGCTTGATGGCTTGATTGCGGTCATGAATTGCAGTGCAATTCGACTGGATAGCATGCAAACAAAGCTTTTCACCTTAACTCGGTACAGATGACAATAATAATAATAAACCAAGTCAAACATCCTCTTTCTCAGAACTTGCCCTTACGCAGATACAAGAGTACATTGGGTATTTATGTCCCTTGACAATGCACTTAACAACTTCCCTTTGTGCAGCAAATAATGCTGCTATTCTCCTTCATTAATTGATCTTACAATTAAAGTCAAGTACAAATTCCTAGCTATTTTCCAGCAGTGGATTGTTACTAAAAAAATGTGATTAACGTCCAATTAAACGTACGGTTGATTGGTACATAAAATGCAAATGTTAATGCTAAGAATAGAAATAATTCTTTCACATAAAATTATTGCACAGATAATCCTATTAGTATCCTTCGGTATGGTTAGTAATTCCCCTCTATCTGATTTAATCTTTTGGATCGTATGTTCTTTTTCTCGTTTTTTTAGCTGACGAGCCAAAAGTTTATGCGGTTTATCCCCAAATTCAAAGTGTTCCTGTTTTGTAATTTGGAAAAGTCTTATAAGTTTGGCTGATAATAGTTTATTTAATTTAAATTTCAAAATTATTATTTTATTATGTTTATCTATTGATGGATCTTTAGCATTATCTATATCTATTTGTCTAATAAGTTATTCTAACTGCCTTTGTTCATTCTTATCCTTTTTATTTTGAAAAGCTTGGTATGAGATTATAACACCTCTAATAAAGGATATTAATAAAAGATTTGCGCAATTTTATGAGAATTTGTACACATCTAAAACGACAACGGACTCCAATAAAATTACAGAGTTCTTGGATAATTGTAATCTTCCAAAGTTAGAGTTGAAGGAAAAAGAGGAATTGGGTGCACAAATTTCAATCAAGGAATTCGAAGACACAATAAATTCATTAAAGAATGGAAAAACTCCAGGTCCTGATGGATTTACTAATGAATTTTATAAAAGCGTTCATGACAAAATTATACCACGGTTACAAAAAATGTATCAATATGCTTTTAAAAAACAAATATTACCTGATACATTAGCTGAATCAACGATCACACTATTGGATGAAGCAATGCAGATAAAAGCTGAATCAGCAAACTTAATATCATATTTGTATAATATTATCTTAAATGTAGAAATACCATCTACGGAAGGTATTAGAAGAGACTGGGAACAAGAATTAGCTATTAAAATCTCAAAGGAAAGGTGGAAGGAACATTTATTAAACGTGCTTAAATGTTCGATTAATGTAAGACACACTTTAATACAATTTAAAATTTTACATAGATTATATTATTCAAAAACTAAAATTAATAAAAAATTCCCCAATGTATCATCCATTTGTGATAAATGTCAATCTCAAGAAGCTACTATAGCGCACTCATTTGTTTTTTGTACAAAAATTCAAAAATTTTGGATTTACATTTTTGAAATCTTTACAAAATTATTTAAAATAAAACTGATACCAAAAGCAGAATGGATTATCTTCGGAACAATAGAAGATAGTCCTGAACTAAATGTGTTTCAAAAGAAATTAATAGATTACGGGTTAATAACTGGAAAAAAGTTAATCCTAAAATTCTGGAAAAACGCTCCAATACCAACTATAAACATGTGGATTTCAAATATGTTTGAAACATTATACCTAGAAGAGATAAGACTCCTCCTGGCAGGTAAACTAGATCACTTCCACCTGACGTGGTCTGCATTTATAGAATTATTACAAGTATAGGGTGCAAAAGTACTTTAAAAAACAAACTGAGGTCAGGTAAAGGGGGATGAAAGCTGGAGAGTTGGTATATCCCATTTGCGTGATGCTTATAACAAAGTATTTGTTTTTCTCTTTTTTCCTCTTTCTCTTTTTTTGCTTCTTTAGGGTCTATCTCTTAATCCTTTCTTTTTAATTTCTTTTCTACAGGGTCTCTGTTCTTTCTTGTTGTCACGTCTTTACACCTTCACTATTTTCCTTCACTTTCTCTTTTTTCTTAATCTCAACCTTTCCTTTTTATCAGTGTAAAAAATGACGGAGTACATTAATTGTAATAAGATATACATGATGTGTACTAATGTAATTGGTTGTAATGTAATGTACTTCTAATTTTAAAAAAAATATATAATAATAATAATAATAATAATAATAATCCTATTAGATTCAATTGGATGTTGATTTCCTTTTATGAAGTTTGTTATTATACAGCAAGAGTCACAGGTGAAAAGCAATTTACTGAATCAATCAGAATCTCAATGTAAAAACTGGTCTACATATTAAGTAATCAAATATTTATCCATTGTTACCACTTACAAAGGTCTCCATCTGCCTTAAAATGAAATCCATAATACCGGTGCCCAAGAAGGCCTAGGTGACTTGCCTCAATGACTACTAATTGTTGGACTCACGTCCTTGGTGATTAAGTGCCCTGACTTCGCTACTACCATATGGACAGGAACTTGATACATAGATACATAGAAAATAGGTGCAGGAGTAGGCCATTCGGCCCTTCGAGCCTGCACCGCCATTCAATACGATCATGGCTGATCATCCAACTCAGTATCCCGTACCTGCCTTCTCTCCATACCCCCTGATCCCTTTAGCCACAAGGGCCACATCTAATTCCCTCTTAAATATAGCCAATGAACTGGCCTCAACTACCCTCTGTGGCAGAGAGTTCCAGAGATTCACCACTCTCTGTGTGAAAAAGTTTTTCCTCATCTCGGTCTTAAAGGATTTCCCCCTTATCCTTAAGCTGTGACCCCTTGTCCTGGACTTCCCCAACATCGGGAACAATCTTCCTGCATCTAGCCTGTCCAACCCCATAAGAATCTTGTACGTTTCTATAAGATCCCCTCTCAATCTCCTAAATTCTAGCGAGTATAAGCCAAGTCTATCCAGTCTTTCTTCATATGAAAGTCCTGACATCCCAGGAATCAGTCTGGTGAACCTTCTCTGCACTCCCTCTATGGCTATAATGTCCTTCCTCAGATTTGGAGACCAAAACTGTACGCAATACTCCAGGTGTGGTCTCACCAAGACCCTGTACAACTGCAGTAGAACCTCGCTGCTCCTATACTCAAATCCTCTTGCTATGAAGGCCAACATACCATTCGCTTTCTTCACTGCCTGCTGCACCTGCATGCCTACTTTCAATGACTGGTGTACCATGACACCCAGGTCTCGCTGCATCTCCCCATTTCCTAATCGGCCACCATTTAGATAATAGTCTGCCTTCCCGTTTTTGCTACCAAAGTGGATAACCTCACATTTATCCACATTATACTGCATCTGCCAAACATTTGCCCACTCACCCAGCCTATCCAAGTCACCTTGCAGTCTCCTAGCATCCTCCTCACAGCTAACACTGCCCCCCAGCTTAGTGTCATCCGCAAACTTGGAGATGTTGCTTTCAATTCCCTCGTCCAGATCATTAATATAAATTGTAAATAGCTGGGGTCCCAGCACTGAGCCTTGCGGTACCCCACTAGTCACTGCCTGCCATTGTGAAAAGGACCCGTTTACTCCTACTCTTTGCTTCCTGTTTGCCAGCCAGTTCTCTATCCACATCAATACTGAACCCCCAATACCGTGTGATTTAAGTTTGTATCCTAATCTCTTATGTGGTACCTTGTCGAAAGCCTTCTGAAAGTCCAGATACAACACATCCACTGGTTCTCCCCTATCCACTCTACTAGTTACATCCTCGAAAAATTCTATAAGATTCGTCAGACACGATTTACCTTTCGTAAATCCATGCTGACTTTGTCCAATGATTTCACCACTTTCCAAATGTGCTGCTATCCCATCTTTAATAACTGACTCTAGCAGTTTCCCCACTACCGATGTTAGACTAACTGGTCTGTAATTCCCCGTTTTCTCTCTCCCTCCCTTCTTAAAAAGTGGGGTTACGTTTGCTACCCTCCAATCCTCAGGAACTACTCCAGAATCTAAAGAGTTTTGAAAAATTATCACTAATGCATCCACTATTTCTGGAGCTACTTCCTTAAGTACTCTGGGATGCAGCCTATCTGGCCCTGGTGATTTATCGGCCTTTAATCCATTCAATTTACCCAACACCACTTCCCGACTAACCTGGATTTCACTCAGTTCCTCCATCTCCTTTGACCCGCGACCCCCTGCTATTTCCGGCAGATTATTTATGTCTTCCTTAGTGAAGACGGAACCAAAGTAGTTATTCAATTGGTCTGCCATATCCTTGTTCCCCATGATCAATTCACCTGTTTCTGACTGCAAGGGACCTACATTTGATTTAACTAATCTCTTTCTCTTCACATATCTATAAAAACTTTTGCAGTCAGTTTTTATGTTCCCTGCCAGTTTCCTTTCATAATCTATTTTCCCTTTCCTAATTAAGCCCTTTGTCCTCCTCTGCTGGTCTCTGAATTTCTCCCAGTCCTCTGGTATGCTGCTTTTTCTAGCTAATTTGTACGCATCATCTTTTGCTTTGATACTATCCCTGATTTCCCTTGTTATCCACGGATGCACTACCTTCCTTGATTTATTCTTTTGCCAAACTGGGATGAACAATTTTTGTAGTTCATCCATGCAGTCTTTAAATGCCTTCCATTGCATATCCACCGTCAACCCTTTTAGAACTAATTGCCAGTCAATCTTGGCCAATTCACATCTCATACCCTCAAAGTTACCTTTCTTTAAGTTCAGAACTGTTGTTTCTGAATTAACAATGTCACTCTCCATCCTAATGAAGAACTCAACCATATTATGATCACTCTTGCCCAAGGGGGCACGCACAACAAGTCTGCTAACTAACCCTTCCTCATTACTCAATACCCAGTCTAGAATAGCCTGCTCTCTCGTTGGTTCCTCTACATGTTGGTTTAGATAACTATCCCTCATACATTCCAAGAAATCCTCTTCCTCAGCACCCCTGCCAATTTGATTCACCCAATCTATATGTAGATTGAAGTCACCCATTATAACTGTTTTGCCTTTGTTGCACGCATTTCTAATTTCCTGTTTGATGCCATCCCCAACTTCACTACTACTGCTAGGTGGCCTGTACACAACGCCCACCAGCGTTTTCTGCCCCTTAGTGTTTCGCAGCTCTACCCATACCGATTCCACATCCTCCAAGCTAATGTCCTTCCTTTCCACTGCGTTAATCTCCTCTCTAACCAGCAACGCTACCCCACCTCCTTTTCCTTTCTCTCTATCCCTCCTGAATATTGAATATCCCTGGATGTTCAGCTCCCAGCCTTGGTCACCTTGGAGCCATGTCTCCGTGATCCCAACTATATCATAATCATTAATTGCTATCTGCACGTTCAACTCATCCACCTTATTACGAATGCTCCTTGCATTGAGACACAAAGCCTTCAGGCTTGTTTTTACAACGCTCTTACCCCTTATACAATTATGTTGAAAAGTGGCTCTTTTTGATTTTTGCCCTGGATTTGTCTGCCTGCCACTTTTACCTTTCACCTTGCTACCTATTGCTTCCGCCCGCATTTTACACCCCTCTGTTTCTCTGCTCACCCATTTAAGAACCCCACCACCTCTTATTCTCTGTTTATTATTGTTTTCTTCTTTCGCCCCTACATGTTGGGTCTGAGTGCTTTCCTTCTCTGCCTCCTGCCTCACACACTGTCTAATAGCATTCTCTATTTGAGTCCCTCCCCCCAACCATTCTAGTTTAAAGTCTCCCCAGTAGCCTTTGCAGATCTCCCCGCCAGGATATCAGTCCCCCTCAGGTTCAAGTGCAACCCATCCTTTTTGTACAGGTCGAACCTTCCACAAAAGAAGTCCCAATGATCCAGAAATTTGAATCCCTGCCTTCTGCACCAGTCCTTCAGCCACGCATTTATCCTCCACCTCGCTCCATTCCTACTCCCACTGTCGCGTGGAGATCCATTGCCTTCAGATTCATGAACAGCTTCTTCTCATCAACCAGCAGGCTGTTGAAGCACCATGCACAACCCTAACCACAACACCCAACTACTATAGACTTTGCGCTATATACTTTGGCTTGCAGTCCCCAGTCAGTATAACTTAATTTAGTGCATATTTATTTGTTCAAAGATACTGTTTAGAAATACAGCATGGTAAAGGCCCTTCCACCCATCGAATCCATGCCGAACATTGATCACTGCTACACTGGTTCTATGTTACCCCACTACCGAAGCCAATTGACCTACAAACCTTTACGTCTTTGGGATGTGGCAGGAAACCAGAGCATCCAGAGAAAACACATGCAATCACAGAGAGAAGGTACAGTGCCGTCCATAATGTTTGTGACAAAGACCCATCATTTATTTATTTGCCTCTGTACTCCACTATTTGAGATTTGTAAGAGAAAAAATCACATATGGTTAAAGTGCACATTGTCAGATTTTATTAAAGGCCATTATTTATATATTTTGGTTTCACCATGTAGAAATTACAGCTGTGTTTATACATAGTCCCCCCATTTCAGGGCACCATAATGTTTGGGACACATGGCTTCACAGGTGTTTGTAATTGCTCAGGTGTGTTTAATTGCCTCCTTAATGCAGGTATAAGAGAGCTCTCAGCACCTAGTCTTTCCTCCAGTCTTTCCATCACCTTTGGAAACTTTTATTGCTGTTTATCAACATGAGGACCAAAGTTGTGCCAATGAAAGTCAAAGAAGCCATTATGAGACTGAGAAAACAATAAAACTGTTAAGAGCTGCCCTCACATGATCGCAGGGCGATGCCTGTATGGTTGAGAGTAGTCACCCAAAGAGTCGCCGCTTTCTGGTCGCTGCTGGATTTTCAACATGATGAAAATTTTCGGCGACCTGCTACGACTATGATGCGTGCCGGCAGTCGCCGAAAAAAATCGCGTAAGTGGGACAAGCCCGTTAGAGACATCAACCAAACCTTAAGCTTACCAAAATCAACTGTTTGGAACATCATTAAGAAGAAAGAGAGCACTGGTGAGCTTACTAATCGCAAAGGGCCTGGCAGGCCAAGGAAGACCTCCACAGCTGATGTCAAAAGAATTCTCTCGATAAGAAAGAAAAATCCCCAAACACCTGTCCCACAGATCAGAAACACTCTTCAGGAGTCAAGTGTGGAATTGTCAATGACCACTTTCCGCAGAAGACATCATGAACAGAAATACAGAGGCTACGCTGCAAGATGCAAACCACTGGTTAGCCACAAAAATAGGATGGCCAGATTACAGTTTGCCAAGAAGTACTTAACATAGAAACATAAAAAATAGGTGCAGGAGTAGGCCATTCGGCCCTTCGAGCCTGCACCGCCATTCAATATGATCATGGCTGATCATCCAACTCAGTATCCCGTACCTGCCTTCTCTCCATACCCCCTGATCCCCTTAGCCACAAGGGCCACATCTAACTCCCTCTTAAATATAGCCAATCAACTGGCCTCAACTACCTTCTGTGGCAGAGAATTCCAGAGATTCACCACTCTCTATGTGAAAAATGTTTTTCTCATCTCGGTCCTAAAAGACTTCCCCCTTATCCTTAAACTGTGACCCCTTGTTCTGGACTTCCCCAACATCGGGAACAATCTTCCTGCATCTAGCCTGTCCAACCCCTTAAGAATTTTGTAAGTTTCTATAAGATCCCCCCTTTATCTTCTAAATTCTAGCGAGTACAAGCCGAGTCTATCCAGTCTTTCTTCATATGAAAGTCCTGACATCCCAGGAATCAGTCTGGTGAACCTTCTCTGTACTCCCTCTATGGCAAGAATGTCTTTCCTCAGATTAGGAGACCAAAACTGTACGCAATACTCCAGGTGTGGTCTCACCAAGACCCCGTACAACAAGACCCTGTACAACTCCCTGCTCCTATACTCAAATCCTCTTGCTATGAATGCTAACATACCATTCGCTTTCTTCACTGCCTACTTTCAATGACTGGTGTACCATGACACCCAGGTCTCGTTGCATCTCCCCTTATCCTAATCGGCCACCATTCAGATAATAGTCTACTTTCCTGTTTTTGCCACCAAAGTGGATAACCTCACATTTATCCACATTATACTGCATCTGCCATACATTTGCCCACTCACCCAACCTATCCAAGTCACCTTGCAGCCTCCTAGCATCCTCCTCGCAGCTAACACTGCCCCCCAGCTTCGTGTCATCCGCAAACTTGGAGATGTTGCATTCAATTCCCTCGTCCAAATCATTAATATATATTGTAAATAGCTGGGGTCCCAGCACCGAGCCTTGCGGTACCCCACTAGTCACTGCCTGCCATTCTGAAAAGGACCCGTTTACTCCTACTCTTTGCTTCCTGTCTGCCAGCCAGTTCTCTATCCAAATCAATACTGAACCCTCAATACTGTGTGCTTTAAGTTTGTATACTAATATCTTATATGGGACCTTGTCGAAAGCCTTCTGAAAGTCGAGATATAACACATCCACTGGTTCTCCCTTATCCACTCTACTAGTTACATCCTCGAAAAATTCTATAAGATTCGTCAGACATGATTTACATATTCTATAAGATTCGTCAGACATGATTCTCTTCACATATCTATAAAAACTTTTGCAGTCAGTTTTTATGTTCCCTGCCAGTTTTCTTTCATAATCTATTTTCCCTTTCCTAATTAAGCCCTTTGTCCTCCTCTGCTGGACTCTGAATTTCCCCCAGTCCTCTGGTAGGCTGCTTTTTCTGGCTAATTTGTATGCTTCATCTTTTGTTTTGATACTATCCCTGATTTCCCTTGTTATCCACGGATGTTCCCTACCTACCTTCTTTTGCCAAACTGGGATGAACAATTGTTGTAGTTCATCCATGCAGTCTTTAAATGCCTTCCATTGCGTATCCATCGTCAACCCTTTTAGAACTAATTGCCAGTCAATCTTGGCCAATTCACGTCTCATACCCTCAAAGTTACCTTTCCTTAAGTTCAGAACCGTTGTTTCTGAATTAACAATGTCACTCTCCATCCTAATGAAGAACTCAACCATATTATGGTCACTCTTGCCCAAGGGGGCACGCACAACAAGACTGCTAACTAACCCTTCCTCATTACTCAATACCCAGTCTAGAATAGCCTGCTCTCTCGTTGGTTCCTCTACATGTTGGTTTAGAAAACTATCCTGCATACATTCCAAGAAATCCTTAAAAGAGCAACCACAGTTCTGGAAAAAGGTCTTGTGGACAGATGAGAAGAAGATTAACTTATATCAGTGATGGCAAGAGCAAAATATGGAGGAGAGAAGGAACTGCCCAAGATCCAAAGCATAGCACCTCAGCTGTGAAACACGGTGGTGGGGGTGTTATGGCCCGGGCATGTATGGCTGCTGAAGGTACTGACTCACTTATCTTCATTGATGATACAACTGCTGATGGTAGCAGCATAATTAATTCTGAAGTGTATAGACACATCCTATCTGCTCAAGTTCAAACAAATGCCTTAAAACTCATTGGCCGGCGGTTCATTCTACAGCACGACAATGACCCCAAACATAGTGCTAAAGCAACAAAGGAGTTTTTCAAAGCTAAAAAATGGTCAATTCTTGAGTGGCCTAGTCAATCACCCGATCTGAACCCAATTGAGCATGCCTTGTATATGCTGAAGAGAAAACTGAAGGGGACTAGCCCTCGAAACAAGCATAAGCTAAAGATTGCTGCAATAACAGGCCTGGCAGAGCATCACCCAGCAACTGGTGATGTCCAAGAATTGCAGACTTCAAGTAATCATATCCAGCAAAATATTAAACATGACTACTTTCATTTACATGACATTGCTGTATCCCAAACATTATAGTGCCCTGAAATAGGGGGTCTATGTATAAACACTGCTGTAATTTCTACATGGTGAAACCAAAATGTATAAAAATGTCCTTTATTAAAATCTGACAATGTGCACTTTTACCACATGTGATTTTTTTTCTATTACAAATCTCAAATAGTGGAGTACAGAGGCAAATAAATAAATGATGGGTCTTTGTCCCAAACAATATGGAGGGCACTGTATAAACCCCATAGAAAGAGCAACAGTAGTCAGGATCGAACCTGAGTCTCTGGTGGTGTGAGGCAGCAGCTTTACCACTACTACATTGTGCCGCCCCAATTATTGGCAGCCAAATTGTTATGTCGTTGTGTTTATTATAATTGTTTAATATTCTTGCAAAGCTGCTGCAAATAAGAATGTCATTGTTCCAGTCCCAGTGCATATGATAATTAAACATTCTTGACTTAATAAAAACGTTCTCTTTTTAAATATGGTTAACTCAATTTAAATGTCTTAATTGTTAGGAATTGCACAGACTTCTTTGATTTGCGTAGGTTTCAGTGATGCTGGATCTTATGCTCATCATTACCAGAAGTAGCAGTAATTTTGTTAATTTATCATATTAATTATACAGGCTCTTGGGCTCACCGAGTCCGCACCGACCAGCTATCCACGCACATTAACACTATTTTACACACACTAGGGACAATTTACATTTATATCAAACTAATTAACCTATAAACCTGTACGTCTTTGGAGTGTGGGAGGAAACTGAAGATCTCTGAGAAAATCCAGGCAGGTCACAGGGAGAATGTACAAACTCTGTGTGGACAGGATCGAACCTGGTTGTAAGGCAGCAACTCAACCGCTGAGCCAACCGTGCCACCCTGAACCCTAATGTGAGAAATCTTTCTGTGTGGTTCCTATTCTGCAGTAATTTCAAATAAACATCCATGAAGAACATAGAACATCTTCCAATATTGACATAGAATAAATTGCTTTCTATTGAAAACAATTGTTGGTTCCTTTGGTGATATTTCATAGAAACAGGATATGGTTTTACAAAGTAATTGCAATTTAAAAAAAATGCCCTCATAGAAACGTGATCAAGAACACTCAGCTTTCCCGCTAAAATATATTAAAAATGAATGTACATATTCATACATCTACTTTCATATTTTTCCAGAGGACATAACAAAATGCTTTATGGTCAACATTGTACTATTGACAAATGTAATGGCCAATTGTAAAGCACAAACATAATAAATGAACAGTTAATCCCTTTTATTTGATGTTGGTGGATTACAATTAACTCTGAGACTAGGAGAGTCTCCATACTCTATTGCAAATACAGTTAAGAGATTTGTTTTACCTCCCCGGGCAGATAGAACATAAATTTAGCAATACTTGAACAGAAATATGTTCTGCAGCTCCTTGTTCCCGTTTCACCACTTAGCTAGATGACGGTTAATCTGTACCCCAATTTAAGACTTTACTTTCGATTTTAGAGATACTGAGTGGAAACAGGCCTTTCGGCCCACAACGTCCATGCCAACCAACAATCACCCCGCACGCTAGTTCTAACTTACGCTCTAGGGACAATTTACAACTTACAGAAGCCAATTAACTTACAAATCTCCATATCTTTGAACTGTGGGAGGAAACCGGAGCACCCGGAGAAAACCCACAGTCATAGAGAGAACGTACAAACACTATATAGACAACACCCATTGTCAGGATCGAACCTGGGTCTCTGGCGCTGTAAGGCAGCAACTCTACCACTATGCCACCCAATTTTCTCAACTTTTAAATTAAATTCTCTACTTTTGTTCCGCATTCTTCAAATTTCTTACTTAAGGTACATCTACCACACAAAACATGAACATTTTATTTTACTGATTATCCACTATTAATGGTTTAATTGAAACTTTTACCTGCTCTAATATTGAAAACGTGCTTCCAAATTGCACTACTAAAGCCCCTGTCCCACTTTCACGACCTAATTCGCGACCTCTGACGACCTTAAATGACCTAAAAAAAAAATCAAGGTCGCGGTAACCTACGACCTTCCACAACTATGTGTAAGACCTCCTACGACCTTCCACGACTATGTCTACGGCCTCCTACGACTATGTTGAAGACCTCCCATGACTATGAAGAAGACCTCCTTCGACCTCCTATGTTGAAGACTGGCTTCGACCATGTACGTTTTACTGCTGTTTGCAGTAGCCCTGTTGCTTCAGCAGCCTTTTAAGAAAGGCAGAAGGGAAAGAGCAAGGATGATGAGGAAGCACAAGAAGAGGTCTCAATGGGTGAATGGAGATGATGTGATGGACTGTCCCAGTACACCAGATGATTGGAAGAGAGTGGCGCTGGGCTTTGATAAAAGATGGAACTTTAAGCACACATGTGGGGCAGTGGATGGCAAGCACGCCATTGTTGTCCCTGTACCCCGCATTTTCCTTTTCATACAGGATGGCATTCTGCTGGAACCATTCCTCAAGGTCCCCCTCCTGCTGCCTGGTGAAGGTGTAGGGCATAACCTTCCTCCAGCACTCCCTCACCACCAATGGGGCATCTGCCTCTGATGCTGTGTCAGACACAGGAGAAAGGGCTGCTTTGCTGCCTACAAATGAGGCAGTGAAGGATGGGGTGGTGGTGGGGACATATACTACCATCCTGGTCTTCTCCTCCAGGGGTCTCTCATGCAGGGCTACCTCCTCCTGCACTATCACCTCCTGTGGCATCACCTCTTGCCACTCCTCCTCTTGGGTGGGAAACACCTGCATGGCCGTTTTTTTTTTTTAGGCTTGTGCCCTCCCCCTGTGCTGCTGCCTTTTTGGTGCCATCTCAAAAACACGTCTCCTCTCCAAAAAACTATGAATGCCTTGAAGTGACAGAGGCGACGTTCTGCTCTTTAAATAACCTTTTTTTTCTACTGACCTTTTTTTCACCCCGGAGCTATTACCTTTGACTGCCTCCGACCACCTACGACTACCTACGACTAGCATCACGACCTACCTAAGAGTAAAAGTAAAAAGGTAGGCATTTTTTCCATGCCTATCTTTTTTTTACTTGTGGACATTTTTTACCAGGCTAGAAAAAACGCCGCGACCTACTTGATGCCACGAGTACCTACAACTAGCATCACGACCTGCTACGACCTACCTACGACCTACCTACGACCTCCTACGACCTTGTGGCGACCATGCTGCGAGTATGTCAAGGGCAAACTCGGCAGGTCGTGAATTATGTCGTGAAAGTGGGACAGGGGCTTTACTCTCCCAGCTTTAAATTATGCCTATATATCATTTTGGATTCTCCCATCACAAGAACTGTGTTGCATTAGAAAATGTTACGCAATGAATTTTTAAATAATTTTATTTCTTTATTAAATGCTTGCAAAGCAAAATTCTCACAATTTTAACCGTTTAAACTGGTAAAATGGTCATCCAAAATTCAGTATTTTCTGCGACACAGGATTAAGTATTGCACAGATAATTCCGGCTATCCTGGAGCAGAGCCAGAATTGGTGCCTGACTGCCAGAGATGCAGGAGACTACTATTGAAAAGGACAGCAACTCAATGGGTCAGACAGCATATCTGGAGATCATTTGGTGACATTTCCCGTCAGGACCCTTCTTCTCACTGATTATGGGAGAGGTGGGACAAAAGCTGGGAGAAAAGTGGTGCAGGACAAAGCACGGCAGGTCATAGGTGGACGCAGGAAAGGAGCTTTTATGATAGGCAGATGCCAGGACAAGAGATGAAAAACAAGGTGTAAGACAAAGGATTGGAGTTGCGAATTGTGAAGCCATGCAAGGAATGTAGATAGAGGGGAAGGGGAGAAATAGGTGTGAATCTGGGTTGGTGTGGGCGAGAAAGGGGAGGGTGCGAGGGTTGTTAGAGGTTACCTAAAACGGGAGAATTCATTGTTCATACTGTTGGGTTGTAAGCTACCCAAGTGGAATATGAAATGCTGTTCCTCCAGTTTGCATGTGGCTTCACTCTGGCAATGGAGGAGGCCCAGAACAGTAAGGTCAGTATGGGAATGGGAAGGGGATTTAAAGTGATTAGCAACTGGAAGACTCAGTCGGCCTTGGCGGAAGGAGCGTAAGTGTTCAGCGAAACAGTCGCCAAGTCTACGCTTTGTCTCGTCGATGTGCAGGAACATCAGATGCCCAGGAACCTTTGTTTCGCCGACTTTGTTTCTACATTTTTACTAGAATTGAAACAAGGCTGATCATTTGTGTATTATTATTGCATTTTCTAGCTAAACGAATCATGGCTTAAGTTTTGAAACAGATGTTCTTTCACTCAATTGGAGCTAGATTTTGAATTGTAATTGGATTTCTTAAGGAACTTTATCATCTTCAAACTGAATTTATCACACCTCAGTAGATGCCAATGACCGTGATAATTTTTCATTGGAGTGCCACTATATTGCATGGCATCAAAAAACAACTACATTCTTCAAATGTCTGTCCTACAAATAAAATCAAATGCTTAACGAACCATTGCTATTTGATGTCTCTTCATCTGGAAACTGAATGATACTGATTTTGTTTTAGCGGCTTACTGATCGCCTGCAAGTGAACACAAATAATACTGCTTCTGTCTTGGAATGATTGTTTCTCAAATACTTTTGATTCTATTTCGCTCATCAAAGATAAGCTTCAACTATAAACCATCAATTATTGCATATATACATTTGCAAGGTTTGCAAGGTTGCAAACTGGGAGGCAATAATATAATATGAACCCAAGATGTCAATATGTGGTAATAGATGGATTTTACAGATAGCTGCACACTAATACATCTTTCAGCTTTAAATTGCCGTATTGCTTGGAAGGCCCCATTTAATCAACAATAGTGTTAATACTACAGAAATCATTCCAAAAAAAAATGTTTATCCAATTTTCTTTATTTTTACACATGATTTGGGAATGTATAGTGGCTCTTTAGTAGGTGGTAGTGGTGAGATACCTCCGTGAACTGCTGCAGGATTTGGGGACAGTTCTGTAAAGTGGAAACTGTCAGGATTTTATTCTAGTAGGAATGAAGATATAGTGTAATGTTTCCAAATTTGGATGGTGTATAATTCAGAGGGGAATTTGTAGACAGTTGTGTTGATATTTGTTTGCTTATGTTATTCAGTGGTACATAGATACATAGACAATAGGTGCTGGAGTAGGCCATTCGGCCCTTTGGGCCAGCACCGCCATTCAATGTGATCATGACTGATCATCCACAACCCCGTTCCTGCCTTCTCCCCATACCCCTTGATTCTGCTAGCCCTAAGAGCTCTATCTAACTCTTTATTTAATGCATCCAGTGAATCTGCTTCCACTGCCTTCTGAGGCAGAGAATTTCACAAATTCACAACTCTCTGTATGAAAAAGTTTTTCCTCATCTCAGTTCTAAATGGCCTACCCCTTATTCTTAAACTGTGGCCCCTGGTTCGGGACTCCCCCAACATCGGGAACATGTTTCCTGCATCTAGCATGTCCAATCCTTAATAATTTTATATGTTTCTATAAGATCCACTCTCATCCTTCTGAATTCCAGTGAATACAAGCCCAGTCGCTCCATTCTTTCATCATACGACAGTCCACCTTCTCAGGAATTAACCTCGTGAACCTACATCCATCAATAGCAAGAATGTCCTTCCTCAAATTTGGAGACCAAAACTGCACACGATACTCCAGGTGTGGTCTCACCATGGCACTGTACAACTGCAGAAGGTACTCTTTGCTCCTATACTCAACTCCTCTCTTGATGAAGGCCAACATATCATTAGCTTTCTTCACTGAGTGCTGTACCTGTATGCGTCCTTTCAGTGACTGATGAACTAGGACACCCAGGTCTCGTTGTACTTCCCCTTTTCCTAACCTGACACCATTCAGATGACTTGGAATGATTAAACTTGAACATTAACACAAATCAAAACACTTTTCCACCTCAGACTGAGATGGTTGTGATGATGGTGAGGCTCCGCTAGAGCCCGGGAGGTTAAAAAACGTACCCCTGTGAGGAGTTGGAGAATGTCGCCTGGAAGCTGCTGCAGGAAGAAAACCCTGGATCTGAACAGCAGCGCGGTGCCGGGAGAGAGTCGCAGCCAAGGCCCGGCGGAGGGGGCACCAAGTTCGGCGCACGGCGAGCAGCCGGAGCCAGGGTCCGAGACGGGCCCGACCTGGGCCAGGGGGCAGTGGTGCTTGGAGCCGGGCAGCGGAGCCCGGAGCTGGGGATAGCGGAGACCCGGAGCGTGGAGCAGTGGAGACTTGGAGCCGGGCAGCAGGCAGTGGGCGGTGGAGCTTGGGGCCGGGCAAGAGGCAGTGGGGGAGCCGGTGCATCGGCCATGGGCAACCGGCAGGCAAAGATGGCGGGCATTGCTCCTGTTCTTGGCCGGTCTAGAGTAAAGCCTGAGATCTACAAGACTTGACGGTAAGGTTATTGTTGAGGACGAGCTACTTAACTTTCTTGCTGTAAAAATTAAGACATTACGCCAGGATGAGATTGTCCTTTTGGCTGCAAACACTTTTGATTCTGAGTGGATAGAGTCCTTGAAGAAAGTTCTGTTTGAACTCTGCCCCACTACACAGCGGAACGTTTCCCATAAAGGGGCACAGAAAGACGTCAACAACATAAAGAGTTGCCTTAAATTAATGAATGAGTGTGGGGAGAATACTCCCAGATTTGTCTCTCATTACTTGGATGAACTGCCGCCGGTGGCATTTACTAACATGGATGTCTCGAGCCTACTTGGGAGAATGGAGCAGCTGTACACTGAGGTCTGTTCTATGAAACACGTCATGCAGCTACAGGCTGATGTAAGTGAAGATTTTCGTGCCATCACAGTGGAAATTGATCGCCGAGTGGGTGCATTGGAGCGCACCTTGATCACTACTCCAGTGTGTGCATTGGAGCGCACCACTGACTTGACTCGGGTCGGTGGTCCGGATGCGTCGGCGGCGATGGATGGAGCCATTAGCATGGCAGACACAGCACTGGGAGCTGCTCCGGCAAGAGCTTCTGGCTTGGTTGTCGGAGTGAGGGCTGCGGCGGAGGGCCTTGCCTTAAACGTGGAGAGGGCAACAGCAACAGCAACGGACAGTCCCAGTGTTTTAACGTTGCCAGACTCTCCAAAGTGGAGTCATGTTGTGAAAAAGGGTCGACGTCATGCTCCAGAGAACACTGTTGGTAAGCCAAAATTGCGCACTATTACCACCGGGCAGAGAAAGAAATCTAGTAACGCTTTGCCTATTATTGGTACCGGAGCTGCAGGTAACATTAAAATGATCAAGACTAAGCTGGTGAGTGTTTTTGCTTCCAGGTTTTCACCAGACCTAGACGCCGAAACTTTATCTGTGTATCTTAAAGAAAAACCTGGCCGTGAGGTTACCTGTCAAAAGATTGACACTGTACACAGTAGATACTGTTCATTTAAAGTATCTGCGGAATCTAATGAGGTTGGCGAAATGTACAATCCAGGGCTCTGGCCAGAAGGGGCATTTGTCCGGCGCTATTATGAGCCGAGCAGGGTTGGAGTCATCGGATCAAGCACTGCGCCTGCTGCGGGGGAATGAGTGTGCCTGCTGGAGAACTGTGACATACTATGTATGCAAGAGACATTCTTAGCGAACCAAGACTTGGACAAGCTCAATTCTCTCAATGACAACTTTCATGGGGCTGGGAGTCTACAACTGACCTTGGCATTGGAATAGTCAGGTAGGATACCAGGGTGTGTGGCTATTCTATGGAACAAGAAGCTTGACTCATCAATAAATGTGGTTCGGCTTGATGCTGACTCATGTATTGCAATACACTTTGCTCACAACGACAAGGAATTTGTTATCGTGAATATGAATGAGGATGAATATTTAAATAGGCTTGCTTTCATCTATTCCTTTATTCAAAACAATAATTATTGTAGTGTATATGTCATTGGGGATATGAATGCAGATATCTCAGTTGGAAATGCATTATTTGCCAATCATATGGCTCAGTTCTGTCAAGGTAATAATTTAACATTGTCAAGCAAAGTGCTTTTACCTACAGATAGTTATACTTATATTAGTGAGGCCTGGCACACTACGTCATGGCTGGACCACTGTATTAGTACAGCTGATGCACATGCGTCATTGGGGTGTATGAGCATTTCTTTGGGGCAGCAATGACTGATCATATACCTGTTGCTATGACAATAAATGTTGAACATCTACCTGTGGTATCCAGAGATGGAAATAGCTTTAACACAGAAAAACTGGACTGGTCAACCCTCACAAAGGAAGACATCTTAGCCTATTATGCCCATACAGATAAATCCTTTAGCATTATTCATCTACCTAAAGATGCAATAAAGTGTAGTAATGTTAATTGTAAGGATATGAAGCATAGGAGAGATATCTGCTCCATGTATAATGATATAGTAAGCGCTCTATATGTAGGCAGTAAGCCCCACTGCAAGCATAAAAATAAGACACATAACATCAGGCCTGGCTGGAATCAGTATGTAGCTGAGTATCATGCTGAAGACCGTGAAGCCACTAAATCATGGGCTATGGCAGGTAGACCCAGGCAGGGGCCTGTGTTTGAGTACAAGAAGCTCACTAATGCAAGATGTAAATGCTGTTTGCTTAATCTGTAAAAATGAGCAAGCTATGAGGGGTGATTCCATGGCTAAGAAGCTGCTAAGTAACAAAGCTACTGATTTTTGGAAAGAAGTGAGAGCACTTAACAGTTGCAAAACATCTCTACCATGCACTGTAGATGGAATCTCTGGATCAGCTAATATCGTGGAGTTATGGCGACTACATTATAGTACTTTATTCAACTGTGTCCAAGGTGATTTGTATAGGGTGGACAATATTGAGAGTAATTACTCAATGGTGTTTATGTCACATCAGGTATATCATGCCATGAACAAGCTGTCTAACAGCAAAGCAAGTGGCTTGGATCATATTTCTGCTGAACATCGTGAGTATGAGGATAGCTCCTCTTGCTATTTGTTTTACTGGCTTTATGATTCATGGCTTGTTACCAGACTCAATGTTGTCTGTTCTGTTAATGCCGGTCATTAAGGACAAAGCTGGTAAAGTAGGGAGCCTAAATAATTACAGGTCCATAGCTTTAGCCAGCATATTGTCAAAAGTCTTAGAAAGAGTTCTGCTGAATAGAATAAATGAGTTTGCTAACTCCACAGATAACCAGTTTGGTTTTAAAGCTAAACATGGCACTGACTGGTGCATATATGCCCTAACTTGTGCATATAAACCCTGACAATGTTTCCCCCTCTACTCTTAAGTTCTGTGCCAAACAGCTGGCACCGGTCTATACAGACATTTTTAACCAGTCCCTGCAAACATGTACTGTCCCTGCCTGCTTCAAAGTCTCCACTATTGTCCCTGTACCCAAAAAGGCAAGGATTACGTCTTAATGACTACAGGCCTGTCGCACTGACCTCTGTCATCATGAAGACACTCGAAAGGCTTGTGCTGGCCAAGCTGAAAAATATCGCACACTTACACTCGCTGAGAACTTGCTCTTCAACTTCTCTGAGTACCTTTCCTTGGCAGCTCTGATTCCTCAGCTTGTACTTTGTCACCCTTGTGCATCCCCGCTCCTGTAGGCTTCCTCTTTAGACTGTTGGAGCTTTCTGAGTTCTGCAGTAAACCAGGGCTTGTCATCGTTGAATCCAGGTCCTGGTCCTAGTTGGAATCCAATTGTCCTCACAAAAGCTGACATATGATGATACAGTGTCTGTATACTCATCGAGGCTTGCAATACTGACACTTCAACTGCAATACTGACATCTGATTTTACCTTCTTCTCAAATTGCAGATTAAAAATTATCATATTATGGTCACTACCTCCTAATGGTTCCCTTACCTTGAGTCCCCTTATCAAATCCGGTTCATTGCACAACACTAAATCCAGAATTGCCTTTTCCCTAGGTGTTACGACTCCCGAAAGCAGGTAATCCAGAGCCACGTAACATAGTTCAAAAACCAGGTTTAAGTTCAAAAATAGTTTAATTATTCAATAACACACCAAAACCCAAACCTGATTCAAACAACCCATACAAGGATATGAATGGACTAACAAACAACTTAAAAGTGCTCAGGCCAGCCACGCGATGGACCATCGAACCTGAGACTCTGAACCTGCCTAAAAGAAATCTAACCCTGAAACATAATACCGAAAACTTCTAAGGACAGCCCTTGTCCGTCCCAATTCAATACTTGGTACTACGTAATGTTGAAATTACACGACGTTCTATGCCATGTGGCCGGGCCTTCCTCAGCTCATGCCAGCAATCAGCTCACGAGGCAGGGTCATCGGGAAAGAGAGGGAATTCTGGGAACTCTTGTATTTATGCTTCAGATGAGTCACCCATCACCTGACGCAGCTTGGCCAATCGGGTACAGGAGCCTTTTAGCCTGCACTCGGGAAAGAAACAGAGAAAGGTTAATACATAACATTGACCAGGAGGGGGAAGCGCCTAACATCCCCACCTAAAGATATTGAATACGTTTCGGAAGAAGAGAGAAAAAACACCACCAAATCCCAGAAACTATTCAGGAGCTAAACTCCACTCACGCGACAAGGCGTCAGCCAAGACATTATCCTTGCCACGGATATGCCTGACCTCCAGGTTGTAGTCTTGCAGCTGCAAACTCCAGCTCATTAACCGCCGGTTCTTATTCTTCATATTATGCAAAAATACCAACGGATTATGATCCGTGAGTACGATGACAGGGACATTCGAGGAGCCAACATAAACCTCGAAATGACTCAGAGACATCAACATAGCAAGGGCCTCTTTTTCAATGGTGGAGTACCACTTCTGATGTCAATTAAACTTCTTAGAGAAGTACGAAACTGGATGCTCCACCCTATCTGAATCATCCTGTAGAAGAACTCCCCCAACCCCACGATCACTAGCATCCACTGCCAGCTTAAATAGAAGCTCAAAATCAGGTGCCGCAAGCACAGGTGCGCGCACCAGAAGACTTTTAGTATGATCAAAGGCTTGTTGACAGTCTGCGGACCACACAAAAGCTACCTTCGGACTCAGCAAATCCGTCAAAGGGGCAGCCACCGCAGAGAAGTTTGGACAGAATCCCCTATAGTACCCAACCATAGCCAGATACCTACGGAGTTCAGTCCTCGAGGTTGGAGCAGGAAATGCGACAATATGCTCCACCTTTTCCTTGAGAGTGCGAACCTGACCCCGGCCCACCACCTTACCCAGATACGTTACCGTGGCCTGGCCAAATTCACACTTCCCCAGATTGATAGTTAGCTTTGCCTCCGCTAGACGATGGAATACCTCCTTCAGATGACCGATGACACGACCTGGAGCACACAACCAAATCATCAAGGTATGCCTCACAGAAGGTCAAACCAGACAATACAATGTTCACCAACCGTTGGAAAGTTGCCGGCGCCTTGCGCATCCCAAATGGCTCACCACCCGTGTCAGGGGGCAGCACCACTGCAGCCAAAACCGGCTCACCACCCGTGTCGGGGCAGCACCACTGCAGCCAAAACAGGCTTAGACGAAACCGAAGGACACAGCATCTCCCCATCCACCTCCACAAGCTCTTGCTCATGGTACTGCTTCATCACCTGACCAAAAACCTTCGACATGAAGTTGGAACCTTGCACCACCTTGGGCAAACCGAACAACGAAAAAAACGTAGTGAGAGACTTCACATTGGTAGGGGCAGTAATTCTACGCAAAGGGACCACCTCCGGAAAGCGGGTAGACGCACACATAATTGTCAATAAAAACTTGTTGCCCACCTTTGTCCGAGGTAGAGGACCCACACAATCAACTAGAATCCGCTCAAACGGCTCACCGACCACAGGGATTGGATATAAAGGCGCAGGAACAATCGATTGGTTCGGCTTTCCCGCCACCTGGCAAATGTGACAACACCTGCAATGCTGTTTCACGTCCTTTTTCAATCCTGGCCAAAAGAAATTCCGTAAGATCCGGTCATGCGTCTTATTGACCCCCAAATGTCCACCCAGAGGACCATCATGAGCCAAACCGAGTATCTCGTCCCTATACCGACGAGGTATCACAATCTGATCAACCACGCTCCAATCATCATGCCCAGATACATCCAAGGGAGACCACTTTCGCATCAACAAGCCCTCCCTTAGAAAATACCCCTTTGCTGTGGAATCCATATCCCCCTCAGGCACCGCGCGGTCGAACAGCTCAGATAATCCTGGATCACTCTTTTGCTCCTCAACCAGCCTGTCACGTGACAGCGACACCAGCCCACTTTCAGTCACTATCCCCTCTAGAGATGTAGAAACACTTTTCAACACACAGGATCCCTCATCCTGATCTCCAAAAATGCTCTCACTCAGGTCCCCTACATCCCCAAACTTCTCCTGGCTCTTAGCCATAGCCCTCGTGACAGCACAAGCTGCGAAGACTTTCGGATGCTGAATAGCCAATCTATCAGGACTCTGCACCATCGGCACAGCCGTCACCTCAGGAGTGACTAAGACTTTACCTCCTGCCAAGTCATTCCCCAATATTACTGAAACTCCCTCAACGGGAAAACACGGCCGTAACCCAACAGTTACCCGGCCCGAAACCAACTGGGACTCGAGACTCACGGTATGCAAAGGCACTACCATGTCATCCATCCTGAATCCTACCACAGGGACACTTGACCCAACCGATGATTCACCAGAAAACGGCAGTACACTCTCCAATATACCGGACTCAGTAGCACCAGTATCACGCAAGATGGATACTGGAACTCTATCGCCCCCATCCTCCAGGGAAACAAAACCATTCATGATGAACGCAGAATAATCCCTACACTTATCAGACTCAGGCACCCCAGGTACCACAGGTGCCTTCTGTGTAACTACCAAAGCCACAGGCTTTGCCTTTTTCTGCTCCAGAATGGGACACGCCTTTAACATGTGCCCTCTCCCTCTACAATAGTAGCACACAGGACCTTCGTTAGTCCTCAAATTTCCGTCAACCTTATCCGCTCGGACCTCCCCCTGTATCAAGGTGCTGCCACTTGCAGGCATAGAAACACCTTTGACACTGCCACCGGCGACACCACCACGATCAACCGGCCGTGCACCAAAACTATAGGAGCGCCCAACAAAATCAGGTTTATGAGTCAATACATACTCATCTGCCAACACCGCGGCCTTAGACACCTCATTCACCTTCTGCTCATTAAGGTAAGTAGTAACCCTCTCAGGGAGACAGTTCTTAAAGTCTTCCATAATGATCAATGACTTTAACTGGACAAAATCTTTTACCCCCTGAGAAGCACACCAGCGTTCAAACAGAGCCTCCTTTTCGCGAGCAAATTCAACATAAGTCTGACTATCAAACTTCCTAAAGCGCCGGAATTTCTGCCGGTACGCCTCTGGAACCAACTCATACGCTCTGAGGACGGCAGATTTCACAAACTCGTAGTCCAGACTGCTTTCACCAGACAAAGACGAGTACACCTCCCGTGCTTTACCCACAAGGACGCACTGCAATAGCAAGGTCCACACTTCCCTAGGCCACTTCAAGGACAAAGCCAACCGTTCAAACACTGTGAAAAACTTGTCCACATCCTTCTCACTAAAGAGGGGAACCAGGCGGATGTTCTTGCTCATATCAAACTCCCGTTCCCTAAAAGAACCACGGGAGGCATCCAATTCCAACTCACGCAGCCTAATCTCTGCTCTTTTGGTCTCAAGAACCCTTTTGGTTTCCTCCTCAAGCTCAAGCCGTTTCATTTCAAGAACATGCATGAGTTCATCCTTTTTTAAGGCGGATGCCATTCTCTGTGACTCAAGCTCCATCTCCCTCAGTTTAATGGCGGCCTCCACGTACTGAACTGGCTGTACAGAAGGTGTGGGACTGTCTGCACCGTCAGGCAAAACCCCACGCTCCACCAACGCAGCCCACAACACCGATTTAATTTCCTGTTTCTTTGACTGTGGGGTAATAGGCACTTCATAGTTCTGTGCCAGAAAAATCAAATGCTCCTTCGTACATCGATCAAACAACTCCCGACTAGGAGCCTCATTAAAGTCATTCCATTTAGATTCTATATCAAATGTAGCCAAAGCACCAGCTAAACCCTGGGCACCAATGCTACCACAAACAGGGAAAAAAAAATGTCCTCACAACACAGAGACTTCCTCAGTCACCAGAAGCCTACCAAAAACCCCCCAAAAAAACGTCTAGGGTCCTCAAAACTTAGGACGAGCCCCCATTTTGTTACGACTCCCGAAAGCAGGTAATCCAGAGCCGCGTAACATAGTTCAAAAACCAGGTTTAAGTTCAAAAATAGTTTAATTATTCAATAACACTCCAAAACCCAAACCTGATTCAAACAACCCATACAAGGATATGAATGGACTAACAAACAACTTAAAAGTGCTCAGGCCAGCCACGCGATGGACCGTCGAACCTGAGACTCTGAACCTGCCTAAAAGAAATCTAACCCTGAAACATAATACCGAAAACTTCTAAGGACAGCCCTTGTCCGTCCCAATTCAATACTTGGTACTACGTAATGTTGAAATTACATGACGTTCTATGCCATGTGGCCGGGCCTTCCACAGCTCACACCAGCATTCAGCTCACGAGGCAGGGTCGTCGGGAAAGAGAGGGAATTCTGGGAACTCTTGTATTTATGCTTCAGATGAGTCACCCGTCACCTGACGCAGCTTGGCCAATCGGGTACAGGAGCCTTTTAGCTTGCACTCGGGAAAGAAACAGAGAAAGGTTAATACATAACATTGACCAGGAGGGCGAGCGCCTAACACTAGGTACACAAAAATGCTGGAGAAACTCAGCGGGTGCAGCAGCATCTATGGAGCGAAGGAAATAGGCAACGTTTCGGGCCGAAACCCTTCCTCAGACCCTGGTTGGCTTCAGTGCAAGCTACTCTAAGAATCCATCTTCGATGCACTCCACAAACACCCTTTCTTGGGGTAAAGGCCATAGTTTTGGCTGGTGCAACTGAGGAAGTCTTGGCAACTTGCACAGTATATCCAGTGGATGGTACTCGTTGGAGCTGTGATGCACTAGGGTGGAGGGAATATGTATTTAATGTAGCACAAGATACTGGATGTGACCAACTCTTAATGGAATGTGACTCTTGCTGGCAAGTAACAATTATTTCATCACACACTTCACTTGAGCGTTGTAAGTGTTTTGTTTAGTTTAGTTTATTCTCACACGACCCGAGATACAGTGAAACGATTTATGTTGAGTGCTATCCTGTCAGCTAAAAGACGACATGATTACAATCGAGCGGCCAACAGTACAGATACAGGATAAACGGAATAACGTTTAGTGCAAGATTAAGTCCAGTGAAGTCCGATTAAAGATAGTCCAAGGGTCTCCATTGAGGTAGATGATAGCTCGGGGCTGCTCTCTTGGAAAACAGAGACAAAAAAGACTGCAGATGCTGAAATCTGGAGCAAAAAACTACTGGATTAACCCAGCGGCTCAGGCAGCATCTGTGGAGGAAATGAGCAGTTGATGTTTCAGGTTGAGACACTTCATCTCAACTGGGATAGCCTGGGATCTCAGTCCAGATAAAGGATCTCAATCCAAAATATTGTTTGTCCATTTCCCTACACAGATGCTGCCTGGCCCACTGAGTTCTTCTGGCAGTTTATCTTTGCAGGTGGTGGAAAACTTTCAGGTAGTCAGGAGATTGAATCAATCAGCATTAAATGTACAGTTTCTGACTGTTTGGTGCTTATCTGTGACCAACGGTGTCTCTCAAATAGTAGACAGTGGAAAATTGAGATATCAAAGGTGGTCAATAACAGATGGTTAGAATAGCTCGCGATAGAGATGGTCGTTGATCAGTACAATGCATGACACTAGATGGGAGTTTTCCCTCTAGATTTTACTTTTTTCGCAGGCTTCTTTGCACTATATTTGGCCAAATGTCAAGAGCAGTCAATATAATCGCATCACTGTAATTAGGCTGTTTTGTTCATATTTAGTCTAGTCTATTATTGTCACGTGTACTGAGTGTAAATCTTTTGTTTGTGCCATCCAGTCAAAGAGAAGACGATACATGAATACAATCAAGCCGTGCACAGTGCACTGGTAAAGGATGAAGGATATTTGGGCTAAAGCTGCCACGGAGACCACGGAGGAGCTAGTATTAGGAGACCACAGGGGTAGCTCCAACGCGGAGACCACAGTGGAGCTCTGACGCGGAGACAACAGGGTCTCCTAGAGTGATGTTCATGTGCGGGGGCAGCTGGTCGGTGCGGAATCGGTGGGCCGAAGGGCCTGTTTCCGAGCTGTATCTCTAAACTAAACTAAACTAAACTAAACACGGGAGCTCCAATGAAGAGACCACATGGGATGAAAGAATTGCCGTCGTAAGTGTAAGTTTATGTAACTCATCAATTAAGTAAGTCGGGGAGTGCCTGCATATCCTTTTGCAGGAGTTGCTTTCCCAATGCAGCATGAAGTGTAGATAGAGTCAATGAGGGGTCGGGGGGGAGACCGGTTTGTGTGATGGACTGGGCTGCATCCACAACTCTCTGCAATTTCTTGCTATCTTGAGCAGGGCAGTTGCCAAACCAAGTTGTGATTCATAATGATAGGATGCTTTCTCAGGTGCATCTGTAGAAATTAGTAAGAGTCATTGGAGACATGGAATTGCATTTCAGACATTGCTTTTCAGGGATTTAGTCCACAGTATTTGAACATATTTCAATTAGGGACCAGCATGTACAAACGAAGAAGGGTCTGAACCCGAAATGTCACCTATTTTCTCCAGAGATGCTGTCTGACCCACTGAGTTACTCCAGCGTTTGTGTCTTTCTCCATGTACAAAGTTTCGTGGGAAGAGAATTCAAAATGTTTAAAGTGTAGAAAATTTAATTGACCAAGATATAGTTGGCCACAGTTTGGGAATACCATGCATCCCTGATGTAGCCTTAGGAAAATCTCATCTCCTATAAAAAATAAGATAATAGATTAATTGAAGTGTTCAAATAAATTCTCTCACTAGTCTGATTTAAAATTTAATCTTCAGATAATACATCACGTTGAAAATTAATTTAGATTTTACCTTTACACAAGATATGTGCAATGTCAGTGTTATAAAGATTTGCTTGAAGATTTAAGTAAATTGTCTTGTTTCATGCTCTGAAGTAAACAGTTTGCTGAGTACTTAATAAGATAATAAATAGACTGCCTTCCACTTAATCTTCTTACTTAACTATAAATCAGCGTGCATAATTAAGCAGATTGCTTTGAGTATTTGTCCTGGTTCTTCCTATTATCTATACCTAAGATTACAATTAAAAATAACATACTAACTGAAATATTAACATAATTAATATATTCACCACATCAGATATTAATTTGCACATAAAATAACTCCCTTCTCCACGATGATGTTTCTATTATGAAGGCTGAGATAATTATTTTTGTTATAGAACATAGAACAGTACTTGGCGGCACGGTGGCGCAGCGGTAGAGTTGCTGCCTTACAGCGCCAGAGATCTGGGTTCAATCCTGACTATGGATGCTTGTCTATAAGAAGTTTGTACGTTCGCCTCATGACCTGTGTGGGTTTTCTCCGGGATTTCCGGTTTCCTCCCACACTCCAAAGAGGTACAGGTTTGCATCTTTATGATTGAGATAAGGAGAAATGTATTTTATTAGAGGCTTATGAGTCTTTGGAACTCAGAGAGTTGTCACGCAGATGGAGGGAGGAAATGAGGAGATGATGAACAGTGGAGGAAATAAGAAAGGAATAAAGAAAGCAACATTGTGTAAGAAGGAACTGCAGATGCTGGTTTATACCGAAGATGGACACAAAACGGCAGAGTAACTCAGCGGGTCAGGCAGCATCTCTGGAGAAATGGAACAGGTGGCGTTTCCAGTTGGTACCCTTCTTCAAACCTCTTCAGAGTCTGAAGAAGGGTTCCGACCTGAAATGCCGCCAATTCCTGTTCTCCAGAGTTGTTGCCTGACCCGCTGAGTTACTCCAGCATTTTGAGTCTAAGAAAGGTTACATTATTCGGTTTAATTCTACAGACACACTATACACAGTCAGACGCCCAAAATATCGGTGTTAGGAACAAGTGATGTTACTTGTATTCTTAAGGGGCTGTCCTACTTGGGCGACCTAATCCGTGAGTTCTGGCGAGTTTGCCCTCGACTCACACTCGCAGCATGGTCGACACGAGGTCGTAGGAGGTCTTTGTAACTCTCCTTCATGCTCGAGAGTAGTCCCCTTGTGCTCGAGACCTTAGCTAGGTCGCTGCGTATTTTTCAACATGTTGAAAAATGCCCGCGAGTAAAACAAGGTCGCCGTGGAAAAAATCAATACTTTTTTTACTCGTAGGTTTAGTCGTAGTAGGTCGGCATGATAGTCGTAGGTAATCGAGGGTAGTCAAAGGTAATTGAAGGTAGTCGTAGATAGTCTTTAACATAGTATTTTGATATTATAAAGCACATACCAGGCGGAGCTACTACTAACAAACACTATGATTGGCTAGCATGCAATAGCCAATCTACATCTCTTCTTGTAGAAATAAAGAAACACTGGCGGCGAAGCAATATAAACGGAATATTAATAACATACTGGCAAAGTTATACAAAATCGCCATATCTAATGGGAGGCCTACAAACCCGTCCGGCCCTCGTGCGGTAGGAGACCGCCTCACCTCCTTTCGCGGGAGAAAAGAGGGGGAGGGGAGTGGGAGAACAACCGGCGACCCGACAGGCACAGTGGGAGACGAAATAGGCGAGCCAGGTGCCAAACAACGTGGGGAGACCGCGGTAGGAACAACGATTGGAGGTGGGGGAAATAAGACTGACTGTGGGAGTGAACAGGAGGCACGGGGCATCAGGATAGGGAGTCGCAGGATGCGGTTCCTTCACAGGAAGGATGTGTTGACGGTTGCGTCTAGATGACACCGTCCTCTTCGACCAGATATGGACGTGGTTCTTTGGCAGGGCCGTGGATGTGTCCCAGGCGTGCATGGCCCTTGTCGGTTTGCAGACAAACCACTTGTCTACGCCCAAGAGGTATAAGTGGCTTGCTGGACTTGTCGAAGAACCACTTCTGCGTGTCACGTTTGATTTGCAGTTGTTTCTGAACCGCAGACGGGGAACGAAGTTGTGGCTGCAACAGCTGCTGGGAGACAGGCAGGGGAGCACGGGTTTGGCGAGACATCAGTCGTTGGGCAGGAGAACCTAGTATGGGATCCCGTGCAATGTTCCGTAGATTGAGTAAATAAGTAAGTAAGTAAGTAAGTAAATGTTATTCATATAGCACATTTAAATCAACTCGTGTTGAAACCAAAGTGCTTTACATAGAAGAAATAATTAGGTTTCCGTACATCCATAGAAAAAAAAATTTTTTTTAATGACACAACACATTATAGAATTTAACATGAACGTCCCCCCACAGCAGAATCAAAATTTTCCACTGTGGGGAAAGGCATTAGAAAGTTCAGTCCTCTTCCTCTGTGATCACCCGAGCTCGGGGCCTATTTGTGGCCTCTGCAGCCAGTCGCCGCAACGGCAGCCCGATGTTTTTAGGCCCTCTTGCCAGATGATGGAGCTCTGGCGTCGGAAAGAAGTCCAGGTATACGTCGGATTTGGCATGGCATGGCATGATCGTTCCATGAGTTGTTTTGCACTCCGAACAGCGCGTTTGGCGAGTCCGTTGGACTGCGGGAACTCGGGACTGCTGGTAACGTGTTGAAAGTCCCATCGTTTAGCAACGTTTTTAACGGCTTGGCTGGTGAACTGTCTGCCGTTGTCAGACTGAATACGAGCAGGAGAGCCATGCACGGAGAGGTGCCGTTGCAGCTTCTCAATCACTGCCTCCGAAGAAATGGTTTGCAGTAGGTCTATTTCAAACCAGCCCGAGTAAGAGGCAACAAGAACCAGATAGTGTTTCCCATGCCACTCAAAGATATCAGTGGCTAACGGGGACCATGGGAGTGGAGGGACTGGTTGTGGCAGTAAGGGCTGCTTCTGCTGATGTGGCGTCAGGCATTTGCAGACAGTGCACTTTTTGGTTCTTTCGCGTATGTATTTGGTCATACCGGGCCAGTAAAACATGCTCTGCGCCCTTTGGAGGGTTGCCTCCACGCCGGGGTGGCCCCTGTGGATGTCATTATAGTATTCGTCCAGGAGGGCGGCTGGAACCACTGCCTTGTGGCCCTTGACTATGATTCCATCCTGTAGCACTAGTTCGTCACGAACCAGGAAGTAGGGGCATATTTCGAGCGGGGTGTTGGATTGCGCCGGATGACTGTAGACAGCAATTGTAAAGTCTCATCAGCAGCCGTGTGTTCAGCTAGGCTGCTTAAATGATCAGGTGGCACAAACGAGACTTTCATGACTGAGAATTTGCCCTGTTCGGAGAGTTGTTGTTCGTTGGTTCTGCGCGGGGCTCTGGATAGAGTGTCTGCTATGTACATGTCTTTACCTTTCTTATAGACGATGTTGAAATCAAATCCCTGCAGTTGCATCATCATTCTCTGTAGTCATGCTGGGGCAGCGTGGATCGGTTTGTTCGAAATGGTGACCAGCAGCTGGCGGTCAGTCTCGATGGTCACGGTTCTACCAAAGATGAAGTCCTTGAATTTAATGCAGGCGAAAACCACTGCTAGCAGTTCCTTTTCGATCTGGGCGTAGCGCTGTTCAGTGTCAGTTAGCATATGGGATGCATATGACAGGGGCTTGAAGTCACCGCCAGTAGTGGCCTGCATCGAAAGGTCTGAATGACAATAAAGGATAATTCAATTCAATTCAATTCAGGCACGCTGCGCGTAACCCGTACTGGGATGCATCGCAGGTGAGCGTTACCGGTAACTCCAGATCGAAATAGGAAAGTGTAGGTGCGCTAGCCAGCTGCAGTTTGAGGATATCGAAGGCCCTTTGGTGCTGCAGGTACCAGGACCATGCCGCATCCTTGTGTGTCAGTTCTCGCAGGGGGGCCGATATGTCGCTGAGGTTGGGAATAAATTTTCCCAGGTAGTTAACCATACCGAGGAATCGTTGTAAACTCACATCAGTAGGAACCGACAGTTCGTTGATAGCTGCAGTTTTCAGCAGATCTGGTCTGAGACCGTCGCTGGTAAAAACATGTCCAACGTAAGTGACCTCAGGAACTCGAAACCCGCACTTTAAATCAGCTTTTCCGAGTGGGTACAGAACCTCTCCCCCATAAGCCCGAAGCGTTGCGGAGGCCTTATCAATACGTTCAGCATTGCAAATTTTTTTGAACTCCCTTAATGATATGACGTTCACTTTTGCGCCAGTGTCCACCTTGGCAAGAAGAGGCCTGTTATTCACGAACATAGTTACTGCAGGGTCAAGTAGCTTGTTAGACGAAGGGAGGAGGGAGTGGATGGCAGAACTATTATCAACTGTCTGAGAGCGAACCGGGGGACGACAACTCAGGCACATGGTAGTCAGTATCAGTGAACTCCTGCTCAAGCAGGTGCAAGCTTGTCCTTGAAGCATTAGGAATCACACGGGAAAGACAGCATCGTGCAAAATGGTTCAATTTCTTACAGAAATTGCAGGCTTTTCCGTAGGCTATGCAAAACTGACGACCCTTCGCATGAAAATAGTTACAATTCTGACAGCGAGCAGTAGACCCAGTAGGGGGTTTGCGAGAGGAGAATTCTGTAAGATTAACGCTTTGTTGCCGGCGGGGACTGAAAGGCAATGGGTCAGAGTGGGGCGACGTTATCTCGGAAATACGGCAAGCATGTTCTGCTTGGTCAAGGGTCAATTCAGTGTTTCGGAGCTAAGCTCTCAGCTTGCTATCAAGCATTCCACCTACCAGCTTATCTCGTACTAGCTCATCCCTTAAATCATGAAATCGGCAGCGTGCAGCCATGTGCTTCAGGCTGCTGATAAATTTCCAATAGGCTCATCAACCTGCTGTAAACGAGCATAGAACTTGGTTCTTTCAATAATATGGTTTGAAGGCATATCACACAATTTTCTGAACTTTCTTAGCAAAACCACAGGGTCGTCAATAGTTATCATCCAAAACAGCAGTAGCAAAAGTGAAGTTGTCGGCACGATTCATTGCCTCAGGTCCCGCAAGATTGAGCAAAACAGATGCACGCACTTTTGGGGGGTCATTCCGATGAACGATGCGAGCATAATGAGTGTAGTCACGTTCGAAAAGACGCCATCGTTCAGCAATGTCTGAATCAAAGATCAAAGGGCTCGGGCGGTGACACGAATTAGCCATAACGGAGATAGTAAAGACACAAAGTAATCAAAAGAAAATAAAACCCTATAAACTTAAACGGAGTGGGTAAGACTCACTGTCTGGCACCATGTAATGATGTGACCCGAACACACATTAAGATACAACACATATTTCTTAAATCACTTACAGCATAGGATCTGCAGTACGTTACAGCTCCAAGCTGCTACATCTACTGACTGGCATATGCGAGCTCTTGATATAATAAAGCACGTACTAGGCGGAGCTACTACTAACAAATACTATGATTGGCTTGCATGGAATAGCCAATCTACAAGACATGATTGATTGATTGATGGAGTAGACTCGAAGGGGCAAATGGCCTAATTCTACACCTATATGGTCTTACGTAATGCATACCGTGGAGTCCACTGAGTTGTTTGGGAATGTTTCTTTGCCATTGAACAGAAAATATGGATGAGAATTTATTTAAACTTCCAGTTATAAATTATCAAAATTCATTAAAACCAAGTTATAAATATCTTTGATGTTCTCTCAAAAACAGTCATCTTTCTTCTTTGCGTGTTCAGGAACCTGGTTGTTTTGCCTAATAGTCGATGATATGACAGCATTAAATTAGATTTATTTGGTTGAGATTTAAATATTTGTGCCTTCAAAGGGATGCGGATGAAATCTGGGGTAGAAAAGTGGCTTATATTAGAAACCAAGACTAATCTTTGATACTGGAATCTTACTGTGAGAATTGGGTCTGGTGGAGTTTTATCCAGAGTAAGCCATGATTAGAGTGACAATCTCATTTGATTTCTTCACACCGACTTGGGAAAGTACATTTATATTGTTGATGCTGCAAGCACGTTGCCACAAAATGTTTATAACAAGAGGAATCGAATATAGGAGCAAAGAGGTCCTTCTGCAGTTGTACAGAGCCCTAGTGAGACCACACCTGGAGTATTGTGTGCTGCTTTGGTCCCCTAATTTGAGGAAGGACATTCTTGCTATTGAGGGAGTGCAGCGTAGGTTTACAAGGTTAATTCCCGGGATGGCGGGACTGTCATATGCTGAGAGAATGGAGCAGCTGGGCTTGTACACTCTGCAGTTTAGAAGGATGAGAGGATATCTCATTGAAACATATAAGATTGTTAAGGGCTTGGACACGCTAGTGGCAGGAAACATGTTCCCGATGTTGGGGGAGTCAAGAACCAGGGGCCACAGTTTAAGAATAAGGAGTAAGCCATTTAAAACGGAGACGAGGAAACACTTTTTCTCAAAGAGAGTGGTGAGTCTGTAGAATTCTCTGTCTCAGAGGGCAGTGGCGACAGGTTCTCTGGATGCTTTCAAGAGAGAGCTAGATAGGGCTCTTAAAAATAGCGGAGTCAGCGGATATGGGGAGAAGACAGGAACGGGGTACTGATTGGGGATGATCAGCCATGATCACATTGAATGGCGGTGCTGGCTCGAAGGGCCAAATGACCTACTCCTGCACCTATTGTCTATTGTCTATTGTTTCGTGGACTATGGTTTAGATTTAGAAAAGTGACACCAAAGCAGGCAGAACCAAATAACATTCAAAATGCTGGAAGCCAGGAGAATGGCAAACCATCCATGGGACAGGTTAGTGCACAGCAGTTTGTTTTTCCACTGACTGATCTTTACGAGAAATCTGGTGCACAGTTTATATTTTATTTTATTTTACAGTTTATTTTCTTATTCATAGGAAACTAAAACAATTGGAAATGATTCCAGGAAGACAGAAGAAAAAGTTTCTGAGGTCAAAACAGTTCCTCGAATGATTGAGCACAAACAAGGTTTGGACTGAGAAATAATTACCGTTTTTAAAAAAATTAATCAGTAGCATTTACCAGGCGGCACGGGAACCGAGTTCGATCCTGATTACGGGTGCTGTCTGTATGGAGTTTGTACGTTCTCCCCGTGACCTGCGTTGGTTTTCACTGGGAGCTCCGGTTTCCTCCCACATTCTAAAGGCATACATGTTTCTAGGCTAATTGGCTTCAGAACATTGTAAATTGTCCCTAGTGTGTGTAGGATAGAGTTAGTGTGCGGGGATCGCTGGTCGGCATGGATTTGGTGGGCCGAAGGGCCTGTTTCCGCGCAGTATCTCCAAACTAAACTAAATCACTATGTTTAGGAACAATATACAGTTAGAATGCAAAAAATCCTTTGTAAAGACTTGCATTTAAATACCACTTTCAATGTAATTCACTGAATGTTGAATATGAATATATGGGATGGGAAAATCCATAGGCTATTTAAAAAGAGAAATAGGCATGATATTAACCAAGAAATTCATAACAGAATCTGTTTCAATGCAGGATATCATTGAGCATGGTTGCATAATTGCCCCAACAGTCTATTTGTTAATATTCTGTATTTCAACTTTAAAAACCTTCCTGTCATAAAATCATTCATCACAGAGAGATCCATTATTAAATGTATTCTTAATATTTCAATTTCTCCTTCTATAGCCCTTGTCCAATGGTGCATTACCCCCTTCATTATGGGGAGAGTAATGATGCTCTAAGAATATTCACTCAATGAAGATACAAACGATTAAATGAACTCAAGCTTTATAATGCAGAGGCAATTCATGAAAGAGATAGCTGGTTTTGGGAGAGATTATTAAAGAATGGACACAGTAACCGAAGGATCACATACCTGCAGTGAAACGTTTGGGGTCTTTAAAAGTACACAGATATGCACTTGCAGGTGTCTAACATGCAGAGTGAGCGATACAACCAGAGAAAGGAAGGCCTGTAGAGTAAACCCTCGCAATAATGAACCATGGGGAATGGTGTCCGTATTGCCAGTGGCCAGCTATAACCAAGTGAGGGCAGTAAACATAGAAACATATAAAATAGGTACAGCAGTAGGCCATTCGGCCCCTCGAGCCAGCACCGCCATTCAATATGATCATGGCTGATCATCCAGAATCAGTACCCCGTTCCTGCTTTCTCCCCATCTATCTATCTATATAATTAAAACTCTGATCTTGACCACTTCCTGTTGCACTGCATGTTGATTTTAGAAATAACGCTACCACTTACGGCTGTGATTTTTGGCCATCTTACTCAGAGACCCCCTCTGCTGTGCAGGACAAGAGGATTTTTCCCATCGATGAAAAATAAAAGACTTATTAATGTTTTAAAAATGTTGAGATTCTCTCTCCTGTCAATCATTCCATGAAGGCCACGCCCCTTCTGGTGGGAGGGGGAGGGACTATAAAACCCGGACGTGTGGAGGTGCCTCAGTTCTCTGCAAGATGGGGGAGGGAGAGGGAGAGGGAGAGGGAGAGGGAGAGGGAGAGGGAGAGGGAGAGGGAGAGGGAGAGGGAGAGGGAGAGGGAGAGGGAGAGGTCACAGCTCTCTGTCTGAGCTGTGAATAATACTGAACACATGTCTACTAAACTGAGTGTTTTACTGACCTGCCAGTGCCCTTAATGTGGTTTGAAAATGTAGTTTGAAAATGCAAAAGTGTGTTTTAGTTTGAAAATGCAAAAGTGTGTTTTGGTTTGAAAATGCTAAAGTTGCCTTTAGTTTGAAAATGCTAAAGTTGCCTTTGGTTTGAAAATGCTTAAGTAGCCTTTGGTTTGAAAATGCTAAAGTTGCCTTTGGTTTGAAAATGCTATAGTTGCCTTTGGTTTGAAAATGCTAAAGTTGCCTTTGGTTTGACAATGCTACAGTTGCCTTTGGTTTGAAAATGCTAACGTTGCCTTCGCTTTGGAAATGCTAAAGGTGCCTTTGCTTTGGAAATGCTAAAGGTGCCTTCGCTTTGAAAATGCTAAAGGTGCCTTCGCTTTGAAGATGCTAAAAGTGCCTTCGCTTTAAAGATGCTAAAGGTGCCTGCTTTGAAAATGCAAGTGGTGCCTTTGCTTTGAAAATGCAAGTGGTGCCTTTGCTTTGAAAATGCAAGTGGTGGTTTGCTTTGGAAATGCAAGGGCAAGTGATTAAAAGTGAAATCTTGACCACTTCCTGTTTGCGCTGTATATTGATTTTAGAAAAATCGCTGCCACTTATGGCTGTGATTTTTGGCCATCTTACTCAGAGTCCCCCTCCAGCTGTCAGGGCCAGAGGACTTTTCCCATCGGTGAAAAATAAAAGAGTTATTAATGTTTTAAAAATGTTGAGATTCTCTCCGCTGTCAATCACGCCATGAAGGCCATGCCCCTTCTGGTGGGAGGGGGATGGACTATAAAACCCGGAAGTGTGGACGTGCCGCAGTCGCTGCAAGATGGGGGAGGGAGTGGTCACGACTCTCAGAGCTGTGAATAAACTGAACACTGAACACATGTCTCCTAAACTGTGAGTGTGGTTTTATGTGCTTTTACGTGGTTTATTTGTAACTGTGTTTGGAAGGAATAAATGTTTTTATGTGCCCTTTGACTGTGCCTTTTGACTGTGCCGCTAATTGAAAAGTGTGCCTTTTGACCGTGCCGCTAATTGAAAAGTGTGCCTTTTGACCGTGCCGCTAATTGAAAAGTGTGCCTTTTGACCATGCCGCTAATTGAAAAGTGTGCCTTTAGACTGTGCCGTTAATTGAAAAGTGTGCCTTTTGACTGTGCCGCTAATTGAAAAGTGTGCCTTTTGACTGTGACGCTAATTGAAAAGTGTGCCTTTTGACTGTGCCGCTAATTGAAAAGTGTGCCTTTTGACTGTGCCGCTAATTGAAAAGTGTGCCTTCTGACTGTGCCGCTAATTGAAAAGTGTGCCTTTTGACTGTGCCTCTAATTGAAAAGTGTGCCTTTTGACTGTGCCGCTAAACGAAAAGTGTGCCTTTTGGCTGTGCCGCTAAATGAAAAGTGTGCCTTTTGACTGTGCCGCTAAACTGTGCCTTTATTTTTAAATATGTTTTGCTTTTTAAATGTGACTTGCTGTGCAACAGTTTTTGGAAGGAAAAACCGTGAATAAACGTTTTATTAGATCAGGACTGTGTTTAATGCAAAATTGCCGCTCATTCCGTGACTTCCGCTTTTTGGAGAGGTGGCGCTGATTACGTCATTTCCGGTGAGTTCAGAGATGGCGCTGAGTGCGGAAGGCCCAATGTGGAGACGCCGCCCTGAACCGTTTGAGTAATTCAAGAGAGCTTACTGCCATACATATGGTGAGTGTGTGTGTGTTTGTTGAAATTTATTTAAAGCATGTTTTTGAAGTAGCAGCAGCTGTAGAGGAGTTTCAGAATAAAAATGGCTTTAAACATTTGAATCATTTGGTTTAGACACACCTGTGTTCTTATTTTCAGACTTCTTACATAGAGTATATGGTTAGTAACAGGATTCAGTCTGCTTACCACATTCTGAAGTTACTTGGCTTTTTAGTATTGGTGCTGTCTGTGTTTGTGTGTCTGTGTTTGCGTGTTTGTGTGTCTGTGTTTGTGTGTTTGTGTTTGTGTGTGTGTGTGTGTGTGTGAGAGTGTGTCGATGTGTGTGTGTCTTTGTATGTGTCTTTGTGTATGTGTCTTTGTGTGTGTGTTTGTGTGTTTGTGTGTATGTGTGTGTGTCTTTGTGTGTGTATGTGTGTTTGTGTGTGTCTTTGTGTGTGTGTGTGTGTGTCTCTCTCTCTCTTTGTGTGTGTCTCTCTTTGTGTGTGTCTCTCTTTGTGTGTGTCTCTCTTTGTGTGTCTCTCTCTTTGTGTGTGTCTCTCTTTGTGTGTGTCTCTCGTTGTGTGTGTGTGTGTCTCTTTGTGTGTGTCTCTGTTGGAGTGCTTGTAGTGCTGTGGGGTTGGACTTGCTGCCCACACCCTGCTTGGAGTGCTGTGAGGTTGGACTTGCTGCCTGCACTCTGCTTGGAGTGTTGTAAGGTTGGATTTGCTGCCTGCACTCTGCTTGGTGAGCTGTGAGGTTTGTGTGTCTTTGTTTGTGTGTATGTGTTTGTGTGTGTGGGGGTTTGTGTGTGTATGTGTATGTGTTTGTGTGTATGTGTGTATGTCTTTGTGTGTATGTGTGTGTGTCTTTGTGTTTGTGTGTATGTGTATGTGTGTGTGTCTTTGTGTTTGTGTGTATGTGTCTTTGGGTTTGTGTGTATGTGTGTGTGTGTCTTTGTGTTTGTGTGTGTGTATCTTTGTGTTTGTGTGTATGTGTGTTTGTGTGTCTTTGTGTTTGTGTGTATCTGTCTTTGTTTGTGTCTTTGTGTTTGTGTGTGTGTCCCTGTGTGTGTGTCTCTGTTGGAGTGCTGTGAGGTTGGACTTGCTGCCTGCACTCTGCTTGGAGTGCTGTGAGGTTGGATTTGCTGCCTGCACTCTGCTTGCTGTCAGGTTGGACTTGCTGCCTGCACTATGCTTGCTGTGAGGTTGGAATTGCTGCCTGCACTCTGCTTGGTGTGCTGTGAGGTTGGACTTGCTGCCTCCACTCTGCTTGGAGTGCTGTGAGGTTGGATTTGCTGCCTGCACTCTGCTTGCTGTCAGGTTGGACTTGCTGCCTGCACTATGCTTGCTGTGAGGTTGGAATTGCTGCCTGCACTCTGCTTGGTGTGCTGTGAGGTTGGACTTGCTGCCTCCACTCTGCTTGGAATGCTGTGAGGTTGGATTTGCTGCCTGCACTCTGCTTGCTGTCAGGTTGGACTTGCTGCCTGCACTATGCTTGCTGTGAGGTTGGACTTGCTGCCTGCACTCTGCTTGGTGTGCTGTGAGGTTGGACTTGCTGCCTGCACTCTGCTTGGAGTGCTGTGAGGTTGGACTTGCTGCCTGCACTCTGCTTGGAGTGTTGTGAGGTTGGACTTGCAATGTTTTAAGACTCATTCACATTTTAAACTTTAATAAATCCTTTTTTCACTTGCCATGTCTGCGTGTTCTTCATCACAATGGGTACCTAATAGGCTGGAATGGCTGCGCTGTCGGAAAGCCATTAAGAGTGCATGGGGGGAGGTTGAGGGGAGATGGACTGAATGCATAGGAGGGAGGGGAATGGCAAGGAGCAGTTGGGGGGTGAAGGGAGGAGGGGTAACTGAGTGAACTGTCACCACACCAGCTGTAAGTGACTGGTGCCAGCCCACCAGCCATGATTTAGTGAACTGCCAGCCCACCAGCCATGACTCACTGAACTGCGTCCAAGAATCCATTCAGTCCACAATGTCCATACTAGCCCTCTGGAAACCAGTCCCTTCAGCCCACAACACCCATACTAGCGCTGCAGAGATCCACGCAAGGATAAACCTTCATTGCTGAGAATTGTCTAAAATTGAAGGTCAACCATCGTCCTCCGCCTGTTCCACCGTTGAGGTCTTGGTTGGATTGCTCTTTGTCAGAGTTCTCCCCCTCGACCTTACCACCATTTGTGGCCCTACCAGGAGCATAGCTCCAGATGGCATCGCTCTCAGTTCCACACAAGCTTCTCCACCATGAGGTGACAATCCACAGAGATTTACAAGTCATTCACATTTAAAACTTTGCAAAAAACACTTTGACAAAAATCACTACCACGTGCGCTGCCTGTTAGCAGCGTATGACGTCACATTGAGATGCTTTTTTTTTTAAATCCGTTTTATTAAAATTCTTCCGTTTTCATTCACAATGACGTGACAAAGGGATCGCGATTTTTTTAAAAACTCAGTTTTAATCAAATTCTTGGGGGGAGGTTTCATTTACAAAAAAAATGCGATTTTCATTGTGGGGGTGGGATAGGGGGGGTGAGGAGTGGGGAGCAGGGGGATAGATGGAGAGGAGGGGGTAGGGAGGGGAGAGGAAGGGGAAAGTGGAGGAGGTGAGGAGGGGGTATAGAGGGAGAGGAGGGGGAGTGGGGGAGGTAGGGAGTGGGGGACATAGGGAGAGGAGGGCAGTGGGGGAGGTGAGGAGGGAGAGTGGGGGAGTGGGATAGGAGGGAGGTGAGGAGTGGGCGAGCAGGGAGATAGAGGGAGTGGAGGGGGGTAGAGAGGGTAGAGGGGTTATGGAGGTAGGGAGGGAGTGACCAAGGGTAGGGGAAAGGAGAGGTGAGGGAGGGAATGGGGGAGGGTAGAAGGAGAGGGGAAAGAAGAGGGAGGGTGAAGAGGACGGGGAGGGAGTGCTGGGGGATGATGGGGAATGGAGGAGGATAGGGTAGGAAGAGGGATGGTGAGGCGCAATTGGGGAGGGTTGCCGTGACTCGCGTCATGATGGGGATCTCTGGCGTCACAACGGGAACCGTCAGCCGCGCCTGCGCAGTTGGGTGCTATGGGTGAGTGGTGGAATATTGCGTTGGGGGAACGGGGCCCAACGGGTCCCACTTGGGCCAGTATCCCTTAAAGGCCTGTCCCACGGGCAGGCGGTTACTGGCGATTACTGGCGGTGTAGCAGGAAGTTGGGACCGCGCGTGGACCACCAGAGACCGCACATGGCCCGCGGGGTCGGTCCCACGTTGACCGCCGGGACCGTATGAAGTTGGTCCCGACACCGCTCAGAAAAGCTGACACTCAAAAATCTCGGCCTACCGCCCAGCCGCCGCCTCTTTGCCGCGAGCACCGCCTGTGCACCGCGAGCACCGCCTGTGCGCCGCGAGCACCGCCTGTACACCGCGAGCCGTCTCGACGTCATCGCGTAGCGCGTTGCGTTGCGCGATGTCGTCATCACCCGATGCCGCGCTCGCCACATGCATTCGCATGCTCGTGGGACAGGCCGTACGGTAAACACTCGGCCTCCGCGCGGCAACCGCTTCCGGTTGGGTTGCGCTTGCCGCCTGCTCGTGGGACCGGCCATACGGTGAACACCCGGACCCCCACGCGGCGCTCCCGCGGTAGCCGCACGGTCCCCGCCTGGTACCGCCTGCCCGTGGGACAGGGCCATCAATTCCTTTAGCCCTAAGAGCTACTGTAAATCCAACTCTCTTGAATACATCCAATGAATTGGCCTTCACTGCCTTCTGTCGCAGAGAGTTCCATAGTTCTATTCCACAGAGAATTCTAAAGTTTTACTCAAGGCCGGGATGGACGAAACAGGGTGTTGGGAATTCATAAGCTGGTGAGCCACAGAGCCCCCAGCCTGACTCACGGTATGCGAGGGACGGGCCCAGTGTAAAGACTGTCCAAGCACAGGGTGTCTTCACTCTGTTTATTCGTCATTCATTGCATTCGTATACACACATATTGCCCTAGCTGTTCGTGGTCCATTACCGGAGCTAGAGAGCGAGCTAGGGGTGGGAAGGTTACATTTATACTGAACGTAATGGGGAGTGGTTAGTAGTAGTGAGGTCATTATGTTAAAGGAACATGCACGGCTCTACATCCTTCCCTTGAAAAGGGAAACATAGCTATGATGACAGTGAGACCACGACTCATACGCTAGGCACAAACCCGCGCGTACATCGTCAGGAGAAACTTAAAACATTCAAGCAAACTCCCCGTAACGTTCAGGCGGCTTGACCAGACGCCCGTAGCGGGTATGCAGCCCGCCTCCCCCCCCCTTCGAAGGTAGAGTGGGCACCGGGGCAGGAGCGGCGATAGGTGAAGCGAAAGGGGAGTGAGCAGGAGAGGGAGTACGAGGAGACCGGGGAGGAGACAAGGGCACCGCAACGGGCACGCGAGCGGGAGATGGCTGATGGGGGGGGCCAGGAGGAGCAGCGGGAGAACGGGGCGCCAAGGGTCGCGAGGGCAGAGGAGCGGGAGGCAACGAGGCGGCAACCGGGGGAGCAAAAGGGGCTGCGGGAGGCGGAGCGGGCTCGTTGACCGGCAGCAAATGCTGGCGGGACCGGCGGTAGATTGTGCCCTCGTAGTCAACCAGGTAAGAGCGCGGAGAGTCGGCAAAGCCGATGACAACAGCCAAGCGGTGGTGTCCGGAGGGGGACTGCATCCGGACAACCTGGCCCTCGAAGAGGGGCTGAAGGGGACGGCATGACTTGTCGTGGGAGCGCTTCTGGACGACCTGTTTCTGGGTAATACGCTTCTGGACAGCAGCAGACATGCGAGAGGCATGCAAAGCGTCGTTTAAAGTGAGGTCCGGCTTTCTCAGAAGCTCAGCCCGTAGCTTCACGTCCTGTAGACCGTGAACTAGGACATCTCTGATCAACTGATCGGGGGTCAACTTCTCCAGGTGGCAACGCCGGGCCAGGTGACGCAGCGATGCCACGAAGGTATCGATGTGCTCCCCGGGTTTCTGGCGCCTGCTGAAAAACTTGAACCGCTCTAGAATGGAGTTGGTGGGAATGTCACACAGCGCAGCAAATTTATTGATGAGACACACGGGGTCCTCTGCATTCTCACCATCGGCGTACTCAAAAGATTCAGAACGTTCCATGGCCTCCGGGCCAGCCAGGTTGAGGAGCAGATGTGCTGTAATCGCTGGGGTAATATTAGGATGAGCGATGGCGACATAGTGCTGGAAGTCGCGCCGGAAAATAGTCCACCGGTGGACGATGTCCGAGTCAAACACCAGAACGTCAGGCTTTCGACACGAGATGGCCATAGTACTTAAATAGTTGGAAAGGAAAATAAACACTTGGAGAAAAGAAAACAAACCCGATGAACAGGAGAGCAGGGTTAACTTCTGACACCATGTAAAGACTGTCCAAGCACAGGGTGTCTTCACTCTGTTCGTATACACACATATTGCCCTAGCTGTTCGTGGTCCATTACCGGAGCTAGAGAGCGAGCTAGGGGTGGGAAGGTTACATTTATACTGAACGTAATGGGGAGTGGTTAGTAGTAGTGAGGTCATTATGTTAAAGGAACATGCACGGCTCTACACCCAGTACTCACACCACCTTTGTGCTGCTCATTCTCTCCGCTCCTGCAACCGGTAGTACATCACCTGGCAACAGTTCATTGGTTAACTGGCGGAAGTGGGTGGGTGGGGGGGTAACAGCGCAACAGGAATGCGCTATAACCAAAATCTGCTATATCGGCGAAATATGTAGGAAGGAACTGCAGATGCTGGTTTAAACCGAAGATAGACACAAAAAGGTGGAGTAACTCAGCGGGACAGGCAGTATCTCTAGAGAGAAGGTATAGGTGACGTTTCGGGTCGAGACCCTTCTTCAGACAGTCTGAAGAAGGGTTTCGACCTGAAATGTCATCCATTCCTTCTCTCTAGAGATACTGCCTGTTCCGCTGAGTTACTCCAGCTTTTTGTGTCTGTCTCCGCTGTATAGAAGTCCATTATCGCAAAGGTTTACTGTACCACTATTTATTAAATTATTTGCCTAAGAATTCAACTGACACAGAACAAAAGCTAGGAGATTTTTCTTTTCAGAAGCCCTAAGAGTATTCATGAGCAAATTCATTTATATTAAGACTTAAATCTTCAAACTTCTCTGATTTGTTATGTGTATATTACTGCACAACTTCTAAAGGAATGGATTGTTTATCACTGTCCACAGCTGATCACTTTAATTTTAAATTTCTATTTTCTACCAGTGGTCTTTTGCCAATTTCAGAAAAGTTGAGTCTGTCATGAGTTGCAATTAACACACCAAATTTCGAGAAGCAAGGAACTGTAGATGCTGGTTTACATAAGAAGATGCTGGAGTTACTCAGTGGGTCAGGCAGCATCTCTGGAGAACATGATGTTCTCAGAACAGTCTGACAAATGATGAAAGAATGGGTCGACTCGCAGTGGCGGAAATCCCGGGGGGGGGACAGGGGGCACGTCCCCCCCCCCCCCGTGTTTTGAAAGCTATTAAAAATCTCCGCTTTCCTTGAGACAGTGGGGGTGGGACTGATGATCCGCCGATTGGACGAGAGTGACCGAGAGCAGTCAGCAGGCAGTGGGGGGGAGACCATGATGATTCACCGCGATCATTGGAGGAGGGAGGTGTCGATCAGAGGCGGAAGTAGGGGGGTGGGACTGAGGATAGAGCGAGGTGATTGGAGGAGGGAGACGGCCTGGCGGAGCAAAGATCATAGAGCGGAGCTTGAATCGGCCCGTTCGCAGGGCCTTTCATCGCCCGGCGCGGCCGGCCGCTGGATCTTCCACCGCCCCGCGGTCAAATTGCTGCGTCGAGGCGATCGAGGCAACCGATGTTGAAGCCCCTGCGAACAGGCCGATTGAAGCCCCACGATTCGGGGCGGATGAAGCTGCTGTTGCTGGAGGTCGGAGTCGGCCACCAACCAGGTCAGCTCCCGATGTTACCGTCCACAGGGCCCACGGCCGAAGCCTCACGTGTGTGCGCATGCGCGCACGGCCGCCAAGAATTGTGTCCCCCCCCCCCCCCCCCCCCCGTGTTTTATAATGATTTCCGTGCCTGGTCGACGACTGGGCTTGAATTTTAGAAGGATGAGAGGATATCTACTTGAAACATGTAAAATTCTTAAAGGATTGGACAGGCTAGATGCAGGAAAAATGTTCCCCATGTTGAGGGAGTCCAGAACCAGGGGTCATAGTTTAAGAATAAGGGGTAGGATATTTAGGGCTGAGTTGAGGAAATACTTTTTCACCCAGAGAGTTGTGAATCTGTGGAATTCTCTGCCACAGAAGGGAGTGGAGGCTAATTCACTGTATGTTTTCAAAAGAGAGTTAGATTTACCTCTTCAGGCTAAAGGAATCAAGGGATATGGGGGAAAAGCAGGAACGGGGCACTGATTTTGGATGATCAGGCATGAACTCATGTTGTCGACCTCCGTGGAGCCCTGTCAACTGACCGTAGTCAGGCGAACGACAACAAACAGAGACAGCAGCAGAAGCAGAAGCCCTAATGCAACCACAGTTACTTCAGCTTGGCACCAACCTGGAGCAAGCGCCCTTCTTAGGGCGGGCACCTACGGATGTCGAACTGGATGGCATCTCTGGATGGTGAATCTCTGGAACTCTCTGCCACAGAAGGTAGTTGAGGCCAGTTCATTGGCTATATTTAAGAGGGAGTTAGATGTGGCCCTTGGGGCTAAAGGGATCAGGGGGTATGGAGAGAAGGCAGGTACAGGATACTGATTTGGATGATCAGCCATGATCATATTGAATGGCGGTGCAGGCTCGAAGGGCCGAATGGCCTACTCCTGCATCTATTTTCTATGTTTCCATGTTTCTATCCTGCTGCAGCTGAGTGCGGAAGGCCTCACCACTTTTGCTGCCTCAAACGCAAGAGGAAGAAGCCATGATCATATTGAATGGCGGTGCTGGCTCAAAGGGCCGAATGACCTACTCATGCACCTATTGTCTATGTTTCTATGGGCATATTCCATATTTGTAGATTTACATGTTAACATTTAAACCCTTTTATCCAAAACTCTAGAAAGACCTATAACCAATGTGATAAAATCACAAACCAAATTTTGCAGTTAATATGGGTACATTTGATTGCAAATACATCTGTTTATGAGACATTTTTTAGCATTGTGTTCATTTCATCAAAACAAAATTATATGTACTAATGATAATAAGGAACATGAGTTTCGCATTTTTGTCCACCCTAAATGGTTGCATTCTACAAAACAATGCTCAAATGTCATTATTCTTTAAAAGGAATCCATTAACAATTCTCAGAGATGCACTTTATTGTTCTAAAGCAATCAATAATTTCTCTGTACTGCTGATGTGCTGAATGGTTAATTTCTAACCACAGTTGAAAGCATAAAATGATATATTGAACCAAGGCAAGGCAATTTTAATGTATTAAATAATAAGTTTTAACAAAACTATGAGTTCCAGGTATGTGGGTACATTTTCTTTAACTCAAAAAATAATGTTTCTTTTTAACAGCAGCAACTTCCCAACATTCTCTTCCTCAGAAAAATAGAACAAGGTCAACATCATCCTTTGAACTATCAAAGTCCCAAGCAGGAAGTGAAGCTACCCCAGAGCTGTCATTTCAGGGGCATGAATCAAGTATACGCATTGATCCAGCACCAAAGGACGATGAAACTGAATTTAAGTAAGATTATTAATGTTACCATTCAGTTAACATTCATTATCTCCCTTATATATATGGGTTGCTGTTAGACGACTTCGCATTTTAACTTTTTTTTTATCAACTACATAATTAGACCATTTGAAAATAAAGTGCTACTTTGTTTTAGTTTTTAGTTTTAGAAGTACAGCGCGGAGAGAGGCCCTTCGGCTCGCCGAGTCCGCATCGACCAGCGATCCCCGCACATTAACACTATCCTTCATTAGGGACAAATTTTACACTTATGCTAAGCCAATTAACCTATATACATGTACCCCCTGTACTGCTTTGGAGTGTTTGATGAAACCGAAAACGTAGAAACTCCGTACAGACAGGTACCCATAGCCAGGATCGAACCCGTGTGTCTGGAGCTGTAAGCGCTGTAAGGCAATTGTATTGTATTGTATTGTATTGTATATTGTATTGTATTGTATTGTACAATACAATATACAATACAATACAATACAATACAATACAATTCTCCGTTGCACCACCATTCCTTACCTTGATCACAAAAGTAAAAATAAATTTGATATTATTATGGAACAAACATCTTAAATCGCCTTTACGATGAATTTCAGATCGGTAAGGTTGTATCAGAAAATAACATTTTAACAGTTTAAATATTCCAGGTCTTTATCATATGCAGTTAATACTTCAAGTTTATCCTTGTCCTTGGGGATAACATTAAAGGATGATCTGATTTTAAAAAGCCAGCTGAATTTAAAATTAAATGTGGATTGCGATATTCATTTTCTACATATCCAGTTTGGGGTTTGAATGAATGAATGATTGAATGAATGAATGAATAAGTTTATTGTCCAAGTATTCATATACAAGGAATTTATCTTGGTGCTCCGCCCGCAAGTGACAACATGACATACAGTGACGGTTAGGAATGACACATAAAACATTAATAATAAAACATTAATAATAAAACATTATTTATTAAACATGTGAATTGAGTAAAATACCAGAGCAAAAGGAGGCTACAGATTTTTGGTTATTGAGTAGAGCTGCTACTCGTGGAAAAAAAGCTGTTTTTATGTCTGGCTGTGGCAGTTTTGACAGTCCGGAGTCGCCTTCCAGAGGGAAGTGATTCAAAGAGTTTGTGGCCACGGTGAGAAGAGTCAGAGATGATCTTACCCGCTCGCTTCCTGGCCCTTGTAGTGTACAGTTCATCATTGGAGGGAAGGTTGCAGCCAATATCTTTCTCAGCTGATCGGCCGATTTGCTGCAGCCTCCGGATATCGTGCTTGGTGGCTGAGCCAAACCAGACCATGATGGAGAAGGTGAGGACAGACTCTACAATGGCCGTATAGAATTGAACCATCATTGCCTGTGGCAGATTGTGCTTCCTCTGCTGCCGCAGGAAGTACATCCTCCGCTGTGCCTTTTTGACTGTGGAGTCAATGGTGCCCCCCCCCCATTTAAGTTCCTTGGAGATGATGGTTCCCAGGAACTTAAAAGACTCCACAGATGTGACTGTGGTGTTGTTGATGGTGAGTGGGGTGAGGGGAGGGGGAGCTCTCGTAAAGTCTACAATCAATTCCACTGTCTTAAGAGCATTGAGCTCTAGGTTGATGCAATGGCACCAGGATGCCAGCTGTGTCACTTCCTGTCTGTAGGCAGATTCCTCCCCATCCTGGATCAGTCCAATCAGGGTTGTGTCGTCCGCAAACTTGAGAAGCTTCACAGAGGAGTCAGTGGAGGTGCAGTCATTGGTGTGGAGAGAGTAGAGGAGAGTCATTGGTGCAGTCATTGGTGTACAGAGTGTAGAGAGGTTTTCCTTGCATTGTCATGGATTTCACTGAATGCTTTAAATGTTGTTTATTACAATATCTCTCTTTATACTTGAGTAGCAAATAAAGATATAAATAATCATAACAGTGGAAAGATAGAAGACCAAAGCAGCATTTTAACATTTGGTGGTATGGCAGTCAATGAAAAGGGTTATTGATCAGCTGGGAAAGTGGGCTGTAGAAAGGATAATGAAGTTCAATGCAGGTAAGTGTGAGGTGTTGCATTTTGGTAAGTCAAACCAGGGCAGGATCTTCATAGTGAATGGTGGGGCCCTGGGGAGTGTCATAGAATATGGAGATCTAGGAGTACAGGTGCACAGTTCCCTACAGTGGTAAGGAAGGCTTTGGTACATTGGCTTTCATCAGTCATGCTACTGAGCATCGAAGTTGAGACATCATATTACAGTTGTACATGAAGTTGGGTGAGGCCACATTTGGGCAGAACATTATGTTCAATTTTTGGTCACCCTACTGCAGGAAGGATGCCATGAAGCTGAGAAGAATGCAAAGAAGTTTTACAAAGCTATTGCCAGAATTCGAGGGCCTGAGCTATTGGGAGAGATTGGATAGTTAGGACATTATTCATTGGAGCATAGGAAGCTGAGTGGCTCTTAAAGAGGTGTTTAAAATCATGAGGGGAATTGATAGGGTGAATACGCTTAGGGGAATTAAAAAGCAGAGGACATAGATTTAAGGTGAGAGGAGAAAAATTAAATTGGAACCCGAGGGACATCAATTTCACCCAGAGGGTTGTGGTTATTGGGAATGAGTTGCCAGAGGAGATAGTTGAGGCAGGTAGTATAGCAACATTTAAAATGCATTTGAGCAGGTAAAGGTTTAGAGGGATAGAGAGTAAATTTGAGCAAATGGAACTGGCTGAGATGGGGCATCTTAGTTGGCAAGGGCGCGTTGGGCCAAAGGACCCGTTTCTGTGCTCTATGACTATGCTGCTTGACCCAAATTCCTCAACCAGTTTAGTTTTTTGTACATAGCCTAAGTGCAGGCTTGCCTCCTTCAAGAATGTAGTTTGTCTTCTGTGGCAGTTTGAAGATTCTATGTCCTGATACTCGTGCACACATTCACCAAATTCAATCTCATTGGTGTGATTTGCACTTTTAATGTCTGGACTGTTAAGTCCATTATATAACCAACTGGCATTTCTGGAAGTTTCAACATTTTGCATCCTGTGTAGTTTAACAGAATTTCCACCAACTGTGAGTTGGTGTGAATTATCCTGAGGTGCCAGGAATTATTGCCACATCAAGAAATTCATCCTGAAAGAGATCATCGTTTCACTATCCCTGATTGGCATCCAAAGAAGACAAAAGATGTCTTCCAAAGAAGACAAAGATGTGTTACATTTAACTTTCCTGACATCTAAAATCTGGCTCGAGCCTTTTATTCTTCCCATTTATGGCAGTCTTCAATTAGCCTCTCTAAAATGCTCTCTTATTCATATTCATATCTCTTCCTTTTCTCATTCACTTTCTCTTTCCTCTTTCCCATGCTCTCTTTAAAAACCTCACAAACCCATTATGTTTTTAATTTGTTTCTCGGGCTCAGCATTAGCATTTGCCTTTTTTTAATTTCTGAAGCGCAGCAAATTTTAGTTAGATTAGTTTCGTTTTAGTTTATTGTTACTATATCTGTACCAAGATACAGTGAAAGCAAAATAATTTTCATTTCAGAAAAATACACAAAGTCCTGGAGTAACTCAATGGGTCAGGCATGGATAGCTGACGTTTCACACCGGGAAACCTCTTCAATGGGGCCCCAACATGATTTGTCACCTGTCCGTGTTCTCCAGACACACTGCCTGACCAGCTGAGTTACGACAGCATTTTGTGTTTTTTTTTTGTAACCCAGCATCTGCAGTTCCTTGTATCCACAATTTTCATTTCCTCTTTTTCTGCCAATCACCATAGATCGGAATCTTTTGGTTAGCAATCCTTCTGCCAGGGGTGGTGGTGGAGGCAGACACAATAGTAGCGTTTCAAAGGCTTTCAGATAAGCATGGATAGACAGGGAATGGAGAGATATGGATCACAATCAGGGCGAGGAGATTAGTTGAACCTGACATCGTGTTCAGCACTGACGTTATGAGCCTAAGGGCCTGTTCCAGTGCTGCACTGTTCTGCATTCTATTACTCTATCTCTATTATATCAGGTACATGTTCAAATTTCACTTTTTTACAATCTTCTCAACCATTTTGGCCACATTGAAAGATTTGTGAACATGCAGCCAAGTTGTTGGTATCTCTTTAAAATATTACCATTTCATTTACATCATCTCCTCTCATTATTCCTACCAAAATATGTCATTTCTCATTTAACTGCATTCAGTTTATTTTACATTGTTCAAAATTTCATGCCATCTGTCCTCCAAACTCAACTCCAGGTCATTAATACATGGCAAAAAGAGCAGTGATCCTAAAACTGAATGCTGTGAAAACCATGTTATCTCCAGTCAATTTAAATGGCCAATCCAATTTATTTCAGATTAGTTTAGTTTAGAGATACAGCGTGGAAACAGGCCCTTCGGTTCGCCAAGTCCATGCCGACAAGCGATCCCCGTACACTACCTCTATTCCACACACTAGGGACAATTTACTATTTTTATTGAAACCAAATTAACCTACAAACCTATATGTCTTGGAGTGTCGGAGGAAAGCAAAGCACCCAGGGAATACTCATGTGGTCACGGGGAGAACATACAAACTCCGTACAGACAGCATCCGTAGTAGGATCGAACCCAGGTCTCTGGTGCTATAAGGCAGCAACTCTACCGTTGTGCCACCGTGCCGCCCCCAATTGTTGGAACTGGGGAGGCTGTTCAGTTCCTGTCCCACCTCCCTGAAACAAGTTCAATTCCGAATCAAAATACTTAATATATCTTTAAATGATTGCACCACACCTCCCTTAACCCACTTAATTCATGGATCATAATTATCCCCTCCCCATCTTTAATTTACTATCCACTTTAAATCTGACATAATGGCATTTGTGTTTTTACATGACACTACTTATCTGTTAAGGACCAGAGGGTTTATTGTTTGCGCACAAATGAGATTTAGATTGCTTAAAGTTACAGCTTAATTTAAATGTTGTTTCGCAGTCAACAGAAGTCAGTTTGCATACAGCACCTTGGGGTACTTATATTAAAAGGATCAAAATCCAATTTACATGGCTGACATACATATTTTTAAAACTCATTAATATCTCCATAAACATAAGAAACCTTGCATGCCCACATACTTTTTTGAACAAGTATTAAACTGAGATTCAGAATTTGCATGGTTTCTTTGATTAGATATTAGCCATTTTAAAATGAATTCATTCTAAATGTATCAAAAACATTGCCTTTCTTGAAGGCATTGTAATCTAATTAAAATATCACAATTAAAAACTTTAAAGGAAAATAATCCAAACACTTTTTTCCTCATGATTAGCCATCCCGTTTGATAGGTTTTGTAACATTTTTGTTATAAAAATGTCACGTATTATCTCAATAAAAACATCGGGCAAAGGAAAATGAACATGCATGCTTAATTTTCATAACATTATATTTTTAAACTACTCCTTAAGGACTGCTATCTTATCTGCTTAACAAGCCATTTGTGAAAATAACCTGCAGACACGTTTTTTGGAACTAGAATTAAAACATTTGAGAATTGTTTTAAATCGTACACACGCTTTCACTTCTACTTCACCCCTTCAATAAATCACATGCACATAACCACAAAGATAATAATTAACTAGTTAATAGCCTGCACCATGAGTTTAGAGTGTAGAGATACAGTGCGGGAACAGGCCCTTCGGCCCACCGAGTCTGTGCTGACCAGCGATCACTAGTACACTAGCACTATCCTCCACACTAGGGACTATTTACAATCTTTTACCAAAGCCAATTATTCCTACAAATCTGTATGTCTTTGGAGTGTGGGAGGAAACTGGAGCACCTGGGGAAAACCCACGCAGGTCACAGGGAGAACATACCAACTCCATACAGACAGCACCTGTGGTCAGGATCGAACCCGGGTCTCTGGTGCTGTAAGGCGGCAACACTACCGCTGCGCTACCTTTTTGAAAGGTTTGCAGAATAACAGATATTGTAAAACCTAGTTAATGTTTGTCTTCATAAATATTGGTATTTTGCAGTAATTCACTCAGTGGTCAATCTGAGAAGACCCCGCTTGTATTTGCCAGTGATTTTGCTGATGCACAGCTCCAGAGCTTGGTGATACGTATGCGGCAAAGGACTTCTCTGTACAAGGAAAAGCTGCTTGATCAGGATGGCTCTTCCTCAGATGAAACTCTACCAGCCAGTAAGTTCTACTATTAACGGCAAGGATCCAGTTCCTAATGGGTTTCATAGCACGCAAACATTAATCCACTACGACAGTTAATCACGTAAAATTATTAGCAATGTGTCTGGAGATAACATATATTAAAATGATCCATGTTCAGAGATCATAATATTGTTGTCTTTTGTTACGGGGCTTCTTTTCGTTACACAAATCGTGGTTACAAGTGTTCCATTATGATGTAAGGTATCGTTGACAGTGCTTACAAGTAGTGGGAAGAGATCCACTGACTAGGCATATTGATAGGCCCATGAATGCTCCATGTGCTACAGTGACACAGCTGGTAGAGCTGTTACCTCACAGCGCCGAAGGCCCGGGTTCGATACTGACCTCGGGTGATGTCTGTGTGGAATTTAAACATTCTCCCTGTGATATCGTGGGTTTCCGCCGAGTGCTCCAGTTTCCTCCCATATCACAAAGACACACAGGTTTGTAGGTAAATTGGCCTCTGTAACATTTCCCTTGATATTCAGTTTCAGTTTGAGTTTACGTTTATTGTCACGTGTACCGAGGTACAGTGAAAAAGCATTTGTTGTGTGTTGCAAACCAGTCAGCGGAAAGACAATACATGATTACAATCGAGCCATTCTACAGTGTTCAGATACATGATAAGGGAATAACATTTAGTGCCAGGTAAAGCAAGTAAAGTCCAATCAAAGATAGTCCAAGGGTCACCAATGAGATAGATAGTAGTTCAGGACTGCTCTCCAGTTGATATGTTGGGAGTGAATGAGAAAGTGGGATAACATAGAACTAGTGTGAATGGATAATCATTGATTGACATGTACTGAAGGGCAAGTTTCCATGCTGTAACTCTAAACTAAACTAAACAAAACTGCTTTAAATGCATGGAAGCACCACGATTGATTTTATGCAATTGCAGGTTCATTAACAAAAGTTACATGTGTTAGTTGCTAAGGCATATGTAAGGCTTAGGAAGATGAAATCAGACAGGGCCCTTGAAGAATATAAAGTGAACAGAAAATAATTCAAGCAGACAATTAGAAGGGCCAAAAAGAGAACATGAAATGCCATTGGCAAGTTAGATTATAGAAAATTCCATGGCTTTTTATATGTGTGTTAAAATGTAGTACAGCACAGGGACAGGCCCTTCGGCCCACAATATCTGCGCCGAACATGTCAAGTTAAACTAATCACCTCTGCCTGCACATAATCCATATACCCTCATTCCCTGCATAACCAACCACGTGCCTATCTAAAAGCCTCTTAAATGCCACTATTACATCTGCTTTCTTCTGGCAGAATGTTCCATGAACCCACTCCCAACAGTCAGCATGAATTGGAGGAGCATATGTGCTGGGAGAAGCTGTAAAAATAATAGTGCAGTAACAGTGGGAGTTTTTAACTTTTGTTTAGTTGAGTTTATTGTCACTAGTACCAAGGTACAGTGAAAACCTTTCATTGCGTGCTAACCAGTCAGCAGAAAGACAATACATGATTACAATCGAGCCTTCCACAGTGAATAGATACATGATAAAGGGAGCAACGTTTGGTGCAAGATAAAGTCCAGTAAAGTCAATTGAAGATAGTCCAAGGGTCTCCAATGAGTTATGTTGTGAGGCAAATGAAACTTGTCACTACTCGTAATTTACTTAACTTTATTTAAGCTTTAAGCAACTTATTTCTTTAACACATAAACTCAGAAACGTCTGGCAAACATGGCTGATTCCGCAGGCCTTACCCGCCTGAAAATACTTCGCACATGCGCACACTCTGGAGAAGTCCTGCACATGCGCACACTCTAGAAGAGCCCCGCACATGCGCCCACTTCAAGGTAGATGGTAGCTCAAGACCTCTCTCTAGTTGTTGGTAGGATGGTTCAGTTGCCTGATAACAGTTGGGGGAAAAAACTGTCCCTGAATCCGGTGGTGTGGGTTTTCTACTGTGTCTCTCACAGAAAGCAGATGTAATAGTGGCATTTAAGAGGCTTTTAGATAGGCACGTGTGTTGGTTATGCAGCAAATGAGGGTATATGGATTATGTGCAGGCAGAGGTGATTAGTTTAACTTGACATGTTCGGCGCAGATATTGTGGGCCGAAGGGCCTGTCCCTGTGCTGTACTACTCTATGCATGCTTAACTACTTCCTCAATCTTTTGCCATTTTTTTAACAAAAAGATAATGCCTGCAGTACATCTAAGGGCATCTCCGGAGTAAACACAATTATTTAGCAAAATCTACCCGTTCATTGAATAATAGCTGGTTAATCGAAAACATACAATAATTGCAGTCTAGCAATGTAACTAAAGATAGAGCAACATGAGATGGAAACTTGAATGAAAGGTTTCTCCCAAGAATGGATTGGAAAGGTTTAGAGGGATATGGACCAGGACCGGGCAAATGGAACAAGCTTGGACAGGTCATCTTGGTTGCCATGGATGGTTTGGGCTGAAGGGCCCATTTCCATGCTGTATGATTCTAACAACTAAGAGAAATTAATTTATTATGAACAAAACAACTCCATAAATTTTTAACCTCTGGATCAGTCGATAGTAATGTACTCTGTCGTTTTCGTGCACGATGACGTAAAATTAATCATCATTGAAATGTAGGATCCACTTTCAAAACAAAACACCATTGCTAACAAGACTCTGTAATTGCATCCTGAAAGGAACACAAATTAACACAAAGTGTCTATTCCTAAAAAGGGTTAACATAGACGGAACCTACAAAGTTCATAGTTTGGAATAGATATAGTCATAGAAACATAGAAAATAGGTGCAGGAGTAGGCCATTCGGCCCTTCGAGCCTGCACCGCCATTCAATATGATCATGGCTGATCATCCAACTCAGTATCCTGTACCTGCCTTCTCTCCATACCCCCTGATCCCTTTAGCCACAAGGGCCACATCTAACTCCCTCTTAAATATAGCCAATGAACTGGCCTCAACTACCTTCTGTGGCAGAGAATTCCACAGATTCACCACTCTCTGTGTAAAAAATGATTTTCTCATCTCGGTCCTAAAAGACTTCCCCCTTATCCTTAAACTGTGACCCCTTGTTCTGGACTTCCCCAACATCGGGAATAATCTTCCTGCATCTAGCCTGTCCAACGCCTTAAGAATTTTGTAAGTTTCTATAAGATCCCCCCTCAATCTTCTAAATTCTAGCGAGTACAAGCCGAGTTAATCCAGTCTTTCTTCATATGAAAGTCCTGCCATCCCAGGAATCATTCTGGTGAACCTTCTCTGTACTCCCTCTATGGCAAGAATGTCTTTCCTCAGATTAGGAGACCAAAACTGTACGCAATACTCCAGGTGTGGTCTCACCAAGACCCTGTACAACTGCAGTAGAACCTCCCTGCTCCTATACTCAAATCCTTTTGCTATGAATGCTAACATACCATTCGCTTTCTTCACTGCCTGCTGCACCTGCATGCCTACTTTCAATGACTGGTGTACCATGACACCCAGGTCTCGTTGCATCTCCCCTTTTCCTAATCGGCCACCATTCAGATAATAGTCTACTTTCCTGTTTTTGCCACCAAAGTGGATAACCTCACATTTATCCACATTATACTGCATCTGCCATGCATTTGCCCACTCACCCAGCCTATCCAAGTCACCTTGCAGTCTCCGAGCATCCTCCTCACAGCTAACACTGCCCCCCAGCTTCGTGTCATCCGCAAACTTGGAGATGTTTCATTAAATTCCCCTCATCCAGATCATTAATAATCATAGAGTCATAGTCACCAATACTGCGTAGAAACAGGCCCATCGGCCCAACTTGCCCACACCGATCACCATGTCCCATCTACACTAGTCCCACCGACCTGCATTTGCCCCACATCCCTCTAAACCTGTCCTATATCCATGTACCTTTCTAAATGTTTCTTAAATGTTGCGACAGTACCTGAAGAATGAAGAAGTAGAATGAAGATCATAAACCTGAACTCTATTTTCCCTTTCTTTCTATACAGAAGCTGCTAGAAAATGTTGTAATTCAAGATTTTATTTTATTTTTGAGTTCCAACATCCACAGCATTTTACTGATATGCTAAAAGAGGCAGTTTTTCAAGTTGTCTGTCGTCAGGCATCCTTCGTCCTCAGTTGCATGATAGTTTTAAGTAGCCTGTAAAGAACATCTGTCGAGGTAATTCACCGAGTGATACTCTGATGGGCCTGTGCCACTTAGGCGATTTTTCAGCGGACTGCCGGCGACTGTCAAGTTGCCGGCAGTCGCCTGAAAAACCGGCAACTGGAACGGTGACTGTCAGAGTGCAAAACACACACACACACAAACACATCGCTTCCTTCACCAGCCTGTTATGCAGGCAGGGGACAGGGCAAACAGGAGGAACACTGTAAAAAAAAAATACACACGGTGCAAAGCCAAGGTGATACAGACACGCACCGCGATGAACAGGAAGGTTGGCGCTGTAATTAAGATGGCTAAAGCACAGTGTACGGTAAGTCCTTAAAAAGAGGGGGGAGAGGGGGGAGAAGGAGTGGAGACAACTTTTAATAAGCCAGAGATACACGGCTGTGAAGCTCGGCGGACATTTAACATTTACCGGTCGGTTATCCTTGGTTCTGAAAACTACTGCTTACCTATTTTTTCCCCAATGAGTCAATGAAATTCACCGGTCAGCTCCGGCTACAACCTACGAGAACCTCCGACCTCCTGGCGACCCACCTACGGCACGGTAATTCTCGCTACTCTCCATGGCCGCTTCATTCTAGTCGCCGCTAATTTTCAACATGTTGAAAAATATGCGGCGACCATAATGAGGCCGCGACCAGTTCCCAGAATGTGGGAACTCCTCACGACCATGAAGGCGACTCCCCGGAAACTACCTGCGAACATGTGGCGACCATGTGGTGACTGCATAGTCCCCTGCAGTCGCCTGTAAAAACGCCTAAGTGGGACAGGCCCGTGACTCTCCTAATATGTAATGCCCTCCACAGTAAGAATGTTGAACATTTCTTTATAATTAACTGACCTCTTGCACCAGGAAGCAATTTGAGGTTTGATTTTCTTTAAATTTTCAACTGTATTCTACTGAAGACCCACTGGTAGCTGACTATTGATTAATTATACTGATAAAGATTGTGAAAATGCATTTAATGTGATTTTTATATATGCAAGGGAATGGAAATCTTACAGCAAATTTTGAAAGTTAAAGAAATTTTGAACCCAAAACATTCCATGATTGGCAAGGATTAGCAAGGAAACAGCTTTTAAGATTGATATACACAAAATGCTGGAATAACTCAGCAGGTCAGGCAGCATCTCTGGAGAAAAGGAATAGGAGACATTTGGGGGCGAAACCTTTCTTCTCTTTTAAGATTGATGTATATTTATGTTTCTTGTATTGCTTAGCACCCATCAAAAAATCACCACCACCAAAGGAGGACAAAGATAAATAAAGGAGGAAAAGAAACTAGAGGAGGAAAGGAAACCGGAGGACGAAAAAAATGGGATCGAACATAAAGAGGAAAGTTGCTGTGACATGATTGCCTGTAAATTCAAGAAGCTTCCAGTCAAAAAGTTCATAGAGCATCTACGAATATCTGAAAGTATTGATACATATTCAGGTAACTTACTGTTAGAGACATAGAAACATAGAAAATAGGTGCAGGAGGAGGCCATTCGGACCTTCGAGCCAGCACCTCCATTCATTGTGATCAAGGCTGATCATCTACAATCAGTAACCAGTGCCTGCCTTCTCCCTGTACATCTTGATTCCACTAGCCCCATGAGATCTTTCTAACTCTCTTTTAAATCCATCCAGTGAATTGACCTCCACTGCCTTCCGTGGCAGAGAATTCCACAAATTCACAACTCTCTGGGTGAAAATGTTTTTTCTCATCTCAGTTTTAAATGGCCTCCCCTTTATTCTTAGACTGTGGCCCCTGGTTCTGGACTCCCCCAACATTGGGAATATTTTTCCTGCATCTAGCCTGTCCAGTCCTTTTATAATTGTATATGTTTCTATATGATCCCCCCTCATCCTTCTAAATTCCAGTGAATACAAGCCCAGTCTTTCCAATCTTTCCTCATAATGACAGTCCTGCCATCCTGGGGATTAACCTCGTGAACCTACGCTGCACTCCCTCAATAGCAAGAATGTCCTTCCTCAAATTAGGAGACCAAAACTGCACATAATACTCCAGATGTGGTCTCACCAGGGCCCTGTACAACTGCAGAAGGACTTCTTTACTCCTATACTCAAATCCTCTCGTTACGAAGGCCAACATGCCATTAGCTTTCTTCACTGCCTGCTGTACCCGCATGTTTACTTTCAGTGACTGGTGTAGAAGGACACCCAGGTCTCGTTGCACTTCCCTTGTTCCTAATCTGACACCATTCAAATAATAATCTGCCTCCTTGTTCTTGCCGTCAAAATGGATAACCTCACATTTATCTACAGTACATTATACTGCACCTTCCTACTCACTCAGCCTGTCCAAGTCACCCTGCAACCTCCTAGCATCCTCTTCACAGTTCACACAGTTCCAAGACATTTTTAATATGTAGATTGAATGACATTTTCTCTCCAAGGCACTGGGACCTCTTCGAGCTCAGGAGGTGTTCCCAGCAACAAGTGGAATTGGCACTCAAAGAGGTTGTTAGCGTTATGCATAGACTGTGATAACAAGCTTACACCATGGAGGAATCGCTGGGCTGTGCTGCCAAACGGGATGCAGCACTTCTATTGTATCCAACAGGATGTGAAAAGAGACTGTGGGATGCGGAGTGTCTTTCAACATGTGGAGGCCAAGCTGCAACATCTGTGGCAAAACGTTGGGATTCACATCAAATTTATGGCAAGTATCCTGCCGAGAGAGGGAATGCTTTGTTTAAAGCACAGCGGGTTACGTACCTATTAGTGGTGAGGTTCCAGGAGAAAGGGCACAGAAACGGATCAGTACTCTGCGGGGAAGCAGGTTATCAGTGTAGCTAAAGAAGTGAATTAAATCTAAAACATATACAATTATCAAACTAGAGTTCTACCTAAAAACTGCTTTGTTCAGAAATACAGGTGACACAATACCTCATTAACTGGTTGACAATTTTTAAAATAAACATTAACTGTTCCTGGTGGGTGAGAAAATTGAATACACAATGCAGCAATCTTGCAAGAGCAAATCGGATACACTTGCAAGTTTGATTCATAGATGCAAAAAGTGGTGAATACCACCCAGTCTACCACAGGTACTGACCTCCCCACCATCGAAGGGATTTACATTCGTACATACACACACACACATATATACTTATTTGTGTGTGTGTGTGTGTGTGTGTGTGTGTATAAAATATTTGATTACTTACAAACTAGTATATTTATCTCCAAATTATGTGATTTTTTTTTTTTTTTTTTTTTTTTAATTATTTTTTTTATTTATTAGAAGTACATTACATTACAACCACATACATTAATACTCGTCATTTGTATCTTCTTACAATTAATGTACTCCCTTTATTTATTTTTTACACTAGAAAAGGAAAAGATTGAAAGAAAGAAGAAAGTGAAGGAAAAAGTGAAAGTGTAGAAAAGTGTAGAAAAGGTACCACCTGCAGGCTACATTGGAAATTGCATTGGGAATTGCAGTGCAAATGCTTGTATAAAAAGACAAAGTGCTGGAGTAACTCAACAGGGTCAGGCAGCATCTCTGGAGAATATGGATAGGTCACGTTTCAGGTTGGGAACCTTCTTCAGGTCCAAATTCAGGTCTTGACCGGAATCGTCACCTATCCATGTTCTCCAGAGATGTTGCCCTTTCCCTGCTGAGTTACTCCTGCACTTTGCGTCTTTTTTTCTAAACGGTATCTGCAGTTCCTTGTTTCTACAAATGTTTTTAAATATGCTGTGCTGAACTTAAACGTTACAACGTAAGGAGTGTCCACAGAACAGTTGGTGGAGAGTGCAAAACCCAGAAATTGTTGCAGCAGGGTTGTTTTCTATTTATTTTTAACCTGGGGGCTCCATTAACATTTTATTTCCCAGATCTCTCAATGAGGTGTATATGATGCTAACTTGCACAATTCATTACAGCTTATAGAAGTATTGCAAGCATGTTGTTTAATAGATTTTGGAATTGGCTGTACAACACCATATAGAGAAAACCAAGGTTATCCCCAGACTCAGTAATCCTACATTGAAGGCTATTCACGTATTGGCATTGCTTTATTATTGTCACGTTGTCTGAGATACAGTGAAAAACTTTGTTTTGTGTTATCCGGGAAAATCATGTCATACATGAATACATCAGGTGTGCAAAAGTGAAAGTAAACGAGTGCAGAATATAAGGCGGCACAGTGGCGCAGCGGTAGAGTTGGTGACTTACTGTAGCAGAGACCTGGGTTAGATCCTGACCATGGGTGCTGTCTATGGGTATGGAGTTTGTATGTTCTCCCTGTGACCGCATGTGGTATGGACAGGTTTGTGGGTTAATTGGCTTTGGTTACATTGTAAATTCTCCCTGGTGTGTAGGATAGTGCTAGTGTATGTGAATGTAAAAGATTTACAAAGTTGTTGCCAGGACTCAAGGGACTGAGTTTACAAGGAGAGGTTCTGCAGGATGGGACTTTATTGTGTGAAGTGTAGCAGACTGAGGGATAATATTATAGAGGTGTATAAAATCATGGTCATAGAAATGGTGAATGCACAGTCTTTTCGCTAGGGTTAGAGAAACATGAACTAGAGAGCAAAAGTCCTGAAGAGCAGTCCTCAACTACTTTTACATCATTGGTGACCCTTGGGCTATCTCTGATGGGACTTTACTAGCTTTACCTTGCACTAAACGTTATTCCCTTATCATGTATCTATACACTGGAAATGGCTCAAATGTAATCATGTATTGTCTTTCCGCTGACTAGTTAGCACGCAGTAAAAAAGCTTTTCACTGTACTTTGGTACACGTGACATTAAACTAAACTGAACTGAAAAGTTTAAGGTGAGAGGGGTAAGATTTAGCTGGAAGCTGAAAGGGTATTTTTTCATACAGAGCTTGGTACATACATGAAACAAGCTGCCAAAGGAAGTGGTTGAGACAGGTGCAATAACACCATTCAAGGCACATTTGGAAAGATATGAAGAAGAAGAAGGAAGATTCTAAGGGATATTGGTCAAATGAGGGCAATGGGAATAGCGAAGATGGTCGCATAGACATGTTGGGCTGAAGGGCTTTATACAGCATCTATGAAAACATGAAAGCATTGATACATACTGTGCTCTATGAGTACGACTATGAAAATAACTTCTGCTGATGCTTCTTAGAGTCCTATTCCCAAACCTAAGCAATAGAATCTTAAGCAGCATCCATGCAGCTGTCAAAAATGTGAATTAAAAGTGTAGTTCACAGTTCGTACCTCCTGAGTTTGGAAACTAGCTGTACATTTAGTTCCAGTATCTACTGAACTTCCTCCAAAATGTTTGAAATATCCTCTTACTGCAAGTTCTTAACAAAAACCATTTTACACAATAACTCAATGAAGTAACTGTTGAAGATGTAGTTATAGGCAGAAGATAGACACAAAGCTGGAGGAACTAAGCGGGTCAGAGAGCATCTCTGGAGAAAAGGAATAGGTGACATTTTAAAGTCAAGACCCTTCTTCAGACTGTAGAAGGGTCTCCACCTGAAACGCCACCTATTCCTTTTCTCCAGAGATGCTGTCTGACCTGATGAGTTACTCCAGCTTTTTGTGTCTATCTTGGGCTTAAACCAGCATCTATCTGCAGTTCCTTCCTAATTATAGGCGGATTTGTCTTGCAATTCTTCGGCCTCTACAGTATGCTTTCACTGACATCTTCTTCAAAGCTTTGGAATTCTGTGTTAACTGACTAAGCCCATTCTGGTTAATATTGCTTTTATGCAAAATTAGCAAACTGTCTCTCTCACTAGAAGTCTAACATGATAAAGCAATGGATTGGAAATGGTTTACTGACACACAGCCACTTCCAATCCATTTAAACTCCTGAGTACTCACAAACCTGACCTCTTAAATAACTTAAAGTCTCGACCATTGCGACTGAAATGTGTAATACTTTAACATGTACCATGCTGGCTTTAAGATAATTGAAAAAAAGACAAATTCAAAATATTGGTCCTGATTTGAAATACCTTTGTTCTAATTATTAAATAATGTAGGATGTCCATTTTGAAAGTGTAGATTGGTTACTTTACTTACTAACCAATGAAGTGCTTTATTATTATAAGCTCCGCCTACCACCACACCATTCATATTATCGCAACCGGACATGTGCTGTTAGTTGATATTGCTGCATGGTAGGATTAACATGCTGCAGTGTGTTGTATACGTTACTCAATAAATACTGTTATACCAGATCCGTGAGTATGTGTGATTTACTCAACAAGTGGGAGGGTTGTGGGGGCAGGGGAGGAGTGAGCTCGGAGAAAAGACGGCGAAGAGCCATGGGGGAGAGTGCGGTATTACAGGGAGGGGAGCAGGAGCCAGTGAGGGGGACCAGAGGAGAAGGGGTTGGGGGTGCGATGGGGACTCACGGCGGGTGCTGGTCGCTTCACTGGCCGCTTCGCTGGTCGTTCTCCTCCGCATGGCTCACAGACTTAATCAGCACGGGTTGTGGACTCAGCCCCGCCTCCAGGGTTTTATTCTTCTCACCCCGCCTAGTGATTAACAGCGAGTGCCGGAAGGGGCGTTACCTTCAATGGTGACTAACAGGCGAGAAGAGCAATCTGCTGATCTCATGATTTTTTAAACCTTCATAACTTTTGTAATCTTCCACCGATCTAAACAAAACCTGGTGTGCTTGGAGCAGAGGAGAACGGTGAGTAAAGTAGCGAAAAATCCTAGCGATATAGGGTAATTTTTAAAAAACGCAAACCGGAAGAGGATAAGATGAGTTTTAGTAATAGTATAGATATTGTCAAGCTTGAAGGGGTTCAGAAAAGGTTTACGAGGATGTTGCAGGACTAGAGGGTGTAAGCTAGAGGGTGGGGTTGAGTAGGCTGGGTCTCTATTCTATGGATCGCAGGAGGATGAGGGGAGATCTTATAGAGGTGTACAAAATCATGAGAGGAATAAATCGGGTAGATGCACTGTCTTTTGTCCTGTAGGAGAATTAAGGACCAAAGGACATAGGTTAAGGTGAAGGGGAAAAGATTTAATAGGAATCCGAGGGGTAATTTTTTCACACAAAGGGTGGTGGGTGTATGGAACAAGCTGCCACAGGAGGTAGTTGAGGCTGGGACTATCCCATCGTTTAAGAAACAGTTAGACAGGTTTGGAGGCATATGAACCAAGCTCAGGCAAGTGGGACTAGTGTAGCTAAGACATTGTTGGCCGGTGTGGGCGAGTTGGGCCGAAGGGCCCGTTTCCACACTGTATCACTCTATGACTCTGTAGAGTTAGAACTTCAGGTCAATAAAGTTCATCAGAGTTGCAGAGTTTTCTATTTGTATTTGGAATTAAGGGTCAAACTGTCAGTGTTATTTATCACGTGTCTTGAGCTAATGAAGCCTGCCATACATTTACTGAGACCAAATACATTAAGGTAAATTTAAACTATTTTTAAATAGCCTGAATTTTTCATAAAATGCTTACATGAATAGCTTTGATTTTTAGATAATTATTTCCCATTTACATGGCAGCACTTCTGAAACAATCATTCCTGCTTTATTTTCCTCTGTTACAGTACATTAATCTTTTTCCTCATTATCTTTTTGTATAAGTTATTTGAAAATATTGAACAAAATTCACCTCCAGAGACTTACAAATAGGAAATTAAGCCACTAACAATTCAGTATGCTGTTACAAAAGGAACGATGCCACTGTTGTCATGGCAACCAGCTTACTAATGATTTCTGCTTATTCAAAGTGTCCAATTTGTCAACTAATGTAAAGTTCTCCCAGGTAAATTTTGCTATCTTAAAAGATGTAAAGGA